>CM076570.1:509589611-510243215 GCA_034641835.2 Pinus albicaulis | reverse complement strand
CCAAAAAATTTCAGGAAAAACATTCCCTCCAAAATTATCATTTCAAATATTTGGTACAAATATTAGTCAAAAAATGTATTTATCATTTTTTTTAATAAATTGTTTATGTTGAAATATTTTACCGATATTTATATTCAAAATATCCACAAAATATTTCTATCATGCATGCCTTCCAAACTAAAATAATGTTTTTATTTCAATGATTTAACATTGACTAGATGTAAGTATTAACTATAATATTACTATAATACCTACTTGCAAATATTAATAATTTTAACTATAATGAATACATGTAAATATTTTAAATTTTAAAATTTAAACTTACGTTATATTCATCTAAAATATATTTCAAAATTTATTAATAAACTGTTGGTCTTCAAATATTTCACCATACTTTCTATTCAAAATATCCACAAAATATTCCTTTCATGCATGTCTTCGAAACTAAAATAATTTTCTTATTTGAATGGTTTAAGATTGACTACATGTAAATATTTACAAAAATAACAACACGTAAATATTAACTATTTAAACTATAATATTAACTATAATTAACTACATGTACATATTTTAGATTTTAAAATTTAATCCCATGATTTTAAACATTGATTATATGTAAATATTAACTATGATAACTAAATGCAAATATTAACTATTTTATCTACAATATTGAATATAATTAACTACATGTAAGTATTTCATATTTTAATTTTTAATTTGAGATTATATTTGAATTATTGAACATTCAGTACATGTAAATATTAAATAAAATATTAACTATGATAACTACATGCAAATAATAAGTATTTTAACTATAGTATGAACTATAATAAACTAAATGTAAATATTTTAAATTTGAAATTTTAATCCCACATTCATTAAACAGTAAACCAATCAGACAATATTTGCTATTTGAAACAAAAGATTGTTTATATTCATCACATCAAATTTTAATCCCACATTCATTAAACAGTAAATCAATCAGACAATATACGATATTTAAAAGGAATGATTGTTTCTATTCATCACATCACATCAAGTTTTCTGGTATTTGTTAGAGCAAATTTCTGGAGGTGTTGCGTTGCCATTGGTAACTTCGTGGAGGCATTGCATTGGCATTGGAAGCTTTGTGTCGCTATTGGTAATTTTGTGGAGGTGTTGCATTGGCATTGGTAACTTCGTGAAGGCATTGCATTGGCATTGGAGGCATTGTGTTGCTATTCGTAATTTTGTGGAGGCGTTGTGTTGGCATTGGTGACAGCAGCTTTTTGCATTTCAGAGGTTAGTTTTCCTTCTATTCTGTCAATTTAGAGACGATTTTGGGAAAAATCTATTTTCTATAGTTTTTTTGTGTTCAAAAACTATATTTTTAAGGTTTTTAGGTTCAAAAACCTTGATTTTTTTATATTTTTTTAGTGAAGAAAATGCAAAAAAAACTGAATTTTTTAGGGGTTTAAGAACAAAAATTTAGATTTTTTTTTTTTTTTTAAGACTTATAAATTCATTTACACATAAAAATCCATAAAACGACCATGCACATAAAAAAAAGTAATATTATAACATTTTTTATTTGTATTTTTTTTTATCATAAATATATCAGTGATTTCATTATTTAATTTTTTTTTTTATTTGAGAATTTTTTTTATTTTATATTCTATTTTATTTTATTTTTTAATTTTAAATCTTTGTTTTATTTTTTTAATTTTAAATCTTTAATTTTTTTTTTCTTTATTGTTTTGTTATATATATATATATATATATATATATTTTAATTGTATTGTGATATAGTTTTTTTTTTTATAATTATATTATTATATTAAAACAAATGTTTTTTTTATAATTTATTATATTGTTTTTTTTTTTTAAATTATATGTTCTTTAAAAACCAAACATTATTCTGATTTAATAAATTGTTTTTTTTTTTTTTAATTTGTTATATTTTGTTATTATTAACATTTTTTTTAAATTGCAGAATTAAAAAATAAAAAATTTAAAAAATTAAAAAAAAACATTAAAATTTTTTTTTTACGGTGCCGGGCCGGCCGGGCAGCGCCACGGGGGCGGCCCAGCCCGCCTCCCGGCCCTTTGTGTGAGACGTTAGAATCGGCCCCTCGTCCTGGCTCCTTGTCGGGAAGGCAGCGCCCCGGCTCGCCGCCGGCTGGCCGGCCGCGGGGCGAGCGAGCTGCGGTGGAGGCCGCCTGATGGCGTCGAGACGCGGCCGACGAGCGTACGAGCGGCCCGCCCGCCTCCCCACGCGGAATCGGCCCTCGGCCAAGGCGGGGGCCGGGAGGCGGGCTGGGCTGCCCCAGTGGCAGCCGGCGCCCGGTAGCCAGAAAGTAAAAAAAAAATATTTAATTTTTTTTTTAATTCTGCAATTTTTGTTTTTAAATTGTTTTTTTTTATTTTTTTTAACAATTTTTTTTTTTTTTTTTGGTTTTTTTTTTTAATTTTGTTTTTTAAATTGTTTTTTTTTTTAATTTGTGTTAACAATTTTTTTTTTAAATTTTGGTTTTTTTTTTTTATAATTTTGTTTTTTAATTTTTTTTTAAATTTTTTGGTTTTTTTTTAATAATTTGTTTTAAGAAAACATTTTATAATTTTGATTTTTTTTAATTTTTTTTTGTTCTTTAATTTTTTTTTTAAATAATTTGTTTTAATAAAACAATTAAAAGTTCATAAAAACATTGTTATATATAAATATTAAAAAAAAAAATGTTATATAATATAATAAAAACATTATTAAATAATAATTGTTAAAAATTTCAAAATATATATATATCAAAAAAAAATACAATATAATAAATTTAAAAAAAAAAACATTTGTTTTAATATAACAATATAAATTAATTAAATATATATATATATATATATATATATATATATATAACAATACAATTAAAAAAATAAAAAATTATATAACATTTTATATAACATTATAATATTTGTTATAAATAGTTAGTAACTTTTTTGTTTTTTTTTTAAATATTAAACACAACTGAAGTTTAAAAATACTAGTTTATTTTTTTTAAATTATTTTATACAATTTAAACACTTTTTTAAATTTTTTATAAAATGTATTCAAAAAATATTATATAGATATATATAGATATGATTTATAATATTTTGTTTTTAAATGAAAATTTGTGTAGTTAATTTTACTGCTTTTATTTCAAACTATTTAGTTTTAGAAATAAATTTTGTTTATTAAATTTATTTTATCCGCAATATTTTTCCATTAACTAATATATATATATATATATATCAAGAAAATGGCATCAAAAAAGATTCCTGTGAATGTTTCTACACCTAGGGCAGCAACTCCCAAATCTACGGCAGCAGCTCCCAAATCTACAGCTGCAGCTCGACGCACTATGGATACAACTCCCAAATCTAAAGTTGTAGCTGGGCGCACTATGGACACTGTTGGACGCAATAAGGATATTGTTGCACACACTAATAAAAGTCAAGCAAGTGGGGCACCAGGTTCATTAAAGCTTATTTCTGATTGGAAGAATGCCGAGGAAATAGATAAAACCGATTTCTCATGGTATCTTGAAGACAGTGAAACGGAGGTTGATATACACATCTATCTGATTTGTGGTATGATTGACTTAAATGAGAAATATGAGGTGATGGGCAGAGTACGAGACATATGTATGGTCCCGAATACAAACACTATTTATGTTCTTCTAAGGGAGGCTCGGAAACGTGAGAAGGTTAGATATCGTCTATCAATCGTCAAGTACGACACAGATGAAACAACTTCAAAATTTTCTGAAGAAATAGCAAACAACATTGCAAATAACATTGTAAGTATGCTTATTTTTATTTCCTCTATGCATTATTGTAAGGATGATTCAATTTTTTTATAAATTATTGATCATTGACATGTTTTATTTTGTTTCATAGGATTTTGTTCCGAGTCTTTCAAACATGTTTGATGGTATTTATATGTTGGTGCGAAATGTTATGGATGTGATCAAAAATTTCCACAAAGACAAAGCAGAGGAAAGGAGATTGAAGCAAAGAGCAATAGCTCGTGACACTGCAACAGTACAAAGAGGGGATCAACCAAGAGTCATTAAGGTGGGTCAATCTAGTAAACTTAAACATGTGTCTTTTGAAGGTGTCGAACATGAAACAGAAAATTATGATAGAATTAGTGAGGAGGAGATGAGAACTATTGTGCAAAAGGAGAAAACAGATCAGACACCAAAAAGAAAAATTGCCAGAGATCTCTCTCTTGTACCTCATGAAGGAGAGCTTGTTTATAAAAAAACTGATATGTTATCCAATAAGACTAGGAAATCAAATATTGGTGAACCTGTAAAGGTCGTGAGCAGCAATGAAGAACAAATTGAAAGCTCTTACGGAAGCAGAGAAATCATAACACCAGGTGTTGAGTTAGAGGATGGCATTATTAAAACAAAACAAAATGCTATTCGACAAGAGTTGAGGAAGAATAAATTAATTCTTGGTGGCCAAACATTTGAGCTTAATGTTAACCAATTTTATAGCTCAGATGAAGGACAATCTCAATATCAAATTAGAAAGGCCCATCACCTACATGTACATAATCTGAAAACATTGTTCAGGTTCAATCCATATGTGCATGTGGTGGATTATGTGGTTCTTGTCGATCCATGTCAGGTTCCCAACAAACAAGCATTTGACAAGGCAAAATGTTTTGATTATAAATATTATGTAATTGGAGGAAACCATTCAATAGAGGCTAAAAGACAATTGATTGCAGAATATCCAAATAACTATCTTTTTCAAACAGTGAAATGCATCATTTACGCTGGCTTAACAGAAATGGAATCAAATTTATTGGCATGGGATCATAATGCAGATAATGAGTACAGAATGAAAATGATTTTCATCCAAAGGGTCAGATTTATTCATAATGAATTCATAGAAAAATGTCGTGGGGATAAGACACAAGTTAGTGTAGCATTTCGAAAGGAATCGTTAATGGAAATAGGTTATCAAATTGATGAAAAAAAAGCAAAAGATGGAAAATTGAATACAAATATCTTCAGAGGCACAGATAACATTTTTCAGTTGGCATTTAGAACTGGGGAGGTATGGGATTTGATTGATGAGATTTTTGATCGATGGGATAATATTTCCATAAAAAATCAAAAAGTTAGAAAGAGTAAACCCATAATATGTACCAACAGTAAGGGGGGTCCTGAAATGAAGCAGCTTCCAGAGGATATGACTATCACACCTTGGAGAACAATGCAAGGTGTGAAGGATGATAAATTAGTCAAATCAGTATTAGCCCGTGTGAAGTCAGGTGAATTATCAATGGAAGAAATGTGTGCAGAATTTCAAAAGTAAGTTTCTTGAATTATTTCTTTCATTATAATTTTATTTTAAATAAAACATAATTATGTTGGTAGAATTTGTTATACATGTCAATATATTAACGTTTTTAACTTGATTTATTCAGTCAGAATTTTTTTATGAAAATACAAGAACACATGGTTAAAATTTTGAATGAAGACAGTTAGGATGATGTTGTATGCAACTACCCAGAAGCAAGTTCTACATCAACACTAAAAGAGTTTTATATTGCATTTAATAAGGTATGTTGATTTATAAATTTATTTTATTCATATTTTAACTATTTTTATTTTATTACTTATATATATATATATATATATATATATATATATATATATATGTCATTAAAGATGTCGAGGAAGGATGGAAATGGAGTACCAGATACTTTCAAAAGCTTTATTGAAAAAATTAAGATGGAGAACATGAGAAGGAAGCGTCTTATGAATGTTGAACTAGATCCTACTCTTAATCATTACATTTGGAATGGGCTCGACAGTGTCCAATATCAAATAATACAAGGTGACTGTGAAGACATTGCATCACTAATACCTAAAAGGGAATATGGCCTAGTTGTTGCAGATATTCCTCATGGTTTCAATTTCCCAGACATTGAATATGATAGAGAACCATATACTTATCAAGCTTTTAGTAAAGTGGTTACGAGTTTTCAAGAAGTGACAACATCACCACTTTGGTGATTTGTGACATTTCATTCAGACACACAGTTTCCAATGTTATTAACAAGCTTCAAGGGTAAAGCAAACTCAAGGATGCAACTTACATGGTAAGATTTTGAAATTGTATGTTTGATTCCTCCTAAATTTTTTTATTCATGTAAAATTTAATTGCACTTTTACTATGTTATGTAACAGGAAAAAGTCAAATATTGTTTCTTCCGAAGATCAACCTATTATAAATGATTGTGAGTTAATCCATGTTGAATGTTGGACAAAAGAGGATAGCTATAAGCATATTATTATGAATCGAGTAGATGGGAAGAGTCATAGTCAAGTATTGGTTTATGATGCAGTGGTAAGAAAACTAACATATGAGGATAAAGATGCAAAAGGAGATATAGTTGACATTTATCAAAAACCACAAGCATTGATTAACTATCTTATAGATCTATGTTCAAATGAAGGAGAATGGGTTTGGATTTATTCTCAGGTTCAGGTAAGTTTTAATATACGAATTTAAATTTAAATATTGTCTTTTTTACTTTTTATGTCTCCATACTAATTTTCTTACTTATTTTTTTTGTGCTTGATGATTAGGTACAACACTAGCATGTTGCCTACTAAAGGAAGAAATTGTATTGCCATTGAGAAAGATCTAGTTCGATGCAAATTTATTCAACGAAGAATTAACGCTCTTAAATTCCTTCCGGATGCGAAGAGAAGTTGGTTTTGAGGAAAGGAGATTTTAATGAATCACGTGTGGCAAAAAAGCAAAGGAACCTCAACCACCATTATATGGAATGATTGGAAAGGGACACTTTGGAAGATTTTCTAACATGAAAGATCCATTAGAAGACGGCGATGATCAAAATGAAAGCAAATGCGAAAGAAGCCATCGATGTTGTTCTAGATGATGTTGAAGATGTATTAGTTGATATTGTTGATGATGTTTAAGTTATGTTTGCAAACAAAGCTCATTTTTGAGATTTATTAATCAGTTTTACTTGTAATGTTTAGACTTTGATATTTAATGAGAAAAACCCTTATTTTTTGCAAAAAACATGTGATTGCTATTATGTTTTGACATAAAATTCAATAAAAATGTTATTTTCTTAAATTTTTTTGTTAAAATTCTCCCAAAAAATTAGTTTATTTAACATGTTTTTTTCAACAAAAAGTCTCTAAATGTGTATTTTTTGCATTCTATTTATATTGAAAATTTGTATTTTTTTGTCATATGGTTCAAAATATTGGCTTTTTAGCGACAATTATTTGATGTGCATTGAAAAATTATTTAACAATACATAAACATGTAGAAAATATAAACTTTATAATATTCACCCTTTTTCCATCTTTTATCTATGTGAAAAAGTGAAGATATCATTACAAGTTTTTATTTAAAAAAAATATAATTTTTTATTTTTAAAACACGAGTACATAAATGCACTTAAAAATAAACATCTCACGGAAGAAGAAGACATTAGAAAATATATAGTGTCAAAATAAATCCTATAAAAAAACGTTGGTGATGATACACCACCACTATTCAAAATCGACATAAAAAACATCACATAAAAAAATAAAACAAAATAAAACAAAATAAAAAAAACTTACAGTGCCAAAAACATGCTCCAAATATTTTTTTGTGATTCTGCATCACCACTTTTTCAAAATCGGGTGTTTTTCTTGCTACCTCAAAAAGCAAGTACCAGTGCAGTTACCTATTTCATCGGTAACAGTGTTAACATTGTTGCTTCCAAAATATTTTCATCTTTCAAAAATTTTGAGGAAAATGGGTCAGATGGAGTACCAAAATATAAGGAACGATCAACCCAAACACTCGGCGAAAATGATTTCGGATTTTCCGTCAAAGCCAAATAGATTGATTGCTATGTCAGCTCAATACGGCTGGGCGGTAAAACATCATCCAACATAGAAATATCAGAAACACCCGTACTCTCCCTTAAGCCAGATAGAGTGGAAGAGATCATGTAGCAGGTCTCTAACTTGCAATTTCGGTCGACGTCGCAGGCGGCAGTAATGCAAAGGTTCCCATAAGAGTGGAATACTTTAAGAGTCCTACACCAATGTTCTAGATTTATAGTTGGGGTAAGTGAACAAATGGAATGCTTCCAGTTACCTGCGAGGCAGAGGCAAAGAAGGATAATTGATTAATGACTGTGATAGTACCTTTATGTGGAAAGGAAATCATTCTAAAGTATGTAGAAACAATGGCAGTCATTGCATATACCCATGGTCTTCCAAGTAAAATATTATAGTCAAGGGGTCCGTCAACAACCTCAACATCAATATTCACTATTTTTCCCCCTAATTCAACATGCAGGTTATTGATAATACCACAAGGTTTATATGTTCTTCCATCAAAAGCCTTCAACATCGTTGATGATTGTGATAATTGCGGCGAGCCAAGTGAATTCCAACAGTTTAGAGACATAATGCATGTAGATGCTCCCTCATCAATAATAGTATGATGAACAAGGTGATTGAGAACATTTACTTGGATGGAGAATTCCAATTCTGCTGGTAGCTGCGACACATAGCTCGTATGATTAGAGACGACAAGATTAGAATCAGTCGGATCAATTCCACCAATAACCGACAAAAAAGCCTGTTTCTGGGAGGGACAATTTTGTAATACCTCAAGAGCATACATAGCTGAAGGGGATTGAGCTAAATATTCAACTATATTATAATTTTGTGCAGCTCTTTCTCGAGGATTATGTCGATTTATGAATTACTCCCTTTGGTGGCTTAATTGTCAATTAAGTAATAGCAGTAGGTGGTACTGATTCAGTAGATGGATTCGTTGTCGAGGTACTAGGTTGATCAGTGGTCAGACTACCATAGTCTTTATTCCGCGTCGACACCAAAATATCTTCTGAAGGTTTTGTAGTGGATAACATTAACACTTGGGAACTAGAAGCTGGATCTGTAGCAACCAAATTTGTGTCTAGATTTGGAAATGGGTCTGTCAACACAGCTGATGCATTTGAAGTCTTGATGATTTTTGAGACTTCAGCACGGTGAGGACAATCCCTAGAAAAGTGTTCCTCGTTACAGATAATGCATGGATAATGAGGTTTTCATGGTCCTGATGGTTGATCAGATGATCTTTCCTGCAGGTTAGAAGTTTTCTTTTTCTTTGATTTCCCCTTTTTCTTACTTCCTTGTTGCTTGTCACTTTTGCCTTTGTCAAATGACTTGACATTAATTTCGGAAGTAGGAGCAGGATCAGATGCAGTAGTGTAGTGTGTGTTTGTAGTGCCAATCAAGCCGTCTCTGTCATGAGAGTCCTTTATTTGAGGAGGAACATTGAAATTAGATCGCGACGCATTAGGAATATTTTCATAGAGAGTGCCAGACTGAGTGTAAATCAAGTCTAAATACTAGGCATGAGCGATGACTTGCTCTTCTGTGACGATGCCACCTTTAGCCACATCCTCAGTTATAGATGGTAACAGGGACTTGATGAACCATTCAGAAAAGAGCTGATCGGGAACAAATGTCTTAACCATTCATCGACGGCGACGCCACTCATGAATATGATCTGAAATGTGAGTAGCATTAGTCTATTTGAAGTTGGTCAAGAGTTCTGTTCCAGTTTCGTATCTGATCGGTAACTGGAAATGGGTCAAAAAGACAGTAGCTATGGCGGTGAAATTGTCAAATGAAGCTCTAAGTAATTCAATGTACCATTTAGCAGCTGGACCTGTAAGCGTACACTGGAAAAGACATAGTCGAACAGAATCATCATTCAGGGAATTTGATGAACACCATAAATGATAAGTCATGACATGAGTCGAAGAATCTTCTCCAAGGTTTCCATTGAATTTATGAATGTCGGAGGCTAATTTATGAGGTATCACTGGCCACCAAGGAGCATAATTGATAGGATGATTGGTTAACCGGTTTAAATCTGGTAATTCCAAGGTTGCAAAAAAAGGCAACTGTCTATTAAGGTCAGGTTGAGCATAGCCACGGTAAGATGGAATTGATTGGGCAACAAGTTTTTGAGCACCAGCATATGGGATTTGATGTTGGTAACCCAGATAGGGGTTGTTTTAAATAGTAAACGCCTGAGAATTTTGTTGACCAAAACCTGGATATGATACTTGTTGAAATGAAGTTTGAGGAATTTGCACCTGTGGCTGCCAAGGGGTCTATCCACCAAAATTATAACCCAAATTAGTATAAGTTGGATTCGGTTGATATGTATAACCAGGTTGCGTTTGTGACATCCCATAAAATGGTACACCAGCTTGTGAATAAATAATTCCTGATACAGGTTGTTGTAAATTAACCAAAGGATTTTGAGTCCGTGGACCCAAGATTTGATGATATTGAGTTGAAGAACTCGCCTGATAAGGTTGATGTACAATATTTTGATTCTATAACAGGGGTATAGATGTATTAACAAGTGATAATGAAGTGGGTGTAACAAGTTGAATCGGTTGATACGATTGTACAACCGTTTGTGGTTGGATAGGTAGAGTGGGCTGCCATTGAAAAACATTCATATCAACATTAGTTTGACCAAAAAGTGACTGAGTATTGTCATATTGGGTGACCAAAGGTTTCCCCCCAGCATAAGGAGGATAATAAGACGGAAAATATTGTTCACTGAATGCTGGGAGTCCAGTTGATATGGTACTCAAAGGAATTGACCCATAACGACCGACTTGATATTGCACTAATGATGGATGTAATGAATCAAGTCGTTCAGTACTAACTATAGGACTACCAGTTAAAACACCAGATGATGACATTAGCAAAGACCATGAACGTGAAGGTGCACTAGAGAAAGTGCTAGATAATGATTTGTAACCTGTTGGGGCCGGGCCACCATGGCGGCTACGGTGAGGTTGTGAACATTAGATGCTTGAGGTGAGCTAACATAATGGAACAACAAACCCAGCTGAATCGGTAGGTCTTTGATTCCGAGACATGGTTTTTTGAACAAAAGTATCCCCTAGAAAATCGACGGGTGATTGAATGGCAATGGGATCAACAAAATCAGATGGAAATGATTGAGGAAAATACTGGTATAGGTAAAGGTCTCCCCCAAAGTGGGTTTGATTTAAAGGTGTATCGGGTTGTGGGATTTCTTCAATCACGATTAAACCAGGAGGAAGAACTTCACCGTTAGGCCCAAAATATATTTCAGACGGTTGACTGTGTGATATAGGAGTTTCAATAGCTACAGAACTTTGTGGGATGACCAAGGTAGGAACAACTTTCGGTTGTTTGACTTCAGGATTCAGATGTTCTAACAAAGAAGAGATAGGATCTGGATCAATTTGTGATTGAACAACGTCGGGTCCAGGAGGTATGGTCTTATCGATTGAATGGATCATGACCACAGGTCGCTGTGAAGACTCCATTTCGACAACAGTAAACAAACCGGTATGTGTGGAAACAATTTGAGCTAACTCTAGGTTAAAAGATGTTGTTTCGCCAGAGGTACGAATTATACTTGATTCGGCAGATCGTGATCGCCTTCGCCTACCAGAAGTAACTTCCGGTGGTAAAGGTGGTTTTAAAGCTAATCTATGCAAATGACAGGGGGTAGGATTGTGTTCTTCCATGATTACTGATTTATTTTATCCAAAAAAAAATAAACAAAAAGAGGGTAATGCTAGGCAAAAGGGTTTACCAAGAAACTGTGAATTGCAAAATACCTCCTAGCGAACCAAGAAGTACAGGCAGGTAATCTCCCTGAATGTTGTGTTCAATGTATCACAATTTCAAGGCAGCCAACTCGATTCACTATGGATGGATAGAACCTAAAAATTTTCCTCCCAAATATACCCGAAGGTACGTGGAGGCCCAAGTCCATATTAGCGTTGTCTGATGCGAAACCTCACAGTGAGAGCACCCCTTTATACTTATCATATTGTAACACCGCCCGATATACCCGAGAGTACGTGGACGAGCTATGATATACTTACATGCGTGGAGTGAGGTATCACACTCGGAATGTATCGCGGACAAGTTAACGACAATTGCTATGTTTTACAATGCCAGAACACATCTCTAGCCTAGACCTTCTAAATGTTATCGGTAATGTTCCAAAGCATTGTTAAGTAAATTAAGATTTATTTTATGTTGATCTTGCTTAACAATTTTCCTTTCAGGTTCACCATGATGATGTACACGAAATTCCTAAAATGCAGCTAAGAATGATAAACAAACTTTCTCTTTCAGCTTTTTCAATGAAGAACCTAGCTAATAAGGGAAGAGAGCAAATAATTTGAGAGCAAACAAATCAATGAACAAAACAAATCAATGAATATCAAACTAAATGTAGATTTCCTAATGTTCCTTTTGCAAAAACACACAATCCTACATGCAAATGCAAGTTTTTATTTTCAGTTTCCTTAATGTTATGAATGCAGAAAAGAAACTGGGTGCGTTAGATCAATAATTCAAATGCTTTTTATTTTTGAGAAACGAAGAATACAAAAAACAATTTCTCTTTTGAAGGACAAACGAGCATTTCAACAACAACTTCTCCTATCAAGGAAATGAATATTTTACAACAATTTCCTATTTCGAAAGCAAATGATTCTTAATGCGACTATAAAAATATACTTTGAAATCAACTTGTCAATGATAATGAAAAACTTTTCTAAACAAACATTGAACAAATTTTCATCCAAAGGAGGAAGAAGTATATAGATTCACTGGTCAACTGAGCATCAAACTTTTTAGAACACAGCAGCAAAAAAAACTGAAGCAAGTTTCAAAGTCAAACTGAAGGGAATTTGGTCACTTTTAGGAGTCAACACAATCTCCAAGGGTAGACAATGCTCTGCAAATCACTGTGTCCAGTCTAAGGGTGCGTTGGGCACAGTAGACAAGGAAAAAACTACTATTTAACTCACTGTCTTTGAAAATTAAGTTCTGAAAAATTCTAATCTTTATGTGAAATAGCTATTGGGTGGATTTAGAAAGAAAATCAGAGACTAAAACACCTAGAACTAAGAGAAATTCTCCCCAGCAGATTCGCCAGTTTGTTGGGCCAGAATTGTAATCTACGGATAAATTACGCTTCCCTAGACAGGTGCTAGTCTAGAAAAACAAGTGAAAGACTATACTACCATTTCTCCTAACTCATAATAGATACATAGAGAGGATTGGAGGCTTACTTGTTCAGTCGCTTCCAAATGACTCCTTAAAATCAAACACATTGCGACTTCAAATTCAAGTGGTTTGTGAGTTGAATGCTTCACCTCCAAGAAAGAACAACGAAACAAAGAAGATGCAATAATATAGATATCTATTCAAGCTGATGCTTCATCGATAAAGCATAAACTACATTCATCAACCAAGATTTTCTGATATGGAAAATCAAAGTTAACATAGATGCATGTAGGGAAAAATAAAAAGTACTCTTTATTGATGATAGAAGGAGAGGTTACAACCTAGTGACTGATTTGAAGTGACCTTCCAGCAAAAGTTCCCAAGTCTCATCATGACATAAATCTCTCCAACGAAGCAGCTCCACAAATCCAAACTCTCAATTGAAGAATTCTCCAACATTTCTCTGCTCAAAATTCTTCCTTCTCAAACACTTAGATTTGTGTTCAATTTATAGATGAACTATAGGTTGTTTTGCAATCAATAGCTTTCCAAAAATATGCAAGACATGTTTCCATTCATGTAGATGTCAAATGGACACTTGGATCCGAAGCTTGACACATGTGAACTCTTCTAGAAGGCACTAACCAAGTGGAGATTCCAAAACAATGAGAATTTCGCTCTCAATGTGACCAATGCACCTTTGAATGTCGGGAAGTGCTTTGCAGAGCAGCCTTTCATGGGGCTACCTGCATATGCAACGCAATTAGGCCCCTTAGATCCTGCGTTGGTGAGCTTTCATGTGCTAAATAGTAAGCTTCAAACCATGGAAACCTTTTCTTGATGAAAGTCTTTGTTTGATTTGTCTTATTTTTTTGTCTTAGAGCATATAGCAACTGAAATGATAGGGAATGATAGACCCTTAATCATCAGTCTTGGAGATGATGCCCAGTTAACCAGGTCATTGGGAATGGCGCCCAAATTGACCTATAACAATTTGGATATGAAGTATGCTATGTTCTACGGATTTATCTAATAGAATCACATCGACCATGAAGTAACCACCATGGTATCCTCCAAGAAAAAAAATTTAAAAATTTAGATTCTTATTATACATTAGTATATTACACAAAATTCCCACCACATCGAAAGAACACATATGAAACATTAACACCATGTCGATGCAAGAAACTCATATATGAAACCATATTAGAGAAACTAATGTGAACAAGATAAACCATGATAACATAGTACCACGCATGTGAAAGAATTGTGTGTCATATGTAAGTGCATTTGCAATATAAGATGTACCAGATAGTAGTTAACATAACATGGTTGAAGCATCTAAGAAAATAAGGAGGACTAATGCGAGATGAGATCATCATATATATAAAGGAGAAATAGAGGAAAAAATTGTATAGATACATGAGCAAGAGAGCTTGTTCAATTTGGAACACCACACAATTGAGAGGGTAGCTCTCGAAGTAGTTACCCCTAAGGGGGGGAAACCTCACTCAAAGCAACTAATTTCTCTCATGGCTTATTTGATCCATGCACCATAGAGCATTATAGGCCTATCATCCAGTGATCCAAGGGCCATGGAACTCCCTTCCACTACCCTACAAAACATAAGAAAGGTGTTATGCTTATTTCCCTTTAGGGATATTCATTTATTTTGGTACTCTTGTCTCTTAATTTAGTTATGTGAATAATTTGGAAAAATATAGCCAATTGGCTCTCAAACAATCAACACCCATCAATAACCTATGTTTTCGGATTTCTACCTCTCCACTCTTTGTACACATTTATAGCCTCACAAGTTCTAAGCCAAAGGGAGTTAGATTTTTTACACCTCAATATGCTTGTCTTTTTTATAGGAAAGACCCAATGACTAAGCAAGAGTCGAGACATCCCGTATTGACCATAGACCAAGTGAAAGTTCCTTAGGGATGCCTACTCCTTGAGCCGAATCAATTCAGGCTACAACATGCCTCAGGAGACTTGAACATGGGTGGTTGTGTGGCAAGCCACAATCCGAGTCACTTGAGCTAAGAACCATTGGGTACACCTCAATAGACTTTAGCATTCAAATTGCTAGTGAGAGATGGGTCCCTTGTACAACAAACAAGGGACTTTCATGGACTAATTTGGTCATGCCACAATCAAGGGGTTTTCATGCACCAATTTGATCGTCTCACAATAAAAAAACTCTCATGCACCAATTTTATCATTATTATTATTAGAAAATTTTCAAATTGACCTTTTATATTATCAATATTTTATCATCCACACATTATAACTAACAACAATAAATAAAATATACACATAAATTATTTATATATTATTATTATCCAATTTTAAAGTAAGCCACTAAACCAAGCTAGACTAAACCAAGCTAGACACGAAATTAACATGAAATAAGTTGAAAATACTATAAAAAAATGTGTTGAAATACTTGATTTATTAAAAATCCTTAAATTACTCAACTAACTAAATCTATTTCATGTCATTTATCTATATAAATAGACTTCATATAATAAAGCATGTGTTTCCTCTTAAGAGGTCACAGGTTCAAAACCAGAGGGGGGGTAGAGTATGTATGTCTTCTTAGACTTAGGAGTCAAATAGTTGCGTCGAGGTTGGTCCCTTGTCTCACAAACAAGGGAGTCTCATACACCAATTTCGTTTGTGGCTTGGTCATGACCTTAAAATTAGATAATAATAATAATAAATAAAATATAACGTAGCTTATCAATTAACTACCTTTCTTGTCGGTTTGAAATTAGGTTTCGCCACATCTACACTATATATTTAACTGCATTTTTTTTATTTTGAGCTACCCCCGTTCTTCATATTGTTTAGCAACTTCATGTGTGGTAAAGCTTTTGGGTAACTCGATCGATCAGGAAATTGGTGAGTTTAGAGTGCCCTAATGGATGTTATTTCGGAGGATGTGGTTAGGAAGTGTGTGCTAAGAATGCCTTACGCAACACACGATACGATGAAAGCTGTGTGCAAGAGTTGGGAGGCTATACTCAGTAGCCCTACGTTTTATCCTGAGAGGAAGAAATGTGGGACGAGCCAATAACTTATTTGCTTGATTCAAAGAGATATCAGGAATCACAGAGATATGAATCCTATATTTGTAGTAAGGGTATACGACCCTGTGAAGGGCACGTGGGAAAGGCTACCTCCCATTGACGATCCCCAGATCACTCGAATACCATTATGGTGTCAATGCGTGGCTGTGAATCGGAAGCTAGTTGTAATAGGCGGAAAGCGCCCATCCAACAAGAGTTTGATGAAGAGTGTTTACATTTATGACTTTGAGTCTACGAGATGGAGTCACGGACCTCGTCAAGCACCAATGTGAGTTTGTCTTATGTGAGGTGCCCTGCCATCGGTGTTGTTCATTGCCCACTGTGTGGAGTTCAAATTTTCGAAAATAGTGGGAAAATTTGGTTTCTTCAATTCCTCAGCAAATATACCTCCTCGATGTGAAAATGTATAGGTAATCTACTTGTTTCTCAATAACTAAAACTTTTAGCGGATTAAATTTTGAAATTAACTTAAAATTAATAGTTAAAAAAAAAACTGCATGGTGCATTTGAGCCATTCGGCTCACATTGTTCGTTTGTAAATTTACAAGCCGTATCGAAAATGATGTTAACGGAAATCGTACTGGGTTTCGGTGCAGTACCGAAAACATGCACACCATAACGAAATTAAAAAATAACAAGGTGGTGCAGTCGTTTAAACGACTACACCATTGACTATGTAAGAGTGTCGGGAGGGAAGTGTGTTGACCAAACTAATCGCCCCGTCATAGTTAGGTCACATTAACGTCTCGCCCCCGATTAACACCGTATAGTCAACGATGCAACATATTTAAATGATCGCACCATTGACCATGTATTGTTGTTGGGCGGTGTGTTTACCACACTATCTGCCCCAGGGCGGATAGTTAGGTCAGCGCACGGTCCGCTTGACAACGTTACATAGTCAACGATGCAGTTTTTTACAGGACCACATCGTTTACCATGTACCGTTGTTGAGTGGTGCGTTGATCAAACTATTTAGCCCAGGGAGGATAGTTTCGTCAATGCACAACAGAAAAATATTCCCTTCTTTAGCAGTGCACGAACATTTTCCATGCGCACCGAGCATGGTGCGTGACAAAAAGTACGCACCGGTACCAGTGCATGACTATTTTTTTTGGTGCACCATTTTTTTTTAATTATATATATATATATATATATATATATATATATATATATATATATATATATATATTTCTCATTTATTAAAAAAATTGTATTTAATATGTGAATGATTCAGCGATGTCAACGGAGAGAAGGGAACAACAAGAACATATGGAGGACCGTTATAACGTGATTTAGCTGTGGGAGGCACGAGAGAGGGAGAGAATTTTGTACCCTTTCCCTATTATGGCAGCCACCCAGTTGCTCCTAAGGGACGTAGGCCTTAAGTTCTACGAGGAGGCTACATCCCTGTAGGGCCATAGTGGGTTATTGGGACAACCAATCTACAGGTGGGATGCCCACCAACAGGATTTTCGAGTCGGTCCTGGCCAGTGGTTTGAGCCAACTAACGAGGAAATGCATTTTTTTACTGGCCTATCTAAGAGAGGGCAGGATTTGCCCCAGTTCCCAGATGTCCCCATCGGCTATGCAGTAGGGAGTCAGTTTGTGTATTCCCAGAGATACATCAAGGATGATATAGTTTCTCGTCCATATTTTCAGGTGTTTGGTGGTTAGTCATGTATTGCTTTTTTTGGTGCAAAGGAGATGAGGTGCCTCTCACTAATGTTGACGACCATTGCACACTATACCCGTTATCACCCAAATTAGGTTTAGAATTCAATGTAGGTTCAAAAAAAGTCTTTTTAAGGTCCATTCATTATCAAATATCCATAATTTCCATTTTTGAGTCATTTCCTAAAGTCTCATGTCAAAAATAGTCAAATTAGCCAAGAAACCTTACTTTCTTAGCGCTGCTAGTTCAAAAAAGTTTATTTGCGCTACGAAACTGCTGAAAGTTATGAAGCAAAAACTCTATTTTCTGGTTTTGAGAAGTCAACTTCCAAGGAGGTTTTTGTGCAACTGAAAATTAATTTGGAAAAAATGAAAGAGGTTTTTCTTAATAATAGACCTAACTACCAAAACCTCTCTCATTTGCTTCCAATTCATTAGGAGGTGGGATAAATTGATAACTTAAAATGCACTACGAAACTGTTGTTACAAAACTTTCTTGTACATGACTGTTTAGCAGTCAACTTCAAGTTCCGTTTCTGGAAAAATGAAAAAGAAGTTTAGAATTATGAAATATTTTTTTCTACATCATAGTCCTAGCTACAATAACCTATCTCTCTTTTCTTAGAAGTGTTATCAGTTGGGCGATACAAGGCTTTCTTTGAAACCCTATTTTCAGAAAACAGAGTTTTCATGTTTTACACATGTTTTTAAAAGGCTGTTTCGGGACAGAAGGAGATGTATTTAAAAAAACCAAGAGAGGTTTTTATTCAAGACATAATTTCCTAAAAAAATTCCTTTTGTTTCACAAAATACATCATGGATTAGGAGATATAAGCTCTTTCTCAAGACCTATTTTTCAGATAAAAACAGGAGAAATCTGCAAGAAGTTAAGAAGTTATAAAGGCTAGAATGAATATGTTTTTAGTTCATATGGATTTTGATATGATGAAATCAGTTTTATTTTGAGTTTTTTCACATTTTAAAATTTTATTTTTAGAAAATTTTGGACAAAACTTTTCACTCAACAGTTTCGTAGCGCAAACAGTGTAAAAAGAGTGAAAAGCGCTACGAAACTGCTGTAGCAGTTTGTTTCACTCTTTCTCATCAATTTTTGAAGGGAAAAAGTATGAATTATGATCTAAAATTTATAAGGAGGATGTATTTAGAGATAATGAAGAAAATCCTAGAGGAAAGAAATCAAAATTTTGAAGAAACAAGGGTTAAAAAGCAACGGTATGAAAGGCGATATGAAACTGTGTTGTTTTTGTAACACAGTCTATTTTAGCTCATTTGAACAGTATAATGATGGTTTTTGGACACCTAGAGCTTAGGGAGGATTCTTGCATGTGTTATTTTAGTTTCAAATAGAAAAGTAACTCGAAATAATGAGTTCATGGTGGTCAGAATGTTTCAAGATGTGCAAGGGACTCTATGCCTAGAAAATAGGAGATTGTTCCTATCTTGGTGGAGGTCAGCATCATGGTCATGAAGAGTTGAAGTATATCCTCTGGATTCGACCATGTGTTAGTACACTTGGAAAATGATGTAACTTAATTAAGATAAGGTGGTTATAGATAGTGTTTAAGAGTTTTAATCCTATTTGTAATAGGAATGTTTTATTAGATTAGCTCTCTTTTTGTAATAAATACCATGTCATATGGTTAGACAAGCTGTCAAGAGTCAGGATTTCGAGGTATGTAGCATAGGATAAGGTTATCTCATGTTGTAAATGGTCTATTAAAGGCTAAGAGGTTGAATTAGCAAGAGTTTGGATACTTTTTGGAAAAATCGCTGCTTTATGTAATTGACTGTGATCAGTAATGCAGAGACATTTTCTTCTTGACAGACCCAAGATTATTATGGGGTTTTAATATTTTATTGATCTACCTATTATATTTAACTACTTGCAGTAGACCTCATTTCTATTACTTATAATTCATAACCCTATGCTCTGACTTCCTTTAGTAATGAGATTACTGTGTTTTTCTATGTTTTATGAGTGAATTGGCTTTGAACCACTAGTAGTAGATTTCATTGCTATTACTCAGAATTCATAAATATATGCTTTGAATTCCTTTAGTAATGAAATGATTGTGTTTACCTATGTTATTGAGTGAATTGTCTTTGTTTAAGACCCCTATTTTCCTCAGCTTCCATGTCAAGAAACCTTTCCACTGAACCTACTGATTTGTTGAATCCATAAGCCCAATGGTAGTATTAGCCTTCATCTTTTCAACCTGCAAATATACAAAATCAATACTTAATTCATAGAGTTAGCCATCTATCTATATCTTTATTCCATATCATTAACCCTTGAGAGAGCCCTCTCAGGCTGAGGAGGCTAAGCCTCAGTTAAAATATTGGTTTTAAATAGTTACACTGAAGTTGTCTGATCAACAGCTAATCAGGTATGATTTTGGTGATAAAAATACCACTGACGAGCAACGCATTAGTTACCAACTTTTATTTTATGTTGATTCTTTATTCTAGGCGCCACGACTTGTGAGACAGTCTCACAAGTCACACAGGATGAGCCACTAGATGCGAGAGGTAATAATAGTGTTTTCTTTAAGTTAATATAGTTTCATTTTATTTTCTTAATTATTTAATTAGAATTATCAAATTTATTCAAACACATTATTTAACTTTTTTTATTAAATTTTTTAATGAAATTGTCTAATTATTGTTGCATACTATATATTTTGTAGATATTGGGACATTTGTTAGGGACATGATTCCACCCCCACCAAATGATCCAAGTGTAGATGTTGACGAGGAGATGGAGGAGGTGGAGGATCAGGGTGACAGACTTGATCCTCTGGTGTAGATACCTGTGGGTGTGCAACATAGGCCAGACACCTAATTCAGAATGGAGTTGGGCGACCGAATGTGTCGACTCCTAGTTGATGAGGGAGTTCGCCTTGCTATGATCACAGAGATCCAGGTTGATCATAGGCTCATAGCTCTGGAGAGACGTGCCCCGCGATATGATGACCCTCATGCGTCATATCGTTGGAGCTTCCAGAGTACTGGCAAGTGCTAGGATGGATAGGCGTTGTGGAGATGCACGATAGAGCAGCTCATCTAATGATCATGATCATGAGGGGGGTGATCATCATTCTAGTACTCCACCTCCTCTTCCTTCACCTCGCGCTAGAGATCATGAGCAGGCAGCATCTAGTCCTGATTAGCAGGGATCTTCTGAGTAGTGTGCACCATCTCAACAAACACCTAGTCTTGAGCATGCACAACCATCGAATAAGCAGGCACCTGATCCTGAGCAGACCACACCATCCGCTGAGCAGGTTGCACCATCGATGAATCATCAATAGGAAGTTCCTGAGTAGACTCCACCATCGACGACTCAACAGTAGACAATTTCTGAGCAGACTGCACCATCGATTGAGCAGGCCTCGACTAGTACTAATATTGATGTAGTACCACCAGATATTTGACATTTATATGCAGTTATATTATAGTTGTATATATATATATATATATGTGGCCCATGTATTTTATGTTCATGTTGATGTACTTAATTTACATGTTGGTGTTCATCATGATGTGTATATTGTTAGGTCATGTTAGATATGTTCATTTAATGTGCTTGCATATAGATGTGTATGTGATAGTAGTTATTTGACGTGAGATGTATATTTGATGTTTGTGTTGTGATGATGTTATACAATGCTTGTGTTTTGTTAGATGATCATGATCACGATGATTAGATGATGTTAACAAATTTGAATGTGTATTTTAGAATATGATGTTTGTACGATGGTTATCATGATTGTGATGTTTATTTTTAATATTAAATCAAGATATTTATTAAATATTATGTCCTGATTGTAATTGTAATTTTAATTTTAATTGTATGTAAAATTATAAAATTGTAATTATAATTTTAATTGTAAATGTATGTAAAATATTTGTAAAGTGTAATTTTATTTGTACATTATTGTATTGTGAAATTGTAAATTGTAATTTTAATTGTAATATGTAAAATTGTAATTGTATAGTGAAATTGTAAAATTGTAATTGTAATTGTATGTATTGTCATGATTCAATTTTATTAAATTTGTAAAATTCTAAAATTCTAAAAATGTAATTGTAATTGTATGCCTCGTGATTGTAATTGTAATTTTATGTAAAATTGTAATTGTAATTGTAATTGTATGTAAAATTGTAAAATTAGAAAATTCTAATTCTAATTCTAATTTTAATTAGAATTGTATGTAAAATATTGGTAAAATTGTAATTGTAATTGTAATTATATTGTAACTATATTGTGAAATGATTGTAATTGTAACTTTAATTGTAATTGTAATTGTAATTGTCATTGTATGTAAAATATTTGTAAAATTGTAATTGTAATTGTATTGTGAAATTGTAATTGTATGTATTGTAATCATTCAATTTTATTAAAATTTGTAAATTTATAAAATTGTAAATTAATTGTCAATTTTGAACCATAACTACTGTAAGTAAAATGTATACCGTAAATATTGTTAAATTGTCATAATTGTAAAAATTTTAAATTTGTATGAATATAAATAATTGTAAAATAATAAATCTAGAATAATATGAATTTTTGTGACACAATAAAGTTTAGAAAATAATGCAAATAAATTCATGTTTAGAATTATCATTATTATGATCTTACATACCAAAAATAACACTATACATTTTGAAGATATCATTCACACACATTTAAAGCAATCAAGTAGTTGTATTATTTTAGGAATTGACATAGAAAAAGAACTTGATACAGTACGCCATCATTTTCAAGATCAACATAATTGCAAATTATCAAGTGAAATGATTTTAACATCAACACAAGGCAAACTAATTAATTCAAAATATATATTATAATGTTTCAAAAAAAGAGATTCTTAGTTATAAGGTTAAGTCCTCTTCTTTATAAAAACCCATCTTAAAAAGTATAAATGATTAAATAACACATGTACCATATCACTCGTTTTTCTCGTGATCACCCTCATTATTTTCCAGCTCGCTTGGCATGATAACACTGTTATTCTAAAAAATATGTTTTGATCTAGGGTAATGTCTCAATACGAACCACCAATCCCTATCCAACACATCTGGGTAAAAAATGCCTGGCTGGAGTGTTTGGGGAAAACATAGGGCTCCTTAGCTTCATCCCACATCTTTCTAGAGTTCATACTATTAGCCTACTATCACGATATTCCTTTACATTATTCATATCAAATGTCTCCCACCACTTGCACCTAAAAATAACACATTGGAAAGAAGAGAAATCCACTTCAATGATCTCTTGTATCTTTATGACGTAAACTAACATCCCTCGTACTAGTTTTTTATCACGGTGGCTAGCTTAACTAGATTGATCGAACTCAAATTCCACTCCAGAGTCTTGTGTCATGTGTCCATCATTGGCATTTTCTGTGTCAAAATGGTGTTCATATGCCCACATAGATGGGAACAAATTCACCTATTAAAAAGTTAAAAAATCATAGTGTCATGTGTCTTATAATAACCCAACTGTTAAAATATGAAATATATATGTTACATTTCAAAGGTGTATTATTAAGTTTAAAGTGTACATAAATAGTTTATTATTGAGTGGGTGCACCCAATCCCTATGTTTAGCATGTCCTCTTCAGCAAGTGAGTAACGACTAGTTGCACCATATTTCTCTCTGACTTGGTCAGCAACCCAATTGTTGGGGCATATAATTGGAATATTTTCTTTTAAATGATCGGGATAAGGTACTCTTCTACCATTAAACCATAAGAATTATTTCATGTCACTAACCCATTTCATCCTCTTTTGTTCATACAATGCGACCCACGGTTGTGTCACTTCGGAATTGTAAAGAACAAATTTATTAAATGATTCAATTTCTGCATTCCCTGATTAAATCAAACTGACATACAGTACATATGAGATCAAAATATATATTATATCAGATTTCAACATGAATATTTAATTTGTGTAAATTTTAAAAATTATAAGTCGCTTACTCTTTATCAAGCGTGTTTTTCCATTCTTTTGGAGAAGCTCCCCTTCTCTTTTGTCTTCATCCCTTTGATCATTCGAAATCACTGCACTTGGTCTGTTTTCGATCTTCTTGATGTACTTACTAGCATAATAGAAAGACTCATACAATATGTACCCCTCTACCATGGACCCCTCGAGTTTCGCCCTTTGTTGAACAAAACCTTTCAATTTATTCATGTACCTCTCTAAAAAGAACATCCAACAAAAATAAATTGCCCCAACTAATTCAACCTCATCTACTATGTCGATTAGAATATGAACCTGCAAGTCCATGAAACTCGTTGGAAGTTCCTTCTCAAACATAAAAAAAATCTCAACTATCTCTTGATGCCACCATGGAATTCTAGACACATGAATCTCCTTTGACGTGATCCAACGTACAAATGTAGATAATTTAGATATGGCGCATCCTAGGTCTTATGGGAAGTCATGTTTCACACACCCATGCATGAATAAAGGATAATGACACTGCAAAGTTATAAAAACATGCAATAATATACAAAAATAGTTATTTTTTATGATCCCTTCATGGGATACAATTATTAATATAACAAATAATAAAATCATGCTTTTGACATTATATGAACTCTTAGAAGATTAAAATGTTCATGTGATTTCAACCCCAACAAATGGTCATCCACGGTGGAGCAGCGTCGTAGGGAAGACTCACAGCCATTATAACTTTCTTTTCCAAAGAAAGATCATATTTTTTAAAAATCCATGGGACATCACCTTCTTTAAAGTGTCAATTAGAGGGACGAGTTGCCTATGATACTTTACTTTCTAATCATCTTGGCCAATGTTTATTTTTTAGTTTTTGAAGTAATAATATCTTTCCCAGCAACCAATGTGTCACTATGTTTCGATGATATGTGCCTCCATAAAAATATGAAACATTTTTAAATATATGAATGGGATCTAATAAGTGGGTAATCTTAAGATGCTCCCAATATGGGAGGTTATAAAAGATAGATTTCCTTTTCATCCCAATGGGAAATTTCTCAACATAGTTGTCAAAGAATTCTGGATCCTCGAACATAGGCTCCCCATTTGAATCAAACATTTATATGAAATCCTTCTCCTTCTCTCTCTCTCATATGCTCTAAGCCATTTTGTTGGTGTCGTTATTGGAGGCCTTTGGGTTCTCTCTCGTTTACCATTGAAAGCGAATGTTCCTCTTCTATAAGGGTGTTCTTCTGGGAGGAATACCCTGGAGAAGTCATATACTGGCTTTCATAGGTCATTGGACCATCTAGATTTCAGAGAAGGTCTACAACATTCACATCCATAATAACATTTTGTTACAATAACTGTGAAATTATTGTATACAATATGCATGGCACGTTAAATAATATCATGAAAATAATAACAATTACAACGAATTAAATAACTAATATGCGAAATAATATTGTTACGTACATAAACAAATCAATAAACATGTAATTTACTAGAGCAAACTCCTAATCTTAGATAATCATGTGTCGTGTAAGCACATATGACATACAATGTAAAACTCCTCTCTACTACAATGGGTCTTGATAAATTGTATACATTTATCCCATCCCATAATTCCTTCAATTCATCTATGAGTGGTGGTAAGTAGACATCCATATTCTTCACTTGTCTTCTACCAGGGACTCTGAGAGCCAACATAAGATGTTTTTTCTTCATAGACAACCATGGGGAGATATTTTTATTGATCACTACTATAGGCCAAACAGAATAGTTGGTGTTCTGGAGGGAATATGGGTTGATGCCATCCATGGTTATGCTGAGTCGTAAAATTTGTACTTCATCCTTGAATTTTTTGGGCCATGTATCCTCTATATGCTTCATGGCTATTGAATCTTTTGGGATTCACATAATTCCCAAATCAATTCTATGTGAAGCATTTCATCCCTGTAACATAGCTAATTCTTTGCAACGAAAGAGCCTTTGAATCCTCGGGATTACAGGCATGTGCCTCAATATCTTAAAAGTAGGACCACATGAATTACCCTTATTTTTTATTTATCATACCTGTCATGCCCACATTTTGGACATATCTCTTTGTCTACATATTCTCCTCTATATAGAATACAATCATTTGGACATGCATGATATGATATTTTGGCAATATGATTCAATGATTTGTCCTTGATGGCAACCTACTTGATAAAGTTGTCCTTGATGGAAATTGTCTTACTGAAGTTGTCTTTGGATAGAAACCTATTACAGATGTAAGAATGATGTATCTATAGAGAAAAGAATTCCAGTAAATACTGGAGAAATGATAAATATAATATGTCACAATGTATATGCGCTTTTGTAAAGGCCAAGTCGCGTATACACGTGGTTAAGTACGTCCCAAGTCACGTATGCCCTTTTGCGCTCCAAAATTATAATACCAAGGGGCATTACCATGGTTTTGGCACACAGTATTGAGCGCTGTATGGTTTATTTGATTCCGTCCAAGAATACCATCAGAAGTTGTGTGGTTTTGACTCATGGTATTGGTAAAAGATAAATCTATTTAAGGAGAAGAAGATAATAGTGCAAGGTGTGCATGGGAAAGGGTTGTTGATGGATAAATTTCTCTAAGGAATATCTGCATGGATGAACTCTGTTCTTAATTGATAGATTTGAATTTATGATGCACCCATGGATATAATGATGGTTCAAGATCTCTAGATTTGACGATGATGAATCTCTGGTTTGATCGACTGATGAAAGCATGAAGAATTGGCGCAAGTCTGCTAAAGAGAGTGAATAAATCTGGGTAAGTTTTATAGATCTGGTTTTTTCTACAAAATTTATTTTTATAGATCTATACACAAGTTGGTTTCAGAAAAAGAGCGTATATACGTGGGTTATCTTCTTGAAAAGCGAGTATGGAAGTTAGGGTTTCTGAAGAATAAATACACAGAAGTATACGCGGGTTGGTGTGCAAGAAAGCGTGTATATATGCGGCTTCAGTGAAGAAAAGTAGCGTATGCTATTTGAATTAATGAATGTTTAGGGTTGATTTTGTATCTGCATATCTATTTTGAAGACTGGGTTATTTCTGATATTCTGGTTTCAGTGGTCTCACTGTTCTGTTTGAAGTATTGGGAAAAGTATGTTTGTTAATGTTAAGTGAAGGGTTGTGTTGAAGCTGTTTGATCTAGTATGAAAATTGATGAAACATGGTCTGCAGTGGGTCTGAGGGTTGAAGTAGAATCTTTCTGCCAGTAGAAGCTGGTGTTGAAATCAGGGGGTCGAAGCTCCCTTCCAGGAGAGGCGGGTAAACAAGATTAGGGGGTTGGAGCTCCCTTCCAGTTGCAGCTGGAAAACGAGAGAAGATTGCAGCCTTCTGCAGGTAGAAGCCTATGTACTAGTATAAGTCTGCATCAGTACAATGTTTTAAAAGGTTTTCTATATAATAAAGATTGAAAACAGAGACAACAGCAGTGGTGGTTTTATCCCGAATTGGGTTTCCACCTTAAATATTGGTGTTCATGTGTGTGATGCTTTATTCTATTGATTACTACTCATAACCTGATACATAACTAAGAAATTTGTTTATAATATTGCTTCTGTGAATTGTCTCTAATTCTGGAAAGTTAAATCAGTATACGCTAGTTTCCTTCTGCATTTCCGCGTGCATACGCTAGTTCCGTTCATAAAAACTGCGTATGGAAATATGCTCAAAGAAAAATTTGAATTTATATTATAAGCTCTAAATACTGATTCACCCCCCCCCCCTCTCATTATTTTCCAACATGATATGTACTCAAAACCCAACATTTTCAAACATTTCTTTGCCTCTTTGCAATTACTTGGCAAGACATTATCAGTCGGAAGAACCTTATCTTTGAATAACCTGTAGTTGGTCATGGACAATATTAAATGTAAATTAATGCCAATAATTATTAAAGTTCATAAAATTGACCATTTGTAATGGTTATTGTGTGATTATATTTGTCAAAATATAAGGGACTCGCTGGTCAATTACCTCAAAATTTCTGAAAAACAAGCATTCGACAAGCCAAGATTTTCTTTCAAGTTGTACAGTAACATCATTGTCCCCAACTAGGTAGACTTTGACTGACCACCAAGTCCAAAGATAGGGTTTGTGGAAGAAAATTTAAGGCTTTCGAAAAAGCTATCAGCAATATGCGCATCATCCCCTAGTTGATCGTCATTCTGGAATGCATCAGAAAACATTGTCTCCATGGCAGTCATATCCCTTAGGTAATCATCCATACCAACCTCTATTCGATTACCTCCATTTCTAGCTTTTGAAGAACTATTATTGTTGTAGTCTTTCCTAATTGGTGAATCTGGACGTAGTGGGAATTGAATAGGTGGTTGATTCAACCATTCTTGGTATTGTTCCTCTCCGAGTTTTTCTATTAATTCAACCTTCTCTCGATTTGAGATTTTCATGGGGTGCAACGAAATATGGTAAGTATGTCGCTCATCATCACTAGAATCCTAATAATTTCAAAAAATATATTTGAACATGATTAGTACAAAATCGATGATATCAATTAGTAAGCACATCGACAATGCATGATTAATTGGTTTGATGTTGAAATGATTACACTAATATACCAAAAAATTATTATTACCATCATTGTCCCAGGATTATGGCTATAAGATACAATGTTACAATTGACAGGGTGAAGTGGATGTCCATTTTCATCTACCAAATGTGCCTTGTGGTATGCTGCTCCTGATAAGAGCTTCCGACGTTTTGGATCTGTTTGAATATTTTGTGCATCTGAACTCGATCCTGAATCAGCATGAACCTGAAAATTTGTATACATTCATTTTATTCATCTGATTGACATAGATAAAATAAATAAATTCAATTAGATAATGAAAATATAAATAAGATTTGAAGTAATCACGCCTGGATATGGATAGGGAGAACTCCGCGATGGACTTTGAGAAATATTATGGAACGAGTTGGATTTTTAAGAATTGTCCATTTGATATAATTATGATATTTTCTCTCTGCATTTGAGATCAATCAACAATAGATTTTGGTGTAAAATATACCTAAAAGTAATTTTGGTGCCTTAAAAATGGACTTATTGTTATCAGTGCTAATGTACTATTAACCACACCAGTGCATTTTTGTTAAAGCGCACCGATGCATTTTTATTAACTCACGCACCGGTGTTGTTAGTTAACAAACACACCAAAAATCCAGAAATAAAAAAGTGCAACTTTATTTTTTTGAAGTGAAAAAAAGCGGTAAATTGAAAAATGGATGGCAAATTATTTTCGGAAATCTAATTTCATAAAAAAATTCTTTAAATAGTAAAAGATATTCATTATTTCATTATTTTTGAAAAAAATTTCAAGGAGGGATTTGCACAAGAGACATACCTGGAGCAAGAGAGCACGAGAGCACTGTGGAGCAGCAAAATACTTTCGAAAAGAAACATTATTTAGAGAATCAGAATTTGAAGCATCTGGTTATTTGCACAAAAACCCTGTAGCATAGTAAAGTTGTTAAATTTTATTGTAATAATTATTTGTTTTACAATTTCTATTGGATTTACTTTAAAAAGTTTACTATGGATTTTCAAAAAAAAAAATCCATTCTTACGTTAAACCCTTTCTTCTTCTTGTTTATGTGACTTCACAATTAGGGATTTTCATTTTAGATTTATAGGGTTTGTATTACTATATATATAGGCGTATGACATCTAACCCGCGGGACCACTTGCAGAGTCAGATCCCAATCCATGTCGGTCCTTGCAAGATTTAAAAAAAAAAAAATTAATCAGTGTGCCCTGTTTAAAATAGTGCACCGGTGCGCTATTGTAGTATAGTGCACTGACCGTGTACTGACAAAAGGCACTATTAGATAAAAAAAAAAATTATTAATTTATTCTTGTGTTAATCGGTGCACCGGTTAACATATAATGCATTGGGTCTCCTTGTTGACAAAGAGAATTGTATGGTGTTTCTACTGTATTGGCGGTGCATTGATAAGAACCTACCATGCCACATTCGGTGCATACTTTGGGAAATGTGCACCGTTTTCTTGATTTTTTTTACTTGAAAAGTATGTGATTTATTTATAAAATATATTAATTAATGGTATGGTACTGGTTTCATATTGATAAAGAAATGGTTGACAAGAGTTCAAGTAGCAAAAATACTAATAGCACATCAAGAAAAGAAAAAAAAGGCATGTTCTTTGTAAATTTTTTACAAAAATTATTATTTTTGAACTATATGTAAGTTTAACTAATATGTATTGTTTATTGTGTATCATGCAGAGCCACAAAATGACGAAGCTCAATAATATTATTTCTAATATAAAACCAAAAGATCATAAAATCTTGATGGAAAAATTGCAGAAGGATGAATCAGGTGAATGAAAAAATATTATCGATCCAATATGAGTTTCTTTTTTGAATTTTCATTAATAATATACTTAAAAATATTAGATAACATGTTTCAAACAATATATTAATTCACATATGTTTAATGTTATACAGAGACCAAAAATGAAGAAAATGAATGTTGTTCTAAGAAAAGAAAAAAGATAGAATATGCAAATGAAAATGAATTGCTCCTTAGCTCATCTAGAGTGGTGGTGGAGGCTAACGAAAGGGGGAAAAACTTTTACAAAACTTTGAGGGATCTAGTGGAATGAATGTATAGACATTATTTCCACTTACAATACAAAAATAAATCCAATGGTTCCAAGAACCAAATTTTATTTAAACTACAGGATGAGTTTCCATAGAATTGGTCAATGAGACATTTCAGAATTTTAATAGCAAAAACGTACAAAAAAAAAAAAAAAGGAATGAAAAATTAAGATTCCTTAAATGTTTTTCTAGAATTATATGTATATATTACTAGAAAGCAATCATTTATAAATATCACTTTTGTTATAGTTACTTTTCATATATAAATATAAACCCTTATTCAACCATTAAAGAGAACCAAATGGAATAATAAAAATGACAAAGACATGGATTAATTGGAAAATTGTATGATCCAACCTAACAAATTAAGTTCTCATTTTTTAGAAAATCCATTGGTGTACATATTACATTTTAAATCTAATGGATTAAGTCCTCATATCTCAAAACTAGTGGAAAGAAATAAAGAGGATACCTCAATATACCTACAATATAGTTCAACTTGGGATCCTTTGCAATTCAAGAGGGAATCCTTTATTGGTTAGTTTCACTGATAGTAATTGGGTTGGGTGAGCCTTATCATTAGAAGTATACTACAAGTTATTTTTATATCTTGGTTCACTAAGACCTATCACTTGGGCTTGTAAGAGGAAACATGCATTTTCTCTTTATTCAGTGGAATCATATTATCAAGCAACAACTAGTGTAATTCAAAAGGTTTTGTGGCTTCAAAAAATCCTTCCAAAGTTCAAATTCTAACAACAACATTTAATCACACTCTAGTGTGATAATAAAAGTTCCTTTGAACTCACAAAGATATAGTTCAACATCAGTGCAATAAACAAAATGATATTCACATGTACTTCATTGACCACTTTAGGTGCAATCATGTTAGTTAGGGCTCCATTAAACTCCAAATTAGTAACAAATCATTATATCGACATGCTTGGAAATGACAAAACAAACCTCCAATGAATCTCACCAGTAGTTTTCATCTACTTGTCTTGGTTGATAGACTGGAGGTTTTTGCTTCCCCAAGTCCTTATTTCATTGTATTGTTTCCATGTATGGAAATTCCTCAATTGGGATTGTGCAATACATCATAGGCCTTCCTTTGACTGCATGCACCACCTGTAAAATTTGGATAATTAAAAAACTAATAGCACACTACACTTGAACTACAATATTAATAGGGTAACTCATTGATATTGCATGCATGATTTATTTATGGTTAATTTATGAGTTAACTGGTTAATCATAGAGTATACACCCCACTACTTGACCTCCCACCAGTTCCTTCCAGTAGTTGGAACTAGTTAAATTGACTTTAACTTAGATAAAACAAATTAATTAATTACAACTCAAAATAAATTCAACCATGGCTCCTAAAAATTAGGTGACACTCTACTTCACTAAATTTATACCTTCATCTCTAATTAATTGAACCAACTAAGTCAAACTAATTTATTTAACTCGTACAAGCTATCATAATATGTGGACTTACAATTTTATTTTCTTCTAATTTAATTCAAGGGAGAATTAAATTAGAATATTTCTTGGTGTCATTTTTAAATCTCCCTCTCAACAAGAAAGGTATTATCAGATACCAAAATCATACCTCTATGGAACTCGAATTTTCCTCTTGACAGTGTCTTAGTCAAGATGTTCGCATCTTGTTCCTCTGTAGGAATGTACTCTAGCAACATGATTTGCCTTTGCACACAATCTCTAAGATGGTGGTACCAGATGTCAATATTCCTGGACCTATCATGAAAAATTGGATTGATCGAGAGTTTGATACAACATTGGTTGTCACAGTAAATCATTGTAGGATCCATCTACTAACCAATAATCCAACAAGTACCTTCCTCATCTAGATAGACTCAGAAACTGCTTGACTAGCATCCAAGCACTATGCTTTTGATGAACTGAGTGAAACTTATTTATGCTTCATGTTGTACCAGGAAACTGTTGCTCACCCAATAGTGAAGATTCTGTTAGGGATATGTAATTTATTAGCAAGATTGGCAGAGTCCGATTACAGAAAAAACATCTTTCAAACACTTTGGGATTCTAGGATCTAGCCCTCCTGAATCCGGAGAGGGATCTCTCCAATATGTACAAAGATGGATTTGTCCTTGAAGTTTGGGGTTATAATATTAGGCTAGTTATGAAGGCCAAGGGTTTGTTTGTTTTTTGGATGGTTAAGCATGATTACTGTTCAAGGTGGAAAGTTCTGAGTGCAAAAAAGTTCCAAAGGTGAGAAGTTGCAAGCGATCAGAGTAAGATTCGACCAAAAAGATAGAAAATTGCAGGTTTTAGTCCATTGGGTTATGGAGTCATAATGGGGTTTAATTGGAACAACAAGAGGCAAGAGTGGTCCATGGGGCAAGTCATCTATGTCTAAGGATCTCTTTGAAGATTGATTTATGGAATGGAATGATACAATAAGAAGGAGAAATGAACAGATGCAGAAACAAGAGCAGCCCAGGATCTGGTAAGTACTTTGAAACTAGCCAGCCTTTGACATGGACTCAAGAAAAATGTAAAAGTAAACTAGGATCTGGTAAGTACTTTTAAACTAGCCAGCCTTTGATACACTTTCAATAGAAAAAATCTTAAAACTAATGGAAACTTGAAGGAAACTTTTGAAGTAGAAACTAGCGGGTCGGGCTCACCACAAATCCTCTCCTAGCTCCTCTTTTACTTGGTTACTTTCAAGACGGATACAAAGATAACAACAGAATGGCCTAAGATCTGGTAAGTACTTTGAAACTAGCCATCTTTTAGCACATTCCAAGGGAAACAATCAGGCAATTTGTGGGAACAAACTGGGACCAGGGCTCACCATATCTTCCTCAGTTCATCTTCACTAAACATATACTGAAAATAACATCTAAGAATAACATTCAGCTAAGAAAATAAGACGAGGGAACGCTAGCATTCCTATGTTTAAACTGAATTAAATCATTCCTAAATAACATAGATGGAAGAAAACATTCAGATAAAGATTTTAATTCAGAGAAGGTTACCGATATACAGTAGGTCCTAACTCTATGCATGTTGTTCTTTATAAGAGAATATGAAACACAGATGGAAACAGAAACAAAATAACAAGTTACAATTAAAGAAACATCACTGTCAACATAGACCAGAATCCCATAAATCAGCTTGTATTGATGCTTCAAACTAGTTACAGCTTTAAGTCCAGTGCTTTAGGTTAGCAACCATCTACACATCTCAGCCCAACCTATCTATCACCAGCAGAGCTCCAAGAGCCAGTGAATACTATGTAAAATCAGAATTTTTTGCTCAAATGTATATCAAAGTTCTACAACCAAACCCTCACTCATCCTCTAAAGAAGTATATATATAAGGATGAGGAGGTGAGATCTAATAAAAGATCTCAATTTACAATTAATACAGATTTAATGGTCTCTGGCCTTTGAGGGGCTCAATGAAGAAATTTACATGGGGATACTCTGTATTAAATGTTTTTACATAAAGATTAAGCTAAGTGGGAGCTTTTTTTGACCTTTGAGGCTCTGTGGAATGTTGAAGTAACTCTGCTGATATTTTTTCATTAAGTTTCCTTGCAGAAGTAACTTTCCGGCTGTGCTGAGGCGAAAATCTTCATTTGATCAATAACTTCGGCCTCTGATTGAGTAATTTGAGGAACAGGTGGCACTATGGTAGCTGAGGAATCAATTTACCCCATATTATGGTGGTGGAGGCATTCCTACTTGATAAAACACTTTAGATTTTCTGTAAACTGTGTTTCATTTGGGGATTAGGCTTTTGATTAGCATCTTAGACGTAATCCCTGTGAAGCTGTCTCTCTGTTCTGATACATTTAGGTCTTCGGCACTGATACCCTTTGACAGTGTTAAATCCATGGTTTTCTCGCTGATATGCAGGGCTGTGCAAAGATGAAACGGAATCGATGCCTCATAAAACACTGATGATACGTGATATTGAAAACCCCTGCGAATGATTTCCCTGATGAAACGAAGGCAAGAGGATCGTCACTCTCAGCCTGTGAATTTTCCTCAGTATGGCGAAAAACATTAAACCCTGCAAAATACAAACAAAAGTTATGAAATCCTGCGTATATAGTTTGACTGCTTCAGAGGACGTGTGGAAGGATCGGGGCCGCTGGATGGCATCATCCAACGGTCGGGATTAATTGGGGAGATCATAGAATGGTCGGAAGAAATATTAGATCAGGGCCATCAATCGCACAGAGATCGATGGTCGGGAGTGAAAGGGGAAGTCAAAAACAGAGAATCGTTGACCGGGCAATCGAATCAGGGGGAAAAAATCTGAACCGTCGATCTGCAGATCAAATCGACGGCAGGAAATGATTTAACATCACACTGGGACCAATTAAGGGGCGGGCATATTCATCGAGCGACAGCCGTTGGATGGGCGTATTTAGATCAGACGGTCCACGACGATATCTCTCGGCATCCTCGTCTGAACGATAACGCGCGATGGACGACGGTTTTCCAAACAGTGCCTAGGACGAGTGTCACGCGATGTATGGAATCGCTGGTGATCGGGGGAAAATAGCCTTTCGCCCAAGGGCGGTGCGATGGATACTGCCAGTTTTGGGAAATCGGCTTACGAGCAGTGGGGACCACGAGGAGACAAACTCTGCACCATCCGATCTGCAAATCATATCGACGGTGCGGAACGGTTTGAAAATGATACCGGCGGATAAATGTAAAATAAATTAAAACCCAAAGTTTAAATTTAAAACACAGGTTTTAATGCTTTTGGGGGCAGGATAAATCTAAATACAATTAAGTGCCCGGCTAGCTCAGCGCTTGGTTCTGGCGCTAGGGCACATGGATGGAAAGGGGTTAGGGACCTAGCCCAAGGGAGCTTAAGTCAAATACATAGAAAATATGCATTTTAATAGTTTTTCAAGGATTTTCGAAGGAAATGAAGGTTTCGATAAGGCTAAGAAGGGGTCTTAGAACCTGATCAAGGGTTTTTATGACATGGGAGGGGGGAGAAACATGCAAAGGAGGGACTTTCATGGGAAATGAAGTGGTAGAAAAAGAGGTTAGCTTTGGAAGAGGGGGAAAGGGAAAAAGAAGCTTGCAGCAGTACTTCAAGATGGGGCTAGCAGGATTTCACAGTTTTTCAAGATGGGAACAACAGTGAAGGTTTGGACAAAGGCATGAGGCCTTCAAAAAGTCTTCAAGAGCCAATATTTTTTAGTGAGAAAAATTGTTCCTTGAAGGCTCAAAAATAGATTTAGCCACCTTTTGGGATAATCAAATTTTACAGGTGGCTAACAGTGGCTCCACTTGGGGATGGTGCCTTCTTGAAGGCATCAAGAACTTTTAGACCTGCATTCTCTAGGAGTCTGACCATGTGCCTGATCCTTTAATGTTCTCTGGGAGGCTGATCAGTTGCCTAATCCATTGGGCTGATCTTCCTGTGCTGGGATGATTTTCTCTGAAAATGTATTAGCAGTTATTGGAAGGGACTCATATTCTGCTATGTTATTGGAGCACTGAAAGTTTAATTTGCATGAAATGCATTCTGTGTGGTTTTTTTCAGTGTTAGTAATCCAGACACCTACACCAGCGTTGGTTCTGGTGCATGACCCATTAAAATACATACTCCAGAGAGGACCCTTTTCATTTTTATCTTGGTTAGAGTCCTCTTCAACTATCATGCTCAAGGGTTGTTGTGGAATCTCAGCACTGAGTTGAATTTGTTTTGATTCCCCTAGATTTTCATTTATTTGAGGGATGCATTCTTGACTCTCAATGTTTAGAAGCAAAGGACACATGACTTGTAGTTCAAGACCCATATTTGGTTTGCTGTTGTTTAAAGGTTCAGCAAACTGTTTTGACAATTCATTGTATTTACCTCCTCCTCTCTATCGGCCATTAATTCTGTTAAAGTGACTTGTTCACCAAGTGTTTCAACATTAAACATGATGAAAGAATCGAGGCCTGTATTGACATAATATATAGGAGAGTTTTGTGGTCTGTCTTGGCTTGTGACTGTGTATTTCATATGGGATTCCCTGTAAAGTCTTCTATTTTGATTGAAAACAGGGATAGTCGCATAGGTCATGTCCATTTTCATAGTCCCTTGTAACTTAGCCCCCCAAGACCTTGAGAGTAACATTCCATACTTTTGGGGCACATCAGCCACAACAATATCCATGAATAAGCATTTGGCTAGAATTTGGGCTAAGTTAACACAGAGGTCTTTGATCAATCCTAAACATTTTACTCTGCTTGATTCAAAAGAGTACAGGTCTTTATAAGGTCTGGTGATTTCTAGACCCAGGCTCTTCATTACAGCTTTAGGCATTAAATTATGAGAAGCCCCTGAGTCATGCATAGCGTTGTGAAAAATCTTGTCATGAACGTTAAAACTCACATAAAATGGAGGAACAGGTCCTTCTTCATATTTTCCTTCAATCTTTGGACCAAAAATAAGTTCTGGTTGGTCATCGTTAAGATTGACTGTGTCATTGTTGTCTTCTAAATTTAAAGCCTTAAAAATTTTGGTCCTATATACATTTTGGGTTGCTAACTCGGTGAGAGGAACAGAAATTTTGATCTTTGATATTTCCTGCTCCAGGCTGAAAGGAATTTGGTTCTTTGAAAAAATTGTTTCAGCCTTATTAAATGCCATTTTATCAACAATGTCAGGTTGTTGTTTTGTTTTATCTACATTTGATAAAATTGTTTTCACATGAGTACTAGCTGTAGTGTTAGTACTACTAATTTTTGCACTCTGTTTTTCATTGTCTTGAATGCTTTTTCCTTTGCCTTTATCAGAATTTTCAGCCACTTTTTTATCCTTTTGTTTGACAATTTTAGGCTTGGTTGCAGTGTTCTTTTGTAAGGATTTGTCAGAGGTTTTGTTGTTGGGGGTTTGTTGACTAGATTTACTTCTAAGGTCATATTCTCTTCGAGGTTCGACGATGGAATTTTCCATGTTTTGATAATAATTTTCATTATCATCTCTTTTGTCATCATAAGGTGTGTAAAGGCCTTGTTTTTTATCATAATGAACCTCAAGGTCATCATCATCTACCCCAAACAGGTTGATATCATCTTCCTCTATTACTTGATCCATTTCTTCATCCTCACTTACATAGTTTTGATGAAAGGGAGGAGTGATCTGCTGATCATCTTCCCTAGGTCTGTTTGGAGGTTGGTTCCTTCTAACATTCTGATTCTGGTTTTGGTTCCTATTTTTAGGAGAAGTTTGGCTTTGACTTGCTTGTGCTCTCTTAATTAAGCTCATCTCTTTCATCATTTCTTCCATAATTCTTTCCATCTTTGAGCTTGAAGTATATGGTGTAGATTCCTCTCTAAAAGATACTCTCTTCTCAGCTTTCATCCTTGCTCTTTTCTCCATCAGGTTGACTTCTACAGAAAGAGCACCTCTTTGCATATCTTCAAAAGTTGAAAAATCTCTCTCTCTCGACTGATAGGTCATGTCAGAGTCAAACCCCTCAGTAAAATTATTTAAAGCTGAGCCTTGTGGAGGTTTTAGCTCTGGGGAAAGTGCATTATACACAATATTGAATTTAGTGCAATAAGCTTGCACACTTTCCCCAGGGTTTCTATGGAGGTTCTTGTAATCGGAAAGGACTTGGAGAGGATTCTTCTTCACTTCCCATTTGTTTAAGAAATTTTGATGGAAGGCTTGGAGATCGTTAATACTACGGGGGGATAAATCTTTGAACCATTTTCTTACTTCTCCCCCTAAGCTCTGACCAAATAACCTAAGCTTGACATAATCATCATTAATTTCATTTCTATCAAAATAGTCATTCATTTTATCCACATGTTGTGATGCAGTTGTAGCATTTTTGGCATCATATAATGGAATTTTGGACTGATAGTCCTGTGGAAGATTGACTAATGGTACAGGAAGGACTAGGGGAGCATACCATATAGCCATGGTAGGAGGTGGAGGTGGATTTACAAGAGGGACAGTGGAGTGGTTTGAACAATGGATGAAGGATGAGTAGATGTGGATGGAACAACAGTAGATTGCTGAGCTGATCTTGGATGAGAGACACCTAAGTTGTGGAGGAAATGTAAATTAGGAGGTTTTGTTTCCCTACTACCAAGATGTTCACTAGCTTCAGGAGAAGAAAGTGAAGACTCGGAATCTAGCTGGATTATATCATCAAATGACCTAGTTCTAAGTGGATTTACTAAGTCAGCTTGTGATTGTTGTAGAGCTGAAAGATTTTCAGGAACTGATTTAGCTCTCAAGGGTGGTCTGAAAACAATTGATAATTTAATCTTAGGAGACTTCCTAAGGATACTTTCTGGGTTATCAACTAATTCAGGTGGATCAGGGTCAGGATAGGCTCTAGTGTGAATCTTTCTAGGAGCCACTATGTTGTGTTTTTCAGACCTAAATAAACAAGACAAGTTCAACCAGATATGACAATCTTTGAGAGGTTAACTAATCTGTTTACACAAATCTTAATCCTACAGTCCTCTGACTGAGTTTGAATGATATTGTAATGATAAGGGTTCTTCCCAGTGGAGTCTTAAGGCCTGTTCAGGATTGTGGAGTCGCCAACTGGAAGTTTTTAGCTCCTAAGGAGGTAAAAGGTTTTATGGTCCACCACCATGTTTATTTAATTCCAATCCAAAATTTTTTTTAGGTTTTTCTAAGTTATTTTTCAGTTGTGTGGTTTTTTAAGAATATCCTAACTCTGTTTCAAAACTTAGCTATGGTTATGAGACAAAGACAGTTTACTCTTATGGCTAAGCCAGCTGATTTTTCAAGGTTGGATAAAGTCTTAGGAGAACCCTAGGGTTTACCTAGTTTTTCACTGATTCAAATAAGTTTTATCATGATTACCAGGACTTGGTAGTGCTTGAAAAGGCTGCTTCTAACTCTCAAGGTTTTATGAATTTTTTCTAGGGAACTCAAACCAGAGATTGACTGGGAGGGCATTCACCAGATATGTCACCCCTGAAAGAGGATGAGATCCGGAGGCTACGTGTCCCTTTCCAGACTCTTTCTAAGAGTGTGGGAGAACACAACAAATGTATAGGGTTTGGAGCCCCCAGTGGAGTCGCCAGAAATGCTAGGGATCTGTAATTTATTAGCAAGATTGGCAGAGTCCAATTACAAAAACAACATCGTTTCAACCACTTTGGGATTCTAGGATCTAGCCCTCCTGAATCCGGAGAGGGATCTATCCAATATGTACAAAGATGGATCTGTCTTTGAAGTTTGGGGTTATAATATTAGGCTAGTTATGAAGGCCAAGGGTTTGTTTGTTTTTTGGATTGTTAAGCATGATTATTGTTCAAGGTGGAAATTTCTGAGTGCAAAAAAGTTCCAAAGGTGAGAAGTTGCAAGAGATCAGAGTAAGCTCCGACCAAAAAGATAGACATGTGCAAGTTTTAGTCCATTGGGCTATGGAGTCATAATAGGGTTTAATTGGAACAACAATAGGCAAGAGTGGTCCATGGGGCAAGTCATCTATGTCTAAGGATCTCTTTGAAGATTGATTTATGGAATGGAATGATACAATAAGAAGGAGAAATAAATAGATGCAGAAACAAGAGCAGCCCAGGATCTGGTAAGTACTTTGAAACTAGCCAGCCTTTGACATGGACTCAAGAAAAACGTAAAAGTAAACTAGGATCTGGTAAGTAATTTTAAACTAGCCAACCTTTGATACACTTTCAATAGAAAACATATTAAAACTAAGGGAAACTTGAAGGCAACTTTTGAAGTAGAAATTAGCGGGCCGGGCTCACCACAAATCCTCTCCTAGCTCTTCTTTTACTTGGTTACTTTCAAGACATATACAAAGATAACAACAGAATGGCCTAAGATCTGGTAAGTACTTTGAAACTAGCCAACTTTTAACACATTCCAAGGGAAACAATCAGGTAGTCTGTGGGATCAAACTGGGACCAGGGCTCACTATATCTTCCTCAGTTCATCTTCACTAAACATATACTAAAAATAACATCTAAGAATAACTTTCATCGAAGACAATAAGATGAGGGAATGCCAACATTCCTATGTTTAAACTGAATTAAATCATTCCTAATAACACAGATGGAAGAAAACATTTAGATACAGATTTTCATTCAGAGAAGTTTACCGATATACAGTAGGTCCTAACTCTATGCATATTGTTCTTTATAAGAGAATATGAAACACAAATGGAAACAGAAACAAAATAACAAGTTACAATTAGAGAAACATCACCATCAACATAGACCAAGATCCCATAAATCAGCTTGTATTGATGCTTCAAACCAGTTACAGCTTTAAGTCCAGTGCTTTAGGTTAGCAACCATCTACACATGTCAGTTTAACCTATCTATCACCAACAGAGCTCCAAGAGCCAGTGAATACTATGTACAATCAGAATTTTTTTCTCAAATGTATATCAAAGTTCTACAACCAACCCCTCACTCATCTTCTGAAAAAGTATATATAGAAGGATGAGGAGGTGAGATATGATAAAAGATCTCAATTTACAATTAATACAGATTTAATGGTCTCTGGCCTTTGAGGGGCTCAATGAAGAAATTTACATGGGGATACTCTGTATTAAATGTTTTTACATAAAGATTAAGCTCAGTGGGAGCTTTTTTTGACCTTTGAGGCTCTGTGGAATGTTGAAGTAACTCTGCTGATATTTTGTCATTAAGTTTCCTTGCAGAAGTAAATTTCCGGCTGTGCTAAGTCAAAAATATTCATTCGATCAATAACTTCGGCCTCTGATTGAGTACTTTGAGGAACAGGTGGCACTATGGTAGCTGAGGAATCAATTTGCCCCAGATTATGGCGGTGGAGGCATTCCTTCTTGATAAAACACTTTAGATTTTCTGTAAGCTGTGTTTCATTTGGGGATTAGGCTTTTGATAAGCATCTTAGACGTAATCCCCATGAAGTTGTCTCTAATCCTCTGTTTTGATACATTTAGGTCTTCGGCATTGATACCCTTTGACAGTGTTAAATCCACGGTTTTCTTGCTGATATCCAGGGCTGCGGAGAGATGAAATGACATCGATGCCTCATAAAACACCGATGATACATGAGATTGAAAACCCCTGCTAATGATTTCCCTGATGAAACGAAGGCAAGAGGATCGTCACCCTCAGCCTGCGAATTTTCCTCAGTATGGCGAAAAACATTAAACCCTGCAAAATACAAACAAAAGTTATGAAATCTCACAGACAGTGAATACATCATCACAGAGGACGTGTGAAGGAGCGGTTGCTGGATGGCATTATCCAACAAACGAGAATAATCGTGATATCATAGAATGGTCGAAGAAAGATTAGATCAGTATTACCATCACAGTAGACTAATCAGTCACATAAAACAAATAAAATGGTGAACGTTGACCGCAATCCTAACTGGGGGACAAACGTGAAAACCATCGACCCTATCGACCCCAGTATCGTATCGTACAAAGGAAATGATTTAACGAGGTTAAGTCAGACCAATTAAGGGCCTTGTTCTTCATCGTGAGGCGAATAAACTGGGATACATGGATTCTGAGCGGTTCATATCACTTATACTTGACCATGATTCCTATCCGAATGAGAACTCGTTAAGGACAACGTATTTCTTTCAAAAAAAATTCCATGCCCAGATGCATGTCACGAATGTATGTAACTGCTATCGTAAAATAACAATGGCAACAATGCGATGGATACCGCTTGCTGGCAATCGATAACGGTGGTAAAATTAACATGGAGACGAACCCCATCCCATCTACAAACCGTATCGCCGTGGTGAGGAACAGTTTGATAATGATACCTATGGATAAACGTAAAATAAATTAAAACCCAATTTTAAATTAGAAACAACAGTTTTAATGCTTTTAAAGTGATAAATATATTGACGATTGTTAACCCGCCAGTCGAGTGTTGTTCGTTTGTGCTTAGCGTGATGAAAGGGGTTAGGGACCCAACCGAGGAGCTTTAGTCCAATGTTGTAAAATACATTTTAATCTAAGCTACGATTTCTAATAGCTGAAGGTTTCTATTTCGATAAGGCTAAGAAGGGGTCTTAGAACCTGATCAAGGGTTTTTATGATGTGGGAGGGGGGAGAAACATGCAAAGGAGGGACTTTCATGGGAAATGAAGGGGTAGAAAATGAGGTTAGCTTTGGAAGAGGGGGAAAGGGGAAAAGAAGCTTGCAGCAGTACTTCAAGATGGGGCCAACAGGATTTCACAGTTTTTCAAGATGGGAACAATAGTGAAGGTTTGGACAGAGGCATGAGGCCTTCAAAAAGTCTTCAAGAGCCAATAGTTTTTAGTGAAAATATTTTTTCCTTGAAGGCTCAAAAATAGATTTAGCCACCTTTTGGGATAATCAAATTTTACAGGTGGCTAACAGATTCCTCATGATGTGTTTTTCCTCTCTGATGGAGTCCCTGCCCAATATGCATCTTTGAAGCCTTGCAGCTTCACTCCCTTTATTTGTATGTACCAAAGACCAAACTGAGTGGTGCCTCTAAGGTATCTCAACACATGTTTGTCTTCCTTGCAATAGATTTTGGTTGTCTTAACCATTGCTTGACTAAATTGGTTGACTGCATAACACATGTATAGTTGTGTGTTCACCAAGTACATAAGTGAACCCACAAGCTACCTGTAAATAGTAGCTTCTACCACTTTTCCTGAAGTAACATCTTCCTTCCTCCAATTCCCTACTAGAGGAGTCTCCATGGGTTTGTTGCAATCAATGTGAAATTTCCTTAGTATCTCATTGGCATACTTTCCCTGAGAGACAAAGATTTCCCCATCTCCTTGCCAAATTTCCAAACCAAGCCAATAATGCATGAGACCCGTGTATTTCATCTCAAATTCATTTCCCAAACACTCAATATTTTATCAGCTCCTCATCACCTATTAGAATTAAATAATCGAAATATAATACTCTAATAAATAATTTACCTTAAACCACAATATGGTAAAGGTTTGCATCTGCTTCACTTTTGGTGAATCCCAACCCTAAAAAAGAAATGTCAATCCTAGTGTACCAAGCAGGGGGTGATTATTTCAATACATACAATGCTTTCTTGAGTCTGCACACATAAAACTCTCTATTGAAGGTCTCAAATCCTTCTAGATGTTCTATGTATACCTCTTCCTCAATCACTCCATTGAGGAATATTTTCTTTACATCCATCTGATGTATCTTCCATGATAGAATAGTTATGATTGAAGATTACCTTACTACTAGAGAAAAGTTCTCCTCGTAATCAATTCCCTCCACCCGAGAGAACCCCTTGGCCACAAATCTGGCCTTGTGTTTCTCATCAATCCCATTTGTTGTTTGTTTCACCTTGTAGATCCACACAGGTCCTACAACTGACTTGTCCTCTAGCCTTGGGACAATTTCCCAAGTATTTTTATTGATAATTGAATCATATTATTCCACCGTGGAATTAATCCATATTGGTTTTTACACTTCTTCCTCGAATGAGGATGTATCAGTCTCTACACTCTCACTTATCAAATCCATGTATCGATTGTACCGATTTGGTGACCTCCTCTTCCTGTGTTATGATGGGGTGCTCCCATATACTCTCTAGCATCATGCATCAATATTTCAACCTCATTGGTGTGCTTCCTTCCATATCTGTATCTCTCTGCATGAGTGGGTTCTTCCACTTTCTACTCCTCTCCTTCTGGTTGCTCCACAACATTATAAGGTTCTTCCTTTGGAGCTAAAATATCCTCATCTGCATGCAATTGAAGCTCCCTCTCAAGGTAACATCCCATGGCCTTCTCTTCATCAAAATTCCAATCTCTACGAAAATTGTAATCCTGTGATATGGAAGGTACAATCGATAGTTTTGAGGTGTATTATTGTACCCCACAAATATTCCTAACTCAATTGTTGGTTCTATATTTTTCCGTGCATCCTTGAAAACATGAGAGTAAACTAATGAACTAGAGATCCTAAAGTGTGCCACATCTCCCTTCTTACCTGAAAAAACTTCTTCTGGTGAACTCATCCTGAGAATCTGATGAGGACTCCTATTTTGTACATATATAGTTGTGTTGCATGCTTCAACCCACAAGTATAATGGTAGGCCCTAATCATGCAACATCTTCCATGCAGCTCCCACAATTATTTTTTTCTTTATTTTTGCAACCCCAATTTTTTGTGGGTTATGGGGTGTTATTAACTCCCATCAAATTCATTTTGATGCATATAAGTTCTTGAACTCATTTGACACATATTCGCCACTGTTATGACTCCTGAGAGACTTCATTTTCCTACATGTGTCTTTTTCAACAAGTACTTTAAATTCACAAAATTTTGAGAACGCCGGGTATGTATAATGCATGAATAATATCCAAAACTTATGTCATAAATCATCTACAAATATCACATAATACATGTGGTTGGTCGTGGAGGCTATCGAGAATGGTCCACACACATCTGAGTGAACTCTTTCAAGGATTGCTTGTGCTCGACTGTCCTTACCTTGAAAGGTGGCTTTGGTGAACTTCCCCAATGTACACCCTTTGCATGTATCATGCTGCTCTAGTTCACCCTTGGGAAGTCCTGTAGAAATTTGTTGCATGATATTCAAAGATACATGGTGAAAAAGTCACATATGCCATAATTCACTGATGTCTCGGCTTTGCACCTTCTCAGCTTTCGTGCTCAAAACAACACAGTCCTCTACATCCAATTTGTAGAGGTTCTTCACCCGAACCCTGATATGTTTCACTTGTCTCCTAGCTATGTGACAAAGGAAAGCCTTCATTTTTCTAAATATCACATCGTAGCCATGATATTCCAACATAGAAACTGAAACTAGATTTTTCTTCAGACCCGGAATATACATGACATATTTCAATGTGAGCGGAGAACCAGACTCCCTTTGAAAAATAACAATATCGATGTTGGTCACGTTATACCTTCCATCATATCACATCTCTATGTGCATCTAGAGGTCCCTCTCCTCCAAGTCACTGAAGAAATATTTATTGTCGGTCATATGGAATGAGGCTCCATTATCCATATACCACACACTACCCATCATCGATGTCACCATGCATAAAATGAGGATGAAATCCAACTTGAATTGTGAAGCAATAGCTTCACCTGCCGCACCTCCTCAAGGCTTCTTAGCGGCCTTATTGTGTGGACACTTCGTGGCATAGTGTCCCAGCTCCTGATAGTGAAAACATTTAATATTCGACAAGTCCTTCTTCTTGCCTTCTTGACCAGAAACTCCTTTGGTTTGGGATTTCTTCCCTTTCCCTTTCTTTTCCTTTCCATCCAAGGCACTTCTCTCCTGATCATCATGCTTGGATGAGGATCCATATTCGGTTTTCTGCCTTATCTCTTCTTGCACCAAGTTGGACCACAAATTCTCCCACTCTGGTAGCTTTTCCCTCCCATTTACAGAATCTTGGTAGTTTTTCCAACTCTTGGGAAGGCCTATAAGTGTTAGGTTGACCATATCATCTTCAGAAATTATAACACCAACACTCCCAATATCATCCCGAAATTTGGTGAACTTTCTCAAGTATTGTGGTATTATGTCGCCATTTTCCATCTTGATATTCCGAAGCTTATCTTCCAGTGCCAGATTCTTGTGGTCACTGCTATTCTGAAACAAGTATTTCAAGGACTTCCACATTGCATATGGATTTTCCTTCCTGTGAAGGTTTGATACAATATGATCTCAAACTCCTTCGAATAATATCCATCTTGCCTTGGCTACATGCTTATTCCATTCTGCTAGAGCCTATGCATCTGTTGTTGTTGGTTTTAGGAAATTTCTATCAATTTATTCCTTCAATCCATTGTATTTTATGACTACTTCCATCTGGTCATTCCGAGTAATGTAATTTGAGCTACCCTTAAGGGCATACTTGAGCCTTAGACCATAAAACACCATCCTTATCCTAATGCTAGCTCTGGAGAATATATCTGCAAAACTTGTTCCTACTACAAGGAAAAAATTGTATTCTTCTCTTTTATAGTGATTTCGGCTCTGATACCATGTAGAAATTCCTTGTATATTCAAACTACTAATTTTAATTTTCTAAAAAAATATACTTGAATCTACTCTACCAATTGCGAAAAAAATAAATGATAGCGAAATCATGAAGCATACAAGAGAAAGAATTCAATAAACACATTACACAATGATTTCCTAGGGAAATCCATAGCTAAAAACCCCATTATTTGTATATTTCAATAGTTAGAAAATATGAGAATATTACAATGCTTTTCTTATGCCCGAGCAACCTCTGCACTATCATGTCTCATTGCATCCTAGACAAGCCTAGGCAAATACTTAACCAAATTTTGGATTTCCCAAGTCCCTACAAATTTTGGATTTCCCAAGTCCCTATTTCCTTGCATTTTTTCCTTGGAAATTAGCCCCTATTAATTAGGTAAGTTCCTTAATTGGAATTGTGCAATACATCATAGGCCTTCCTCTAACTACATGCACCACCTATACAATTTGGATGATTATAAAACTGATAGTACACTTCCCTTGAACTCCAATCTCAATTGGGTAACTCGTAGATCTTGCATGCATAAGCTATTTATGGTTCATTTATCGGTTCACTAGTTGATCACAGAGTACACACCCCACTAATTTACCTCCCAATATTTCCTCCAACAATTGGAACTAGTTAAATTCACTTTAACTCAGACAAATTGAATTAATTAATTATAACTCAAAATAAATTCAATCAGGGCTCCTAAAAAGTAGGATCCATTCTACATAACTCAAGTTAGACCCTCAACTCAAATTAAATGAACCAACTAAGTCAAACTAACTTAGTTAACTCGTACAAGTTGTCATGAGATGTGGAATTACAATTTTCTTCTAATTTAATTCAAGGGAAAACTAAATTACAATCTTCTTGGTGCCATTTTCAACACTAAGTGCATAAACACTAATGGTGGTTTTGATAATGAAATATTTGAAGACCAGTATGACTTTCCTAAAGTGGAAAATTATGTCCTTTCAAAGTCTTACACAATGTCATTTTAAGGCATCAAGTTAAAATTTAATTATAAAGCCATCAAGTGTATGTGATTGAATAATTGGTCAAGTCATTTTTAATTAGATATCAATTTCAACATTAATTATAACAAGGGAAAAACTGCAAAAATCTCTCTTTAAAATCTTAAAGTACAATTTATTGTAAACACATTCAAGTGGGAAACCACTTTATGGTGCATGATTGATAATACTCAACACCATATGGTTGTTGGCGACAAGTGCAAGCATGACACAATTGTGAATCTAAAATGGATAATGGAAAAAAGATTTGAAAAAATGTCAGTGATTAAAATAAATAACTATTTAACTCCCTACATAATTATATCCATGAAATTGAAATAATACCAAAAAAAAATTGTGTTAATGTTGAATAAATTGATAAAATATTGAATAAATTGATAAAATAAAAGATGTTCTATCGAAATATTGAAGTGTCGAGTACATAATTTTACAAAGAATTATAAAAAAAATTAGCATTTTTAAATGATAAAGTAGTTGATCTTCACAAACAAATAAATATAACGGATTGGTTGATAGCAACACTTAAACAAAGATTAAGTAAAAAAGAGTAGGAAATGTTAAAAATGCAAATATAGGAACAAGAAGCAATAGAAGTTGACGAGCAATGTCCTTATAACACAAATTCCTTTGACAGAAGTGGTTGATACATATATGATTGATGATTTCCTCAATAGTTTTGGGATTGGACCATTCACATTTATTAACATTGAATCAATGAAGGCAAGTATTAATGAAGACAAACCACAAGTAAAAAATTGTGCAGCACAAAAGGTATAAGTTGATATGAACTTGAAAGTTAAGTGAGACAAAAAAAAACATTCCTAATAGTATGGAAGTAATCAAGAAATTTTGTTATCCATAATTATGAATTACCGATAAAACACATTCCCTAAATGTGGTGCTATGCATTTAGAAAAACATATCAAAGACTTTGCAAACACTTTATCTAAGAGTAAATAAACACACAAAAGATAAATGAATCTACTTATGATCCAAGCGCTTCCTATTCTCCTTCTGTCGCTCTTGTTGTAGCTTCCAATCCAACTTATATTTCTAGACTAGTTCCTGCAACAAACACTAAACAACAAAGAGATTGCAATATACAGATGTCTATTTATCTTAATCAGTTAAATCAATTAAACATGAAACATATATATCAATTAAGAATTCATCATATGAAAAGTATAAACATAAACAGATACATATATGGGAAAATGAACAAAAATCTTTATTAATGGATAGAAGGGGGAGGTTACAACCAATGATCGATTTGATGTCACTAGCTTCGGCATTCATCCCAGCCTCATCACAATAAAGATATCACCAGCAGCATATCACTCTTATCACACACTCAATTGAGAATCCAACAACATTTCTTTACGAAATTTCTTCCCTCCCTAGCACTAGGATCTATGCTCAATTTATAGGGAAACTGATGGTAGTTTCTCAATCAATGAATTTCTAATAATAGGCAAGACATGTTCCCAAGCTCAGAGGTGTTAGATGGACACATGAATTTGAAGTTTGACACATATGGACTCTTCTAGAAAGCACTGGCCATGTGGAGATTCCGGAACAATGAGAATTTTGCTCCCATTTGACCAACACACTCTTGAATTTCAGGAAGTGCTTTGCAAAGCACCCTTGAATGGAGGTAGCTTTATATGCACAACAGTTAGTCCCTTGAGTTGCTGCGTTGGTGAGCTCGTAATTGATATAACATATACTTCACCCCTTGGAAACCTTGCAATAAAATTCATGAATAGTTTTTTCTTGTCTTAGGGCATGCAACAACTGAAATGATAGGGGATGATATATCCTTTTTCATTGGTCTTGGGGATGATGTCCAGTTTGACCAAGTCATTGATAATGATGCCCAAATTGACCTATAACTGCTAGCCCCTAAAGCATGAAGTCAGAATAATAACAATATTTTTTTAATGAGATGTTTTACAATGTGATGGGCTGGAACTAAAGCAGAGTGGCGACATGCATCAATCTTACAATACATTACATCATGATATATCCTCTTGATCATGATTTTTTGAGGGAAGGCATTCCCATGCTTAGCACATAAACTATCTAATAACATGTACATAGTGCAGAAAGTCGTCTGCATTGGAATGTTGCCTAATATAGACATGCCTACATATATAGGCCCATGTTTGGATGACGATTTGTATGTAAGGTCACCATACAGATGATGTGTACAAAAATAGTGAAATCATAGCCCGGATGGCTGAAACTAGATCCGGGGTCTTCTTATCATTCACTTGATCATTCAGGTACAAGTCTAGCCATGCGAATATATGATTTGTAGTCAAACATGATAAGACATCATTTGATTATCAACTAATGATGTGAGCTGTTAACAAACGTGAGAGAACCATCACTGATGTCAATGGTCCTCAAGGTACTGCAGTAAATTTTGTAAGGCATGAATAGATTATTTGATGTCGAATGCCAAAAAAAATATTTCGGTCAAAATTTCGGAAGTGAGGATCTTGTCGATGTTGTAACAAGCCTCATGCTACTGGAAGATGATGTTTCTAAGTAAACTTCCTGGATTATGATTTAACGTCGACATGAAGCCACTTTATTGCGAAACATGAGTTACTGATTTCAGAGACAAAATTTGACTTGATATAGCAATGTTTAGGGATGACTGTCATGAGAATGAAGGTTTATGAGTATTGTAGAAGGATGAGTTATTCACTGGATGAATTCTCTTGAACATATCGGCGACACTGAGATGAGTTGGCAGTATTGAACCTAAACTGAAGTGAAGGTATGATGAACCATAGGTATGAATTAACCATCAAGAATATTACCCAACCCAAACAATCACGATGATGGAGTGAAGTGTCATGCTCAAGAGCGACTTGCTACCGTAAAAGTTTTGTTCACTTTCCTAAATTTTCCCCGGTCATTTGTCGACTAGTACCTCTTTATTTTTTAACAAGCTTGAGGATGATAACATATGCTTGATCTATAATTCAACCCTTCGAATGAATAATGTATCGCTATTTAATAATTTAATGAGTCTAGCGATGAATGAAACTCGATTCTTGCCATGATCAACAAGCCCATCGCTATTTATGTTTTAACGATCCTAATGACAGTGGTAGCCTACTCCTTTTTCATATTTAGAAAGTTTTAAAAAGAGGACAAAAGAAAACTCCATAAGTAATTTTTTGTAAAGTTTTCGTTCATATCCAAAAATGTTTAAAATAATATCTAAGAGAACCTCCTAGCCATGTTCGACTAAGGCATTCCTTTTTCATAAATAATCTATCTCAGTATGGAAAAGGGTTAAACTTATACTGAGTATATATCAATTCATTTACTTTTACGAGCTCAAAAAGACAAGTGCTCAGCAATATTTTCACATTATCGGAGTTTGAAAAGAGCTAAAAGAAGACTTGAGGGGTTCCTTTTTTGTTGTTATCAAAGCTCTTAAAAGAGATAAAAGTTCGCTTCAAGTCCTTTTTTATTATTATCAAAGCTCGAAAAATAAGGATACAAGTATGCTTTGTGGTCAAATCATTCTTGAAATAAAATTGCACGACTCATCTTCTCATCAGCTATAAACTTGTTCAGAACAACATCAAATGAGTTAAAACTACCCGTTTCATGATAAAAATTGAATAAAACCATAGTCATAGCAATAAATATGATTTTCAAATAATCAAATGACTAATTAAAAGAGTTTTACTATTCATTTTTACCATTTGAATTTTGGAGCTCTGAACCTGTTTTTTCCCCCAAACTTCAGCTGTTGATTGTGATCGATTTTGTGGATGGTTTTCATCATTGTTTGATACAGGTTGGTGCCTTAAACCCCCTCTTTATTTCAGTATTCATTCCATTTCATTTCATTGCAATTTTTTAGGGATTTTGGCCCCTTAGGGTAAATTCTTTTTCAAAATAGGGCAACGCACCCTTGGGTATTGAAAATTACATTGTAAAGCACTCAAAATGAAGCCTAGGTGCATATGCAACACATTGTCTATTAACCAAGATTGCGTTGGGCACAATTCACATTTTTTATTCTTGCATTGTACCCAAATTTTTCCTAATTTTTTGCATGAAAAAGACTCTAATGAGTCTTATGGTTATGTTTCAGGGATTCATCAGACTAGAATGACAATTAATTGGAGAGAAATATAGCATGAAGAACAAAATTTGGTTGCCCTTAATGATTAGGGGACAGTAAGAGCCCTAAGAAATTGTGGGTTATTAAAGTACTTCCAATTATCAGGTATGAGGCAAAAAATATAAATTTTGGGGTTCTTTGTTCGAGCATGGGATCTGGAAATTAAGGCATTTCAAATTAGGAAAAAAGTGGTTCCTAGTACAGTGGAGGACATATATTTTCTGACAGGCTTGTCGAGGAGGGGCTTACCCATTTCTTTGTGAGGGTCTGCTCTTGGAGGAGAGACGGTAAGAGAATATATTTTGAAGTATTTCCATCCAGGGGCAGAGCCTAGCAAGGATGGTAAAATAAACATCTGTGAAATTAGTGATTTTCCTTTGAGAACCATTCTATTAAAAATCACAAAGCTTGTTGGTACTATTACACTACATGTAGCGAACTGATCTTATATGTAGTATGCACTAGAGTGCATGGAACCAAAAATTTTCAACTGGTATGAAGTTTTACTCTCTAAAATAAAAGAACAACTGAGCAAGGAAAAGGGAGGAAGGAAGACAAATTTTAGTTATGGTTCGATCCTCATTTATTTTTATTTAGAATGGATTCCACTGATGCAGCCTCAGCATGTGATGCTGGGTGTGTATAACACTAGAGATCCAAGGATGCAGAGATGGGTAGAACTGATGGGTAGACATGCAGGCCAATCATCCATCATGTTCTCAACTGCATTCTTCGCATGGTTCAGGCGACAGGTTATCGCCATCGATGAGTATGCATATGCAGGCATTTATTTATGAGGAGATCTAGACTTAGATTTACCAGAAAGAGCTCAATTGGGTGTAATTGGTAAGAATGTTTTGACCATGTTTTTTTATTTTTCTAAGGTTTATACATGTTTCTGTATTTTTATGTTTTCCCAAGACTAAAATAAAGTATTAATGTAATGAAGATGTGGGTCGAGTTCAACCAGTGCAGGAACAAGAGCATGGAGCGGATGGGCTAGCAAAGAGAGTTGTCGAGAGAGTAGTCCTTCAGGATTTAGACATGGCTGAGACTCTTACTGAGCTTTGGAAGCACATAGAGAGGTTGAACTTTGGGATTCTAGATTGTCAGATCGAAGAGTTACCCATGTGACTACAGTGCCATACTATTGGCATTCCTAACCGCTGGATGCGGTTACTGCGTAGGTTAGCTAGATCAATAACATGTTAGCATGAGCATCACTAGTTTACTTTTGACATGTTGCATCCATTTTAAGGTCAGATGACCAATGTGTCTTGGGCACAAATTTTTCAAAAACCTATAACTATCTATCTATTTGATTTTAGTGTTTTCCTATGTTTATTGCACAATCCTATTCAATTATGTGAATGTATCTTTACATGTGTTGCAAATGTCTATTTATAACATAATTCAATAAAGAATCAGTTAATGTGTTCAAGTTTCTGGAAATATGTTGATATTGAATAAAATCAAAGTGTCTTCCTAGAATTTGAACTCTTAGGAACAAACGATGCAGTGTCAGATTTCTAACAGTATAAACACTAGTAACTTGTAATACCACAAGTTGTGAGTCTAACCTTATAATGATGCGGTTAATACCAAATGAAATGGAATCAAAGAGAAGTTCGATCAATGTGATATATTCAGCAATATTGTTTGTCGATTTACCGATACAAATCCCTTGAAAACTCACTAACTCATCATTCGGAGTGAAAATGGTCCATGTTGCAGGGGATAGATTCTACGTACTATGACTAGAACCATCAGCATACCCAAAAAATGGTTCCAAATATTTAGACATCTGCGATGAAATGTAAATCGGATTAGTAACGTCAAGAAAACTCTAAAAAAAAAACTAAGATAGTGAATGCAAATCAGCAACATATATATATAATATAATACAAAAAATTACTATGCTTATGATTAAGCATAATAACGTTTTAGATACAACCTGTTTTGGGGTTGCGCCAATGGAATTCCATCGTAATCCACCAAATTGTAGGCACCTTTAGCAATAACTCTTTTGACAATATAGGGGCCATGCCATAATGGCTCAAATTTCCCTATACCTATTACATCAGCTTCTTGATCATAAAGAAGGACCAATTCACCCTCTAAGAAAATATGAGGTTGGACATGCTTGTCGTATTGTGCCTTTATACGTCTCTTATGCGCTTCGTTGGACAATAGGGCTCCACGTCACATTTCATCAAGATGGATGAGGTTAAAAAGATGTGCTTCTTCATGTGAGGTGTCAGGAAACGAGTTTTAACGATCGTATTTCACATTGGATTGGCAAGATAGCTTCCAGACCATACACCAATTGAAAGGGGGTAAATCCAGTTGCATTTCTTATCGAGTTTTGGTACACCCACAAGGCCGAGTACATGATCAAATGTCAGTTTCATTTATGAACTCCTATCATTCATTGAAGGATTCGTTTAAGAAATTTTTTAATCACTTCAACTTGTCCATTTGATTGTGGATAATAAGGAGTAGAACTATCATGTGACAATCCTAACTTGGCAGTCAATTCAGTCATCACGTGATTGCGAAAATGCTTACCATGATCTGTAACTATAGCCTATGGGATCCCAAACCATGCAATGACATGATTACATAAAAATAATACAACTATTTGTCCTTTGTTGTTGAATGTAGGCATCACTTTGGCCCACTTGGTAAAGTAGTCTACTGCGATAATAATATAACCATGCCCCCCAGATGAACAAGGGTTATAGGCCATGAAGTCAATGTCCCATTTTAAAATGGTCCCACAGAGACAACAGGATGCATTGGCGCTAGCAGTTTGCAAATTTTACGATCAAATATCTGGCATGCATGACAACTTCTAACCGCGAGGATGCAGTCGTGAAATATGGTAGGCCAAAATTAATTGACGCAGATTATCGTATGTGCGGTAGCATATCCAGAAAAATTTCCACCACAAGCCCCAAAATGACAATCATTTAAAACCTTTTCGACCTTCTCATGAGTGGGGCACCTTCTTAAAATTGTATCAACACTTGAACGATAAAGTGTATCACCGATGATCAGATAATCTTTGGATTGGTATCAAATACATCGTTGGTTAGAGTGAGAGGTATCAGGCTGAAAATTCTGGGTCTGGAGATAAATGATAAAATCCCCATACCAAGGATCATATGATCCAATCAGAAACAGAGACTCGTTAGGAATATATGGTTTCGACATAGTAGCAGTACTATCAAATGGAAGGTCACAGATAAGCTCAGCCAAAACTAAAGGCTTCTTTGACTTGGATTTGATGAATTCCAAATCAAATTCCTATAAAATGACAATCCATTCTAAATACTTGGCCCCCAGCAATTTGTGTGATAATATATAAGTAATGGGGTTGCAATCCGAAATGACAATGGTATTCCGGAATAGGATATAGTGGTGAAATATTTGGACAGCTTGAACAGCTACGAAGGCAAGCTTTTCTACATATGAATACTTCACTTCTGTATCATTGAGATTACGACTCAAATAATAGATCAGATTTTCTATACCAATTTATACTTGGACCAATACTATAGCAATGGTTGTATCAGCCACGACGATATATAAGAAATAATCACTCTGATAATTGGGGGGATACATTAATGATGCCCGAACAAGTGTATCCTTGACAACATCAAAAGAAGCTCGAACAACTTGATCCGAATGGAAGGGAATCCCATTTTTCAAGAGCCAAGTAAATCCTTTAGACATTTCGGCGTAGTTGGGTATGAACCTCCTTAGGAAGTTATCCTTTCCCTGAAGTTTCTGTAACTGAAGTAAATTTGATGGTGCCGGAAAATCAAGAATGGCCTGGACCTTCAATGGGTCTATTCGAATTCCTTCTCTTGAGATGATGAATCCAAGAAAACAACCAGAACCAACACAAAACACACATTTATGTGGATTGAGGCGTATTTTTTAGTGTCGGCATCATAAAAATATAGCTCTCAAATGCATCTGGTGATCAATTTGGCTTCATGAATGTGCGAGTAAATCATCTAGATAGGGTTGAAAAATGTGCTTGATGTCATTAAAAGCATAATCCATTTCTCTCTGAAAAGTTGCCCCATCATTCTTTAAAACAAACGAGAGTTTTCGGTAAGCGAATGTGCCCTAGGGATAGATGAATGGTGTCTTATATTGGTCCTCTGGGTAGATATTGATTTTATTGTAGCCGAAAAATCCATCCATGAACGAAAATATTTTGCATCCAGCACAATTGTCAATAATCTAGTCGATAAAGGGAGTAGGATAGTCATATTTTGGACAAGCAATATTTATATACTGATAATCGATGCACAGTCTGATGGTTCCTTGTTTTTTCATAACAGAAATGATGTTGGAAACCCACTCAGTTAGTAGAACAGGGTAAATGAAACCAGCACACAAAAATTTTTCAACTTCTGCTTTAATCGCAGCAGCCTTCTTCAAATGAACAAGATGAAGGCATTGATGTACCGACTTGACATCACGGTACATATTAATAGTGTTTTCAATGATACTAGTATCTATGCCTGGAATTTCCTCATAAGACCAAGAAAATACATCACAAAATTCATGAAAGAGAGAGCAATATGTTTCGAGTTCTGATGGAGAACAAGATACGCCGACATTAATATTTTCTACTATGCCAGGTTTGGTCAACATATCGATAGAAATGGTTTCTTCAATATTTGACAAATTTCGCTCGGAATCAATTGCATTAATAAGAAAATAATTCGAAAATAATTTTTTGATCAATGGGTGATAGAGTTCACTAAGATTATTTTCTTCATAATCAGGAAGATTGGAATGATGATGATAATCTTCCCATGGTTCTCCTTCCGACATCATGGTTTTGTTGGGTATGTGTTATATTCTTTCCACGACTAAGCACGTGCGGGGGGGTAAGAGGGGGGGCAATAGCCCCCACTTTGCGCTGGGCACAAGGGGTACGGGGCAGTGCCTCGACAAAAAATTTTTGGTCCTTAATTTACGGTGGGTAGTCCGCGCCCATGGTTTTGTGCATGGTTTTGCACATTGTTTTGGGGTACGATGGTTTTCGGCCCCTGGTATTATTGTAGATCCGATCAAGGGAACTATGGTTATGTTCTAATCCAGGGTTAATGGATTAGGGTTCATGTATGCTTCGGCATGTATATATATGTGTTGTAACACTAAAAGGAAAATATAATGAAAAATCAAGTTGGTCGTCCCGATTTGGGATACAGGGGAAAATCTCTGTGTTTATCTATTTTATGTTTTATGCTCTCGCTATTGTTTATTTTCTGTTATAAGATTCGTGTGTAGATAATTTATGTTTAGGGTTAAAACCTATAGGTTTCCAGAATATTCTCATCTGCCAAGAAAGTTGAGGAAAAAGGATCAGATGGACTGCCAAAATCTAATGAATGATCAACCCAAACAACCAGCGACCATGATTTCGGATTCACCACCCAAGCCAGATAGTTTGATTGCTATGCCAACTCAATAGAGCTAGGTGGCATAATATTATCCAACATAACAATTTCAAAATCACTCGTACTCTTCCTTAAGCTAGATGGAGTGGAAATGATCATGTAGCCGGTCTCTATACTTTCAATTTATGCCGACGTCGCAGGTGGCAGTAACACAAAGGTTCCCATGAGAGTGGAATCCTTTAATATTCCTACACCAATTTTCTGAAGTGAAAGTTTGGGTGCGTGAACTAACAGAACACTTCCAATTACCTGGTAATTGGAGGCAAAGAAGGATAGCTGATTGATGACTGTGATAACACCTTTATGTGGAAATGAGATCATTCTAAAATATGTAGAAACGACCTTCCAAGTATAAAATTGTAGTCAAGGGATCCGTTAACGACCTCAACTTCAACATTCACTATTTCTCTCCCTAATTCAACATGCAAGTTATTGATAATACCGCAAGGCTTATATGTACGCCCGTCGAAATATTTCAACATCGTTGGCGATTGAGATGGGCACGGAAAGCCAAGTGAATTCCAACAGTTTAGAGACATGATGCACGTAGATTCTCCCTCATCAATAATATTTAGATGAACAAGGTGACTTAGGACATTTACCTGGATGGAGAATGCCAATTCTACTGGTATTAGTGGCACATATCCCGTATGATTAAAGAATATGAGATTAGAATCAGTCGGATCAATTCCACCAATTGCTAACAACAAAGCCTATTTCTGTGAGGGATAATTTTGTAGCACCTGAAGGGGATTGAGCCAAATATTCAACTATATTATAATTTTGAGCAGCTCTGGTTCGAGGATTAAGTCTTGATTTATGAACAACTCCCTTCGATGGCTTGATTGTCAATTCAGGAATAGCAGGTGGCGGTATCGATTTCGTAGACAAACTCGTCGTCAAGGTAGTAAGCTGATCATTAGCCTGACTACCATAATATTTATTATGCATTGACACCAAAACATTTTTCGATGGCTTTGTGATAGATAGAATAAGCACCTGGAAACTAGAAACTCGATCTATAGAAACCAAATTTGTGTCTGGATTCGGAAATGGATCTGTCAACTTAAACTGACGCATGTGAGGTCTTAACCATTTTTGAGACTTTAGCGTGGTGAGGAAAATCCCAAAAAAAGTTTTCCTCATTACAGATTATGCAAGGGTAACGAGGTTTCTGATTTCCAAACGATTGATTAAATGATCTTTCCTACATGGTAGAAGTTTAATTTTTCTTTGATTCCCATTTTTTCTTACTTCCGAGTTGCTTGTCACTTTTTCCCTTATCAGATGACACAACATGTATTTCAGAAGAAGGCACAAGATCAGATGCAATAGTGTGATGTGTGCTTGCAGTATCGATCATACCGTCTCTAGCATGAGAGTCCTTTGATGGAGGAGGAACAGTAAAATTAGATCGCGGTGCATTAGGAATTTTATCATAGAGCATGCCATACTAAGTATAAATCAATTCTAAATATTGGGTACGAGCAATGACCCGCTCTTCAGTGACGACGCCACCCCACTAGTACATTTGGTCAAAATTCTGACACTTAAGTTCCAACACTTTTGACGTATTGTCGGAAATTTCCCTAATTTTTCTCAATTTTTTAAATCCCGCCAACAAGAAACATGTAGGGACATCATCGGTATTGTGACATTTAGGAACATCGTTAGCATACTGAAGATTCAGGACACAATGTCGGAACTGCGACATTTCAAAGACAAGATTCGGTATTGCGACAATTGGAGACAAGCGTCGCTCTTGCGACGTGTACAGACAGGTGTCGGTAGTGCAACATTATTGGGGAAAATATTCGGTATTGCAACGGTTTGGGGAGAGACCCCAACCCCCCATCAAAGAGATCAAATAAACCATCAGAATTCTGACGTTTGGGGAGATATAATTTTTTTGAAATAAACCATTGGAATTTCGACGTTTGTGGAGATATGAAATTGGCGGCTACTCTAAAATCTAAATCGACCTATTCAAATTTATTTTCCCCCCACTATTCTCCTTGCCAGGTTTGGGACAAATTTCGGTGTACCTTCTATTATGAATCACAATTGATGAACTGGAGCTATCCACACAAGTGATCTAACCAGGACTAATCAGAGGTACATGATTTTGTCGCTATCTGCAGATAGGATTCTCAATACATACCCATTGAAAGAATACTTTTGGTTGGATATTATGTAGGTACTCTCATTAATCTTCTTTAACTTTGCAATTTTTAGCTTCCTGGAGACATGCATTATTCCATAAGATCCCTTAACTGAATACAATTATCACTTGCAAGTAATCGTTGAATATACATTTTTGGTTAGCCACCTTGTATTTGATGTGAATATTGTTGTAATAAAGATATTCTTCACTTGAAAATTCCCAATTAGTCTTCTAAAATACCAATGAGGTATGAGTAGATCTCAATTAAAGGAGAAAAAATGATTGGCATGATTTTTTCATTTGGATGTTATCATTTGCATCTTGATTTTTGTACAGAATGGAAGTAAATCCAGCTTTTGGCATTTATTATGTTTTTCTTGGGATTTTTTACTTCTGCGATGCCCAAAGGATTGTGTAAATCAGCACTAAAAAAATGTTGGGAACCTATTATAGTAAGTTTGAGGCATATCAAGTCTCTTTTCTATAACTATCACACAATTCATTGTGCTTTTGTTTGTTCTACTTCAGGTATCAATGAATTGGTTTATGAATGGTGCATGGAGAATCGGTTCTACTATCAAGTTTTCAAAAAATGGGAAAATTTTGTCTCAGTTCCATTCATATATTATTAGGGTTGGCTGGCCTAGTATTTTTTAACATCATTAGCTCTAGTTAGTTTTTAATCCTAATCTCTATTGATTCCTACAGTTTTAACTTTACCAAAAAGTCTAATATTGAAGAGCGTGAATACGCATAGCTAGACTTACCCTCGATGAAAAGGGCATTGCAGGAACATTCGATATGTTGTTCTAGCATGATTATCACTAGTTAACTTTGTTGAACATGATTTTGTGTTGTGAGTGCCTAATTAACCCTCATTTCCATGGACAGTGCCTGGTTAGGGCCAACCCCCTCCCATGTGTCCATACACCAGAACGAAGAGCCTCAATTTTGATTGAATAAGGTGTATTTTTCTTGGTTCAATAACTGATTGGACAATCAATTGGGTGTTGTGAGGGTCTTTCAACTAACTAATCAATGCATTAAGGGTTTAATTTCATGGGTTTTTTCTCTCATTTGGAATTGACTTGGGTGATCAATGTTGACTTAATCAGCCATGTTTCGAGGGGATTGGTTAGGGTGATCAGTAAATTAGGGTCTTACAGTAAATGAGGGTCTTACAATCCACTTACTTCACCAACATGGATATTGTGCTGAAGTATGTTTATGATCTCACTCTTGGTCTTGTACAGAGAGATCTACCTTCAGAGAGGCTACTAGGTCGTTGCCCTCTACCTTACACAAGGATCTCAGTGCTTGTTTGTTCTTATATTGGATGCAAGGCCTCTCTTCTTCTATATTCTGCACACAATATGTAACGGACAATGGAATTTAGTAAACCCATGTTTTGTTTCCATTATTTACCTAGAGCATTATTGATTAGAAAATTGGAAGAGATGGACTGAACAAAAATATGTGAGTACCTCGATGGCATCTATTCTAGAAAGGTATGTTAAGAGGGATCCTCCATTGATTTGAATATTTTGTTTTATCTTATTTATTCTCTGCTTAAAGGAGGCTGTTATTCATAAGGAAGTACATTACGGTATGGAGAGTCATTATACACAATACAATTCTCTGCCTGGACATTCTCGAGGAATATTCTTATGACTGATTTTGTAATATAGTCATAAGAAATTTTCAATCGTAAAAGGAAAAAAAATGAAAATTTCCTTAGGAAGGCTATTCAGAATCTAAGAAGTTGATATTGGCACTTTTATAAGCAACAATTTTACAATTTCGTCTGTATAATCACAAACTTCCATATTTTCACCAAATCATTCATTTTTGTGTGAATTTTCATTGGCCCCATATTGGCACATGTATTATAGCTCCAAATCAAAGGGGTAACTATAATACCGTTGAACTTATGTTCAAGGAAACCAATATAATGGACCACATGCAAAAGGAGAATAAAAAGCTGAAGGCATAGCGACATGAAACAGAGGAAAAACTTTCCAATATGGCTAGTTTGTCCATGGAAGCCACACACTCTAGACATCAATTAAAAACATACTCTCTATTCGTAAAATACTAATGGTGCCAGTTTTAGACTAGATTATTAGCCCAAAAAGGATCCCCTCCTTTCCAAAACATCAAAACATTCATTGATTTTTTCCGTAGGTGTAACATTCAAGATATGGATAAGATGGCAAACTTTTATATGGATAATTTAATACTTCTTGCTGTGAATGTGTGGGACCCCAACTCTCAGCTAGGTGATGTGAAATTTATTTCTTTAGCCTCCTAGATGACCCGTGAAGAGACCATGGCAGAATAAATCAAAATAATAATGGAAAAAGAGATATAATAACCTTTTTGGATCATGGAATAACTACAAGGCCCTCGCATTATCACTATTAACCAAACGATTATAATAGAATATCGAACAATGACAACTGTCTACAAAAAAAATAGGAATAGGAAAAATTTCATTTTGAAGATACCTTTAGAGTGTTGGGAGATGAGAGCCTGCAAGCATGCCAAAGAAGGTGGCATGCCTTGCCACACAGTTTGTGAATAAAGGAATATCATTCACCAAAGAGGTTTAGGAGTGTTTTGGATAGAAGAAATATTAACGAGCCAAAACAGATGTCAATCAATCCAAAATATCTCTCGTTTGATTTAATATTCCACCACAAGGCTGAGAGTAGTAATTTCAGAGAACAAAGAGTATTCGTTCAAGTGCTTGTCTTAGGAAGTGGGTCAATACCACTTTATAATCTTTCTCTTGGATAGAAGGGGCTCCAAGGAGACATTAGTTATCAAAAGGAAACATTTAATGTAGTTGGTTGCTATGGGGTTGTTTTTGGCTCCTTAGTCCTAATTGCATGCTTGTCTTTCTCAAATGCAAACCCTCTATATTCTGGTGTACAATAGAGTTGGTGATATCTTTGATTCTGTGGTACTTAGTAGCAACTGGTGGTATATAACTTGGTAGTACTCAATGATCAGTGATTTTTAGTTGTGCTTGATGGGTACTAGATGCTTTTTTGTATGCCAAAGAAATTATTTACCAATTAGGTTGAGCCTATAAGTTAAATCATAGTGATGTGATGTACCTTTCTCTATTGATATAGATCATAGTGCTAAATAAGACTTTGTAAATCTAATATATGGTTATGGAAAGGATATTAGACTAAATAATATTGGATAAATGAAATCCTTCTATATTTCAATGTGGAATTGCTCCAGGGTAATAACTGATACTCAACAAAGTATCAGACATCAGTGATATGTCACTTGGTAGTACTTGATGGCTGTAATATTCAGTTGTGCTTGATGGGTGCTAGATACTTTTTCATATGTCAAATAACTTATTTTCCAATGAGGTTAGGCCTTCTATGTTAAATCAGAATGATGTGCTGTATTATTCTCTACCAATTTAGGTCTTAGTTCAAAAGAATATTTTGCATAACTTATTAAGTGGTATGTTGTTTGCTGTCTGCTCCAATCCAAAAATTGTGTACCCTTTCCTCTTCTTTACCTTTAAGTATTCTTTAAGGTTCAATTTAGGTACTTCTTATATTGGAATCCACTTCTCAGCCATGACACTACAAAGGAGACAAGATTTAATATCATCAATCTGAAAATGTGCTTGTTGCTTTCTTGACTATTTTCTTAGAATCCATTCACCAAATAATGAAATTAGTATTACATATTAACATAGAAAAACATGATTTCGTACTTGATTAATTGGTATTGTTTATCTTTTATTATACTTTCATCTGGGATAACAAAGCTTGCTGCTTTAAACACCTGCAAGAAAAAGGGTAACCAATTGACATAGAAGTGGGTGAAGATATGTCTCACACATTTGTAATATGACAATGACAAGCATATTCAAAAATATCTAGCTAAACTCCTACCTTTTACACTTCACCTCACAAGTTTGTGCCAACCCTGCAAGATTAGTAATGTGCCCTAGCAACCATATCTTACCCCATCTCCTTCATTTTCTCCTCTATAATACCCACATCTTTAACCCTTGTTTATTTGGAAATTTGAATCCATATATGAGTCCTAACCCTTTCCTTTTCTAATTCAAAGAATATTTGGACTACAAAGTAAGTAGGGAGTACCTTTCGTGCCTCAATATAGGTATATTAATATCCATGATATGGCTAGTGGTCTAGCTCCTATAATTTGGGATCTTATTCCTGTAGCCCCATAGTCCCATTTTGTAGGTGTTTTGTCTCTTCCTTTAGTTGCACAGTTTTTTTCTCTGACTCTACAGGTCCTTCCTATAGTTTAATGAATTTTCCTGAAATATTGGTTTCCTTGATACTTAGCCTTATTTATTAGGTATGCAGTTGTTTTCACTTGATTTTACTGGAGGTTATTTGCACTTATTTTCTATTTTCTTTCTTATATTCCTCCTTTTGACAACTGACTAATTCCTCAATAGTGATGGGTGTTGGAGAAGGAGGTTGAGGCTTCCCTTATCTAATCTTGTTACTCTTTATGGTCTTAAAGTATGTGAGGGATTTATTTCATTTCCTTCCTTGAGGTTTGGTTGGGGTACTTAAGCCTACTAGCGTAGAAACAATATCCTCCTATATGTTCCCCTCTATAGTGCTTTCTTTCTCCTCCATTGTCCTTTTCTTTGGTGGCCTAGATGATGTTCATGTGGCCCCTTGGATATTTTTTCTATTTTTGTTACTCAAGATTGGCTAGCTCCTCTTTAGGAACTTTTGTCATTGTTTCTACCTCAGTTTGTGTCTTTGTATTTCCTTCTTCCTTCTCCACTTCTTCTGATTTTCCTTTTGATTCTTCTTCTTCAATTTTAGCTTCCTCTTCTTTAGACTCCCCTTTTGTTGTGGCTCCTTCTAGTTCTAGTTGAGATTAGGCTTGAATCTCTAAGAAGGCCTCTCTATCCATATCTATAAAATCAACCCAAGGGATAAGGTTTTGGATAAACTCTAAAGCATCCATGACTATTAATTTTATTAGCCCATGGTGTGCTAGGTACTGGTCCTTTCCTCATTTTACCCTTAGGATAATTTCCTTTATTTATTGAAGAAGGAAATGAGGGATGATTATCCTTTCTTATAAGAAATTCCATTTATAATTTTAGTTTAAAGAGAAACCTCAATTGTTATCCATACACAATACTAAGTCTCCCTTCACATGAGATATATTTTTAGGATACTTCATCCTAAGGATAATTCAAACTCTCGCTTCTTCATTTTTATCTTCTATGGGTTCATATTCAATAAATAAGTTTTTATTTATTGTAATGGCCTTAGTTATTTCCTCTTTTCTCCATATTATTCCCATGGGAAGTGTGGGGACCCTACTAATAACTTCTTCATTTGAGTAAATGATGAGGCCTCTAACTATAGTGATGTAATCATGTCCCTCTGGTTGTTGGAGTTTCAAGGAAAATTTTGTGTTAATTTCATATTCAATGCCCCTGTGTTTTTTGAAAAAAAATAACCCATGATGATTTGTAAAAATATTCTTGACATCGAGGTGCTAATTGATTCTCCCCCCATGGTTTTTATAAAAAAATTAATTGAGTGGGAAAAGGAAATTCTCTTCTCTACTATAAGACTCTAAATTTTCTATGCAACATAGCTTATTGAGACAGAAGCAAAATGTACTGTCTATTTTATAATGCCAAGGAGAGATAAAAGTTCAAAATGTAGCTCGAGACACTTTATTGTTTCATCCTATTATGCTCATCACATGAATACAAAAAAATTCATCTTTCTTCCTTAATAATCGTAAAGCTATGGAAATTACACATTGTTTTTCTAAGAATTGAAATTTGTCTTTTAGGCTATTATACAGGATTTTGGTGAGGCATATTTGTACTTACCCCTTTCCTGATGATTCTCCTTTATTCCTTATGCTTTGATGGAAATTATGTCAATAGTCAAGTTTCCGGTAGCATCCTGTGACATTCAGGTAACACTGTTGTGTAGATATTTTATATTCATGTAGCATTATATGAAACATATATATCACCTATGTCATCTTCCTGCAGCAGTTGTGGGAAGCCCTTCACTTTAAAATATGTTTTTCATTCAAAATGAGGTTTGGGTTCTGACTTATGTGTTTAGTGGTAGAGTTTATGGGATCAACGTGCTATGTTAGTTGGACACCATGTACCACCTCTGCACACCATACTTTGTGACGAGTAGGCACGTTTCCCACTTCCTTAAGTTATCATCTCCTCATTCCTATTTTCCTCAGCATGTTTGGTTGATGTATGAGATTAATCAAGTTTACTGCTAAATGTGGTTGAGACTAATCTATCAAACTTGGCACATGAAACCTCTTCCTCCATTCACCTATAATAATTTTTAAGCTAAAATGAATTGTAAGATAGGTTTTACATCATTTTCATACTTGAGCCTTACCCTACATGTGATTTTGCAGGTGTTGATGAAGTTGTTGATGTGACTAATGAAACTCCTCTTGATGGTCCTAAAGTTCTTGATGATGTAATCTGGAAGCTTCAATATCCCCTTCATTTCTATTGGAGATGTTTTGTAGATTTTATTGTTGATGGAAATTTCTCTGGTTCAGGTTGTAATAGAATTATTGTTATAGATGACCTAGTGTTGTTGATTATTTATGATTAAGGATCCTATAGCATCCTATAGGAAATATTGTAGTAGCCTATGAGAAATAATATAACTTCTCAGTCCTATTTTATGAGCCTCTTGAAGTGTTGTGGTCTTCAATATTCTTGGACTAGTGTTGCAAATTCAAGCTTGTAGGACTTATGTGGGATGATACATGACTATGTTTTTTCTATAGCAACCACATAAGCTCCTCAAGTTCATAATTTTCTCTAAGTGTGACATTCAAAGGTTATGATAATTCATGGTGAGATTTCTGGTGGTGGCTGGGAAGTCTTTCTTTGATCATTATGGGTGAAAAAGAGGTGGAGGGTTGATTTTTTGTGGATGGTTAGTGGGACAGTTTTGTGAAAGTAAATTTTGATGGAATGGATAAGTGCTAGGGTATTTCATGGAATTCCTCTCTTGCACATAGGTGAAAAAATTTAATACTTACCATCCTTTATATGCTTAGCAACTTCCTGTAGAAATATAATAACTTTTTTATATCATTTTAGGACATTGATAAAAATGAATGAGAGGGAATTGGAAATCAACGACCTCTCTTATGGATACTTTTTCAAGAAACTTTGAAAATAGAGAGTGACAAGGAATGTATTACAAATTCCTGGTGCATGAGTAAGAATGAATTCTTAGTTTCTTTTGTCATTAATTGATTCCAATGCATTCATTCTTCTAATAAGTGATGGATAAAAAGCTTCAATACAAGGGATTTATTGAATCCTCTTTATATAGGAGAGTGCCAGTGAGGTGGATTATTCTTTGTCTAAGAGGTGAGGAGTAGAAATAAAAATGGCTCTGGTTACAAGAGTTTCACGTACAACAAATTTTTGAGGCAGATGGTGGTGTGAAAATATTTATTTGTATTTTCATGGTGTGGTGATTGGGCATGAAAATATTTATTTGTATTTTTTCAATAAACATAGTGGGATAGGGAGCCATCTAGTCGATGAGTGAATAGAACATCCAAGAATGGGATTGAATTGTCCTTTTGGATTTCCATGGTGAATATATGCAGGGGAGATATGTTGTTAAGGTAGTAAAATTAAGGGAGTTTTAACCATAAGGCCAGATAATGGAGTCATCAACGCAAATAAACCAATATTTGAGCTTGAAACAGAAATTGTTGCCCAAACAACCTTAAAACTGCATTCACAACATTTAATATAAGGTAATCCCAAAACTCTCTCTAATAATTCTGGAAACAATATCCTATATGTCCAAAATTCATTTTCAATTTATAAAATACCTTCAGACATCACAGATGCATCAGGGGATTTTTTTTTTCCCCAAAACAACATTAGTGGTTTTCCACCATTTTCCAGAATAGTTGACACCATTTCTTAACAATTTTTTGAAACCTATGGATATAATTTGTATTCAACGATGATTTTCATTTTTCTAGTTCAAAAACAAAAAGAAAAACTCTAGTCCCATTATGCTTGTAGAAATTCCTTGGGTGAATTGATTAGTTTCTATGACAAAATAACCAAGACCTTCAAAATATTTAATGTGGAAATGATTTATGAATACTTTCCATCTATAAAGTATAATCCTTTAGATAATCTGAGATGTATTTCATCACAATAAGAAGTTATAGGCATCAAAATTTATACCCAAATGCTAGTTCTTCGATATTTTCTATCACAATCAAGAGAATGAGAAAACTCATCTAAGATTGTACCAACAACTACCTAGTCTTTTAAATGGCTAAACATGGAAATATTTGAAATCCTTTTTCTCCTAGAACATTCATTTTAAGCTAGATGCCTGAACCATAATATCCTGAGGCCATACCTAGAATCAAGGGTCAAATGTAGACAATAATTGGCAAGAGGTAAGCATACATATTATAGGAATATGCCACTATTTAATATATGTGCAAAGAAAACATATAAAACCCATATTTTCACTTTCTTTCTCTTAGGCCCTTCATTGTTTTTCCTTTTATTGTTTTATATTTGATTGAAATGATAAACTTGATAGACAGATGATAGATTTATTTTGAATTTACTTCTCCTGTTTCCCTAAACTACTTCGTGGAATTTCCTGTTTTCTATGGTGGTTTCTTAACAAGTCTATTCCAAGTTGTCTTTCCTTACTAGATCCTATTGGTTCCCATTTCAGGAAATTTGTTTCCTTTCAGTTCCCATTTCTTGATTCTGATACTTAGGGCACATAACATTTAATCTGAATGCTGGTTATTTATCTTGTGCCAGTGTGGTGAACAAATTTGCTACTCTTACTTAAATTGGTTATTTTATTTGTATGTCACCTATAAATTATGTTCTTTGATCTTGGGATAGAGTCATTCTACCGACTATCCTAATCACAGTGGGGTAATTTCATCACTGAATGAAGAAGAATTCTGAGTAAATAAAGAATTAAAAAACACAACAGATAGTGCAAGCAAGACTAATTTATTCAGGACACATTCATATGATGTTCATTACGACCGATATCCAAGATTAAAACATGTTGGAACAAACAATTTGTATCCTCATAAAGCTCAATGTTGGTGCTTTTACAGTGCTACAATCTTCTCTAATTATTATGCAATTTAGGATTTAATTTTTTTCTCTGTTTGTGATATGGTCAACTTTCTGTCACAAGATTTCTTGTTCTTCGTTTCCTCTGACACACGATTATCCTCTAGTTCAATGTCTGGGTTTTATCTGCTTGAGAGACCACTCCATTTTGTCATTTTGTTATTTTTTCTTTTGCTATTTTAGCTTCTTTCTTTTCATCTCTCCCTTTCAGGAGATGCCTTGGGTACCCCCACATTGCTATGTTTGCTTGATGTATGGTAACTAGTCATAATTATTTCTCTGTTTTTCATTATAGTAGTGGTATCATAGTTGTTTGGCATGATTAGGTGTAGCGAAATGGTCTCCTGGTTCATATTTGTGGTGTTGATCATCATGGTGTAGAGTTTTTATTGGTTCTATACTTGATGTTTTGAGCTGGATTGTAATAAATCAAAGAAAATTTCTCTGCTACACTAGTAACCCAAATATTTTCAACATGTGGAGCATAGCCATCCAAATTTTTTGATCCTTCACATCAGTAGGGGCAATGGGTTTTAGATTTTCTGATCTTATAAGTTGAAGTTGGGGTAGAAGAAAGTGGACTTGTTCTGGAGATTTGAAAAAACTATTGAAGCACAATAGCTTAGATAGGGAGTAACAAGTAAAGATATTTATTGTAGCATCATTTTTTTTTGCACCAGCACTATCCACAAGGATGATCAAGACTCTTTGTAAAATAAAATTAGATGGAAAGAACTATAGGATTAGGAAGTTTAAAATCCTGAATTTGCCGATGCATCAAACACTAGTCTAGTTGCTTGAGGGTGATTAAGTAACACTGAAGGTTCAAAATGGAAAAAGTGGAAGGCTAGAGTTACAATATATATTCTGTATTCTTTGATTGTAGATCCCATTATACCTCAAATAAGGAGTTTAGTCTCAACAAACACAATTTGGGCTATATTGCAGAATTTGTATGAAAGACTAAACCTTAGCAAGATAATTTTCCCTCTAGAAACAACTCTATGCTACCCATTGATGATAATGTTTTCTTGAAGACAAAGGATCACTAATATTCCTGTATAACCCACTCTTTGTAGATCTACTTTACTGCTATTATTTGAGTCATGCCTCAATAGATAGTAGTAGTAAACTAACTGTAAAATCCCAAATGGGGAATGCAACAATATATGAACACAATAATGAAAGAGCAGTGATACATCATCACATAAAATGTAAGAAGAACCATATAGCCATCATATTAATGTCATAGCAGAAAATATATACAATATCCTGAGGAAATAATCACTCAAGCTAGGCAACACAAGCCTCAAGAGAACATGTACATGAAAAATGAAGATCATTGCTACACAGAAAATGCTTAAGGCTATGAAAAACACAATTTTATTATAGATAATTGCTGCTGAGAAGGGTCAAAACACAAATATAAAAATATAGGATACTCCCAAACTCAATTTCAAGAAAATCTGGAAAGGATTTCCTGAAATATGCAAAAAGTACAAAATGCCGGAGTTGTAGTCCGAGGACTTTATAGCAGCTGCAACTCAAGAAATGGATGGAGATGGCTGAAGATACTGCAAAAGATAAATATACCTCCTCCAATGGATCTTCCAAGTGAAATTCTGATCCTAACACTGAATATCTCACCCTCCAACAATCACTACAAACCCTCACTACAAATGCTCACTGAAAATAACACAGTAAAGGAGAGGAACTACACTGTAGATGATGGAAAATGGTTGGCTTGATGCCAAATATAGTGAAATCATCTCAAATTATTCCTCACTGATCCTCCAAAGGAAAGAAGGCTTCCTCCTCTGAAAAATAAGCTTTGAAAGTGATGTTGTTAAACCTCCACTGCAACACCCTAAAACACAACGTTATACTTTAGTAGAAATAATGTCCAACTCATACAAGAAAAAATAATGTCCAACGTTATACAACACCCTACAACTCATAGCTCCATTCTTTGACATGCCCATTGGCAAAGACATCTCCCATAATGATTCTACATATAGGAAATTCCTTCCAAGGTGGAAGTACCTCCCAATCATCCAAGGCTAAGGAGAAGCGCCTTTGCACCATGATAGTGCCATCTCCTACTCCTATAACATCATGTAAAGTATGAGATAAAATCTTCCCATGCTCTCCCAAAAACAACCCAAGCAACAGAATTTTTTGTTGCCTCCTCATACCTCCATCATACAAATCATGTGACAAAAACATAATGATTGATATGAATAATGTCAAATCAACTCAATGCATCCATACTCCTTGCTTCCCTATGATGCAAGTATCCTACCAAAATTCCTTCACCCATATACCCTTTGAAAGAGGATATGTCACATGATGGCCAAACTCTTCAAGAGTAGCCAACGCAGCCAAGCCTCCTGCTGCCCAGTGTCATAAATTTGTAAGTAGCTCTCCAGCCTCTTGCTCACCATCCACACCCATTCATCCAAATGTGGGTGCCTCCCATCATGCTCCATCTTGGTACCCTTCCAATGAAGACTACCATCCTCCCAAATCAGATTTTTCTTCTTGCATTTCATGGGATGTTGAAATGCAACTCCTTGGAAATCTCCTAAAGAAGATCTCACATCAATGTCCTTCTTGAATCCATAGGGACCCAAGTGTGTTGGAGGCAAAACCTCCTCACTGCTACTTATTGAAAATGCTTTCAATCTCCTCAATGATGTAGTGGGTGTCTCATACTCCAACTAAAAGATGAACACATGGTTTTGTATAAGAGTGTCTTCAACAAGGTTCATCTCATCCTCCAAAATTTCACACCCCAACCTCAAGTGTTGTGTGCAACTCATCAAGCGCACATGAGGATGATGGTTCATCTCTTCCTTGAAAAATTCAAGGTTGCACAATGTAGTGCAATTATGTTGCTCTACATTAGCAGTATGCAATGGTATACATCCCTCCATAAGATTTGCAGAAACAATAGGAGATGGAAACTTAGGCATACCTTGGTGAAATTTAGGAGTATCTTGCATGGTTGTGAGAGTTTCTTCCTTCAATGTGTTGGCTCCTCCAACTGATGATGTTGAGGGTTGCTCCTCCATATTTGTGACAGCGTTAGTACAATTTTCCTCCAATGGTGGTGAGGGCTTCTCCTCCTCTGATTTATCCTTACCAAATTTTCTAATCAACCTTTGAGTAAACTCAAAAAAAGTATTCACTCTTGCATGACTTAAATGGATGAACCACCAAATGTTGGCTTCACCCTCAAGGTGTAGCACTGAAATCTCTATTGCCTCTCTCTCTACCACTAGATGTAGTAGGAAGAATGCATCAAGTTTTCTTGCCCAAGCCCTTGATGTATATGATCCATAAAAAGTAGACAATAGAAACCTATTGCCTCTGATTCTCCTTGTGCTGTAAGGTCTCCTTTCTTCCTCGAGCTGAATGAAATGTGGTAAAGATAGAGTCTCCTTGAAGGCTCTAGATTTATATTTGTACTCAGTAAGGTATTCACTTAGAATCTCATGATCTAAGTGTCTGTCATCTCTATGCAATTTGTCCTCCTTTCCAAAAGGAAAGGGCATAGTCCCACTGATTTTTTCTTCTTTTCTTTGTTTGACATCCTTGTTGAGGTCCTTCATGCTTATGAAAAGAGATGAGAGAAAACTCATTATCTCCATCATTCTAATATTTCTCTTCTTCTTCTTATTCTCATGATAGAATAATGGCTGAAACTCACAAGCTGAGCCAAGATTATGCTTCAATACCACTGTAATATCCCAAATGGGGAATGTAGCAATATATGAACACAGTAATGAAAGAGTAGTGATACATCATCACATAAAATGTAAGAAGAACCATATAGCCATAATATTAATGCCATAGCAGAAAAAATATACAATATCTTGAGGAAATAATTACTAAAGCTAGGCAACACAAGCCTCAACAGAACATGTACATGAAAAATGAATATCACTGCTACACAGAAAATGCTCAAGGCTATGACAACACATTTTTATTAGATATAACTACTACTAAGAAGTGTCAATACAAAAAATATAAAATTATAGGGCCCACACAATGTTATGAGTGAAGATCTAGACTCCCAAACTCAATTTCAAGACAATCCGGAAAGGATATCCTGAAATATGAAAAAAGTACAAAATGCTGGAGTTGTAGTCCTAGGACTAAGTAGCAGCTACAACTCAAGAATTGGATGGATATGGCTGAAGATATTGCAAAAGATAAATATACCTCCTCCAATGAATCTTCCAAGTGAAAGGTTGATCCTAACACTGAAGATCTCACCCTCCAACAATCACTGCAAACCCTCACTGCAAATGCTCACTAAAAATAACGCAGTCAAGGAGAGGGACTGTGCTGTAGATGATGGAAAATGGTTGGCCTGATGCCAAATATAGTGAAATCAGCTCAAATTCCTCCTCATTTATCCTCCAAAGAAAATAATGCTTCCTCCTCTAAAAAATCAGCTTCGGAAGTGGTGTTGTGAAACCTCCACACCCTACAACACAACGTTATACTTGAACAGAAATAATGTTGTAGCTGAAGGAGGTGGCTTGGCCTTAAGCTTGAATGTGGAAAAATTAAGTACAAGATCCTTCAAGAGGCCTCTCTTGAAAGGATAAGGAATTCCTAAACAAGAATTCCTTGTGCTAAGCAACACAACAACTCTGCTAAACAGCAAGAGAATGTAAAATAGTCATATAGACCATAAAATCAATAATCCATAACATGTCTTGCTATGGATGCCTTGCCCTCATTTTAGACAAATGGAAGCCCTCTCACCATGGGTCCCACTCATTAGGGTTTCCTCCACCAAGGAATATTCCTCCCACTATCTCTACGTTGTCTCTAAAGATGATCTCCACCTCTTATCCCAGCACTGTTGACTTGGTCAAGCTTGACCTTGTCCACATGAAAATGCCCCTTTTCACACATGAGGGTGTGAAATCCAGCTCCTATGATGATCTCTTTTCACACTATGAGGGATTTTATTCATATTTATGAAATGTATGGGCATCGTCACCCATTTATTCATCTCCGATGTGCAAACAACAAAAATCAATATTCGAATTAGCTGCATGCTAATTTTGGAACATTATAGTCCTCCCCTCCCAAATTTTGCTTGTCCTCAAGCAACTGCAAGGAAAGAACTGATAAATCTCCCCTCATCCTACTGTGTCATCTACATATGATAAACTCGTCCAAGGAATGAGACGTTGTCTCATCAATGAATCTCCATATTACTCCTCCCAAGCATGAAAGCTAGCCAAATAGCTATCATCATGAATAAGTAAAGTACTCATAGAGGAAATAAGGTGTTTTTTAGAGGTCCCCTTGAGGCATGGGATCTGAAATGTATTGGGAATCATCATTCCCATGTGGATCCTCCATCCCCAAGCTATCATCCATACAAAATGATCCACCCTCCACAATGGCAACTCATGAAAATCCTCCTCCACCTGTGGCTCCTGCAATGTAGGTGGGCTGAAAATATGATCATGGTAGAAAAAATAGCCTACCCCATGTTGTCCTCCTCTCCACTTATGAAAAGTGTGGAGTATCTATTTATCTAGGGGTGCAATAATGTTTCCCTCGAATGGCAAGATCAAGACTAGATCTCCAAAGATCTCCTCTCCAACGTTGTGAATAAAGCTGGCCCAAACCATCCCATATATGATGAATATGACATGATCATCATATGGCATATAGATGAGAAAGGTACTAAATGTTTCATATAGTGCTGAAAGGTACCAATAGTTTCCTAAGTGGTCACAGCGCAGTTTTTCTAACTGTTGTTTTAGAAAATAACATGGCAAGTTGTTTCTTAACAAATTGCTAATTGTATATGTCATCACATCTACTAGTGAATAGTAAATGGATGAGTGTACCAACTGAGCATACAATAAATAATGAAACACTTTCCCAAGGTTATACAAAATATGCCTGTCTCCATCATAAAATTTGGCCAAAAATTGCCCATGGAGCCCAATAAGAAGCTTGCCCTCTTGTGGAGCAATGCATTGTATAGAAATGGTAAGAGAATGCAAATACTATTTTAGAGAATCAATAGATGCAAAAACAATATTCTTACCATGAGCTTAAAGTAAGATGATGCATAGATACATGAATAGGCCCTCCATAGTGGTATGACATACTCCCATGAAGAGGAAGGAACCATGTGCTGCATGAGGATACTTCTCCTTATGCTTGGAAATATAATTCAAGAAGAACATATCGTAGTAATAGATGTCTCCATCCACTACTCCATGACTCTCACCTCCTCCTTGTTCACCAAGTGCATCAAATGTGAAGTGATCTTGGGGACACTCCATCAACAAGCCCAAGCTCCAAAGTGACAACGTTGTTGGCCTATGTAAATAGGCTCCTGCCAACTCATAGCTCCATTCTTTGACATGCCCAGTGTCAAAGACATCTCCCATAATGATGCTACATATAGGAAATTTATTCCAAGGTGGAAGTACCTCCCAATAATCCAAGGCTAAGGAGTACCCCCTTTGCACCATGATAGTGCCATCTCCTACTCCTGCAACATCATGTAAAGTATGAGATCAAATCTGCCCATGCTCTCCCAAAAACAACCCAAGAAAAAAACGTTTTTGCTGCCTGCTCATACCTCCATCATACAAATCATGTGATGAAAATATAATGATTGATATGAATAATTTCTTATCAACACAATGCGTCCATACTCTTTGCTTCCCAATGATGCAAGTATCCTACCAAACTTGCTTCACCCACATACTCTTTGAAAGAGGATATGTCACATGATGGCCAAACTCTTTCAAGAGTAGCCAACGCAGCCAAGCCTCCTGTTGCTTAGTGTCATAAATTTGCAAGTAGCTCTCCAGCCTCATGCTCACCATCCACACCCATTCATCCAAATGTGGGTGCCTCCCATCATGCTCCATCTTGGTGCCCTTCTAGTGAAGACTACCATCCTCCCAAATCAGATTTTTCTTCTTTAATTTCATGGGATGTTGAAATGCAACTCCTTGGAGATCTCCTAAAGAAGATCTCACATCAATGTCCTTATTGAATCCATAGGGACCCAAGTGTGCTAGAGGCAAAACCTATTCACTGCTACTTATTGACAGCGCTTTCAATCTCCTCAATGATGTAGTGGTTGTCTCATACTCCAACTCAAATATGAACACATGGTTTTGTATAAGAGTGTCTTTGACAAGGTTTATCTCATCCTCCAAAATTTCACACCCCAACCTCAAGTGTTGTGTGCAACTCATCAAGGGCACATGAGGATGATGGTTCATCTCTTCCTTGAACAATTCAAGGTTGTACAATGCAGTGCAATTCTGTTGCTCTACATTAGGTGTATGCAATGGTATACATCCCTCCATAAGATTTGCATAAACAATAGGAGATGGAAATGTAGGCATACCTTGGTGAAATTTAGGAGTATATTTCATGGTTGTGCGAGTTTCTTACTTCAATGTGTTGGCTCCTCAAACTGATGATGTTGAGGGCTGCACCTCCATAGTTGTGACAGCACTGGTACAAGTTTCCTCCAATGGTGGTGAGGGCTTCTCCTCCTCTGATTTCTCCTTACCAAATTTTCTAATCAACCTTTGAGTAAATTCTGCAAAAGTATTCACTCTTGCATGACTCAAATGGCTGAACCACCAAATGTTGGTTTCACCCTCAAGGTGCAGCACTGCAATCTCTACTGCCTCTCTCTCTACCACTGGATGTAGTAGGAAGAATGCATCAATTTTTCTTACCCAAGCCCTTTCTGTAGATGATCCATCAAAAGTATACAATAAAAGCCGATTGCCTTTGATTCTCCTTGTGCTACAAGGTATCCTTTCTTCCTCCAGTTGAATGAACTATGGTAAATCTAGAGTCTCCTTGAAGGCTCTAGATTTAGATTTGTACTCTGCAAGGTATTCACTTAGAATCTCATGATCCAAGTGTCTGTCATCTCTATGCAATTTGTCCTCTTTTCCAAAAGGAAAGGGCATAGTCCCACTGCTTCTTTCTTATTTTCTTTGTTTGACCTCCTTGTTGAAGTCCTTCCTTCTTCTGAAAAGAGATGAGAGAGAACTCATTCTCTCCATCATTCTAATATTTCTCTTCTTTTTATTATTATTATCCTGATATCATAATGGCTGAAAATCACAGGCTGAGCCAAGATTATGCTTCGATGCCACTGTAATATCCCAAATGGGGAATGCAGCAATATATGAACACAATAATGAAAGAGCAGTGATACATCATCACATGAAATGTAATAAGAACCATATATCCATCATATTAATGTCATGGCAGCAAATATATACAATATCTTGAGGAAATAATCACTCAAGCTTGGCAACACAAGTCTCAAGAGAACATGTACATGAAAAATGAAGATCACTGCTACACAGAAAATGATCAAGGCTATGATAGTGCAGTTCTATTAGAGATAATTGTAGCTGAGAATTTTCAATACACAAATAAAAAATATATGGCCCACAAAATGTTAGGAGTGAAGATCTAGACTCCAAAACTCAATTTCAAGGCAATCTGGAAAGGATTTCGTGAAATATGAAAAAATTACAAAATGTCGGAGTTGCAGTCCTAGGACTAAGTAGCAGTTGCAACTAAAGAACTATATGGAGATGGTTGAAGATACTGCACAAGATAAATATACCTCCTCCAATGGATCTTCCAAGTGAAAATTTGATCCTAACACTGAAGATCTCACCCTCCAACAATCACTGCAAACCCTTACTGCAAATTCTCACTGAAAATAACGGAGTCAAGGAGAGGGATTGCACTGTAGATGATGAAAAATGGTTGGCCTGATGCCAAAGATACTGAAATTAGCTTAAGGTCTTCCTCACTGATCCTCCAAAGGAAATAAGGCTTCCTCTTCTGAAAAATAAGCTTCGGAAGTGGTGTTGTGAAACCTCCACTGCAACACCCTACAACACAATGTTATACTTTAGCAGAAATAATGTTGTAGCTAAAGGAGGTGGCTTGGACTTAAGCCTGAATGTAGAAAAATGAAGTACAAGATCTTTCAATAGGCCTCTCTTGAAAGGAGAAGGAATTCATAATCAAGAATTCCTTGTGCTAAGCAGCACAACAACTCTGCTAAACAGCAAGAGAATGCAAAATAGTCATACAGACCATAAAATCAATAATCCATAACATGTCTTGCCATTGTTGCCTTGCCCTCCATTTATACAAATGGAAGCCCTCTCACCATGGGTCCCACTCATTAGGGTTTCCTCCACCAAAGAATCATCCTCCCACTATCTCTGCACTATCTCTAAAGATGATCTCTGCCTCTTATCCCAGCGCTTTTGAGTTGGTTAAACTTGACCTTGTCCACATGAAAATGCCCCTTTTCACACATGAGGGTGTGAAATCTAGCTCCTATGATGATCCCTTTTCATACTATGAGGGATTTTATTCATATTTCTGAAATTTATGGGCCTCCTCACCCATTTATTCATCTCCGATGTGCAAACAACAAAAATCAATATTCCAATTAGCTGCATGCTAATTTTGGAATATAACACTAACTCATCTAGACTTCCATATATACCTCAAAATACTTCTTCAAACATTGTTGTACCTCATATCTTCTAATGATGCTAATTCCTATCTGAAGATGCCTTTGAGATGTCAAGGTTATGTGGATTCCAATTGAGTTGTTAATGGCATAAGATGTAGTTCTATTGTAGATGTCAATCACTGATCTAACCCACCCTTACATATAGTGCAATTCCACTGAAATGACTTGACTTTTGAAAATAAACATCAAAATTCTTAGATCATCATTCTTGAATATTTAAGGATTATGATGACAATACATATCACAAGACAATTAACCCAACAAATTCCTCTCATGTCTAATTCAACTTCTTTTACCACAAGAAGGAACTTCCCATGTCATATATATTATTTTTAATGTATATGCATAAGAAAAGGGCACAAAAGATAATGATCTCAGCTTGTGCAAGAGACCCTCTATACATAGATGAATGCTTCCTTTTTTAGGTAGAAATAATATTTTGAAATAGTCTTTTGAACCCTTCAAATATGTCAAAAATACTTGTCAATATATGTATGAAATTTCCCCAACCAATATTGGCTACTACTATCCCAAGTAGACAGAAAAATCTCAGTGTAGAGTGGAAATGAGGCTTCTTGAGGAGGTCTTAAAATATCAAGAAATTATTTAGAAGTGATGGAGAATATTGCTAGAGAGGTTTAGTGGATGCCATGAATTATTCCTCAGGTGTGCATTAAAGAGGTCTGTAATTGATGTACTAGAGATATTTTCCCTAACATAGAGCCAAACCTTCTACACATAAGTCATAGATTAGTATATACAAGTGTCTAGAAATTGTTTCAGATCAACCCTTTAATTTAATGAAGGACTGTAAAAGCTCATCAAGATTGTCCACTCAAGAAACTATATGGATATGTGTCATAAATGTTGGATAAGGATAATACTTTTGTGTTTAGTAGATCCATGCTATATGGTTAGGCCACTGCACTTGGAATCAAACAAGACTTTTCCCAACTGAGTGCTAATATTTTATCCTCCAAAATTACAGAGATTAGGACATGAATGGTTGTCAGATCTAAGAGTTATGCTCATCTTATATGCCACATTTATTAGCACAACTTTCAGTCTTCCTATGACAGGCACCTTCCTATGTTGGTATATTCGGAGGATCACGAGGACTAGTGAGGGTGTTTATAAACATAATCAAGTGGTCTTCTCAGTGATGTCTAGAACCCTTGCTGCTTTTTTTTAGGGGTGATGACATCTGGATGTTTTTATCAGTTCATTAATCATGCGTTTTTTGAACTCCATCTTTTCTATATTAAGAATTTTGTCTATTTCCCTCATGAAATCCATTGTTAAGAGTGTTTCAGTATATCCTGCAGTAATGTTAGGCTCTATTTAGGTGTGCAATAGATTGTCTCCACCTGTCTATCATAGACATCATGCTGTAGTCTCTTGGGAATCAGGATAATTCAGTACCTAAATTTTACACTGTATTTCGAATCAAGCTTTCTAGGATTTGGCAGGACTTTGCACAAGTATTTCGAAGTTTCTAATGAATTTACATCTTCTCTCCATTATACAAGATTCAAAAATGTTCCTACTGATATGAAGTTTTGATATTTGTATGCTATCTTTAGTGTTTGTTTAATTTTTCCATGTTCTTCTATGGATCTTTAATTGTAAAATATGTAAGCTAATAAATGTAGTCCTTGTTTCTTCCTTGTCATAAATAGAGGAAAACCAAGAAAGCTAACGAAAAACACCACGCCACTATTGGGATAGACAATAGCGGTAAGAACACAAGAGGAAAACATCCTGCGGGTGATTTTTCCTATATTTAAAAAATGGGAATATATTTTTTTGGATGATTAACCTGGAAATAAGAACAGCCCACACACGCAGTTGCTAGTACCTTGCCAGTGGCATACCATTGGTTTGCCTGAAGGTTACATTACCAAGTTACAATCATTAATTAACACAAGGCCTGAGATCAATAGCCACATTGGGAAAACTCAATGCAAGGGAAGATCATGCATGCTAGGATTTGGACCTGGGTCGTTGTCACAACAACTAGTCCAAGTTTCCACTAGGACATAGCCTGACAGACTAGGTGATTGTTCCTATATGTAGGAACCCATCAGTTAAACATTCATGTGAAACTGTGTTCATATACTGGCACTGATAATGTACACAACATCTTTTTTCATTTTGGAGAAGCAGAGCAACATTACAAGTGTGAATTTTGACTGATCATTGGTATGTAACTTGTTAATGTGTGTTTTATTGGCTAAATGTTATTTTTTTGTCGTATTTTCTGTAGAAGCATTTGGCCTGTTGAAGGCCATATTTTGGCTGAATTTGATGTCTAGAAGACAATCATTGCTAGGCTAATTTAATTTTATTGAACTGTATATTGGAGTCATGGAAACATTATCATGTATTTTATAGATAATTTTCCCTCTAGAAACAACTCTATGCTACCCATTGATAATGATGTTGTCTTGAAGACAAAGGATCACAAATATGCATGTAGAACCTGCTCTTTGTAGATCTAATTTACTGCTATGATTTGAGTCATGCCTCAATTGATAGTAGTAGTAAACTAACGCATCCAGACTTCCATATATACCTCAAAATACTTCTTCAAACATTGTTGTACCTCATATATTCTAATGATGCTTCCTATCTGAAGATGCCTTTGAGATGTCAAGGTTATGTGGATGCCAATTGAGTTGTTAATGGCATGAAGATGTATTTATATTGTAGATGTCAATCACTGATCTGATCCACCATTACATATAGTGTAATTCCACTGAAATGACTTGACTTTTGAAGATAACCATCAAAATTCTTAGATCATCATTCTTGAATATTCAAGGATTATGATGACAATACATATCATAAGACAATTAACCCAACAACTTCCTCTCACATCTGATTCAACTTATTTTACCACAAAAAGGAACTTCCCATGTCACATATATTATTTTTAATGTATATGCATAAGAAAAGGGCACAATAGATAGTGATCTCAACTTGTGAAGATACCCTCTATACATAGATGAATGCTTCCATTTCTAGATAGAAATAATATTTCAAAATAGTCTTGTGAACCCTTCAAATACATCAAAAAATACTTGTCAATATATTTATGAAATTTCTCCAACCAATATTGGCTGCTACTAGCCCAAGTAGACAGAAAAATCTCAGTGTAGTGTGGAAATGAGGCTTCTTGAGGAGGTCTTGAAAGATCAAGAAATTATTCAGAAGTGATGGAGAACCTTGCTAGAGAGGTTTAATGGATGCCATGAATTATTCCTCAGGTATGCATTAAAGAGGTTTGTAATTGATGTACCAGAGATATTTTCCCTAACATAGAGCCAAACCTGCAACACAAAAGTCATATATTAGTGTATACAGGTGTCTATAAAATGTTTCAGATCAGTCCTTTAAGTTAATGAAGGACTATAAAAGCTCATCAATATTGTCTACTCAAGAAACTATATGGATATGTGTCATAAATGTTGAATAAGGATAATAATTTTTTGTTTAGTAGATCCACGCTATATGGTTAGGCCACTACACTTGGAATCAAACAAGACTTTTCCTAACCAAGTGCTAATATTTTTGTCCTCCAAAATTATAGAGATTAGGACATGAATGATTGTCAGATCTGAGAGTTATGCTAATCTTATATGCCACATTTATTAGCACAACTCTCAGTCTTCCTATGACTGGAACCTTCCTACGTTGGTATACTCTGAGGATCATGAGGAATAATGAGGCTGTTTATAAACATAATCAAGTGGTCTTCTCAGTGATTTATAGAACCCTTGCTCCTTTTTTTAGGGGTGATGATATCTGGATGTTTTTATCAGTTCATTAATCACGCTTTTTTTGAAATCCATGTTTTCTATATTCAGAATTTTATCTATTGCCCTCATGAAATCCGTTGTTAAGAGTGTTTCAGTCTATCCTACAATAATTTTATGCTTTTTTTTAGGAGGCACAAAGATTAGATGAACCCCAAAGATCATCACTGCCCGCAGATTCAAGTCAATATTCTATCAAAATAGAATGGTCGGGAATTTTTTTTTTTTAAATAATTTTTTTTTCCATCGGTATTCTGACGGCTAGTTTAAAAAAAAAAATTGTGCCATCGATATTCTGACGTCTAGTTCTTTTAAAAAATATTTTGAAATGTCTCTCTAGTGACACTTAATTTCTTTTAAAAATGTTTTGTTCCGTCGGTATTACGAATTTTTCGAGGCATCATACTAGCGACGAAATCAAGAGTGACATTTTTTGATGCACCAAATCGTGGTTTCTCCTCATGTCGGACTTCCAACACTTGGTTATGGCATCGGTCTAGCGACGCTTATGACCATTGAAATTGCGACGATCCATTAAACGTTGGAAGTGCGACAGAAATATAAAACTTTGAAACTATCATTGATATACCGATGTTTAAGTCAAGTGTCGGAAGTCCGACGTGAATAGAAACCATGTTTTGGCACACTGAAAAACATCGCTCTTGGGCCGCCTATGTGTTGCAACAGTGACATTTTGGCCATCGTAATTTGGGTAAAATGTGTTAGTTCCCTTAGCCACATCCTCAGTTATAGATGGTAATAGTCACTTAATGAACCACTCAGCAAGGAGATGATCAGGAACAAATGTCTTAACCATTCTACGACGATGACGCCACTCATGAATATGATCAGAATTGTGAATAACATTAGTCTGTTTAAAATTAGTCAAGAGTTCCATCCAGTTTCATATCATATGGGTAACTGGAAGTGAGTCAAAAATATAGTAGCTAGGGTAGTGAAATTATCAAAAGAATCTATAGGTAACTCAATGTACCATTATGCAGCTGGACCAGTGAGCGTACGCTGGAAAAGACGTACTTGAACAAAGTCATCATTCAAGGAGTTAGATTAACACCACAAATGATAAGTCATAACATGAGTCGACGGGTCTTCCCCAAGGTTTCCAGTGAACTTATGAATATCCAAGGGTAATTTATGAGGTATCACTGACCACCAAGGAGCATAATTTATTGGATCATTGGTGAGCCCAGTTTAAATCTGGTAACTCTAAAGTTGCAACAAAGGGAAACTGTCGATTGTGGTCAGGTTGAGCATAACCAGGGTATGATGGAATTTCTTGGGAAACAAGCCTTTGAGCACCAGCATAAGGAATCTATTGTTGGTAACCTAGATAGGGGTTGTTTTGATAGGTAAGCGCTTGAGGATTATGTTGACCAAAACTTGGGTACGATACTTGTTTAAATGAAGGTTGTGGAATTTGTGCCTGTGGTTGCCAAGGGGTCTATCCACCCATGTTATAACCCAAATTAGGATAACTTGGATTCAGTTGAGGATAGGTATAACCTAGTTGTGGCTACGACATCCCATAATATGGTAATTTAGCTTGTGAATAAATGATTTCGGATACAAATGGTTGTTGTAGACTAGCCGAAGGAGTTGGAGTCTGAGGGCCCAATACTTGATAGTATTGGGTTGAAGGACCTGCCTGAGATGGTTGAGGTACAAAAATTTGAGTCTGTAACAAGGGTAAATATGTATTAACAAGTGGAGTTGATGTGGGTGCAACAAGTTGAACTGGTTGATTCGAGTGTACAACTGTTTGTGGTTGGATAGGCAGAGTGGGTTGCCACTAAAAAACATTCATTTCGACATTAGGTTGACTAAATAACGATGGAGTAATTTCAAAGTGGGTGACCATAGGTTTCCCCCAAGCATGAGGAGTATAATAAGATAGAAAATATTGTTCTCCAAATGTCGAGAGTCCAGTTGAGATTGTACTGGATGGAATATACCGAGATGGGCCAGCTTGATATTGCCCTAATGATGGATATAAAGGATCAAGTTGTTCAGTACTAACTATAGGTTTACCAATTAGAATACCAGGCGATGACTTTGGTGAAGTCCATGGATTTGAAGATGCACCAAAGAAAATTCCAAATAAATATTTATAACCTGATGGGACCATAGGGCCGCCATGTAAATATGACTTTGGTGAAGTTGTGAACATCGATGAAGTAGAGAGAACAGGTTATGCGCAATTGGAACAGATGGTCCAGTCAAAGATGTTGATTCAGGCATGGTTACTTGACCAAATGTATACCCTATTGGATCGATGGGAATTTGAATAGGCACATGATCAACAAAAGAAGAGGCAAGTGATTGAGAAAAAGACTCATACAGGTAAAGCTCCGCTCCAAAATGAGTTGGAGTTAAAGGTGTTTCATCTTGTGGTATTTCTTCAATCGAGATTAAACCAAGTGGAAGGATTTCAACGTCAGACCCAAAGTATATTTCAGGATGTTGAATGCGCGATATGGGAGACTCAATGGCTATAATAGATTGTGGGGTGACTGATATAGGAACAACTTCTAGTCGTTCGACTTCGGGATGAAGATGTTCTGGAAAAAAAGAGACAGGATCTGGATCAACTTCCAGTTGAACAATGTCAGGCTCGGGAGGTATGGTCTCACCGATTGGATGGATCGTGACCATGGGTAGCTGTGAGGACTCTGTCTTCACAACAGTAGATGAACCAAGATTTGTAGAAACAACTTGTGCCGACTTTGGTATATGTGAATATGATGCTTCAGAAAAGGTACTGATGGTACTAGTTTCACTAGAGCGATGTCGCCTTTGCCGACCAGAAGTTACTTCTGGTGGTAAAGGTGGTTTCAGTGCAAGTCTACGTGAACAACGGGGAAGGGGATTTTCTTCTTCCACGATGACTGATTTATTTTATGACCAAAAAAAAAAAAAAAAAGGGTAATTCTAGGAAAAATGTTTACCAGGAAACTGTGAACTACATAATACCTCCTGGAAAACCAAGAAGTACGGGAAGGAAATCTCCCCGAATGATGTGTTTGGTGTATCAAAATTTACAAGGCGGCTAACTCGGTTCACTATGGATGGATAGAAACCTAAATTTTTCCTCCAAAATATACCCGAAGGTATGTGGAGGCCCAAGTCCGTATTAGCGTTGTCTAATGCGAAACTGCATAGTGAGAGCACCCCTTTATACTCTTTGTACTATAACATCACCCAACATAACCGAAGGTACGTGGACGAGCTATGATATACTTACGTACGTAGAGTGAGGTATCACACTCAGAATGTATCACAGATGATTAACAATAACTGCTATGTTTAATGACGTCGGAACACGTCTCTAGCCTAGACCTTCTAAATCTTATCGTTATAGTTCCAATGATTTTTTAGGTAAATTGATATAAATTTTAAGTTGGCCTTGTTTATCAATTTTCCTTTCAAGGTTCACCGCGATGATGTGATGAAAATTCCTAAAATTCAAACTAAAATGATAAGCAAACTTTTCAATTTTAGCTTTTTCAATGAAAATCCTAGCTACTAAAGGGAAAGAGCAATCAGTTTTGAGAGTAAACAACAAAGAGCACAAACTAATATGTAGCTTAAGATAACTTGTTCCTATGAAAATGCAAGTTTTTATTTTTAGTCCCCTTAATGTGAAAGCAAAAAGGAGAGTAGATGCATCAAATCAACAAAAAAAAAATTCTTTCTTCTTTGAGAAATGATGAATTTAACAACAATTTCTCTTTTAAGAAAAACGAAGAGTGGAAGTAAAATTTTTCCTACAGGAAACAAATAATTTAATGACAATTTAATTTACAAAAACAAATGGATCTAATGCAGAAATAAATACTTTGAATTTTATTTGTAAATGGTAAAGAAAAACATTTAAAGATACATTGATCAAACTTACTTTTCAAAGGAGGAGAATCAAGTAAATTCAACGGTCTCTATGAGGTATCAGTCAATTGAAAAAGCAACAAACAAAAGGTTGAGTATGATGGAAATGAAAAATTCAAAGGGAATTTGGTTGGCTAAGGGGGCAACGTAGTCTCTAAGGGGAGACAGTGTGTTGCAAAGCACCCCTAAGTGGGAGATAGTGCTATGAAAAGCACGATGTCTTGACCAATAGTGCATTGGGCACAATAGAGATTCAAAATTCAAGCTGCTGAACACATTTATAATGAAATTATTTGATTCAAAAGTCTAATAATTGACAGTAGATGCTACTGGGTGGATAAGTAGAGGAAAAAACACCAAGGATGATGGGAAACTCCCCAGTGGAGTCACCAATTTGTTATGCGGAATTATGAATTACGGATAAAACACATTCCCTAAATGTCGTGCTATGCATTTAGAACAACGGATAAAATAATTTCTAGACACTTTCTCTAAGAGTAAATAAACACAAAAAATGATAGAGCAACCTACTTGTGATCCAAGCACTTCCTATTCTCCTTATGTCGCTCTTGTTGTAGCTTCCAATCCAACTTAGATCGCTAGACTAGTTCCTGCAAGTATAAAAACTAAACAGCAAAGAGATTACAATATACAGATGTCTATTTATCTTAATCAGTTAAATTGATTAAACATGAAACATATATATCAGTTAAGAATCCATCACATGAAAAGTAGAAACATAAACAGATACATATATGGGAAAATGAACAACAATATTTATTAATGGATAGAAGGGGGAGGTTACAACCAGAGATTGATTTGATGTCACCATCTCCATCATTCATCCTAGCCTCATCACAATAAACATGTCACCAGTAACATATCACTCTTATCACACACTCAATTGAGAATCCAACATCATTTCTTTACCAAATTTCTTCCCTCCCTAGCACTAGGCTTTGTGCTCAATTTATAGGGAAATTGATGGTAGTTTCTCAATCAATGACTTTCTAATAATAGGAAAGACATGTTTCCAAGCTCATAGGTGTTAGATGGACACATGGATTCGAGTTTTGACACATATGGACTCTTCTAGAAGGCACTGGCCATGTGGAGATTCTAGAACAATGAGAATTTCACTCCCATTTGACCAACGCACTCTTGAATGTCAGGAAGTGCTTTTCAAAGCACCCTTGAATGGAGGTAACTGCATATGCAAAACTGTTAGTCCCTTGAGAGGATGCGTTTGTGAGCTCATAAGTGATATAACATATACTTAAACCCTTGGAAACCTTGCAATAGAAGTCATGAATAGTTTGTTCTTGTCTTAGGGCATGTAGCAACTGAAATGATAGGGGATGATAGACCCTTTTTCATTGGTCCTGGGGATGATGTCCAGTTTGTCCAAGTCATTGGGAATGATGCCCAAATTGACCTATAACAAATTAATAATTATCTTTCCCAAATAATTATAAGATTTTAGGAAACATTATAGTCCAACAAGAATTATATATATAAAAATAAAAATAAAAAATTATGATGCAAAAAAACACAATGATATTGAGAGTGGGAAAGGGGGGCAGGGGTGTGAAAAGAAATTAAATTTATGTGATAGTGATTCACCCACAACCACAACCCCCCCCCCCCCCTCCCCAAACCACCCCCGTCACCCCCTTACTCACAGTATCATGTGTATTTTCAACACATAGGTCACAACTTGAGTATGTGTATTTAATGGTGGATGATTCTCTTTGATGTTGTTATGTGTCTAGACACTCATTGTTACTTAATAAAACAAAAATAACACAATCATGCACTCATTGACTGCATAAATACTAATGGTGGTTGTGATAATGAAATATTTGAAGACAAATTTGACTTAAGTGGAAAATGATGTCATTTTCAAAGTATTATACGATATCATTTTTAAGTCACCAAGTTAATTTTATTGTAAATCCATTCATACTTAGTTCCAGAGCATATTCCTTGCATTGGGTACACTGCCCCTTTGGGGAATATTCACCAAAGATGGGTTACTTGTACATTATTGTTGACAGGGATCCAAGGGATGTGGAATGGTGGTGGAGGAAATTATGGAGGTTGTGTGTCCTATAAAAATCAAATTTTTTATGGTGTATACTTGAAAACAAGGCCCCTACTAGGGAAAATTTACAAAAGAGATACTTTTCTGGGCCGAGTTGGTGCACATTATGTAAAAATTCAGAGGAGACAATATTTGACTTGTTTTGTGAGTTCCCTTATGCTAATTTTATGTGGAATATTATGTTTACATTTGTCTTTAAACATAAGGAGGAAAGGACCCTCTTGAAAATAATCTTGGCAATCGTGATGGGATAATGCTACCCCAAAAAACTCAAGAAACTTCCTCTTGTTATTTGTTGGGGTATTTTTCTTGCAAGCAATAAGTACATCTTCCAATTAAGGCCAAAACCCCTGATATAGTGGGAGCTCAAGCCATTGTTGTCTATCATATTATCCCTGATGATGTTGTGACCCTAAAAAGCAGGAATGTCATTATTGAAGAAGTAGACCACTCTTTCCCCAGGGCATATTTTGATGGGAAGACTATGGAGGTGGTGTTATATTATATCTGATAGAGAACCATTATTTTCAACTTCAAAGTGTGTTGGGAAAGGGTACAAATAATTATGTTGAATTGCTTAGTCTAAAACTCCTACTCTTGTTTTCCATAGAAAAGGGTTATATGAGGCTTCAAATTTTTGGTGATTATTTGCTTGTAATTAAATGGTTCAATGAGGTTTATAGATGTCACATGCACACATTGATCCCAATTCTTAAGGAGTTTATACGTTTGAAGCATGTTTTTTATTATATTTCATTTTGTCACATCTGCAGGTAAAGTGTTATGAAACCAGCTCCAAAAATAGAAGAAAAGAGAGATAAATGCCTTAGAAATTAGCCGCTTCGAGGGGGAAACCTCCTTTACATTACATAAATGAAAATTTGTTGGATGATTCAAATGAAAAAAAAAAACTCCTTTCTATATATAGGAGTCCATGGGGTCACAATATAATCCTAGCCGACCTAACAATAACAATGCAAGGGCACAAAAATAACAATAGTGGGGTTTTATGGGGCACAATAATAACAATATGGGGACTACAGGGGTACAAAAATAAAAATAAGGGGGTTAAAATAACAACAATAAGGGACTACACTAGTAATATAGGGACCTAACATGCCCCTCTCCTTCAAAAAATTGTTGTCCTCAACGCTTGAGTAGCTCTAGATGCTTTCATATAAAATTCTCATCCTCCCATGTGGAATTTTTAGTGGGTAAGTTCTTCCTCTGATGAGATACTCTGAAATTGATTGATTCCGTAGCTGTCGAGGGCTTTTTTTCGTGACTTCTTCAGGTTCCAAAATGATTTTTCCTTCCTCGTCAAGTTATGGCAATATTGTTTGAACTGGAATTTTGCCACCTATAACCTTCTTTAAGCATGAAACATGGAAAATTGGGTGCACTCGAGAAGAAGTAGGAAGCTCCAATTTGTATGCCATAGTACCAATATTTTGTAACACCTTGTAAGGACCATAGTACTTTGGCGATAATTTATTATCCTTCTTAGCTTGATTGAGGGACATTTGTTTTTATGGTTGTATCCTTAAACATACCTAGTCTCCTACATCAAAACTTCTCTCATTGTGATGTTGATCTTCCTATTGTTTCATTCAATTTTGTGCCAAATTTAGGTTATCCTTTAAGATTTGTTGAACTTGTTGTTGATGCATGGTGTGATCTTCCACTGCTTGAACCTTAGAATTTCTCTTAAATATGATGTGATAGACGGTGGATGATATCCATAAAGTGCCATAAATTGGGTCATTTTTGCTGCAGTATGGAAGGAAGTGTTATACCACCATTCAACCAAAGGTAACCACTTGACCCATTGTGTTTGTTTGTCAAATACAAAACAACAAAGATATCCTTCCAAAAATTTGTTCGCTAGCTAAGTTTTCCCATCATATTGAGGATGATAAGATGAGTTATGGGCTATTTGAGTACCCAAACAAGAAATAATTCTGTCCAAAAATTTCCAGTGAAAATGGGATCTCTGACACTTACTATAATATTTGGGTTTCTGTGTATATTTTGAATTATTTCCATAAATGCAGTAGCAACTGTACTTTCTTTAAATGGATGAGATAATGCACAAAAGTGTGCATACTTGGTAAGTCTATCAACTACCACTGTGATGACACTATTTCCTTCAGACTTAGATAAACCCGTGATAAAATCCATTGAAACCTCCCCCCAACGTTGACTTGAAATGGGTAAAGGTTGTAGCAGAATCGGGGTCTTAATTGTCTCAACTTTATTTTGTTAGCAAACCAAAAATTCTACCACAAAATTTTGAATATCAAACTTAAGGCCATCCCAAAAAAATATTTCTTCACCATGTTGTAAGTTTTTAAATATCCCGAGTGTCCTCCTATGGGAGAGGTGTGTAATTCCAAAAGAATATTTTGTTTTAGTTGGGAATTATTACAAATATATAAGTGATATTTATACCATAAGGAATAATTTTTCCAACTAAATGTATCAGATCTACTGGGATCTTGCTATAACTTTTGAATGAGTGTCCACACTTCTTCGTCATTCTCCCATTCCTCCCTTTCTTTGGTTATCCAATCTGGTTGGATAATAGAAATGGCACAAAGCAATGCTTCCACCTCCTCATGCTTTCTTGAGAGCACATTTGCAACAACATTTAGCTTCCCTTTTTTGTAGATGATTTCAAAGTCATAATCCAACATCTTTGTGACCCATTTTTGTTTCTCTTCTGAAGATAGCCATTGTTCCAAAAATCATTTAAAACTATCATGATCATTTTTTACCTTGAAGTGTCTTCCCATTAGGTAAGGTCACCATTTCTTTAGTGCATGTAGTATTGCCAACATTTCCTTCTCATAAATATATTTCTGTAAATACTTTCCTTTGATTGGACGACTATCAAAAGCTATGGGTATTCCTTCTTACATTAAAACAACACCAATTCCATTTCCTGAGGCATCACATTCCACAAAAATGATTTTTTTGAAGTTTGGCGTAACTAAGACCGGTGCTAGGCACATTGTCTCTTTATGTTCAAAGGCCTTAGTTGCTTCAGGAGTCCATGAAAATGCATATTTATTCAATAATTTTGTTAGAGGTGTTGCTATTTTTTGGGGTCCTGTGTTTTGATAGATTGGCTAACCAAAAGACAAGGCAACATCAGAACCAATCTTTATAGTTCCAAGATCTAGTCCTCCCGTTCTCAGGGAGGGATCTCTCAAATGTTTTGCAAAGATTTATCTTGTTTGCTTTTAAGTACTGATTTTAGACTAGTTATTAAGTGTAGGTGTTTGTTTTTTTTGTTTGTTTGGATGATTTGGTACACCAGAATATGAAAGGTCTAAGTAGTATAGATAGAAAGAAGAAGTATTAGATTCATTGGGCAATGGAGTCAAGAAGAGGTTTATGACAAGCTCATCAATGGATATGGGATATCAAAGGGCAAATCTAACTTGGCCATAGGATCCTTTGGTTTTGTGAAAGAGATGGACATTAATGATTTAGAAAGAGAAATTGAATTCTCAACAAAGGGAACTTAAAACATAATTTGAACAATAAAGAAGTATTTGATAGACAAGCCTAACCATGAATTCTACAAACCATACTTTAATAAAATAATGACTAATATAAGATTTGGGGAACACCCTATTTCCTCAAATACTTTATTTCAAAGGAATTAGAAAACATAAAATATTCACTGATAATTGCAGTCATAGAAGAGGGAACACCTAACACATCTACGATCACAACAATAAATACCTTTAAAACAATTATTCAAGCAGGGACAAAGGGTATGATCAAAATAGGCCTCCTTGGCTAACTATAAACAATGGTACTTCAAAGGGAGACTTCAAAAACAGTCTTCAAGTGGTAGCAAACAAGTAGGGAAAACCATAAATCATGCTGGAACCAACTATTTGAACTATTTGAGAAATAAACAAGCATGAGGACTAAAGAGAAAGATTAAAGACTCTAAAATACCTCAGCAAAAGAAAACATAAAATAGTGAAGGATAAATAGGTCTAAGGTGCTTCCAGGAGTCATTTCTTAGCCTAAAATTTTCATCCTACTATAGTAATAATTTATGAAACATAATGAAAATAGGAAAAACAACAGATGGTTCAGAATACATCACCAATAGCCAAGCTCAAGGATCCAATGATAGAGCCTTCTCAAGAACAAGCATGTCAAAACATAATCCAGCTTCCATGACTTCAATTTCTTCTTCAACTTCAACAGACTATGTATTATTTTAGAGAGTTCCAATGTTACAACTAGTGACTAACCAACCAACTTCTCATCTTCTTCAGAAGTATTTATAGAAGAAATGAGGAGGTGGAAGAGTTCTAGGTTTGAGTATCATTAATTCTATACTAAATGCAACTCCTAACCTTGAAAACCATGCAAGGCATAAGGCAGGAATGCATTCAATTTCAGATATGTTTCATTTACTTTGTTTCTGCCTTTTCAGACTTGGTGGGTGAAAATATTGACTTTTGGCACTTTCTTATATTTTCAATAATTTTACTGACAATTTAAAATATGTTCTTTTGTTTGCAATAATTGTTCAACTGTCTTTAGTCTTAATGTTACTGACTGAGATTTTATCTGGATATTCCTTTGAGGCAAAGAGGCTACAGGTGGAAATTTTGGTAGCTGGGGATTCAATTAGACCCTCTGATGTGGCATTTGAGGTCTTTTGGATCTGATTTGTGGATTACGCCTTTGATTCTAGAGTTCATGCCTTGATCCTTTAAGCTTTAATTAACATCTTTAATCCTTCAATTATGCTCTGATATTCATCTTTGAAACTGATACTCTTTCATTAACTGATGCTGACTGTGTTTTTCTATTTGTAGGTGTGCAGAGGGTTTGTTGGAATTTTTTTTCAGTAAACCGATAATCACGACTTATCGATTCCCTGAAAATGTGTAATTAGAACTCACAAACTCTTTGAAATCGTATCAAGGGCCATGAGGACCATCATCCTCGGCCCATAACACTGTAATCATCTGTGGGAGGGTTTTAACCTTAATCTTCATTAAACCTGCATAAAAAACACACAACGTTATTTAAATCCTGCGTTTTATTGGTTTAAACTGCTTTGGAAGGTTTGTGGAAATGTTTCAGAGCTGTGAGGATGGAGAAATTTGCAGCGGAGGACGGGTTTCTATGGTAAACACAGAAACAGGGTTTCAAATTTAAAATATGGCGCAAATTGAGGAATGGTGGTTTTGGGAAAACCGGCAGCGGTTTTCGCGCTGCATTTGGGGGGGGTAGGCGATATTAACTTTGGAACGCGATACGACTCATCACTCGACGGGTGGAAAATGAAAACCACTTTTATCGCCCGAAAGTAGCGCACTGTGAGGAGAGGCCAAAAATTACATGATATCAATCGTTGGCCATCAGATCACAGGCTGCAGATCTGACAGTGCAGATACAACGCAATGGAGGACAAGATGCAAGGCGGAGAAGTGAGTGGGGTCTACGGTGATGTATATTTTTTCGTGTTGTGGACGGGTTTATTGGTGGTATCGGGTTAAGTCTCAATCGTTGGATCTTTTTAATGGACGGTCGAGATTTAAAGAGGAGACGGGAATGTTAAAAAGGGAAGAAGGCGCGGTAAATGAAATATACGGAGGAAATGAGGCCCTATGGCCATTGATCTATGTAGATCAACGGTCTATATTTTCTTGGGACCATAATTTCGGGAAAACAAAAATAGAGGAAAGTTAAGGATTTTAGCACGGAGGCTTTGTGCTTTGAGCGCCCGATTGCGGGGCTAAGGACAATGAGGAAGAGGGCTGAAAAATATAAGCTCTCAGGGGATTAATGCCTTAGGAGTGCAAAATACTATTTTTAGGCCAAAACAAAGAGATTTTAAAGCCAAAACAGGGTTCCGATAAATGAGAGAAGGATTTTTAAGCCGGATAAAAGGGAGGTATAAGGCTTAAAGGGGTTTTTGAAATGATTTAGAAGTCAAATGAGGGTATTTTTATGGATGAAATTAGAGAGTGAGATGGAGATGTGAAATGAGTAAAAATGGAGTTTCTTAAGTAGTTTATATCTTGGTAATCAGCAGGTACTTTAGGGCTAATAGTGAAACAGCAGTGAAGATTAACTCAGAGGGTAATAATCATCATAGAAATTCAAAATATGATAAGTTTTCAAAGGAAACTATCTCTTGAAGGTTTAAAAGACAAGCGTAGCCACCATTGAGTATGAAAGAATTTATAGGTGGCTAATAGTGGCTCCACTTGGGGAGGAATGCTTGTTCTTTAGGTGTCCAGAACCTCAGCTATTGATCTCTGGATTTTTCAGTAAACCAGTGCCTTCATCCACTGGGAAGAAAATTTATTTTCTTTTAGCTGACCTTTCTTTGATTTGAAAATCTCTGAAGTAATCTAAAACAATGGAATTCTATCAAAACAACATCTCTACCTACCCATTCCTAATGATCGTAACATTTTTTCTTCTTTCAGAGTGCATTTGGACTAGAAAACTCTCTTCATCAACATTTTATTCTTTTTGAAAAATAGGAAACTAATTTATTTCTACTCTTATTTCACCATGAAATCAGTTTTAACAGTTGAGTTCATAAATTCTCTACCTAACTACTATCTGTCAGGATTAGACTGTCTGACAGACCTTTATTCTCTAAATTCTAAAACAGGAAATTTAAAAGCAGCCAAGCCAGGATTAAGCAATTTGACTTGCTGCAGATCTATGGCATAAAAACAAGCTACACATAGATTTTATTTGCAGAAAATTAAAACAAAATTTGTGAAGGCTTAAGATCTGAAAACTAAAACATCCTTCGTTATTTCTTCAGCTCTGTTTTGAATTTGTTTGAGTTGTGTTTTCTCTCTCATATGGTTCAAGTTTTGAGCATATTGGAACCAGTTTGTTTTCTATCTTTGGCTCAAGATTTAATCTAATTAGAGCCATTCTTCTTTCGAGATTCATAGGTTCAGATATTGAATTTTTTTTAACCTTTGTTTCCTCTATCCTAATCTACCTTACTGATAAGCCAAGATTGAGATGTTTGGAAAATCTGATTCATTAACCTATCAGTAGTAAATTTAAACATTATCCAATCATGATTAGACTGTATGATTGAATAGAAAGTGTTTCTTGTGGTAGTGGCATTTAAGCTTGCACACTTTCAGACATTATTTCTCTTTTTTGGTATGGGGTTGTACCTTTCTTGTTTTCATTCTGGCCTCTTTTCTATGTTTTATTTTTTTGTATTTTTTTCATTTTTTCTTTCAAAGAATAAATCTCAAATCTGAGCTTTATTGACATTCCTATATAACCTACTCTAACTTGGAATATTTACATTTTTAACTTACAAACTCTCTTTTCCAATACATCCAGTCAATCATATGGTTCCATGACTGGTCTTTGCTCATCTCTTTGAGCATGTAGGATAGACAGGGGCATTCCCATTTGTTTTGTTTCTTAGCTGTAGCTCTAAAATATTTTGCTGTACTTTGTGATAACCTACTGTTTGCAACCTTTATCCCTTCTTCAAATGTCTTCAGGAAATATACATAGGGATCTTGAAATAATGCCTGGTTAGGAGTATCTAGAAGATGTGTTTCAACCAGGATTATCTCTTTTTTCTCCACTATATCAAGACAAAGATTCTCTTGAGAAAGAAAAATTTCCTCATCTTCATTATTATCTGAACTGGAGGACTCATCATATTTGGCAGTGTTGTCCTCTTGAAGTCCTGAGATATTTTGATTTTGTGGGCTGAACTCTGTGAAGAGGTTATTATATTCTTGAGAAAGGGTATGTTCAATTTCTTCCTCTTTTTCAATAGAAGGCTCCTTGGTTTCAACCTGCTCAAAAATTTATTCATTGCTTTGCTTCTCAACCTTTGAGCTAAAAGGTTCCAAGATTTCATAACTTTCTCCATCAGTATCATAAATAGTATGCACTAGCTCATTACTTCTTTGAAGGAACTGATCTTCCTCCCATAAATCTGTTAATGATGGTCCTGCAAGATTAACTTCTGTTTGGGGAGCATCACCACTAGATAGATCAAAGTTAGGAAAATTATAAATATAAGTGATACTACCAATTAGACATATTGGGTTATCAGCAGGTCTTTTTTTTTTATCTACAAAAGAACTTTCTAAATCTGTACAACAAAGTTATGTATGTGAATGGGCAAGAGTATTTGTTTTGAAAAAAGTTTCATAGATTGGCTGTTTATTAATAATCTGATCTATCTCTTTTTCTGTTGAAGGGGAAGGTGTTTCTATGTTCCTTTGAACAGGAGTACAACAGTTCTCTGTCTCTTGTGAAGACTGATTTTGAGGCTGGATGTCTTCTTGAGCCTCAACTATAAGGGATGATGAATCATTGTTCATGATTGCAAGAATATCTTGAGGAATTTCTTCTGTTCCTTGATTGATTTCTTCCTCAATTGATTCATATAGGTTTTTATGATAGTTTTCTTGGGTATGAAATTCATGAATGGCTGCTAAGAGATCCTCAGGCTGCCAATTTCCTAAATTTTCATAAATGCCTGCAAGTTATTCTATGAGGCCCTCAGATTGATTACAACAACTTCCCTCTAATAATAGATACGGGGATTTTTCCTTGTAATGATCATAAAATACTATGTGGAGGTCTCTTAGAGAAAACAAACTACTAGTCCTTAACCATTCGTACCATTCCCTTGCTTCTCATTCTAATGTTAACATAAACATTTTCATAAGGCAGTCTTCATGCCATTCCACTTTCAACCTCCATACATGTATATGAAATTTGATGAGATGTAATAAAGGGTCATCAAACTTTTCACCTTGAAAAACAGGCAGGTTTTCATCCCAATTCACTTGGGGAATCTTATGTGGAAACCTAGGGATATGATCTCTACTTATTGGGGCATATCTTCGTTGTATCCTTGGAATCATGTTTGTAAATCAGGAAAGAGGTCATTGTGTCTATTCAACCAGTTCAGATTCTTCTATCAGTGGAGTCATTAGGTCTTTTGGGATTGTGGAGTCGCCAGGTGGAAGATTTTGAACTTTTTTGTCCACCAACAGCATGATTTGGTTTTATCAATGCATTGCCAGGAGAGTTTACAAGGACTAGTGAAGTAATAGGCCTACTAGAGGCCAGTGGAGTCACCAAGTGGAAAATTTTTAGCTTTTTGTGAAGGTAAAATTGTTTTATGGTTCCACCACCATGTTTATTATGAAGCCAATCTGAAATATTTTTGGGTTTTTTCTGAGTTTCTATGGTTGTTTGAAATACTAATGAGTCTATAAGAGCTTGCTAGGCAACTATGAACTCAGTGGTCCCACCATGATCGCCATTATGTTGGGGTCCTGTGTTTTGATAGATTGGCTAACCAAAAGACAAGGCAACATCAGAACCAATATTTAGAGTTCTAGGATCTAGTCCTCCTGTTCTCAAAGAGGGATCTCTCAAATGTTTTGCAAAGATTTATCTTGTTTTTTTTTAAGTATTGATTTTAGACTAGTTATTAAGTGCAGGTGTTTGTTTTGTTTGTTTGTTTGATTGAATTGGTACAACAGAATATGAATGGACTAAGTAGTATAGATAGAAAGAAGAAGTATCAGATTCATTGGGCAATGGAGTCAAGAAGAGGTTTATGACAAGCTCATCAATGGATATGGGATATCAAAGGGAAAATCTAACTTGTCCATAGGATCCTTTAGTTTTGTAAACGAGATGGACATTAATGATTTGGAAAGAGAAATTGAATTCTCAACAAATGGAACTTAAAACATAATTTGAACAATAAAGAAGTATTTGATGGATAGGGTTAACCATGAATTCTACAAACCATACTTTAAGCAAATAATGACTTCAAGACAAATTTTTAAAATTAAATCTAAGATTCAGGGAACACCCTATTTCCTCAAACACTTTATTTCAAAGGAATTAGAAAACATAAAATATTCACTAATAATTGCAGTCATAGAAGAGGGAACACCTAACACATATATGATCACAACTATAAAGACATTTAAAACAATTATTTCAAGCAGGGACAAAGGGTATGATCGAAACAGACCTCCTTGGCTAACTATAAACAATGATAATTCAAAGGGAGACTTCAAAAACAGTTTTCAAGTGGCAGCAGACAAGAAGGGAAAACCATAAATCATGTTGGAACCAACTATTTGAACTATTTGAGAAATAAACAAGCATGAGGACTAAATAGAAAGATTAAAGACTCTAAAATACCTCAAAAGAAGAAAACATAAAACAGTGAAGGATAAATAGGTCTAATGTGCTTCCAGGAGTCATTTCTTAGCCTAAAATTTTCATCCTACTGTAGTAAGAATTTATGAAACATAATGAAAACAGGAAAAACAACAGACAGTTCAGAATACATCACCAATAGCCAAGCTCAAGGATCCAATGATAGAGCCTTCTCAAGAACAGGCATGTCAAAACATAATCCAGCTTCCAAGACTTCAATTTCTTCTTCAACTTCAATAGAATATATATTATTTCAGAGAGTTCCAATGTTACAACTAGTGACCAACCAACCAACTTCTCATCTTCTTCAGAAGTATTTATAGAATAAATGAGGAGGTGGAAGAGTTCTAGGTTTGAGTATCATTAATTCTATACTAAATGCAACTCCTAGCCTTGAAAACCATGCAAGGCATAAGGTAGGAATGCATTCAATTTCAACTCTGTTTCATTTACTTTGTTTCTGCCTTCTCAGGCTTAATGGGTGAAAAGATTGACTCTTGGCACTTTCTTATCTTTTCAATAACTTTACTGACAGTTTAAAATATGTTCTTTTGTTTGCAATAACTGTTTAGCTGTCTTTAGTCTTAATGTTACTGACTGAGATTTGATCTGGATATTCCTTTGAGGTAGAGAGGTTGCAGGTGGCAATTTTGGTAGTTGGGGATTCAATTAGCCCCTATGATGTGGCATTCGAGGTCTTTTGGATCTGATTTGTGGATTAGGCCTTTGATTCTAGAGTTCATGCCTTGATCCTTTAAGCTTTAATTAACATCTTTAATCCTTAAATTATGCTCTGATATTCATCTTTGAAACTGATACTCTTTCATTAACTGATGCTGACTGTGTTTTTCTATTTGTAGGTGCGCAGAGGGTTTGTTGGAATTTTTTTTCAGTAAACCGATAATCACGACTTATCGATTCCCTGAAAACGTGTAATTAGAACTCAAAAACTCTTTGAAATCGTATCAAGGGCCATGAGGACCATCATCCTCGACCCATAACACTGTAATCATCTGTGGGAGGGTTTTAACCTTAATCTTCATTAAACCTGCATAAAAAACACACAACGTTATTTAAATCCTGCGTTTTATTGGTTTAAACTGCTTTGGAAGGTTCGTGGAAATGTTTTGGAAGCATGAGGATGGAGAAATTTGCAGCGAAGGACGGGCTTCTATGGTAAACATAGAAATAGGGTTTCAAATTTAAAATCTGGGGCGAATTGAGGAATAGTGGTTTTGGGAAAACCGGCAGTGGTTTTCACGCAGCATTTGGGGGGGTAGGAGGTATTAACTTTTGGAATGCGATACGACTCATCACTCGATGCGTGGAAAATGAAAACCATTTTTATCACACGGAAGTAGCACACTGCTGGGAGAAGCCAAAAATTACACGATATCAATCGCTGGCCGTCAGATCACAAGCTGCAGATCTGACGGTGCAGATAGAACGTGATGGACGGCAAGATGCAGGGTGGAGAATGGAGTGGGGTGTACGGTGACGTAGATTTTGTCGTGTTGTGGATGGGTTTATTGGTGGTATCAGGTTAAGTCTCGATTGTTGGATCTTTCGAATGGATGGTAAATTAAAATGGGAAGAAGGTGCGGTAAATCAAATATACAGAGGAAAGGAGGCCCGATGGTCGTTGATCTATGTAGATCAACGGTCCAAATTTTCTTGGGACCATAATGTCGGGAAAACAAAAATATAGGAAAGGTAAGGCTTTTAGCACGGAGGCTTTGTGCTTTGAGTGCTCGATTGCGGGGCTAAGGACATATGAGGAAGAGGGCTGAAAAAAATAAGCTCTCGGGGGCTTAATGCCTTAGGAGTTAAAAAGACTGTTTTTAGGCCAAAACAAAGAGATTTTAAAGCCAAAACAGGGTTCTGATAGATGAGAGAAGGATTTTTAAGCCAGATAAAAGGGAGGTATAAGGCTTAAATGGGTTTTTGAAATGATTTAGAAGTCAAATGAAGGTTTTTTTATGGATGAAATTAGAGAGTGAGATGGAGAGGTGAAATGAGGGAAAATGGAGTTTCTTAAGTAGTTTTTCTCTTAGTAATCAGCAGGTACTTTAGGGCTAATAGTGAAACAGCAGTGAAGATTAACTCAAAGGGTAATAATCATCATAAAACTTCAAAATATGATAAGATTTAAAAGGGAACTATCTCTTGAAGGTTTAAAAGATAAGCTTAGCCACCATTGAGTATGACATAATTTATAGGTGGCTAACACTATTCTCCCATAATTATTAACAAACTTGCGATAATACCATATTAACCTGAGAAATCTTCAAAACTGCTTTATGGTTGTGAGGAATTTCCATTCCTTAATGGATTTAACTTTGTTAGGGTCTTACCTTAACACCCTCCTGAGATACAATATAGCCTAGATATTCTACCTCTTTTACTCCAAAGAAACATTTGGAGGTTTTTTCATATAATTGTTTCTCCTGCAATATTTTGAGCACCGTATCAACATGTTGAACATGATCCTTCCAAGACCTGTTGTAGGTTAATATATCATCAAAAAATACTAACATAAATTTTCTAAGGAAGGGTTTATAAATGGAATTCATCAACCCTTGAAATGTAGAAGGTGCAATATTAGTAAGGCCAAAAGGCGTGAAAAAAAATTCATAATGACCCTCATGAGTTTGAAATGTTGTTTTTGGAATATCTTCAATCTTCATTATAATTTGATGATATCTTGAATGAAGATCAAACTTGGTAAAATAAATTGCTTTATGTAATAAATCCAATAATCCATCAATCAAAGGAATGGGAAATTTATCTTTAATAGTGAGCTTATTGAGCTCCCTATAATCCAGACACATGCGCCATGATCCATCCTTCTTGTGCACCAATACTACCACAGCAGAGAAATAACTTTGACTAGGTTGAATTATACTGGCCTCTAACATTACTGCCATCGTATGTTCAATTTCGTTCTTTTGGACATAAGGAGATCAGTGAGGCTTGATGTTTGGAGGAACACTTCCTAGAATCAAATGAATAGCATGAATATGATCACGAATAGGTGAGAGTCTTTTGGGAGTTTCAAACACCTTGGAATGATTGTCTAAGACTTTTTGGAGATCAGGAGAAATAGATGATTTTTATGTTGGAACTTCTACTGAGCATAATTGTGCAATTACGCCTCGTTGTTATTTCTTTAGAAGCTTTGTCATGGTATTAGAGCTTATTATCTTTTCTGGGTTCCATTCAATACCTTGTAATTCAACTTCCTTTCCTTCCGAAAACAATTTCAAGAAAATTTCTTGAAAATTAAAATCTACCGTCCCCAAAGATTGTAACCATTGTACTCCTAGTACAACATCAACACCTCCCATTGGAATGGAAAGCATTGGACTATTCAATACATATTCCCCCATGGTTAGCTTGATATTATGGAATTTTCTAGAGAAATTTATAGTCCCTCCATTTGCAACCATCACTTGACACTCTAGTGTTGGGTATAGGAAGCAATTCAATTCCTTGGCTACCTTACAATGAATAAAATTTTGGGTACTACCTGAATCAATCAACACTATTACATTTTTCTTCTTGATATTCCCTTCTATATTTAGATTTTGAGGAGTGGTAACTCCTTCCAATGCATTACATGATATGGTCAGACTCATTTCTTCTTTCTATAGGGTTGGTTCCTGGTGGATATCCTCTTCTTTTGAAGTTTCTTGTTCATTTTCTTCCTCCTCTTCACAATCTATGTAAAATAATTTCTTCTCAACACACTTATGACCTTTAGTGTATTTTCTATCACAACTATAGAAAATATCTTTTACTCTTTTTCTTCCAATTTTTGTGGTGTCAACATTGTAGGTTGTGGAAGTCTAGGAGTAGCAACACTTCCATCTTTATAGATGTGAGTGGTAGGCTTCCTTGTCGCCATAATTTTACTTTCGATTTTTATTTCCAATATGAATGCCTTCTCCAATGAATCAGGTTCCCAAAGGTGAAACTCATGTTGAATGTTATTGATCCGAATGGAAAATGGCATCCACCCATGTTATCCATCCACCCATGGAATTTACCCATGGTATTATAAGTGGTATCTACCCATGGTATTGACCCATGGTATCTACCCATGGTATTGTAACTCAAAAGAAGGCTATAAATAACAAGCCTCACTTTGTAAAAGAACATATTGTCCACCACAATGTAACTTCTACAGTTATTCTCTATTTTAATAAAACAAGTTTCTTTGTGGTTTTATTTTCTTTGTGTTCTCTATTTTTTCTGGAATTATAATTTTACAGATCTTGTCAGATCTATTTCAAATTTTTAGATCTTGGGGGCCTTCCCCCCAAGATCTAGATCAATGGTATCAGATTTAGGTTACGCCCCCATGGGAATGAGGGTTTGAAACATATTTCAGTTTCAATTTTTTGTAGAAATCTTCAGCAAAATCCATGAATTTTTTTTTGGGTGGCGAGTTTTTAGATCAGAACTAAAAATTTTAAGGAAAAAATTACAAAAAGAAGACCAGATCTGGATTCCTTGTGAGGAAATACTCAAATTCAAAAAACAAATCAGCCGAATTGGAATTCGGATGAGGGAGATATCATTGATTCAAAATGAGCAATGTTGCAGCAATTTTTATGACGGTAATTCATGGACGGCAGATCTCATATCATTTATTGTAGTTTTTAGTGGGGAATTTTAGATAAATGTTTATAGATCTGTGCTCCCCTTGAAAAATCAACCAATTTCAAAAAAAATTGGCGAAACGGAGTCCGAACGAGGGATTTATCGTTGATTTAAAATCAGCTATTTTTTCAGAAATATTGTGACGGTGGGATAGTTCCAGCGCAAATCTGAGAGTCTATGGTCTCCAGATATCAATTTTAAGCAAATGAGAAGATGCAAAATGATCATTCCATTTCCAAAAACAAGCTATAATAAATATTCTGAGTTATATTGACTGGTTTATGCTCATTTTAAATTTGGAGCAGCATTCGGAGCGGGTTCCCTTTGGAGACGTGCCCTCCCACCCTACTTTAGTAGGCACCTACTTCACATTCATCAGTTTCAACATAACAGCATTAGGCTTGGGTTATATGGAGATGTGCCCTCCCACCCCAAGCTATGTAGGCACCTGCTACTTCATCAATAATCAGCATCATGGTTATGGGTCAACCGCACAAAATCCTTCTCATTGAAGTCCATTTGCTAGGCCGCACATTATTAGTAACACAGTTGGTCACAAGTATTGCAGGGTATCTTTATCCTCAGATATTTGTTTGTCATGGTTTTGGTTCATACACAAACCCACACTTCATCTAAGTCCATTTTTTAGGCTACACACTGTCAATATCACAGTTGGTCACAAGCATTACATGGTATCTCTATCCTCAGATCTTCGTTCATCATGGTCATGGGTTAACCACACAAAACCCTTCTCTTCAGTGGCTCTTCATATTCAACAAAGGCTTCTTAGGAGGGAACTTCACGCAATGGGTACCATTTCTTCTTAAGGAGGGAGGAATGATTTGAATTGAAAATGGCATCCACCCATGGTGTTCATCCACCCATGTTATCCATCCACCCATGGAATTTACCCATGGTATTGTAAATGGCATCGATCCATGGTATTTATTTTCTTATGGTATTCTAAGTGACATCTATCCATGATATTCATTCGCCCATGATATGTATCCACCCATGGTATTCATCTACACATGGAATTTACCCATGGTATTGTAAGTGGTATCAACCCATGGTATTGCAACTCAAAAAAAAGATATAAATAACAAGCCTCACTTTGTAAAAGGATAGATTTTCCACCACAATGTAGCTTCTACAATTATTCTCTGTTTTAATAAAACAAATTTCTTTGTGGTTTTATTTTCTTTGTGTTCTCTATTTTTTCTAGCATTATAATTTTGCAGATCTTGTCAGATCCATTTCAAATTTTTAGATCTTGGGGGCCTCCCCCCAAGATCTGTATCAATTATCCTTTAAATTCCCTATGAATACATCAATATTGTGTTCCTCTGGAATATCAGTTACCCTTATATTCAATTTTTGGAAGTCCTCAATGTGATCCACCATTGAACCCTTTTGTTTGAGATTTATCATTTTCTAAATAAGGTGTTGCTCTTTGATCCTCATAATGTGTTATCATTTCCTTTGTAAAAATTGACCAAGTGACAATTATTTTATGAGAGCAAAGCCATCGGTACCATACAAATGTATTTTGTTCTAAATGTAAAGTTTCAATGTGTACCTTTTGTGTGTTTTGCACATTATGGAGATCAAAATATTGATCCATATGTAGTATCCATGTTACAATATCCTTGCCATCAAACTTCCTTATATCAATCTTTGGAATATGGTGGGTTTCAATCAAACATTAGATTTTATGAAATCACGATTAACATTTATTTTGTTCTCATCATGAATTTCTTGTACTACCTTTCACCATTAGGAATCATATTTTGTATCAACTTTGTCAAACCTTCCTTCAAACCTTCCATGTCTGCTTTTAGATCACGCTTCATGTCTTCCATGTTGTCTTTCATTTTTTCATCCATGTCATCCATATTAGCTTCCATGCCATCCATCTTAGCTTACACATCATTCTTTAAGCCATACATCTTATCTTTCACGCCTTTCTTCAAACCATACATATTATCTTACACGCCTTTCTTCAAACCATCCATCTTATCTTCCACACCTTTATTCAAATCTTCCATTTCATTTTTTGTTGCTCTTTGCGAGAGCGAAATTTGGTGCACTTGGTCTTGTAATTTTCATATATCATGTTGCGCTTCTTCCTCTTCATGAGTCATAGTAGAGCCTTCTAAGAGCTTAGTTGGTGTTTAATTATTTTTCGGGGACATTTTAGAACCCAATATTGATACCTATGCTTTAATATGCCCTTGGAATAACTTCAAACTGATTTTTAAAACAAGACTTATGAAATTTGAAAAAATATACACATTGTTTTATTGCTTTTGTGGAGCTCGATATTGAAACTAATGTATCTCTGGAATTTCAGATCCTCGAGATTTTATCTCCACTCCTTTAGTAGCCCTATGAATCTTCTTTCCAATGCCATGGGTCTGACTTGATTTGGATTCTTCAAGGAAAAGTTATGCCTAATCTCTCGCAATGACATAATTATGGACTGGTTCAGTAGAGAAAAATTTTACGGCATGCCATGTGTCATTGTTTCCTAATTTGAATCTAAAATAGATACACAGTAAACTACAGTCCGTGTAATTTTGACCACTTTTTACAGAATTCCAATTTGATACTCAGAGAGAGAGTTATCCCAATTTTCCCAAGGTCACCTCTTTGAGATGAAATTCAGGAGCCTACAAAAACCCTAACTTCCACAGATCATATCTCCAAAAATATGGCGAACCAAGATCTCAATTTGTTACATGACGTTCATCAAGATTTCCTCACAAATGGGATTTTTTTTAGCTTCTGAACCTTCATAGAAAAATAGTTATAGCGAAAATGCATTGATTACCTGTTTAAAGCAGTGAAACCCTAGCATCCAAATCTCTGATACCAAATTTTATGAAACCAACTCCAAAGATAGAAGAAAAGAGAGATCAATGCCTTATAAATCAGACACTTTGAGCAGGAAACCTCTTTTACATTACATAAATGAACAATTCTTGGATGATTCAAATAACAAAACCTCCTTTCTATATATAGGAGTCCATGGGGTCACAATATAATCCTAGACGACCTAACAATAATAATGTAAGGGCACAAAAATAACAATAGTGGGGTTTTATGGGGCACAATAATAAAAATATGGGGACTAAAGGTGTACAACAATAGCAATAAGGGAGCTACACTAACAACAATAAGGGTCCACTAGTAATATAGGGACCTAACATAAAGTAACTCTATTGTTGATGCTTTTTCCAAGGCTAGCATAGAAAAAAATATGGGGATCTAGAAGATCCAAGAGCAGCTAGAAGAAATTACTTATTAGTACTATCACAAGTCTTTTATAGAATGTCTGTAGTTGGATGATCAAAAAGCCTGATCATTATCAATTTGACTTATGTTTTATGGGTCCAAGATCTCATTCATGGATGGTTGTTGATGTATTTTTTAATTATGTATTTATCTATTGATGTGTCATTCGAAAAGTCATGATATGGGTTTTCAAAGCTTGGTTTTTTTATTTTACAAAATTTCTCCTTAAATAGTTTTTTTAGCATGCACATTATGCCTATGTAAAAATTTAATTTTCACTTTATTAATGAAAATTATGATTTTTCTTCAAGAGGATAATAATTAAAAAAAATTGTAAATCCATTAACAAAAACAGGTTACAGTAAGTAGGATAACGTCTTGGTTATGAAGCTTGAACACCTCGCTTCAGCTCTGAGGAAGTTCACATCTCCGAAATCCAAACTAAGAAATCCACACAACAACAACAAGGAATAGGAGGAACAAAAACAATAAGGAATAGATATATTTTGATGTCTTGTATGTCCAAAGAGAAGACAAACCTTGACTATTGGATATTTCTATTCATTGTTTTATGAAATCACCATGAAAATTCACCATTCATTTCTATTTGAGATCACCATGAACAATAACTAGGGTGTTTTGTATATTAAGAAAAGTGTATGTGATTGAATAATTGGTCTAAGTAATTTTTAATTAGTTCTCAATTTTGACATTTATTATAACAAGGGAAAAACCTACAAAAATATCTCTTTACAATATTAAAGTACAAATCACTGTAAACACATCCAAGAGAGCAACAACTTTAGGGAACATGATTTATAGTTCCTAATACCGTATGGTTGTTGGTTACTAGTGAAAGCATGACAAAATTGAAAATCTAAAATGTATAATGGAAAAAATATTGACAAAATGCCAATCATGAAATTAAAGAACTACATAACTCCTTGCATAATTATATCCATGAAATCAAAATATTACAAAAACAAATTGTGTTAAATTTTAATAAATTGATAAAAGAAAACATGTTCTATCTAAATCTTGAAGTTTCATATATGCAATGTTACAAAGAATTAAAAAAACAATTAACATTTCTAAATGATCAAGTAGTTGATATTCACAAACAAATAAATATAATGGATTGGTTGATATCGTCACGCAAACAAAAATTAAGTGAAAAGGAGTAGGAAATGTTAAAAATGAAAATTTAGGAACAAGAAGCAATATAAGTGTTAAGTAGGTAAATCCTCTCTACGGACAGAGACAATCCCTCTAGCCCTAGAGTGGGTCTAGAAACAAAGAGACATACTAGATTGTTGATTCCTAATTACTGAATTAAAAGAGGACACGGTAGATCGACCTACCTAGAATCCAACGTTGTCGTCGTGGCTGTAGTGGTGGTGGCCTCTCGCTCCTGCCTTGGCAAATCAAAATCCTTCTGCAGTCATGCTCAGATACCTGCACATAGAACAACAAACAAGAACAACATACGACATAATAACTTCATTCATAACTACTAGCCAGTCAAAGAGGGCTAAGAATATAGCATTAAAATTATAACACAAGATGGGAACCAAACAATAGTCACGTATATGTATTGATAGAAGGAAGAGTTACAACCAATGCTTTGATGTCACAGTCTCCTCTAGCGGGGTTCAACCGAAGCGCGTCTTAGATGCTTGTCACGGAATTCAGACGGAATAAAGGCATGGACTCAAGCTCTATCAATGAAGTTCCTTCTTATTCTATCTCTTCAATAGTTTAGATATAGTATACTCAATTCTCCATGTTCAGATATAGTATACTCAATTCTCCATGTTCAGCTATAGCATTCTCAATTCTCCATGTTCAACTAGCTTATGCAAAGAGAGATAGATTATTTTTATAGAGGAAAAGGAGGAGGTTAGGATCCCTACAAAGGTGGGAGGGAGGCCTATCCTTTAGGAGGTTCCCATAAGAGGTGGAAACCATAAACTAAAGGAGGGAGTCTGTGGTTATTCATTCCAAACACTCCCAATGACTCATCCTTGAAGTTGTTGGAGTGGAATCTTTACCTCTATTTTTTAAAAACATTCCATAAACAGCTCGGCGCGGGTGGCCAACTGAGACAGAGCACCAACTGGCGTGGGGCCCATTGTTAATCTTCCTCATCGGCACGAGGGCAGAACTGACTACTCGCGCCAAGGCAAAAACAAGGTTTTGAATCTCTGCTCAGGGAATTTTCAACAGAAGGAATATTTCTCTCATATAAAGGGATGCAATGATGGTATTTGTAAGGCATGACACTTCTTATTGATCACAGAAATGACCCTTCAATGCGTGAGATGGGGATTGCAGGGACAGTGACAAAATGTTGTGTAATGGATGCCCCCTAAAGCATGAGGTCCGAGGGAGAGGGACGGATGAAATGCTTTATGAGAACGCATTCGAACTAAAAAATGTTGTCAGAAAACCTACAATTACAAATACAACTGATATCTTTGATACATGAATATGTGGTATGGGCACAACCATCCATAATAGAGTGTAAAAAAGCTGAGATCTAACGTATGGATGCAGCCATCTAGCAATAAGGATCAACAAATAGACTCAGGTATGGTCACAAACATCCAATCAAAAGAGTCATGCAATGAGTCACAAACCCACAACCTGCATTTTATCAGACAAAACCCACAGTCTTGGCTCCATCTCGACCCGAACAAGTACAAATTCAAGCATGTGAATATATGAGCTGAAGTCGAACATGCAAGAAAATCACCTAATTACCAGCCAATAAGGAAATTTGTTAATAGGCACGAGAGAAACCACCAATAATGAAAATAGCCCTCAAGGTACGAAAGGTACAATCCATGGAATGTGAACAAGGATCTAACATCGAACACCCGCAAAATCACTCAATCGAAGGCCAATGATGTGGACCTTGTGTCGAATGTGAAGAACCTACCATTGAGGCATGCAGGCTCTAAGGCACCAGAAGGGAGTCTCTAGATCAGATTGTTGGATAATGACCTAAAGTTGACAGGAAATGACCTGGTCAAATGAGGGCGATAATGTTTCCCACATCATCGACATGAGACAGAGGAACAGGATAATAGTGAATCAGGACCATTAGAGAATCAGAGGAAGGTTGAAAACTACAGAGGCAAACTTCTCTTGAACATATCAGTGACATGACACTGGATTTGGAATTATTTGACATCAAAGGATCTAAGTCATGATGACGTGGCAAAGAGTAGATGAGAGGTCAAAATGGATTACCGAAACGCATGAAGGCAAAAATGACGAAATGAGATGTCCCCAACCTGACAAGAATGCAGACGAGTGTCATGTTCAAGAGTGACATACTACCAACATAACTAAAACTTGGTTCCATTTACCCCCACCATTTCTAGTGAGTACCCCAATTATTTTTTAAAACAAGCTTGAAGGGGATAACATATGTTTGCAATGTAATTTTTTCCTTCGGACAAATACAGCCTAGTAAATTTTATGAGCCCTAGGAAGGAGGAACTAGAATAACGTCATGGTGATGAAGCCCGATGTCATCAGGATTTAACGTGTCTGACAAAGGCAGAACTCAACATCTTTTCATGTTTAGAGAGTTTGAAAATAAGGAAGAAAATAAAACTCCAGCATGGCCCTTTTCGTAAATATCCTCTCAGATCTGAAAAGGTAGAAAATAATATCTGAAAGAACCTCTTAGTCGTGATAGGCTAAGGTATTTTTTTTTTCGTAAATAATCTATCCCAGCCCGAAAATGGGGTAAACGTATACTGGGTATATATCGTTTTATAGCCATTTAATGAGTTCAAAACAACAAGAGTGTCAACAATATTTTCAATTTTAGAGAGTCATAAAAGAGTTAAAAGATGACTCCACCTGGAGGAATGAATGGTATTACGGGTAGCAACTGGTTCTGGTGATGGTGGAACTGCTCAAAACAAGTAAAGGTCAAGAGGCTAGCTAACAAGACCATTCATCGTAGTAGTTCCTCAAGAATAGGTGAAACAACCAAGTGAAGGCGCGTGATTGGCCAAGCAAATGGTGACAATGGAATGATAAAACCAAGGCTCATCTAGAAAAATAGGTTGATAAATTGGCAATCACGAGAGGTAAAATGAGAATGGTTTCATGTTTACACAATCTTGAAATGAAAACAACCTATGCTTGAAAATTGGTTTCATTTTTATGCAAGCTTGAAACAAAGATAAACTATGCTTTAAAAATGGGCATGCTCCTAGCATGGTGACTCAATTAGAGGTACATGCCCCCTAAGCTTTAGTCTAGCTATAAGGCAGATGGAGTGAAGGTTCAAATTATGAGATCAAGATAAAGACTCGATTGGGATTTTACGAGATCGTATCAAAGACTCGAATTGAATGGGAATGTATTTCATTTTTTAATGAGGTTGACACAGTAAAATAACTATCCTCGTGACCTAATTCATTTTTTTTTTAACGAGGTTGACATAGAAGATGAATTATCCTCCGAAGAGCTTGTTTCATTTTTTAAGGAGCTTGACACAAGAAAATGAAATGTGCTCCGACCTTGTTTCATTTTTTAAGGATCTTGACACAAGAGAAATAACCGTGCTCCAATGACCTTTTACCATAACAAATAAGAGGTCATGGCTTCCAAGAGGTTCTCATATGATGGGAGAACAACATCCTGGAGATCATGATCGAATTCCCCCAGTAGATGGTACTTGATGGCACTATCACTAAATGTGGGCATGGGACAGGTAGCCACATAATTAACCTGCAACAAGGAAGATACAACCGATGGATAAATATCTAGAAGAGATGATGGCGAGCTAGCTGCCACATCAAGACCAAAGAATGAAAGTTGATCAATGGTCATGATCTGACCTTTCTATGTAAAACAGATCACACGAAAGAGGGAGGAGACAAGCATGTCCATGGCATAAGCATAGTCGTGCCCCAAGATTAAATTAAAATCCAAGGGACCTTGGACCACCATCACGTCTATATAGACATTTTTTCCTCCCAAAGTAATAGGAAACTTCAGAAGGATCCCTAACGGTTGACTAGTTCTTCTATTAAACACCAACGGATTTTGCGTAATAGGAACAAGAAATGGAGACCCAAAATCTTTCCAGGTAGTTGAAGAAATAATACTAACAGATGCACCTTCATCTATAATCGTGCTAGGTACAACCATATCATAGGCCTATACCATAATCTCAAAAGGCACATAAGAAGGAAGATGGTATCCCGCAAATTGACTCCAATCAAAGGAAGCGACCAAACTACTTGGAGGTGGTACCATCGAACTGAGATGGTCTTCCCCTAGTGTTACCAAAGCAACAGGAGCATCCTCCTGGACTTCCATCATGGGAGCAAGAGGAGCAACTTCTTGAGTCACAGGGATGGGAGGATCTTTCTCCAAGTCCGAGGAATCTTAAGAAACAAGAAGAGTGTGGGGGGAAAGAGATCCACTCTCAACGGAAAAGACCTAATGAGCCATGTGCGAGATCAGATCAATTGATTCCATGAACAATGGTTGTTCAAGAATGGATTCGTGAATTTTAATTTCCAAAGGAGTGGGATCAACCAAGGATGACACTTGACCGAACTTGGTATCAACTAGCGAAGGACTCGAAGAAAGCTTATTATAGCCAACTGGAAGGCAGGGTGCATAAATAGTAGGGTTGTAATCTTACCCTGTTTCTTATGATTCTTATCATGGCTAGTCCAAGATGTGCCACCAATATGGCTTCCAGAATCCAAAGGCAACGATGGACGGCCATTGGACCATGCTTCAAGTACCTTGGGAATGCCAAGGTAGTCTCGAAGAAGATGGTCACCTTTGCACAACATGCAAGGGAATTTCACTTTTTGTGGAAGGTTGGATGGTTTATCAAGGGACAGTGTCTGAGGCATAATGGCCGCAGAGCTAGCCTCTCTTTTATCTGACTTCTTCTTCTTCTTCTTAGCTACATGGTTACTAGAATCTAGACTTTCACCAGGCAAAGTAGAGGAAGCGGATGAAGGAATAGGCAAAGAAGCAAAGAGGTCCACCTTAGAATCAATATGATGTTGTTCAGGTGAAGGAAATGGTTGTATATAGGTTGGAGCACTCATGACCACCGAGGTCAAAAATAACCAAACATACAACCCAACAGTTAACCCAGGCATGGACAATGTTGCCATATAAGGAGCACTAACATTCCCAAAAGTAGGAAAAGGACCAGGAATCCCTTCGGAGGGGATAAACTCCAGAAAAGTTTCCATTTGGAAACAACCCTAAAACAAAACACTAAGTAAAATAACTTTAACTAGGAATATTTCGTGGATAGTTAATTTTTTAAGACACTTAAAAAAAACTCTGTCGTTTCATATTTCAAGGGTCGAGAAACAAGAAAAAGGGGACTCTATCACTTTCAGGTTGAAACAAGCATGAAAGAACAAGTGCTCGATGATCTCTTCTCTTTTTAAGGAGTCATGAAAATATCAAAATGATTACTCAGGCACTCTAAGAAAGAGGGTGTACCAGGTTTCCATGAACTGCCATATACACCTTGGTGATCAAATGAATGAGAAATGAACAAGGACTTAATGTATGTGCAGGTAGTCTCCCCAAATGTCGTGTTTGGTGTATCATGGTTACAAGGTGGCAGACTCAGCTTCCTATGGATAAATGGATTGCAACCTAGAGGGGTCTTCCTTTATATACTCGACGGTATGGGGAGCACAAGTCTATACTAACGCTGTCCAAAGCTAGATGGAAAACGATAGCTACTAGGTTTTAAGACGTCAGAACATGTCTCTAGCCTAGACCACTAAAATTTTTGCATTAGGTTCCAATGCTTCCTTAAGTTAATTGAATGAATTTTAAAGTTGATCTTGGATTATGTTTTAGTTTCAAGGCCCTGTCGAATTTGGATCTCAAATTTCCTAAATGAAAGCTATATGCAAATAAGCATCATTTTTTATTCAATGAATGCTGGTTATGAGAAGGATAGAGATCTTTCAAACAGTAGCAAAAAATGAAAGTATGCGAAGAAATCCACTAATGCATCTAACACAATCAAACAAAAATGAAACTCTTTCCTAGACTATCAACTGCTAGTTATGCAAAATAAATTTTCACTTTCGATGCAAAGGAAATAATGCAAAATATGTATTTTTGGTCTTTCAATGAAAAAGAGTACACAAAGCACTAATTACACGAAAAACAAAATGAACACTAGCTTGAGTGTTGCGAATGTAGGAATCTAAATTGAATGACTCAATCAATGCAAAACAATCACAAGAAAGCACTCAAACTAATGTTGCAATCTTCCAAATCAAAAGAAATTTTTCAAAACGACCCAAAACAAGCAATCTAATCTATGCTTGGAGCAATAAGGAGAAGAATCAATTGGAACGAAATGATCATTCACCCAAATCAAATACTCAAAAGGATCAAGAAAACTAAGCGCAATCGACCCAAGAATGAGACTGACAACAATCAACGAGACTTGATTTCCAAACAGAAGGCTCAGTGCACAAAGACACTTAGAAACCCTAAGGCCTTAATCTACACTGATCGGAAAATAGACAAACGACTGAGAAAAACAAGCCTATAGCAGTCAAAACAGTCCCAAAGGCTTAATTACACACAAATATAACCTAGAGTCAAGCACAACTAACCAAAAGACTCATTAAGGAGGTCAAACCAAATCCTAGAGGATTCGGCATGACTGTAAGGCTGTAATCCGCGCCAAACAAGTGTTGGCGTGACTGCAACAAAAGAAACCTGCGCCAATTGGCATGACTGTTCAAACGAAAAGTGCACCAAGCCGGATAACTATGGGAAAAAAGGAAAAACCAAAATCCAATGAGCAAAGGTCAATCTTGACACTCTGTAGTTGAACAGAGGATATAAACTAAGTAAGAAAACTAGAAAAAGACAAACAAGCAAGCCAATGACCGAAGTCGACCCAAACAAGAAAATAGAGACAATCCCTCTAGCCCTAGAGTGGGTCTAGAAAAAAATAGACATGTTAGATTGTTGATTCCTAATTATTGAATGAAAAGAGGACACGATAGATAGACCTACCTAGAATCCAACGCTGTTGTTGTGGATGTAGTGGTGGTGGCCTCTTACTCCTGCCTTGGCAAGTCACAATCCTTCTGCAGTCATGCTCAGACACCTACACATAGAACAACAAACTGTTAGAAAATTATATATATTACAGAGCAATGCAACACATAAAATATGCAAAAAACACAAGCACACAAAACACATAAAAACCAGAGAGACATAGATATACGTGGTTCACCCAGTTTGGGCTACATCCACCCAGAACATCCAGTCCTTCCTTTCTATTATCTAGAAAAATGAAGAGACACAACCTACAGCAGATCCACTGTAATATCCTTTGTTCTCTCTCACAGTCTCCCTATATGTTTCTCGCTCTGATAATACACATGCAATACATAGTCGCATTACAATACCCTCATACGAGCGAGGGGTTGCCTTCTAGGGCAAAAAACCATAAACTAAACATAACTTCTACCATCAAAACATCTGCCTAATGAACGGCCCAGATTTACTAGAAATTACTATACTTTTACAAGGCAATTTTACATCTGTTTTTAGCTTCGGGGGCACTGCCCCTGAAACCCCCCACTAGGGGGGGGGCTCCATAAATTCACAACCACCCCCCTGGACCCCCCAGGCAGCGTTTAATTATGGGCGGCATTGCCGCCCCATTAAGGTGCAAGGGTCCAACATTGTGATACAAATAAACAAGATAATCAGGCTCCACACCCAAAAATCTCCCACTTGGAGACTGATTGTAGCAACTTCACCGCTGCTTCATTTGCTGGACAATGACGCCTCTTTGGAACTGGTTGTCTCTCATCTTCATTGTCATCCTTGAAGACCAATTGAAACTGAGCATATTCTTAGTTTCTCCCTGGTTACAACTTTTGTTAGCATATCTGTAGGATTCTGGCTAGTGTGTATCTTTTCCAGCTTCAACTGTCCATCTTCCAATATTGACCGTATGAAATGGTACTTGAGCTGTATGTGTTTATTCCTGGAATGAAATGTTGATTTCTTTGCAAGATGAATGGAACCTTGGCTATCGTTGTATAATGTTCCCATATCATGCTTCTTAACCAATTCATCCATAAACCTTTGTAACCAAATCATTTCGTTACTAGCCTCTATAGCAGAAACATACTTTGCTTCTATTGTTGAAAGTGCAACAAGACTTTGGATTTTTGAAATCCAACTGACAAATGTTCCACCTACAGTAAATACATATCCTGTAGTGCTCCTCCTATTATCTCTGTCACCTGCCATATCTGCATCAACATATCCCTGTAGAGAAATATTTGAACCACCAAAGCATAATGCTTGATTTGTGGTACCTCTCAAATATTTGAAAATCCATTTCATTGCCATCCAATGTTCTTTTCCTGGATTGTTCATGTACCTTCTTACAATTCCCACTGCATGTGCAATATCAAGCCTTCTGCATACCATTGCATACATTAAGCTTCCAACTGTTGATGCATATGGAACTTTAGACATGTAGTCCATTTCTTCTTGGGTCTTGGGACACATCTCCTTACTAAGTTTGAAATGGCTAGAAAAAGGTGTACTAATTGGTTTTGCATTATGCATATTAAATATTTTCAACACCTTTTGTATGTACTCATTCTAAGACAGTGTTAATTTGTGATTTTTCCTGTCTCTACTTATTCTCATACCAAGGATTTGTTTTGCAGCTCCCAAATCCTTCATTTCAAATGAATTTTCCAATTATCTTTTGAGCACATTTATTTCCTGCATATTAGACCCTACAACAAGCATGTCATCTACACACAATAACAATATAATATAGCTTCCATCATTTTTCTTTTTCATATAAACATAATGATCAGAGTGACATCTAGTATAACCTTGTTCAGACATAAACCTATCAAATTTTAGATACCACTTCCTTGGAGCCTGTTTTAAGCCATACAAGCTCTTCTTTAACCTGCACACTAATTTTTCCTTCCCTTTGACCTCATATCCTTCTGTTTACTCCATATAGATCTCTTCCTCCAAATCTCCATGGAGAAATGTTGTCTTTACATCTAACTGTTCAAGATGTAAATCTTCCGCTACTACAAGACTTAAAATAGTTCTAATTGAAGTCATCTTAACAACAGGAGAAAATATTTCATCAAAATCAATACATTTCTTTTGTGCAAACCCCTTCACCACAAGTCTAGCTTTGTACCTATGTTTTCCTCCATATTCTTCCTTCAGCCTGTAAACCCATTTATTCTGTAATGTAGTTTTAACTGCAGGAAACCTGACTAAGTCCCAAGTCTGGTTATGCATTAAGGAGTCCATCTCTTCTTCCATGGCTAGCTCCCACTTCTTCCTGCTTTCAACCTGCATTGATTCTTCATAACATTCAGGTTCACCAGAATCAGTCAACAATAAATAATATAATGAAGGAGAGTATCGTTCAGGGGGTTTAATTGTCCTGGTAGATCTTCTAACACCACTTTCAGGTGTTTTAGGTGCCTGTCGCTATTGTGGTGGTTTTTGTTGTTGTGGCTCTTGATTATTATTATTTTCAGGCACCTTTACCTTTTCTGTGATCTCATCAAGAACTATGTATTCTTTGTTCTCTTTTTCATGTTTCTTTTCCTGCAACTGATTCTTATACCATACATTTTCATTGAATAATGCATCTCTGCTCCTAATGATTGTGTGATTTTCATAATCACATAAGTGATAACCAAAATCATTAACACCATATCCAATAAAGGTACATTTCTTTGATTTTGCCTCAATATTTGTTATGTTCTCTTTATGAATATGGGCAAAGGCCTCATAGCCAAAAGGCTTTAAAAAAGAGTAGTTTAACTTTTTACCTGTCCATCCTTCCTCTGGAATACCACCATCCAATGAATTTGAAGGCCCTCTATTTATTAGATAAACAACAGTATCTATAGCATCTGCCCAAAATTGTAAAGGCAATCCTACATGCAATCTCATGCACCTTGCATGCTCCATGATTGTTCTCTTCATCCTTTATAACACACCATTTTCTTGTGGTGTTCTTGGAACTATCTTCTCTCTACGAATTCCATGCTCTGAAAAGTACCTATCAAACTCTTTGCTGCAATATTCACCTCCATTGTATGATCTAAGACACTTCAACTTATTTCCTGTCTCAATCTCAACCAAAGCTTTCCATTTCTTGAAAGTATCAAATACATCATATTTATTCTAAATAAAATAAATCCAAGTTTTTCTAGTTGCATCATCAATAAAAGTAACATAATAATGAGAGCCACCAAGAGATGATACCTGGGAAGGTCCCCATACATTTGTATGCACAAGCTCTAATTTTTCGCTCTTCTTTTATTTCCTAACTCTGAGAAATTTGACTCTCTTTTGTTTTCCATAAATGCAATTCTCACAGAAATCCAAATCAACATTATTCAAACCCGACAACAAATTTCTTGATTGAAGAATCTTCATCCCCTTCTCACTCATGTGTTCGAGCCTATGATGCCATAATGTTGCATCTGCTCCTTTGGAAGTTAAATCATTAACATAGTTAGAAATACCATTACTAGGGCTCCTTTGGTGACCTTCTAAGTTTTATCTGTGAAAGTTTTCACACAACCTTCACCGCCTAACTGCCTTGTTGAAATCAGATTTTTCTTCAGATCTGGAACATGCCTTACCTCCTTTAATAGCCATTGGTTTCCATTCTGTTGTTTTATAATAACATTACCCATTCCAAAAATTTTACAGGGTTTATCCTCACCCAAACGGACTTGTCCAAAATCTCCTTGAACATAGTCATGAAAATATTTCTTATCAGGTGTGCCATGGAATGAGACCCCTGAATCTACAACCCAAGAATCAGTAACATTTTCGAAAGAAAGAATCAAAGCATCTTGTAACACATCACCTTTCACATTTGCTTCATGATTGTTTTCTTGTTGTGTGTCTCCTTCTTTTCCCTTCCGAGATCTACAATATTTCTTCAGGTGTCCTTTCTTTCCGCATTTCTAGCACACTATCCCTGATCTGGACTTGGATCTGCCTTTCCTTGATTTACTGTGATATCCTGAGCTCTTTCCTCTTTCCAGTTTTCTTCCCCTAGACTATTGACTCAAATCATTATCCGATGTCTCACCGGAGATTTTCCGTCGCATTTCCTCACTAAGGATAGCACCGACAACATCATCAAACTTTAAAGTACTAGATCCAGAGACAAAGTTACTAATGGCCATAACCAAACCGTTCCAGCTTTCTGGAAATGAGCACATAAATAAAAGAGCCCTAAATTCATCATCAAATTTTACCCCTACAGAACTTAACTAACTGGTAACTGTATTAAAATCATTTAAAGGGTCTGCAACATATCCACCTTCCGACATCTTCATATTAAATAAATGTTTCATGAGAAATAACTTGTTTGAGGCTGAGGGTTTTTCATATAATTTCGCCAACGCCTTAATCGAACCCTTTGTTGTTTTTTCCTTTGAAATATTGAAGGCTACCGACGCCACAAGGCACAACCATACTGTTCCGAGTGCCTTTCTATCGAGAATCTCCCATTCTGCGTCTGTCATAGCCATCAACTTCTTTGTTTTTCTGCTCAATGGTAGGTACAGATCTTTCTGATACAAATAATCTTCCATCTGCATCTTCCACGGCAGGAAGTTTTGGCCATTTAATTTCTCAACCCTAAACTTACCATCTTTCGCCATTGCTCCCAATCGAACTAGGAACCCTTCTTTCCTGCGAGTTTATCAGCCGAATAGACCTTCAGCTCTGATACCAGTTGTTAGAAAATTATATATATTACAAAGCAATGCAACACATAAAATATGCGGAAAACACAAGCACACAAAACACATAAAAACCATAGAGACACAGATATACATGGTTCACCCAGTTTGGGCTACATCCACCTCGAACAATGAGTCCTTCTTTTCTATTATCCAGCAAAATGAAGAGACACAACCTACAAAATATCCACTGTAATATCCTTTGTTCTCTCTCACAGTCTCCCTATCTATTTCTCTCTCTGAGAATACACATGCAATACACAGCTGCAATACAATACCCTCATATGAACGAGGGGTTTCCTTCTAGGAGAAAAAACCCTAAACTAAACATAACTTCTACCGTCATATCATCTGCCTAAATAACGACCCAGATTGACTAGAAATTAATATACTTTTACAAGGCAATTTTACATCTATTTTTAGATTTGGGGGCGCTGCCCCCGAAACCCCCTGCCAAGGGGGGGGCTGCATAAAGTCACAGCCGCCCCCCCTGAACCCCCCAGGAAGCGTTTAATTACAGGCGGCGTTGTCGCCCCATTAAGGTGCAGGGGTCCAAAGTTGTGATATAAATAAAAAAGATAATCATGCTCCACACCCAACACAAAAAATAACAACATACGACATAATAACTTCATTCATAACTACTAGCCAGTCAAAGAGGGCTAAGCATATTGCATTAAACATATAACACAAAATGGGAACCAAACAATAGTCACGCATATGTATTGATAGAAGGAAGAGTTACAACCAATGCTTTGAAGTCGCAAACTCCTCAAGCGAGGTTCAGCCGAAGCTTGTCTCAAATTCTCACCAGGGGATTCAGATGGGATGAAGGCATGGATTCAAGCTCTCTCAATGAAGTTCCTTCTTATTCTATCTCTTCAATAGTTCAACTATAGTATAATCAATTCTCCATGTTCAGCTATAGTATACTCAATTCTCCATGTTCAGCTAGCTTATGAAAAGAGAGATAACTTATTTTTATAGAGGAAAAGGAGGAGGTTAGGATCCCTACAAAGGTGGGAGGGAGGCCTATCCCTTAGGAGGTTCCCAGAAGAGGTGGAAATCATAAACTAAAGGAGGGAGTCTGTGGTTATTCATTCCAACCACTCCCAATGACTCATCCTCGAAGTTGTTGGAGTGGAATCTCTGCCTCTAGTTTTAAAAAAAAATCCATGCTTAGCGTGGGTGGCTAAATGACATAGAGCACCAACTCACGTGGGGCCCAGTGTTAATCTTCCTCATCAGCCCGAGGGTAGAACTAACTACTCGCGCCAAGGAAAAAAATGGGTTTTTGAATCGCTACTCAGGGAATTGTCAACAGAAGGAATATTTCTCTCATGTAAAGGGATGTAATGATGGTATTTACAAGGCATGACACTGCTTATTTATCATAGAAATGACCCTCCAATGGACGAGATGGGGATTATAAGGACAGTGAAAAAATGTTGTGTAACAATAAGTTGATGATCAATGCTCTTTGTAATAAAAATGAATTTTATACATATATGATTGATGGTTTCCCCACTTTTTTTGAAATGGGATCACTCACATTTATTAAAAATGAATCCATGAAGGCAAGTTTTGATGAATAAAAACCAAAAGCATAAAATTGGGTAGCACAAAAGTTACAAGTTAATATGAACTTGAAAGTTAAGTTAGGCAAAAAAAAAAAACATTCCTAAATGTATGGTAGTAATCAAGAAACCAATAATGATCTTTCACAAAAAATTATCAGGCACTATAGCTCTACAAGATTCAAAAAATCAATAATAATAATAAAAAATCTCAACTTTCATATTACAAAGTACTCCAAACCAAATCAACTTGTGGGTGTCAAAGTTCTTGCCAAAATTTTAAATTGACAAAATCAAAATCTTCAAGAGGTTGATCGAGTTAATAATAACACTAAAAATGTTGTTCACAAAGTTGATGATCAACATATTCATCAAATTCTTGATGAGCACTAACATTGTCATCGAGTTGCCCATGTGCAGACCAAATGTTTTGATATGCATATTGTTAGTTTTTGTAGCACCAGACTGGTCTTCTAGTTTCAACTTGTGTTAGAGAGGCTAAGAACATGAGATATTCAAAACCCAGTAAATTTTTCCCGAAATAATCTTGGGAAATGCCTTAATTAAATTAATTAACCATTATTTAATTGTTTCCTAAGTCTAACTTAGGAAATTGGATAATTAATAGAAATTAATTAAGGAAAGGTGAGAATTCTCTAGAAAATAACATGGATTGAGTTTGAGATGCTCTTATCCATTGATGGGGATCCATCATGGCTGTTGGTTCACCAATGAGAGATTATACGAGCAGGATGATGGGGATGAAGAAGATATATTGTGAAGAGTGAGTTTCTTGGAAAATCGACCTATCTAATTGTAGAGATTGAGCATGGAAGAAGAGTTTGATCTAGAAGGGATGTAGAGTCAAAAGGGAGCATTGATACTGATTCCAAAGGAAATTTCCAGTGTCGAAGAGTCAACAACAAGAGGGCCAATTTTTCCTTACTGAGGCTACGCAGGGACTGCACAAAAAAATTCAGAGGGAGTTTGATTTAGCTAAAGGAGAGAGTGATTGAGTTTTTGGATGCCACAAAAATTCCACAAGGCCAAACGAGTCATTTTTAGAGGTTGATATACTTAAAGATAGCATCAGAGCAATTTTTAAGGCAGTATGACTATGCATGTACAAAGGCATCATGGAAGCTAACGCAAGGGTGTTTGAGTAGCCAATTTGAGCCAGTTTCAAAGCTAATATTATTGTTAGGTGAGACAAAAATTGTCTCTTTAATTTTTGGCCAGATTATTTTGCATAGGATCATCAGATTATTTTGTTGAGGATTGTCAGATTCAGCATCCATATTTTTGTACTCAGATTTCACGATTGCATAATAATTATAAAACCTTCATTTGTTGCATCGATTTTCCCACATTGTCTTTTTGTGGGAACACTTGTCCAAAAATAATAGTGTCAATTTTACACTCTCGCTCTTCAAATCCATGTAGCCAATATACTGATCTAGTGACCTCCTCTTCCTGTGTTGTGATGTGGGTGCTCCCATATTCTCTCTACCATCATGTATCAATCTTTCATTCTCTCTGTTGTGATTCCTTCCATCTTTGGATGTCCCTGCATGAGTGGGTTCTTCCACTCTATGCTTCTATGCTTTTGGTTGCTCCACAACATTCTAAGGTTCTTCCTTTGGAGCTAAAATATTCTCATCTGCATGTAACTGAAGCTCCCTCTAAAAGGAACATCTCATGGCATTCTCTTCATCGAAATTCACATCTCTATGAACAATTGTAGTCTTGTGAGATGGAAGTTATGCTTAATAGTTGTGAGGTGTATCAGTGTACCCCAAAAATATGCCCAACTCAATTGTTGGTTCTATATTTTTCCTTGCATCCTTGGAAAGATGACAGTAAACTGATGAACCGGAAATATTGAAATGTGCCACATCTAGATTCTTACCTGAAAAATATTCTACCCGTGTACTCATCCCAAGAATCTGATGAGGAATCTTGTTTTTCACATACACCATTGTGTTGCATGCTTCGGCACACAAGTGCAATGTTAGGCCCTGATCATGCAACATCGCTTGTCTAGCTCCCACAATACTTATGTTCTTTCTTTCCAAAACCCCATTCTGTTGTGGGTTATGGGGTGATATTACCTCCTTTCGAATTCCTTCTGATGCACAGAATTTATTGAACTCATTCGACACATATTATCCACTGTTATCACTCCTGGGAGACTTCATTTTCCTGCCTGTGTATTTCTCAACAAGTGATTTAAATTTACAAAATTTTGAGAACTCCTGGTATTTCTTTTGCATGAAGAATATCCAACACTTACATGAGAAATCATCTACAAATGTCACATAATACTTGTGCTTGGCCATGAAGGATGTCAATAATGGTCCACACACATATGAGTGAACTCTTTCAAGGATCGCTTTCACTTGACTATCCTTATCATGAAAGGTGGCTTTGGTGTACTTCCCCAATGTGCACCCTTTGCATGTATCACATATCTCTAGTGCACCCTTGGGAAGTCATGTAGAAACTTGTTGCATGATAGTCAAAGCTCCATGGTGCAAATGGCCAAGCCGCCTATGCCATAATTCACTAATGTCACGACTCTGCACCTTATTAGCTTTCGTAATCAAAGCAAAACAATATTCTACATCTAATTTGTAGAGGTTCTTCACCCAAACCCCGATTTTCTTTACTTGTCATGTGGCTATGTGATGAAGGAAAACCTTCCTTTTGCTAAATATCACATTGTAGCCACAGTCTTCCAACGTAGCAACTAAAACTAAATTCTTCTTCAAAACTGGAACATACATGAGATCTTTCAATGTGAAAGGAGAATTAGACTCCCTATGAAAAATAACAGTATCAATATTGGTCACGCTATCCCTTCCATCATCTCCCATATCGATGTGCATTTGGAGGTTCTTCTCCTCAAATTCGTTGAAGAATTCTTTGTTGTCATTCATATGGAATGAGGCTCCACTATCCATATACCACACACTACCCATCATCGATCTCACCATGCATGAAGTGAGGGTGAAATCCAACTCGAATTTTGAATCGAGAGCTTCACCTGTTGCTCCTACTGAGTGATTCTTATCGGCCTTCTTGTGCGGACACTTAGTGGCACAGTGTCCCAGCTCATGATAGTGAAAACATTTAATCTTATACAAGTCCTTCTTCTTGCCTTCCTGATGAGAATCTCCTTTTCATTGGGATTTCCTCCCTTTCCCTTTCTTTGTAATTTCATCCAAGGCACATTTCTCCTCATCATAATGATTGGATGAGGATTCATCTCTGGTGTTTTTCCTTATCTCGTCTTGCACCAAATCGGACCACAAACGCTCCCACTGTAGTAGGTCTTGCCTCCCATTTACAAAATCCTGGTAATTGTGTCAGCTCTTTGGAAGGCATAGAAAGTTTAGGTTGACCAGATCATCTTAAGAAACTTTAACACCAACACTCCCAAGCTCATCCTGACATTAGGTGAACTTGCTCAAGTATTGTGGTATTTTGTCACCCTTTTCCATCTTAATCTTCCAAAGCTTATCCTGCAGTGTGAGCTTCTTGTGGTCATTGCTATTTTGAAAGAATTTTGTCAAGGCCTTCGACATTGCATATATTTTTATTGATAGATTGTATGCATATGTTGTTATTGGTTTCAGAATATTGCTATCAATTTATTCCTTCAATACATTTTCTTCTATGATTGCTTCCATCTAGTCATTCCAAGCAATGTAATTCTAGCTACCATCAAGGTCATACTCAAGCCTCATACCATATAAATCCATCTTGATCCTACTGCTATCTATGGAGAATATATCTGCAAAACCAGTACCTCCTGCAAGGATAAACTCGTATTCTTCACTTCTATAGTGATTTCATCTCCGATACCATGTAGAAATTCCTTGTCGATTCAACCTGCTAATTTTAATTTTCTAAAACAATATACTTGAATCTACTCTACCAATTGCGGAAACAATCAACGATCGCGAAATCACGAAGCATACAAGAAAAAGAATTCAATCAACAGATTATATAATGATTTCTTGGGGAAATCCATAGCTAAAAAACTTGTTATATGTATATTTCATTAGTCATAAAATATGATAATATTACAATACTTATCTCATGCCCAAGAAACCTCAACATTATCTCTATCTATCTCACTGCTTCCTAGACAAGCCTAGGTCAATACTTAACCAAATTTTTTCTAGCCCAATTCCCTATTTCCTTACGTTGTTTTCTTGTGAATTAGCCCCTATTAATTAGGAAAATTCCTCAATTTTAATTGTGCAATACATCATAGGCCTTCCTCTGACTACATGCACCACATGTACAATTTGGATGATTATAAAACTGATAGTACACTACCCTTGAACACCAATATCAATTGGGTAACTTGTATAGCTTGCATGCATGAGTTATTTTTGGTTGATTTGTCAGTTAAATGTTTTTTCACATAGTACACACCTCACTACTTGATCTCCCACTAGTTCCTCCAACAATTGGAACTAGTTAAACTTACTTTAACTCAGATAAACTGAATTAATTAATTACAACTCAAAAAAAATCAATCAGGGCTCCTAAAATGTAGGATCCACTCTACATGACTCAAATTAGACCTTCAACTCAAATTAAATGAACCAACTTAGTTAACTCATACAAGGTGTCATAAGATGTGGAATTACAATTTTCTTCTAATTTAATTCAAGGCAAAATTAAATTAGAATATTTTTTGGTGCCATTTTCAACACTAAGTGCATAAACACTAATGGTGGTTATGGTAATGAAATATTTGAAGACCAATATGAATTTACAAAAGTGGAAAATTATGTCATTTCAAAGTCTTATACAATATCATGTTAAGGCATCAAGTTAAAATTTAATTATAAAGCCATCAAGTGCATGTGATTGTATAATTGGTCAAGTCATTTTTAATTAGATCTCAATTTTAACATTCATTTTAACAAGGGAAAAAACTACAAAAATCACTCTTTACAATCTTAAAGTGCAAGTCATTGTAAACACATCCAAGTGGGAAAGCACTTTAGGGTGAATGATTGATAATACCCAACACCGTATGGTTGTTGATGACAAGTGCGAGCATGAAAAAAATATGAATATAAAATGGATAATGGAAAAAGAATTTGACAAAATGTCAGTCATGAAAATAAATAACTACATAACTCTTTACATAATTATATCCATGAAATTGAAATATTACAAAAAAAAAATGTTTAATGTTGAATAAATTAATAAAGGATAAGATGTTCTATCAAAATCAAGTACTAAATGTTACGAATAATTAGAAAAAAAAATAGCATTTTTAAATGATGAAGTAGTTGATCTTCACAAAAAAATAAGTATAAAGGATTGGTTGATAGCAGCACTTCAAAAAAAATTAAGTAAAAAAAAGTAGGAAATGTTAAAAATGCAAATTTAGAAACAAGAAGCAACACAAGTTCATGATCAATGCTCCTTGTAACGCAAATGAATTTGATACAAGTGGTTGATATGTATATGATTAATGATTTCCTCACTAGTTTTGAGATGGGATCGTTCACATTTATTAACAATGAATCGATGAAGGCAAGTATTGATGAAGACAAACCACAAGCAAAAAATTGTGTAGCACAAAATGTATAAGTTAATATGAACTTGAAAGTTAAGTGAGACAAAAAAAAAACATTCCTAACTGTATGGAAGTAATCAAGAACCTGATAATTATCTTTCCCAAATCATTATCATATTGTAGGAAACATTATAGTTCAACAAGAATTATATAAAAAAATAAAAATAAATTAGGATGCAAAAAAACATAATGATACTAAGAGTGGGGAAAGGGGCTGGGTGTGAGGGTGTGAAAGGAATTTAAATTTATGTGATATTGATTCACCGGTACCAGTTCCCCGCCACCACCGCCCCCGACACCCACTTACTCATAGTATCACTGTGTATTTTCAACACATAGGTACAACTTGAGTATTTGTATGTTATGGTGGATGATTATCGTTGATGTTGTTTTTTGTCTAGACACACATTGTTACTTAATAAAATAAAAAGAACACAATCATGCATTCACTAAGTGCATAAACATTAATGGTGGTTGTGACTAATGAAATATCTGAAGACCAATATGACTTTCATAAAGTGAAAAATTATGTCATTTTCAAAGTCTTATATGATATCATTTTTAAGTCATCAGTTTAATTTTATTGTAAATCCATTCATACTTAGTACCAGAGAATATTCATTGCATTGGGTACACACTACTTCTGGGGAATATTATCCAAATATGGGTTACTTGTAAATTATTGAGGACAGGGATCCGGGGGGTGTAGAATGTTGGTGAAGGAAATTATGGAGGTTGGGTTTCCTAGCAAAAGAAAATTTGTTTTATGGTGTATAATTGAAAACAAGGCCCCTACTGGGGGGAATTTACAGAAGAGATATGTTTCTGGGCTGAGTTGGTGCACACTATGTAAAAATTCATACGATACAATATTTCACTTGTTCCTTGACTGACCTTATGCTAATATTATGTGGAATATTTTGTTTACATTTGTCTTTAAACTTAAGGTGGAAAGGCCCCTCTTGCAAAGAATCCTGGAAATCACCGTGGGATATTGCTACACCAAAAAAACTCAGGAAACTTACTTCTATTATTTGTATGGGAATTTTTCTTGCAAGGAATAAGGAAATCTTCCAAGAAAGGCCACAAACCCTTGGCAAAGTGGGAGCTAAAGTTATTTTTGCCAATGATAGTATCCCTCATGATGTTGTGAACCCAAAACTAGGAATATCATTATTGAAGAAGCAGACCACTCTTTCCCTAGGGGATATTTTGATGGGGCGACTATGGAGGTGGTGCTATATTATATTTTACAGAGAACCATTCTTGTAAACTTCAAAGTGGGTTGGGCACGAGTACAAATAATTATGTTGAATTTATTAGTATAAAACTCTTGCTCTTGTTTTCAATAGAAAGGGTTGTAGGAGGCTTCATATTTTTGGTGACTCTTTTTGTAAATAATTGGGTCAATGAGGCTTCCACATGTCACATGTACACAATGATCCAAATTCTTAAAGAATTTATACATTTGAAGCTTGTTTTTTATTAGATTTCATGTTGTCAGCTCTATTGTTGAAGCTTTTTCCAAGGCTAGCGTGGAACAAAATATGGGGACCTAGAAGATCTAGGAGTAGATAGAAGACACTACTTATTAGTACTATCACAAGCCTTTTATAGAAGGGTTTTAGGTGGAGGATCAAAATGCTTGATACTATCAATTGGACTTATGTTTTATGGTTCCAGGATCTCATTATTGGATGCTTATTGATGTATTTTTTTATTGTGTATTTATCTATTAATGTTTCATTTGACAAGTTATGATATGGGTTTTCAAAACTTGGTTTTTTTTATTGACAAAATGTTTCCTTAACGAGTTTTTTTAGTAAGCACATTATGCCTATGTAAAAATGTAATTTTCATTTTATTAATGAAAATTAATATTTTTCTTTAAGAGGATAATAATTAAAAAAAAAATGGTAAATCCATCAACAAAGCCAAGTTATAGTAAGTAGGATAATGTGTTGGCTAAGAATATTGAACACCTTGATTCAGCTTGGGGGTAGTTCACATATTCGAAATCCAAACTAGGAATTCCAAACAACAAAAATAGAAAATAGGAGCAACAACAACAAGAAGAAGGAATAGATAGATTTTCATGTCTTGTATGTCCAAAGAGAAGAGGAACTTTTGACTATTGCATATTTCTATTCATTGTTTTTTGATATCATCATGAAAATTCACGATTCATTTCTTTTTTAGATCACCATGAACAGTAACATAGGTAAATTGGTTAATTAATATAAATTAATTAAGGAAAGGTGAGAATGCTCTAGAAAATCATATGGATTGAGTTTGAGATGGTATTATCCATTGATGGGGATCTATCATTTTCATTGTTTCACCAACGAGAGATTATAAGAGAAGGATGATGGGGATGAAGAAGATATCTTGTGAAGAGTGAGTTCCTTGGTTGATCAAGCTATCCAATTGTACAGATTGAGAAAGGAAGAAAATTTGAATCCAGAAGAGACGTAGAGTCAAGAGGGAGCATATATAGTGATTCCAGAGGAAATTTCCAGTGTCTAAGATTCAACAGCAAGAGGGTCGAGTTTTCCTCAGCGAGGCTACGCAGGGACTGCATAGACATCTTCAGGGGGAGTTCGATCAAACTGAAGGAGATAGTGATTCAGTTGTTGGTGGCCAGGAAAATTCCAGAAGGCCAAGCAAGTCATTTTTAGAGGTTGAGTTCTGTTGAACAACAAAATTAGAGAAGTTTCTAAGGCAGTATGAATTGGCATGCACAAAGGCATCATGGATGCTGACACAGGGGTGCTCGAGTAGCCAGTTTGAGTCTGTTTCGGAACTAAGATTAGTGTCGGGTGAGACAAAAATTGTCTCTCTAATTTGTGGCCAAGTTATTTTGATAAGGATTCCCAGTTTTGGCATCCAGATTTGTGTACTCGGATTTCATTATTGCATAATAAATATAAAAACCTCATTTGTTGTACCGATTTTCCCACATTGTGTTTTTCTGGGGACATTTGTCCAAAAATAATAGTGTCAATTTTATTGTGTGTGCTCTTTTTCTCGGTTCCAGATTTAATTTTTGTAGTGCATTTTAGTATTGGTGAAAATTGCAGTAGTGATATTATTCATTGTTTTTAATAGAAAATAAATTGCACATAATAATATTTAGTTAGAAGAATAATTTCCAGTTGCTACAATAGTGAAAATTTCACATGGTGTCAGATCTCTTCTCAATATACCAGTGGCTTAGTAATAAGGGAGAAATATGTAGCTTCAAAGGGAGTCTCTAGGAAAAAAAATTGGATCTACTCACAGGCCAACCATAAGTGCAAATTAATAGAGGCGAGGGTTTGGTTTTTAGTGGCGAGGGTTTGGTTTTTAGTTTGCAAGCATCAGAAAAAATTGAAAATCCTCTGTTGCAGTGATATGCAGCTAGTGATGTTTTTTAGAAGAAGTTCTGGTGTGAAGATCAGAGATTCCATTGAGAAGACATGGGTGCAATGGTTTTGCAACAGGTTTTGCAGCAGCATATCATCGTTGGGAGGAAGAGAAAAAATACACAGAGGAAGGAATTTTCCAGAATTTCCCTTGGGGTTTCCAGATATAATTTTCTAGAGGAAATCCAAGTTTTTCCATTGAAGAAAGAAGTAGTTGGGAAATTTGTGCATTCCAGAAGGGAGTGTGAGTAGTAGAGCAGGAAGTCAAGCTAGAAACACTGTAGCTATACAAGATTCAAAAAAATAATAATATAAAAAAAATTAATGATGAAAAAAATTTCAACTTTCATATTCCAAAGTACTCCAAACCAATTAAACTTGTGAGTATCGAAGTTCTTGCCAAAATTTTAAAATTAACAAGATTCAAATCTTCAAAAGGTTGATAGAGTTAACAATAACACTAAAAATGTTGTTCTTAAAGTTGATGATCAACATATTCATCAAATTCTTGATGAGCACTAACATTGTCATCAAGTTGGTCGTGTGAAGACCAAATGTTTTGATATGCATATTGTTAGTTTTTGTAGCATCAGACTAGTGTTCTAGTCTCAACTTGTTTCAGAGAGGTTGAGAACATGATATATTCAAAACCCAGTAAATTTTTACCAAAATAAGCTTGTGAAATGCCTTAATTAAATTAATTAACCATTATTTTTTTTTTCCTAAGTCTAACTTAGGAAAATTGGTTAATTGATAGCAATTAATTAAGGAAAGATGAGAATGCTCTATAAAATCACATGTATTGAGTTTGAGATGATCTTATCCATTAATGAGGATCTATCATGGTCTTTGGTTCACCAACGAGAGAATATAAGATTAGGATGATGGGGATGAAGAACATATATTGTGAAGAGTGAGTTCCATGGCAGATCAAGCTATCTAATTATAGAGATTGAGCATGGAAGATGAGTTCGACCCAGAAGGAAGATAGAGTCAAGAGGGAGAAAAGATAGTGATTATAGAGGAAATTTCTGTTGTCAAAGAGTCGATAGCAAGAGGGTCGAGCTTTCCTTAGTGAGTCTATATAGGGACTATGCAAAAAAAATTAGAGGGAGTTTGATTTAGCTAAAGGAGAGAGTGATTCAGTTGTTGGTGGCCACGAAAATTCTAGAAGTCTAGACAAGTCATTTTTAGAGGTTGAATTATACTAAACGATAGCATCATAGCAGTTCTTAAGGCATTATGAATAGGCATGTGAAAATGCATCGCGGACGCTAACACAGGGGTGTTAGAGCAGCCAGTTTGAGCCAGTTTTAGAGCTAATATTAGTGTCAAGTGAGACAAAAATTGTCTCTTTAATTTTTGGCCAGATTATTTTGTTGAGGATTGTTAGTTTTAGCATCCAGATTTTTGTACTCAGATTTCACTTTTTCATAATTATTAGAAAACCCTCATTTTTTGCATTGGTTTTCCCACATTGTGTTTTTCTAGGGAAATTTGTTCAAAAATAATAGTGTCAATTTTACACTCTTTCTCATCAGATCCATGTAGCCAATATACTGATCTTGTGACCTCATCTTCCTTCATTTTGATGTGGGTGCTCCCATATTCTCTATAGAATTATGTATCAATATGTCAGCCTTTCTATTGTGATTCCTTCCATATTTGGATGTCTCTACATGAGTGGGTGCTTCCACACTCTGCTTCTTTGTTTTGGTTTCTCCACAACATTCTGAGGTTCTTCCTTTGGAGCTAAGATATCCTCATCTACATGAAATTGAAGCTCCCTCTCACAGGAACATCTCATGGCCTTCTCTTCATCGAAATTCACATCTATAAAAAAATTTATTCCTGTGAGATGTATCATTGTACCCAAAAATATGCCCAACTTAGTCGTTGGCTCTAGATTTTCCCGTGCATCCTTGGAAACATGACAATAAACTAATGAACCATAGATATTGAAGTGTGCCACATTTGGCTTCTTACCTGAAAAATATTCTTCTGGTGTACTCATCCCAAGAATCTGAAGAGGACTCTTGTTTTGCACATACACCATTGTGTTGCATGCTTCTACACACAAGTGCAATGGCTGTAGGCCCAATCATGCAACATTGCTCGTATAGCTCCCACAATAATTTTGTTCTTTCTTTCTACAACCCCGTTCTATTGTGGGTTATGGGGTTATATCAACTCTCGTCAAATTCCTTCTTATGCACAAAATTTATTAAACTCATTCGACATGTATTCTCCACTGTTATCTCTCCTGAGAGGCTTCATTTTCCTGCCTGTGTATTTCTCAACAAGTGCTTTAAATTAAAAAAAAATTGAGAACATTTCGTATTTATTATGCATGAATAATATCCAAGACTTACGTGAGAAATCATCTACAAATGCCACACAATAAGTGTGATTGTACATGGAGGATGTCAAGAATGGTCCACACACATCTGAGTGAACTCTTTCAAGGATCACTTGCACTAGACTGTCCTTATCATGAAAGGTGGCTTTGGTGTACTTCCCCAATGTACACCCTTTTCATGTATCACATTGATCTAGTGCACACTTGGGAAGTCATGTAGAAATTTTTTGCATGATCTTCAAAGCTCCATTGATCCAGGTGGATTAAATAGGTACAGGTACAAATGGCTTGAGTACAAGGCTCAAAAATCAAAGTGTTCGAAAATCCTTCGAACCAAGTTCAAGTTGTAGATCTCAAAATTCTGAATCCAGCGGCGCAGATGGCACTCAATTCCGAGTCCGTATGAAGGAGTTAGGAGCAGTCAAAGTTTAGAGGTTGACTTGGTGATGTGGCAGACTAAGGAGGCAACAATTTTGCTGAAATCCGGCCACCGGATTCCGACCAACCTGGCCAAATTCTGGGCAAATTTGTGGGACCATTAAATGCACTCCTTCGGTCAAAATTTTGAAGGTTCAAAAAAAACCTATTTGTTTTAAATAACAATAAAAAAAAAAAATATGTAATAAGGGTGGCGGGCCACCAACCCCGCCACCCCAATGCCAATCCATATAATATTAAAAAAGAAATGTGTTGGGGGGCGGGTGGTTAACCCCGCCACCCCATCCGCAGGTCTCTACATTATACAACGGCAAACAATGATACGGGGCGGGGGTTGTTAACCCCACCGCCGTCGTCCTTTACACTTGGCGCATTTCCATATGGGGCGGGCCGCCCAACATGGGTCCGGCCCCCCCACATCCACCTCAACATCAACGCCGAGTTAAATTTAAATACGGTTCAATGCTTTTTTTTGTTAAAATATGTAATGCGGTTAAATCAAAATAATGCAGTCGGTCTTTTTATGGCGGGGTCGGGATTTGACCACCCGACCTCTGCCCAAACAATGTGGATCTCAACCAATCCGCCTAACCATCTCTTTAGGAAGTCCGCCAACGTTTTAGTATTTAAACCTTCATTCATTTGTGCGCCCAAGGACGGACAGGAGCGGGCACGGAAAACGAGGCAGTGGAACCTTGAACAGTGTGCAGGAGGGGGCGGAACCATGATCTGAGCCATTTTTCCAGAGGGGCCAGATTTTCACTTTGTCCGATTGGGGCAAGTTTTATATGGATTCAGCACTACTCGATGCCACAAATCCAACGGTGCTGCCCGTTTTGTCATCAGAGGTCTGCAATTTTTGGCCATTTCCAGATTGGGCAGGTATAAGGGTGTAATTCCTCATTTTGTACTTGTACTTTCATTTTTCCATTTAATGAAAGCAGGGCCCAGAGATGTAGTCCCTCCTGGAAGAACTCCGATATCAACTCTGGTGTCTTCGTGGATGATGTTAATTGCTTCTCTCTTTTTCCGCTTATGCCTTTAAAATTTCTTGTTTTAAAAGCTACAATTTTCACATGTTAATTCTTTTATACATCTCAAACAAAAGATTTTGGATCAAGTGGTATCGGAGCGGGTGTTTGTAGATGTGAATTACATGTTTGTATGCTAACAAGAAGCAAGCTAAGAAGAGGCGAAGGGACGCTACAGGCTTTTGATCCCGAAGCAGGACGTGCACGTCAGAGAAGGAACATGGGAGACGAAGATCGGAATGAAGAGGAGCTCAATTTCCGCAAAAATTTCTATACCATGGCAGATCGAGTAGAGAGACTATTCTCTAGACTTGAAAGGTTAGAGAAAACAGGAGATCATTCTTTAGAAGGGCAAGGTTCAGCGCATGGAGATGGTGGAGGAAATCCACCCCCTTCAGGAAATGAAAGTCCTTCCTCCTCTTCTAACCATCATAATAAAAATTCTATAAATGCATCTAACAAGCCTTTCTTTAAGTTAGATGTTAAGTTTTATCTACTAGTATATAATGGTGAAAGTAATGCTGAGAAGCTTAACAATTGGATTAGGCAGCTTGAACTCTATTGCAGGATCCAGCAGATTATGGAGGACAAGGCGAAAATCCAATTGGCTTCTCTTCGATTGAGTGGCATAACTCTCATCTGGTGGGAGAGCAAACTTCGAAGCAGCAGTAACTTGGGTAACCTTCTTTCTTCCTGGTCAGATTTTATTACTGCAATTAAAAATCAATTCTATCCCTTAGGTTACAAGCAGAAAGCCTTAATGGAGTGGCAGTACCTAAGGCAAGGTAAAGGACAAAATGTGCAAACCTTTACTGAAGAATTTCAAAAACAGGCATTAAGTTTGGGCATCTCTTTAGATTCTCCTGATGTTGTAACTAAGTACATTGGTTCATTGCATAGTTACATTAGACATTCATTGTTAATGTTTGAACCTACTACCATTGACTCGGCCAGTGTGAAGGCCATTCATCTTGAGAACAGGGGCAGAAATGATAAGGACGATCATTCAAACAAACCGCTTTCCAAACCTTCAAATGGAAAATTCAAAGGGAAAGGAAAGGGAAAGGAAAAGAAGACGGCGTCAACAAAGAAGGATGAAGGAGAAAAGCCTTATTGCACTCACTACAAAAAGGAAGGCCATGACGACGATCATTGTTGGAAACTGTATCCAGAAAAGAAGCCGAAGAGATATGGAGGAAAGGGTAAGCAGAAGACGGTAGCAACCGCACAACAGGACCTTGGATCCGACTCAGGCGATGAGGCATTGATCACAGCAGCAGGGACAAAAGGTACTCATTCTCTTCATGATTCTGAATCGCATGAAAGCACTAGTTCATCAAATGAGCCTCTTTCTAATGAACGTAAGAGAATTGAGTTGTTTCATATTAGAGTTGTTATAAACCATGCAAAAGTAGAAACTCTATTTGATTCAGGCTCTCAAGCAAACCTTATTTCAGAATCCTTGGTTAAAAAGTTAGGCTTAGAAGTTAAGCCTCATCCAAAACCTTATCCACTTGGATGGATACATGATAAAGTAAAACTAAAAGTAACCAAGCAGTGTAAGGTAAAATTTGTTATTGCTTCTAAGTTGGTAGATGAAGTAGAATTGGATGTAATACCATTGGATATCTATGGCATTGTGTTGGGGAGTCCCTATCTTTATGATAGGAAAGCAGTTTTCTTTCGCCATGAAAATAAATACCAAATCACTAAAGATGGGGTAGAATACATTGTAAGAGCTCATCAAACCAAAGTCAGTGCCAGCCTTGTAAGTGCAGGACAGATGAAGAGATTGGTGAATTCCAGCAAGGGGTGTTTGCTCATGGTTGTGAGAGCAAAGGATGAAGAAATAACCGATGCTTTCCGGGGATGTGATCCGGCTCATAAATAGGAATTATGTGATGTTATTTCTAACTATGGTGAGTTGTTTCAGGAACCCAAAGGTTTGCCTCCAAAACGAGGGATCCAACATGAGATCCATTTGCAACATGATGCTCCATTACCAAACATTGGTATGTACAGGATGTCATCCATCGAAATGGAGGAAATCAAAAAGCAGGTACAGGAACTGTTGAACCAAGGGGTCATTCGGCAAAGTACTTCTCCTTGTGGCTCACCGATCGTGTTAGTGCCCAAGAAAGATGGCACATGGAGGATGTGCGTGGATTATCGGGCACTAAACAAAATCATGGTGAAAAATCGATACCCTCTCCCTCGCATTGATGATTTATTAGATCAATTAAAAAATGCTGTTTATTTCACCAAATTGGATTTGCGTAGTGGTTATCACCAGGTCAGAATTGCAGAGCAGGATGTGTGGAAAACCACCTTTAAGACCAAACAGGGGTTGTTCGAATGGATGGTGATGCCATTCGGACTTTGCAACGCTCCAGCCACATTCATGAGGGTCATGAATGATCTTTTTAGGCCTTTCATTGATGAGTTTGTCCTTGTGTATTTAGATGATATTCTTGTATTTAGTAGGACTTGGGAGGAACATGTATGCCATGTAATCAAAGTGCTTGATGTTTTAAAGAAAGAACAATTGTATGTAAAGTTTTCAAAGTGTGATTTTGGGAAAACCTCTTTGGTTTACCTTGGTCATATTGTCAGTAATGGTCAATTAAAAATAGACCCCTCAAAAGTCGAGGTGATTTTAAATTGGCCTAAGCCCACCAATGTAACAGAGGTCCGTAGTTTTTTAGGTGCAGTACAGTACTGGAGGAGGTTCATTGCCAACTTCTCCGTTATTGCATCACCCTTACACACTCTGACAAGCATCAAACAAACCTTTCAGTGGGGAGGAAAACAGCAGAAGGCCTTCGAAGCACTGAAAGAGAAAATCAGCACCGCACCAGTCCTGGCTTTACCCGATCTCCAGCAGCCTTTTGAGATCGAAACCGATGCCAGTGGGTACGCCATGGGAGTTGTACTTTTGCAGCAGAAGAAGCCGATTTGTTACCATTCGGAGAAGTTCTCCCAGGCTATAATAAATTACCCCACTTACGACAAGGAATTGTATGCCTTGGTCCAAAGTGTGAAAAAGTGGAAACACTACCTGATCGGCAAGGAGACCATCATCCATACGGATCATCAGCCCTTGCAGTACCTTCAGTCACAGACCAAGCTGCAACAATCTCGTCATTTCAGGTGGATGGGGTTCCTACAGCAATTTCATCTGGTAATAAAGTATAAGAAGGGCACTAGTAACAAAGTAGCAGACATGCTCTCTCGCCCTCCTATCGCTGCTTCTATTATTTTGCATAATGTGTCATTGTCTTTTGAAAGTTATGTTGAACAGTACACTAACGATGATGACTTTAAAGAAGTTTATGCAAAACTAACTCATGGTTCACAGGTGGACAACTATCATTTGCAGGGGAAGCTGTTGTATCACCTTGGTAAATTGTGCATACCCATAGCAGAAAGGGTACATGTAATTCGAGAGGCGCATACCTCTCTTGTGTCTGGTCACTTTGGTGTTGAAAAAACCTTATGTCATTTGCAAAGGTTTTGTTTTTGGCCCCATATGAAAAAAATTGTAACCCGTTTTGTAAAGGGATGTGTGATGTGTTCTGTTTCAAAGCCCTCTAATAGAAAACTCGGGCTCTACACACCACTCCCTATTCCGGGTCGTCCATGGGAAAGTGTGTCGATGGATTTTGTAGGAGGTTTTCCTATGTCAAGAAAGGGTCACGACTATTTGTATGTTGTCGTCGACCGCTTTAGCAAAATGTGCATATTGATGCCTTATAAAAAGCAGGTCACTGCTGAGCAGACTGCTTGTCTTTTCTTTCAGTATGTTTGGGTCCACTTTGGGTTGCCCACGTCGATTGTGTCAGATCGAGACTCTCATTTCCTTGGAGATTTTTGGACCATCTTGTGGCGCATGATGGATACCAAGTTGAAGAGAAGCACGGCATTCCATCCACAAACCGACGGACAGACAGAGGTCGTTAATCGTACCGTGGTACACTTGTTGCGGGGCTATTGCAGCAAACATCCCAAGTTGTGGGATGAACACCTTCCATATGTGCAACACACTTACAACCGAGTAGTGCATTCCTCTACACAATGTTCACCTTTTGAGACATGCTTTGGTTACTTACCAAAGGACCCTTTCGACATGATCTATGGAAGGGATGAAGATGCCAATGGGCGTGATGACAGGGATAAAGCACAGCGGTTCATTCAGTGGATTCAGACGATTCACCAAGTAGTGCAAGAGCAGTTGGAGAAGAGTCAGGCCCGATATAAGGCCCGACATGATAAGCACCGAGTCGACCATCAATTTCAAGTTGGCGACAAAGTGTGGTTCCACATCAACAAGGATCGAATGAAGGGAGAAGGTAAGAAATTGCGACCAATCCGGTATGGTCCCTTTACCATATTGGAGAAGATTGGGAATAATGCTTTCCGACTCGACTTGCCGGTATACATGCAGATGTACTCAGTTGTGAATGTTGAAAATCTAAAACTTTATGAACCCCCATTGATTATGGACGCTGAGGAGGTAGGATCAGTTCCTACAGTGGATGAATTTGCACCAGAATATCTCGATGAACTGCCAGAGGACATCATTCTCGATCGAAGGACCGGGACTTCACGACGAGGAGATGTGGAGTATCTCCGTGTTGGTTTCAAAGGGATGCACCCAAGTAAAGCCAAATGGCTTGAAAAGGAGAAGGTGAGGGAGCAATTCCCTCACTTGCCTATTGATTGATGAGGCTTTTGGGGTCCAAAAGCTATTTAGTGGGGAGGAATGATCCAGGTGGATTAAACAGGTACAGGTACAAATGGCTTGAGTACAAGGCTCAAAAATCAAAGTGTTCGAAAATCCTTCGAACCAAGTTCAAGTTGTAGATCTCGAAATTCTGAATCCAACGGCGCAGACAAAACTCAATTCCGAGTCCGTATGAAGGAGTTAGGAGCAGTCAAAGTTCAGAGGTTGACTTGGTGATGTGGCAGACTAAGGAGGCAACAATTTTGCTGAAACCCGGCCACCGGATTCCGACCAACCTGGCCAGATTTCGGGCGAATTTGTGGGACCGTTAAATGCACTCCTTCGGTCAAAAATTCGAAGGTTAAAAAAAAACCTGTTTGTTTTAAATAACAATAAAAACAAAAAAAATATGTAATAAGGGTGGTGGGCCACCAACCCCGCCACCCCAATGCCAATCCATATAATATTAAAAAAGAAATGTGTTGGGGGGCGGGTGGTTAACCCCGCCACCCCATTCGCGGGTCTCCACATTATACAACGACAAACAATGATACGGGGCGGGGGTTGTTAACCCCACCGTCGCCGTCCTTTACACTTGGCGCGTTTCCATATGGGGCGGGCTTCCCAACATGGGTCTGGCCCCCCCACATCCACCTCAACATCAATGCCGAGTTAAATTTAAATACGGTTCAATGCTTTTTTTTTTGTTAAAATATGTAATGCGGTTAAATCAAAATAATGCAATCGGTCTTTTTATGGCGGGGTCGGGATTTGACCACCCGACCTCCACCCAAACAATGTGGATCTCAACCAATCCGCCTAACCATCTCTTTGGGAAGTCTGCCAACATTTTAGTATTTAAACCTTCATTCATTTGTGCGCCCAAGGATGGACAGGAGCGGGCACGGAAAACGAGGTAGTGGAACCTTGAATAGTGTGCAGGAGGGGGCGGAACCATGATCTGAGCCATTTTTCCAGAGGGGCCATATTTTCACTTTGTCCGATTGGGGCAAGTTTTATATGGATTCATCACTACACGACGCCACAAATCCAATGGTGCTGCCCGTTTTGTCATCAGAGGTCTGCAATTTTCGGCCATTTCCAGATTGGGCAGGTATAAGGGTGTAATTCCTCATTTTGTACTTGTACTTTCATTTTTCCATTTAATGAAAGCAGGGCCTCCCCACTATTAGAGCAGGGCCCGGAGACGTAGTCCCTCCTATACGAACTCTGATATCAACTCTGGTGTCTTCGTGCATGATGTTAATTGCTTCTCTCTTTTTCCGCTTATGCCTTTAAAGTTTCTTGTTTTAAAAGCTACAATTTTCACATGTTAATTCTTTTATACATCTCAAACAAAATATTTTGGATCATCCATGGTGATAATGGTGAAGTCTCCTATGCCATAATTCACTGATGTTTTGACTCTGCATCTTCTTAGCTTTTGTACTCAAATAATCACAATATTCTACATCCAATTTGTAGAGGTTCTTCACCCGAACCCTGATTTTCTTTACTTTTCATGTGGCCATGTGACAAAGGAAAACCTTCATTTTTCTAAATATCACATCATAGCCATCGTCTTCCAACATAGAAAATGGAACTAAATTATTCTTCAAAACTAGAACATACATGACATATTTCAATGTGAAATGAGAATCAGAATGCTATGAAAAATAATAGTATCGATGTTGGTTGTGGTATCCCTTCCATCATATCCTATCTTGATATGCATCTAGAGGTCCTTCTCCTCCAAGTCATTGAATAATTCTTCGTTGTCGTTCATATGGAATGAGGCTCCACTATCCATATACCACACACTACCATCATCGATGTCACCATGCATGAAATTAGGGTGAAATACAACTCGAATTGTGAATCAAGAGCTTCACTTGTATCTCCTCCTGAGTGCTTCTTGTCGACCTTCTTGTGCGGACACTTCATGGCATAATGTCTCGGCTCATGACAGTGAAAACATTTAATCTTTAAAAAGTCCTTATTCTTGCTTTCCTGACTAGAATCTCCTTTGGATTGGGATTTTTTCCCTTTCCCTCTCTTTGTAATTTCATCCAAGGCACATTTCTCCTCATCATCATGCTTTGATGAGGATCCATCTCTGTTGTTTTGCCTTATCTCGTCTTGCACCAAGTCGGACCACAAATGCTCCCACTCTAGTAGCTTTTTCCTCCCATTTACGAAATCCCGGTTTTTGTGTCAAATCTTGGGAAGGCCTAGAAGCGTTAGGTTGACCAAATCATCTTAAGAGACTTTAACTCCAACACTCCCAAGCTCATCCCGATATTGGGTGAACTTGATCAAGTACTTTGGTATTATGTTGCCCTTTTCCATCTTGATCTTCTGAAGCTTATCCTGTAGTGCCACCTTCCTTTGGTCATTGATATTTTGAAGGAATTTTGTCAAGGCCTTCCACATTTCATATGGAGTTTACTTATTGTGGAGGTTCGAGACAATATGATCTCGAACTACTTCTAATAACATCCTTCTTGCCTTGGATGCATTCTTCTTCCATTCTACTAGAGTATGTTGTTATTGGTGTCGGAAAATTTATATCAATTTATTCCTTCAATCCATGTTAGGTCCCTATATTAATAGTATAGTCCCTTATTATTGTTAGTGTAACCCCCTTATTGTTATTATTGTACCCTTGTAACCCCCATATTTTTATTATTGTTCCCTTAATTTATTATTGTTAGGTCAGCTAGGATTACATTGTGGCTCCATGGACTCTTATATATAGAAAGGAGGTTTTTTAATTTGAATCATCCAAGAATTGTTCATTCATGTAATGTATTGGAGGTTTCCCCCTTGAAGTGGCTTATTTCTAAGGCATTGATATCTCTTTTCTTCTATTTTTGGAGTTTGTTAGTCATCAGTATTTTTTACTTGTTAGTGATGACTAGTTCAACAACCTAGTTTTCCAACAGCTTATCTTAAAATTTGTCAAATTTTGCCAGCTGGGAAAAACACCCATAAAACTTTTTTCTCTCCTTACTTTTTAGTTCGCCCATGACAATTTGAAATCCCATTTTCAAATCCTACCTAACCTCAGCCATACTAAGTCTGCCTGTCAGCTCTAAAGGGAAAATCCAAGTCTGTTCAAAAAACCTCCCCTAAGTTAGGAAGTGGCGCTTTAAGGCATTTCACCCTTGGCAACCATCAAAAGGCCAAAAAAAAAAAACCTCCATCTGCTACAGACCAATCATAACAGACCTCCCACTCTGCTAATGAAGTTAGTCACAGCTCTAAGTCGCGCCACTTACACGCCCCTAAGTCTCAACAATGAATAGACCATAAATCTCAAGCTGATTTTAGGTGTTTTATACTGTTTATGGATTCTACAAGCACAGGAAACATGTCATCATCTCAGTAGAAAATTCTTGACTCTACATTAGAAGAACAGTTGCTTCTCAATGTGAACATGAGCCTGAGATACATCTGCAGGGCAGAGAGTTATTCATCAAACTCTTGCAGCTTCATTCAACATGAAAACACAGTAGAAGAAAGACAACACTGTCAAACAGACTTGAAATTTGTCATGGCCAAGAACCTCCTTCATCTATAAGCAGAGGGTTAAGGCACCTCCTTCATCTACAAGTAGAGGGCGATGGCTGATGTTGACTTGACAAGTTGCAAACTGACTGTAAGACAGGTTTGTTTTTAAACAGTGAAACAGTAACTGCAGGTTTCCAAGGAAAAGTGATGATTAAGAAATAGGGCTAAGATCAGAAATGTTCAAATCAGAAGAAAACAGAGTTTTTAGGTCTTATGTCCTAATAAAGAAGATAAATTGAAGTTTCAGGCATCATCATCATGGCGCAAAAAAAAGAGACTCCATTGATCAAAGCTATCATAACAAAACATCTCTGCAGGGGTGCTAGTATGAATGGCACAAATCAGTGCTGAGCAAGAAGACACTTCAGTAAAAAAGGACTTCTGTGTACTCTTATGTTTCTATTGGGTTGTGGAATATAGTCTATGGTTTCTAGATAAACATAGAGAAAAAGCAGGCAAGTAGTACACAACCCCCAGACATAAGCCATCTTGATATCATTCAAAGCGCCAGTGCAAGTCCAGGTGTTGCAATCCACAATCCACCACAAAGACAAGTGTATTCTTCATATGCAGTAGGGTTGGTGATTTCAGAGTTTCATTAGGAGGAAAATGGCTAATAAAAGACTTGATGTTTGTGAGAAATTCTAGCTGCCATTTCACACCTCATATATTTGTCTCCTCAACACAAAGATATGAACAGGTGCCTTTTCAAATCTGTTTATAACAGCTGACACAGAAAATCTGGCTTATCTCCTCAAGAGGCATTACAGTTGAAACTATTGTTCATAATATGCAAAAGGGTGCTTTGACCTACTGTCAGTTTTTGGAAAGCTTGAGACAAACATAGGTCTTCATTAGGTAAAGATCAAGAGGCACCATATTGGTATGTTTTGAGCAGAGAAAAGTGTGTTGGAATCAGCACCCTCCTTGATCAACAGAAAATGGAAAATTCTGAATAAATGCAACAAATTTGTTAACACCTACAGTTGGAGAAAAAACTGATGAAACACCTGGAGGCAGAGATTGTCAAACCAAGTTAAAAAGATAAGCCATCTCTTTTCAAATGACAAAGCAGTTTTCAGTGTTTTTCTTGACAGATTTAGAGTGGGTTTTACATAATAAATATCATCAACAGTGTTAAAAAAAAGTGATAGAGGATGATCCACAGTTCATTAGGGTTTTTCTCAAAGTTGGAGCTTCAGTGTTAAATTATCACCAGAGGGACAAATATTAGCAGAAATCACCTTTTTGAATCTATATGCAGGAGTGAAAACAGTTTTAACCTTTTCAAAATAGGTTTGCTTGCAATAAAAAGATTGGTACATATTAACATGGTTTAAGAGCATGAAAGATGTGCTGCCAACATCATCTCAAAAGGATAGATCCCTCTCAAATACAGGCTATATCATTCAGGTTTCAAAAAGTGCACCAAAGGCATATTTGAAGAAAAGAAAAAACTTTGAAAGCCCTTACAAAGACTAACCGAGAGGTTTGATTTCATTTTTCATTTCAAATTAACAAAGTGACCGTTGGGGTTTTTCACCTTTTTAAAGGAATAAATCGAAGTGGCAAACTCATTTTCGAGTTCTCCAAGAAGATCGAGCCATCTCTCTGCAATTCCAAGCGGCAAGCGAAGTTTTCAAGTCAAATTTTAAAGGTTTTCAGAGTTGGAGCACCGCACGGCACTCCTGGAAAAGTGCGCGGCACTCCTGGGCAAGGTTTTTTCACTACACAACAAGCGCGCGTAGCACTCCTGTAGCCGCGGTCATGGGCGCCCGACACCGACCCGACAACCAAATCTTGCGCGACGTTTTTCTTTCTAAGAGTGCCGCACATGTTTCCGGCCTCTAACACGCTTTCCAAACTTCCTCCAAGGTGATTTCAACTCACTAAAAGGGTTTTGCATCATATTCTGAGGTACTTTGCACAGCTCCCCCTTGAATTCACGTTTGATAGATAATGTTTGGAGGCCAAGGAAATCGGGTTTCAAACAGTTATGTGTGAAGTGAATGTGTTAAAGCGGAATAGGGTATTTTATTTCAAAACAGGCTTGCGGGTTTTTGACTGCTTGAAAACCTTTGTTACTACCACAGAAGCATTTCAAACTATGCCAACTCTGTCCTTTAAACACAAGAAGCTTGGACTGTTTTTAGCCCCTTTGCTTGACTGAGTTTATATTGTTAAATATATTGGTGGACTGCATATGAGGGTTAAGGTTTCGATCAAGGGGAGCTTCTCGACATTGACCTGCTACAATTTTTGGTATCACAGTACAGAAACATATTTTAACTCTATCATCATCTATGTAAACAGTGTTTTTGCTATGTAAACATCTATTATTCAAAACTGTGCTGGAATGTTGATATGTTGATTAAGTGTTTACAGGGAAAAGAAAATGCGTTGAACTAAAAACTGCGTTTTCACTTTCCTCTAACAAGACAAAGGTGTTTTATTCCTCAAAACATAAAAAAGCAGGTTACCCCTATCAACCACAGAAAAGGACAGTTGTTCACTGTGTATAATTTTGACTGCCTTTTTTGTTCTTCAAACTCATTTGAGAAGTTGTTTTTCAGAGGGTACAAAGGCATTTTTCTAGAGAGACAGGGATTCTATATTGAAAAGAGAGCTTTGATTGTTTGAAAGGATAAAACTCCTACAGCTTTTTCTTGAAAACCTTTGAAACATTTTGTCACCTTTGTTCTATAAAATAGTGAAATTGATTGTGTCTGCACTAAAGGTGACTATATATGATATGAGCTTTGTTGATTGATTGGCTTACTAGACAAAGGCATGATTGAGAATTTGAAAAGTTTACCATTGGCCAAAGATACGAAATAGGTTGTTGAGCTCCAAACAACACAGAGCAAGGTGACTTTGTCACTATACACAGCAATTTCACCTAACAGCCTATCTTCATTTCACTGTGTTTTCTCTTATTAGAAGGTCTGCTAGCTGAAATACATATCAAAGGTAGGAAGGCCACATTGTAAAGGAGCAGAGGTTTTGTATTGAGAAGGACATTTTGCACTAGCATCCAACAAAAACATTGTTTCCTTATCATAATAGTGGGTTGACATAGTTTAGCTTAAAGAAGGGCAGTTTAAAAGCAATGAGACAGTTTGGTGCTTCAAGATCATATTTAGCCCAAAATTCCACCCAGGCAAGACAGCAGAAGTGGTTTACACAAGAGATATGATCCAATTTCTACTGAGGAGGTCAATGCACATCCATCCATCCTCTTCAATTTTCATGAGGTAGGTTGTCTGGATTTCTGCCAAAGAGTACAGGAGGTCAAAAGTTTCTCGCCCTTGACACACCTATGCGCCTTGAGGTTCCAAAGCAAACATTTTCAGGTGGCAGACCTTGATTTCAATTTTTCCCCGAGGTCGGTATCTAAAGCTACCAAAATCCCATATCATGGTGAGAAATGGTTCAAGCAGGCCTATCTAGATTTGGATGACTACAAGCCTTTCATCAAGCCCGAGCACAGAGAAACATGCACTGCCATTTTTCCTTTTTCTCATCTTCTTGCCAGCTATGCTCTTCTGATGAAGATCATAATGAAGTATTTTACTTGTGAAGAGAGATTTACTAAAGTTTATGCCTACCATGTCCGACTATTGATGCATTTCACTAGAACTAGGCAGCTCAATCTCCCTTACTTTTTGTGCAAGAGCATCGAGAAAATGGCATCCTTAGTTCAGAAGAAGCCTCCATCTCATCAAATAGCTTCTCTCTTCCATCATTCTCTGATCAAAATCATCATTCTTCATCAGCTGGAGAAGAAAGGGGTTTCTTGGGATGTTTTTATCAGTCACCCGGATTTCTCCACTGTTCCTCCGGTCCATATATCTCCCACCCCGCCTATTCATCGCCCTTTACCTTTATCTAGTAGGCCTACTCCTAGAAGGCTCAGGATCACCACAGAACAGTCAGGACAGCATGAAGAGGAGGGGCATGAACAGGTAGAGAAAGAGGAGGACAAACATGAAGGAAGTGATAAAGGCCAGCAGCTTGGTTTTGATGGTCAGGAGCAGCAGCTTGAGCCACTAGGTGAGCATGGAGTTGAAAAACAATAGCAGCTTGATGTTGGTGAACAGGGGCAGAAGTTTGAATAGCATGATGAAGGTGAGCAGCAGCAGCAGTCCTCTCATGATACATTACAGCCTCCTCAAGTTGCACAACAACTTCAAGAGGAAGGGCTTTTTCCGGAAGGTGACAAACAAAGTGACAAGGGCAAGGCCATCATGCCTTCCTCTCCCGAGAATACTAAGCCCAAAACAGAAAATAAGCAAATGCTCAAGGTGGTTACTCCAAAAGTAACAAGGGCTATCTGGAGCAAAATAAAATCGCCCAAGAAACCTCTCACTAGCATGCCAAGAAGGAAGAGTGCAAGGTTAGATTTCAAGGGCAAAGGGAAAGGCAAGATAGGAGAAAGTCAAGAACATGGAGGTGAATTGACTATCATCCCAATCCAAAGTGATGACAGCGATAATGAAGCCCACATTCTTGAAAACCTTCTAATCCATCGAGAGGGCCAAATTGAAGCATTGGAGAATGACCTTCATCGGGCAAAGAACTTCAATCATTTCTTGGAGATCCAAAATAGACGAATGAGTGTCCATATGGCAGTTTATGAAACACGGGAAATTAAATACAAGAATGAGGCTGCCAAAGCACAAGCAAGAATAGAAGAGCTTGTAGGTGATTTTGATGAGGGTGAAGAAGAAGACCAGCCTAGGCAGAAAAGGCCTAGAACCATAGGGCTTAAAAGAGCCCTGGAAAAGCAAAAGGAAGAAAAACAAGCCCATCTTCAATCCACTCCCCTCACTGCACTACTTGAGCAAGAAATTAAAAGCAATAAGGAGGCATGGATAGAAAGAGCCAATAAGCATTTGGAGATGAAGCTTGAGAAGGCAAACCGAGACTTGGAGTTGCAAAGGAAGATGACACAACACTATCAAAAGCTAAATCAGTTTGCCCAGTGCAAGCTAAAGGCCACTCAAGAGAAACTAAAGGAAACAAAGGGGAAGCGTCCGACAGGGAAAGAAAGGAAAGGCACATCAGCACTTGATCTTTTTGCTTCAGTTTCGAAGCATGTTGCCAAGGACCCTTGAGGGTCATGCATACCAATTTTGGGCCCATTTTGACAACTTTTGGTTTTTTGGCATTTTTGAGTTTTTGATCAAAAACTCATAAATTCACCATTTCATTTTGAGGATTCATCAAAGGAGGAGAATGGTATCATTGGATGCCATGATTTCATGAGCATGCCCTCAACGATTTTCAGAACATTTGGAGATCATTTTCCCCCTCAAAACGGTGAAAAATACTCTCTTTTTGCACACTCTGCTCGGTCTATCAGCAGACTGTAATTTTCTGGCTTTTTACACACAGGTGCAGATTTGGAGGACTTTTGGGCATCAGATTGGGAAAATTTCAGTTTCGCCGGAAATTAGACACTCAGATCTTTCCAACGAGCTATCATGAGCCTTGTTTCGACACCAGGAAGGCTGCCAAATGTTTCCAGAAAGTCAGGGGACCTTTTGTTGATAAAAAATTGAAGTATTTTTGTAATTTTTGAACCTCTAAAATCTGCTTTTTCCAAATGTGCATTTAGCTATTTTTGCACATGGAAAATGATGCAAAGTAAATATATTTCCCATTTTTATCATTTTTTTAGATATTTTATGAGATATTTTGTGCCTTGGGCTTTGCAAAGCCTCAAGGACAAATTTAGATATTTTGATTAGGCCAATGGGATAGCTAGTTGAACCATGAGGTTTTCCTCACTTAAGCCTATATATTCCAAAGGCTTTCATTGTAAAACAGGGCTGAACTTGAGAAGAGAAGCAATATATGGTCATATGAGCTTTGGAAGAAAATACTTGTGTTATGCTTTGGATTGCCTCTTGGATGTTCTTAGATGAATGATGAAGGATTGTTGATGGATTCCATGACATGGTAGAATGGTATAGTGTCTCTTGATTTGTTGTTGTCTTCTAGTTTTCATTCATGATACATGTTTCTTGCTTGCTATAGATCAGTAGAGAACAAATTTGAGATATGCCCATGGAGGCACCTCAAATTTCCTGAATCTTCATAGCCTTCATATTTTCTTCTTCCTTAGTTGCATTAAAGAATTCTTAATTGCTCTTTAACAACTTGAGGATTTTGTTGCTTGTTTCATTCATAGTTCTATACATGCTAAGGACTTATGGTATGCCCTACTTACCTATGACTAGCTATAGTTCCATCCATGAAATTTCTCTTTGACTGATTAGATTATCATTTTGTTTGAACCAAGGAGGCCTAGTTTCGATCTAGCCCTTTGCCTAAAACTATGCAAATCTTGTTGTTCAAAGTGCCCAATAACTTGAAGTACTGTGTTTAGGCATTCCGGCATAGTGTTTTGAGTTGTTTTTCTTCCTTAAGTGTTTTCCCCAAAGTCTGATAGCCATTTCCCAAAGTTAGAGGGTCTTATACTTCTATCCATGGCTTGAATGTTTATTTCTAAGTATTGATTAGCTTGTAGTTACATTTTGCATGATTAATGGTTTTCCCTACCATATTTATGTTATCTATTAAACTAATTATGCTTGAAACTCTTTGTTTTTCACAAACTTGATGTCCATTTACTCCATTTTTCCCTAAGATCCTTTCTACCTTGAATCAAATAGGCCCTTCAACAGCCTTGTATCGTCATCTAATAGCTTTCTTGACCTTTTGACCCCATAGCCCAGTTAATCTAACATCTTGTTATCTATTTTATATCTTTGATCAGTTTCATCCCTCACAACTAAAAAAAACCAAAAAACTTACTCCATAACTAGCCTAAAATCAGAACACAATAGGAAAACACACAGATATCCTTTACACATATAGAGAGAGCCCTCTCTGAGTCCAGGAAGGCTAGGTCCTTGGGCTCCAAAGCTTGGTTTGATGTTACACTGTCATTTTTCTTGCCAATCAGCCAAATCACGGGACCCTAACAGAGTTGGTTTCACAACATTTGGTATCAAAGCTTTGGATTCTAGGGTTTCGCTGCTCCAAACAGGTCATCGTGACATTTTCGCTATAACTTTTTTTCTACGAAGTTTTAGAAGATGAAATTTTTAGGGTGAAAAGCTGAAATCCAGAGGAACATCGTCAAAAACTTTCAGAGCTTGGTTCAAAATATTTTCAGAGATATGATCTGTGGAAGGTAGTGCTTTTTCAGGCTCCTGAATTTCATCTCAAAGAGGTGATTGTGGGAAAATATTCATAACTCTCTCTCTGAGCACGGATTGGAGTGCCGTAAAAATTGGTCGTAATTAAACAGTCTGTAGTTTATTTTCTATCAATTTTAGAGCCAAAGGATGAAACAGTGACACGTGGAAAGTCGTACAAGTTCACTCTACTGAACAAGTCCAAAATTGGGTCATTGTGGGAGATTGGACATAACTTTGTCTTGAAGAATCCAAATCATATCAGACCTATGCCATTGGAAAGAAGCTTCAGACGACTACTACAAGGCTGAATTTTAGATATTGATGATCTTCAATTATAGAGATAATTCAATTTCAATATCGAGCTCCTCAAAAGCAAGTAAAAGGTGTGTATTTTTTTTCCGAATTGCATAAGTCTTGTTTGAAGAATCAAGTTGAATTGATTCCAAGGGCATATTGTAGAATAGATATCAGTATTGGATTGTAAAATGGCCCCTAAAAATAATTAAACACCCATTCAGCCTTTGGAAATCTCTACTATGACTCATGAAGACGAAGAATGGAAACATGACATATCAAAATTACAAGAGCAAGTGCAATAAATTTTGCTCTCGCAAGGAGCAAAAAAAATGACATGGAAGTTTTGAAGAAAGGCATGGAAACTAAGATGGATGGTTTGAAGAAAGGCGTGGAATCTAAGATGGATGGTTTGAAGAATGGCATGGAATCTAAGATAGATGGCATGGAGGCTGGCATGGAATATAAGATGGATGACATGGAAGCTAAGATCGATGAGAAAATGGAAAACATGAAGAATGTTATAAAAGCAGACATGGATGGTTTGACAAAGTTGATACAAGAAATGTTTCATAATGGTGAAAATATGGTAGAGGAAACTCATGATGAGAACAAAATAAATGTTAATCGTGATTTCATAAAATCTAATGTTGACGAGAAGAACCACCATATTCCAAAAATGGATATGAGGAAGTTTGATGGAAAGGATCCTATAACATGGATACTATATATGGAGCAATATTTTGATCTCCATAATGTGCAAAACACACAAAAGGTACGCATTTCAACTTTACATTTAGAACAAAATACATTTGTATGGTATCGATGGCTTTGCTCTCGTAAAAATATTGTTACTTGGTCAATTTTTACGGAGGAAATGATAGCACATTATGAGGATACAAAGAGCAACGCCTTCTTCAGCCAATTGATAAATCTCAAACAAAAGGGTTTAATGGGGGAGCACATTGAGGACTTCCAAAAATTGAATATAAGGGTAATTGATATTCCAGAGGAACACAGGATTGATCTCTTCATAGGCACTTTAAAGGATAACATCCAATGAAGTTCTCTTTTTGGAATCTAATTCATTGGAGAAGGCATTCAAGTTGGCAAGAAAAATTTAATGTAAAATTATGGCAACAAGGAAGCCTACCACTCACTTCTATAAAGAAGGAAGTGTTGCTACTCCTAGATTTCCACAACCTACAAGGTTGACACCACAACAATTGGAAGAAAAAAGAGAAAAAGGGCTTTTCTACAGTTGTGATAGAAAATACACTAAAGGTCATAAGTGTGCTGAGAAGAAATTATTTTACATAGATTGTGAAGAGGAAGAAGAAAATGAACAAGAAGAGGATATACACCGGGAACCAACCCAAGAAGAGGAAGAAATGAGTTCGACCATATCGTGTAATGCATTGGAAGGAATTAACACTCCTCAAACTCTCAAGATAGAAGGACCTATCAAGAAGAAAAAGGTAATAGTGTTGATTGATTCAGGTAGTACCCATAATTTTATTCATTGTAAGGTAGCCAAGGAATTGAATTGTTTCCTATACCTAGCACCAGAATGTCAAGTGACGGTTGCAAATGGAGGAACTATAAATTTCTCTGGAAAATGCCATAATATCAAGCTAACCATGGGGGAATATGTATTGAATAGTCCAATGCTTTCCATTCCTATGGGAGGTGCTAATGTTTTACTAGGAGTACAATGGTTACAATATTTGGGGACGGTAGCTTTTAATTTTCAAGAACTTTTCTTGAATTTTTTTTCAAAAGGAAAGGAAGTCAAATTACGGGGTATTGCAGGGAAGTCAGGAAAGATAATAAGCTCTAATGTCATGACGAAGCTTCTAAAGAAAGAACAACGAGGCATAATTTCACAATTATGCTCACTAGAAGTTCCAACATCAAAATCATCTATTTCTGTAGATCTCCAAAAATTCTTGGACAATCATTCAAAGGTTTTTGAAACTCCAAAAGGACTCCCACCTATTCGTGATCATGATCACGCTATTCATTTGATTCCAGGAAGTGTTCCTCCAAATATCAGGCCTTATAGATATCCTTATGTCCAAAAGAGTGGAATTGAACGTATGATTACAGAAATGTTAGAGGCAGGTATAATTAAACATAGCCAAAGTTATTTCTCTGCTCCTGTAGTATTGGTACACAAGAAGGATGGATCATGGCGCATGTGTCCAGATTATAGGGAGCTCAATAAGCTTACCATTAAAGATAAATTTCCCATTCCTGTGATTGATGAATTACATGGAGCAATTTATTTTACATAATTGGATCTTTGTTCAGGGTATCATCAAATTAGAATGAAGACTGAAGATATTCTAAAAACAACATTTCAAACTCATGCGGGTCATTATGAATTTTTGGTCATGCCTTTTGGCCTTACCAATGCACCTTCTACATTTCAAGGGTTGATGAATTCCATTTTCAAACCCTTCCTTAGAAAATTTGTGCTAGTATTTTTTGATGATATACTAATCTGCAGCAGGTCTTGGAAGGATCATGTTCAACATGTTGACGGGGTGCTCAAACTATTGTAGGAGAAACAATTATATGCAAAAACATCCAAATGTTTCTTTGGAGTACAAGAGGTGGAATATTTGGGTCATATTGTATCTCACGAGGGTGTTAAAGTAGACCCTAACAAAATTAAAGCCATTAAGGAATGGAAAGTCCCCACAACCATAAAGCAGTTGCGAGGATTTCTCGGGTTAACGGGGTATTATCGCAAGTTTGTTAATAATTATGGGAGAATAGCAGCACCTCTAACAACATTATTGAAGAAAGATGCATTTTCATGGACTCCTGAAGCAACTAAGGCCTTTGAACGTCTTAAAGAGGCAATGTGCCTAGCACCGGTCTTAGCTACACCAGACTTCCCAAAAACCTTTATTGTGGAATGTGATGCCTCAGGAAATGGAATTGGTGCAGTTTTAATGCAGGAAGGAAGACCCATTGCTTTTGAAAGTCGTCCAATCAAAGGAAAGTATTTACAGAAACCTATTTATGAGAAGGAAATGTTAGCAATACTGCATGCACTAAAGAAATGGCGAACTTACCTAATGGGAAAATACTTCAAGGTAAAAAATGATCATGATAGTCTTAAACACTTTTTGGAACAAAGACTATCTTTAGAATAACAGCAAAAATGGGTCACAAAGATGTTGGGTTATGACTTTGAAATAATCTACAAAAAAGGGAAGCTAAATGTTGTTGCGGATGCACTCTCAAGAAATAATGAAGAGGTGGAAGCATTGCTTTGTGCCATTTCTATTATCCAACCAGATTGGATAAATGAAGCAAGAGATGAATGGAAGAAGGACAAAGATGTATGGACACTCATCCAAAAGTTGCAGCAAGATCCTAGTACATCTGATACATTTAGTTGGAAAAATGATTCCTTATGGTACAAAGATCGCTTATATCTTTGTAAGAATTCCCATCTAAAACAAAAGATTCTTCTGGAATTGCACACTTCTCCTTTGGGAGGACACTCGGGATTTTTAAAAACTTACCACAGGGTGAAGAAAGAATTTTTTTGGGATGGCCTTAAATCTGATATTCAAAAGTTTGTGGCGGAATGTTTGGTTTGCCAGCAGAATAAAGTGGAAACAATTAAGACCCCGGGACTTCTACAACCTTTATCCATTCCAAGTCAACGTTGGGAGGAGATTTCAATTGATTTTATCATAGGTTTACCTAAGTCTGAAGGAAAGAGTGTCATCATGGTGGTAGTTGATAGACTTACCAAGTATGCACACTTTTGTGCATTATCTCATCCATTTAAAGCAAGTAAAATTGCTACTACATTTATGGATACAATTCAAAAGCTACATGGAAACCCAAAGGTTATTGTGAGCGACAGAGATCCCATTTTTACTGGAAATTTTTAGACGGAGTTGTTTTCTTGTTTGGGTACTCAATTATTTCATAGCTCATCTTATCATCCTCAATCCAATGGTCAAACTGAGATAGTAAATAAATTTTTGGAAGGATATCTTCGTTGTTTTGTATCTGATAAACAAACACAATGGGTCAAGTGTTTACCTCTAGCTGAATGGTGGTATAAAACTTCCTTCCATACTGCAGCAAAAATGACCCCATTTATGGCACTTTATGGATATCATCCACCATCCATCACATCATATTTAAGAGAAAATTCAAAGGTTCAAGTAGTGGAAGATCACATCAAGAATCAACAAGAAGTTCTCCAACTCTTGAAGGACAACCTAAATTTGGCACAAAATCGAATGAAACAACAAGCAGATCAACATCACAGCGAGAGAAGTTTTGATGTAGGAGACTGGGTAATTTTACGGCTACAACCATACAAAAAAATGTCCCTCAAGCAAGCTAAGAAGGATAATAACTTATCGCCAAAGTACTATGGTCCTTACAAGGTGTTGCAAAAGATTGGTACTATGGCATACAAATTGGAGCTTCCTGCTTCTTCTCAAGTGCATCCAATTTTCCATGTTTCATGCTTAAAGAAGGTTATAGGTGAAAATCTTCCAGTTTAAACAATATTGCCAGAACTTGATGAGGAAGGAAAAATCATATTGGAACCTGAAGCGATCACGGAAACAAGAACTCGATAGCTACAGAATCGATCAATTTCAGAGTATCTCATCAAGTGGAAGAACTTACCCACTGAAGATTCTACATGGGAGGATGAGAATTTTATAGAGAAGCACCCATAGCTACTCACGCATTGAGGACAATACTTTTTTGAAGGAGATGGGCATGTTAGGTCCCTATATTACTAGTATAGTCCCTTATTATTGTTAGTGTAACCCCATTATTGTTATTATTGTACCCTTGTAACCCCCATATTGTTATTATTGTGCCCTTAATTTATTATTGTTAGGTCGGCTAGGATTACAATGTGGCCCACTAGGATTACATTGTGGCCCCATGGACTCCTATATATAGAAAGGAGGTTTTGTAATTTGAATCATCCAAGAATTTTTCATTCATGTAATGTATTGGAGGTTGCCCCCTCGAAGTGGCTTATTTATAAGGCGTTGATATCTCTTTTCTTCTATTTTTGGAGCTGGTTTCACAAAAATTATCTTCTATGATTGCTTCCATCCAATCCTTCCAAGAAATGTAATTCAAGCTACCCTCAAGGTCATACTCGAGCCTCATACCATATAAATCAATCCTGATCCTACTGCTATCTCTGGAGAATATATCTGCAAAACCAATTCCTCCTGCAAGGATAAACTCTTATTCTTCTCTTCTATAGTGATTTCAACTCTGATGCTATGTAGAAATTCCTTGTGGATTCAAACTGCTAATTTTAATTTTCTAAAACAATATACTTGAATCTACTCTACCAATTGCAGAAACAATCAACGCTCGCAAAATCACGAAGCATACAAGAAAAAGAATTCAATCAACACATTATATAATGATTTCCTAGGGAAATTTATAGCTTAAAAACTTGTTATTTGTATATGGAATTAGTTAGAAAATATGAGAATATTACAACACTTATCTCATGCCCGAGCAACCTCAACATTATCTCTATTTGTTTCATTTCTTCCTAGACAAGCCTAGGCCAATACCTAACCAAATTTCTCTTGCCAAATTCCCTATTTATTTTTGTTTTTTCCTTGGGAATTAGCCCCTATTAATTATGAAAATTCCTCAATTGGAATTGTGCAATACATCATAGGCCTTCCTCTGACTACATACACCACATGTACAATTTGGATGATTATACAATTGACAATACACTGCCCTTGAACCCAAATATCAATTGGATAAATTGTATATCTTGCATGCATCATTTATTTTTGGTTGATTTTTCATTTAACTGGTTGATCACAAAGTACACACCCCATTACTTGACTGATCAGAATCTGGATCAAGGGAAAAAAATAGCTCAAAATTCAAAGTGCTCATAATTGCACTAAACTAGCACGACAGCGACGGGCCCATTGCCAGAAATCCAACGCAACTCTTTTCGTCAAAAACTGAGTTCGGACGAAGAAGTTATAGTCTATTAATCATCGTTCAAAACACACAAATTTTTTTTTTTTAATTGTAGAATAGGTATAGGGTGATGACATGGCATCCTAGTTAGCATGCAAAGAATCTTCTTCAGTGTTTTTCGAATGGGACTGTGACAAGTGTCACAATTGGATTCGTGAGTTTAGTTTGAGAAGGTGAAATTTTCCCAATGTCCTCCTAAGGTTGAAATTAGGTTCATAATGATTTTTAATGTGTGGAAAATTATTTATTATTATTAATGTTGGATATATATATATATATATATATCAATCTTAATTATTAATTCCAAACATTATATATTAAATTCCACATTTATTATAAATCCAAACGAATTTCATATCCCAAAGTCCAATATACGGTGGTGCATATGTTTTTAAACTATGGGTTTAATACTATTTATAGTGGTATAATTTAATAATACAATGTAAAACCTTATGGCAAAGGTTTAACCAAAGTTTAATGGTGGAGGCATTTAAACAAAGTCTAATGGCGCATACTGTTAAGTGGACAAAACATGTATAGATGGGCAAGGTTGGGGCTCGACCCCATGACCTCCCCCATGCCATTCACCACCACTTTGTTTTACTACCCCATTTTTCATTCATCTCTTTTGTTTTTCTTTCTTTCATTTGAAGTACCATTGTGGTTTCTTTTTATTTCTTTCTTTAAGTATGCATTATTAAGCATATGACTAGGGTTTAGGGGTTTACAATGAACTAACATAGCTCTAACATTCTTATATTGGGGCTTTTACCTTTATACATGCTAATACCTAAAAAAATTTCACATTTTGACTTTAAAGCATCTTACACATGGGTTTTCATTGCATTTAATAGGACCTAGATGGATGACTTATGATAAGATAACAATCCTTTGAAAAATATGATGTATGGAATAGAAGTGAAAAATAAAGATGAAAAGTATTATGTATGGTTGGGATATGAAGTATGCTATGTTCTACATATTTCTCTAATAGTATAACATGGATCATGAAGTAACCACCATGGTATCCTCTAAGAAAAAAAAATTAAAAATCTAGATTCTTATTATACATTAGTATATTACACAGAATTCCCACCACATCGAAAGAACACATATGAAACATTAACACCATGCCGATGCAAGAAGCTCACACATGAAACCATATTAGAGAAACTAATGTGAACAAGATAAACTGTGATAAAATAGTACCACATATGCGAAAGTATAGTGTGTCATATGTAATTGCATTTGCAATCTAAGATGTACCAGATAGTAGTTAACATAACATGGTTGAAGCATCTAAAAAAACGAGGACTAATGTGAGATGAGATCATCATATATCTAAAGGAGAAATAGAATAAAAAATTGTATAGATACATGAGCAAGAGAGTTGGTTTAAGTTGGAACACCACAGAATTGAGAGCCTGGCTCTCGAAGTAGTTACCCCTAAGGGGGGGGGGGCTCACTCGAAGCAACTCATTTCTCTCATAGCTTAGTTGATCCACTCACTATAGAGCATTATAGTCCTATCATCTAGTGATCCAAGGGCCATGACACTCCCTTCCTCTACCCTACAAAACACAAGAAAGGTGTTATACTTCTTTCCCTTTAGAGATATTCATTTATTTCGGTACTCTTGTCTCTTAATTCAGTTATGTGAATCATTTGGAAAAATATAGCCAATTGGCTCTCAAACAATCAACACCCATCAATAACCTATGGTGTTAGATTTCTACCTCTTCACTCTTTGTACACATTTATAGCCTCGTGAGTTCTAAGCCAAAGGGAGTTAGATGTTTTACACCTCAATATACTTGTATTTTTTTTTATAGGAAAGACCCAATGACTAAGCAAGAGTCGAGACATCCCGTATTGACCACGGACCAAGTGAAAGTTCCCTAGGGATGCCTACTCCTTGAGCCGAATCAATACAGGCTACAACATGCCTTAGGATACTTGAACATGGGGCGTTGTGTGGCAAGCCAAAATCCAAGTCACTTGAGCTAAGAACCGTTGGCTACACCTTAATAGACTTTAGCATTCAAATTTCTAGTGAGAGATGGGTCCCTTTTACAAAAAACAAGGAACTTTCATGGACCAATTTGGTCATGCCACAATCAAGGGGTTTTCATGCACCAATTTGATCGCCTCACAATAAAAAAGCTCTCATGCACCAATTTTATAGTTATTATTATTAAAAAAAAAATCAAGTTGACCTTTTATTACGCCAAGAGGTGCTCTACACCTCAATATAGGGCTATTTTTACATGTCAGCTTAATATGTTGTATTTATATTAATATGTCCAATTTATAATACGTAAATTGGGAAACATTTACATGTAGGTTAAAATTAATATAGAGCTCAAGGGATATGTTTGCACCTTGACTCACTAAAATTATATAAAAATAAAAATTAAACTAAAAAAATTAAAATTAATAATTAAACCAGCCTAGATCAATTTCAACTCAGTAAAGAGGTTTGCACCTTGAGAGATTTGATCCCTTCAAGTTAGGCTGGTATTATTAATATTTTATCATCCATGTCATTTATCTACACCAAATTAACATGAAATGAGTTGAAAATACTATAAAAATTTGTGTTGAATACTTGATTTATTAAAAATCCTTAAATTACTCAACTAACTAATTCATTTCATGTCATTTATCTATATAAATAGACTTTATATAATAATGGTTAAGAGCATGTGGAAGTGTTGAATTACTTGATTTATTAAAAATCCTTAAATTACTCAACTAAGTAAATCAATTTCATGCCATTTATCTATATAAATAGACTTTGATTTGAACCCTCTAACTAAATTACTCAACTAACTAAATAGGTTCCAGGATCAATCCTCATGATACTCAATGGGATTTGAACCTGGGTCTCGTGGGTTTCACCTAGCTAAAGTTGTCGTTAAACCACATATCACTGTATGTATATCTTCTTAGACTTAGCAGTTGAATCGGAGGTGGATCCCTTGTCCCATAAACAAGAGAGTTCATACACCAATTTAGTGTCGGAGATAGATCCCTTGTCCCATAAGCAAGAAAGTCTCATACACCAATTTAGTTTAGTGTGTGACTTGATCGTGACCTTAAAATAAATAATAATAATAAATAACATATAACATGTCTTTCTTGTAGGTTTAAAATTAAGTTTTCCCACACCTACACTATATATCTAACTTCGTTTTTATATTTTGACCTACCTCGTCTTTCATATTGTTTAGCTTCTTCATGTGTGATAAAGCTTGGGGTAAACTCGATCGATCAGGAAATTGGTGAGTTTAGAGTGTCCCAATGGAAGTTATTCAGCTGGGAGGCTATACTCAGTAGCCCTACATTTTATCCTGACAGGAAGAAATGTGGGACAAGCCAACAGCTTATTTTCTTGATTGAACCATTTATCGAGAATCACAGAGATTTGCTTGTAGTAAGGGTATATGACCCTGTGAAGGGCACCTGGGATACGCTACCTCCCATTGTGATCCCAGATTGGAGGTGACTGGAATATGGTGTGAGTGCGTGGCTGTGAATCGGAAGCTAGTTGTAATGGGCGGAAAGCTCCTGCCCAATGGGATTTTGACGAAGAGTGTTTACATTTATGACTTTGAAAAGACAGTTATGTCATCAAGGTAAATAATTATGAAATAGCCAATATCTTCAGAAAGGCTATGTCCATGGCCCTTTGGAAGGTGGCCCCTGCATTCATTAATCTGTAAAGCATTTTGACATACATAAAGATGCCCCGAGGTATGGTAAAAGCGATTTTTGATTTGATCTTGGGAGCACTAACACACAGTTGTGGCTGAGAACCCATCTAAGAGGAAACATTACTTGACCCAACTACCCTTTAGTGTGGTCCATCTTGGGTAAAGAGGGTAGTTTCTTTTCAAGGGCTGTTAAATTTCGAAGTCAATACGAGCTAATTTTCCCTGTTTTGTTCTAACATAAACTAAGTTTGATATCCACTGCGAAAAATCTAATGGGTACGGTAATTCTAGCATCATGCATTTTTTTAATTTAGGCTCTAACTAAAGGTAATAAATGTGGGTTTATTCTCCTTAGTTTTGTTTGAAGGTCTTTTGATTTTCCTTCGGGGGGAATCTTGTCTTTGGTCAATCTTTGTGTGTAAGACTTCGGTCTTGTGTATGCCCGAGCAAAAACATCTTTAAACTCACTTAAATAGATCAATATATCGAGATTTTATGTGAGTTGGAAGAATATTAGAAAATTTAATCATCTTGGAGTTCGTGGGGAGCCTATGTTGTGTTCTTCTACATTTTGTTTCGACGAGCTCCATTTTTGGTTCTTTGGCTACATCATTGAAGTCGAAAAGGTGTTCCAAGGTGAGAGACCTACTCTTGGAATTGAACCTTTTACATTCTAAAACTTCCGGTATTTTTGGTCCATGTTGTCAATTAAATCTTCTTCAAATGGATTCTCATATTGATTTATATCGGCCCAGTGTGTTATTTCGGCTTAAAGTTTCTTCGATATGTGGGCCAGTTTTTCATTATGGCTAGATTCGTGTTGGTATGCGAAATCATTTTACGATTTCAAGAAATCATCTATGTGTTTGTCCGAATCAAACACTTGCCAATGATCTTCGTTGTCGAGGGCACAACGGACCTATGTTTTACCTTCCCACCTTTGAGTTGTTCAATTATTTCGAGGTATACGGCAATTGTTCACATTGTGGCAGAGTTCATTTGCTAGATGATTCAATTCTCTTGGAATGAAAATAAGTTCATAATTTTCAAAGTTTTTTAATAGATCAAGGGCGACGTTTTGATATTCCCTAAGTCTTGGATTTTTAAGTGAATATTCTCCTTTGATTTGTCTTATGATAAGTTCAAAATCTCCACAAGATTGATATCTTGGAGCTTCCTAGCGGCTAAGCATTTGTAAGCCTAGGAGAAAGTGCTTCATACTCAGCAATATTGTTAGTGCATGGGAAATCCAATTTGTATGAAAAACTCTGTTTTGTATTTTGAATCCACACACCTGCTCCTGCACTTGTTTTATTACAAGATCCATCAAAGTTTAGGGTCCAAAGTATGTCATTCCTATTTTCATTTTCTTGTTGCTGTGATTGGTAATGTTTTGAATTTGATTGAAGGGAAGATTTGATTGTTCAGGTGAAATGATTGGGTCCATGTTTTCCTTATTTGGCTAAGTGATTTCATCTCCATTACATAAGATAAAGGAATCTAAACATGATTGAATAGAATAGATTGGAGAGTTGTTTGGTTTGTCTATGTTGCTCACCATGTATTTCATGTGGGATTCCCTGTATAGTCTTTTGTTTTGGTTAAAAATGGGAAAGGTGGCATAAGACATGTCCATTTGAAGGCTTCCCTGAAGTTTGGCTCCCCAAGATCTGGATAAGAGCATGCCATACTTAGGGGGAATGTCAGCTACAACTATGTCCATGACTAAACTCTTAGCAAGGATTTGGGCTAAGTTAACATATAGATCTTTGATTAAACCCAAACACTTGACTCTGCTTGAGTCAAAGGAATACAAGTCTTTGTACGGCTTAGTAATTTCTAAGCCTAAGATTTCCATCACTACTTTGGGCATTAGATTGTGTGAAGCTGCTGAGTCTAACATAGCATTGTGTAAAATTTTCTCATGTATGTTCAAGCTAACATAGAAGGGAGGGAAAACCCCTTCTTGGTATATTCCTCCAACTTCTGGACCAAAAAATAACTCTGGTTTGTCATCTGTCAAGTTTAAGGTGTCAGTATCGTCTCCTAAGTTCAAATCTTTCAAAGCATGGTTTTTGTACACCTCTTAGGTTACTAGTTCAGCTAGGCGGATGGTAATTTTTATCTTAGCAATCTCTCCCTCAAGGCTGAAAGGAATAATGGACTTGTTGATATTTACATCGGCCTTTTCAATTGAATTATTTTTATCAACTTTGATTTGCTGAACCTTGTTTGGACTGGTAATTGGGAGAGTTTTATTAGGACCACTAGCTGAAGTGCTAGGGGTGCTCTGTTCAACAATTGGCTGGAAAATTTTGTCTTTGTTTAGGTCTGGTTTCTTGGCCAAAATGTTGGTTTTCTCTGCTGTCTTTTTGGGCTGGTTTTATAAGTTTTTCTTGACAGCAGTGCTAGTTTTCTTATCCTTTGAATTATCTATGTTTCCCTTGCTCCTAAGGTCATACTGTTTGTGTACCTCCATGATTGCATTTTCAAAACCCAATCTATAATCATCAGAATCTTCATAGGTATTTTTATTTTGATCATAAAAGAAGAAATCTTGTTCTTCCTGAGTGAGGAAAACATTATCCCGACTATCTGATCCAATCAATTTTACATGAGATTCTTCCAAAATTTCCAACTCCCTATCTTCTTCATATTGATCTACATAGTTCTGTTGAAAGGGAGGTCTAATCTGTTGGTCACTTTCTTTTTTCTTATCTTGATTGCTATCCCTTCTATAATTCTAATTTCTACTTCTATTTTGGGAGTTGTTCTGATTGTCTCTTGGTTGTGTTCTCTTAAGTATGCTCATCCTTTTCATGATCTCTTCCAACATCTATTCTGTCTTTGAGCTAGATGTGGAGGTTGTAGTGTCATCTTTGTAAGTTACCCTCTTCTCTGATCTCAACCTATTTATTTTCTCAATTATGTTTACTTCTACGCTCACAGCTCCTTTCTGCATGTCTTCTAAGGTTAAGTAGTCCCTCTCCCTTAACTGATACATCATGTCCAAATCAAGGCCTTCGGGATATCTTACTAAGGCCATGCCTTAAAGAGGCTTCATGTGAGGTGGAAGAGCATTATAAACGCTATTGAACCTAGTGGAGTAGTCAAGAACACTCTCTCCTTGATTTCTCTTGAGGCTGCTATATTCTGCTAGTATTTGGAGAGGATTTTTTTTGAGTTCCCATTTGTTGACGAATTTTTGATGCAAGGCGGGGAGATCATTTATGCTGTTAGGAGGTAAGTTTTTAAACCATTTCTTTACATATCCTCCTAAAATTTGAGCAAAGATCCTCATTTTCACAGTTTCTTCCTCTATCTCCATGTAATCAAATGCATCTCCCATCCTATCTACATGTTGTTGAGCTGTTGTAGACTCTTTTCCAGTGAAGTGAGGGATTTTAGATTGGTAATAATTTGGTAAGGGAAGTAGAGGTTGTGATAACACTAATGGGGCATACCATGTTGCCATGGCTGGAAATAAGGGTGGATTTACAGTAGTGAAAGTGGGCTGAACAGAAGTGTTTTGCACAGTGGTAGTATGAATTGGAGTGGAAGAAAAACTTGGGCCAACAAACTGACTTTGAGCATACTTATTATGAAAAAGGCTAAAGTGATAAAGAAGCTGGGAATCAGGAGGAGTGGAAGGTGAAGCTTCTCTACTGAAGCTTTGTTTCAAATCTACAATATCAAGGTCAGTTTGTTTTAAGTCACCTTGAGATCTGGTTCTAAAGATGTTCTTTGTATGATGTAAATCAAAGTGTGAATCCTCTAAGACCACAAGGTTTTTAGGGACAGAATTTGTTCTTAAGAGGCTCCTATTAGCAGTTGAATTTTGAGAGTTAGAAGTCTTCTACAAAATTCTCTCAAGATTTTCAACGATTAAAGGAGGATTTGGGTCTAGATGGGATCTAGTATTGATCCTATGTGAAGCCAGACTGCTTTTCAAAAATGAGAGAGGTGGGGGTTTTAGGGACTATTTTTGGAAGCTTCACCTCTCAGGATGTTTTGTCTAAAATGGGACTAGGATTCTAAACTTTCTTCAAGGCTAGTTAACACAGTCTTAAAGAGATTTGGGAACCTAGATGAGTAATAGGCCTACTGGGGCTAGTGGAGTCGCCAGGTGGAAAATTTTAGTTTTTTATGAAGGTAAGATATTGGATGGTTCCACCACCATGCTTATTATGAAGCCAAACTGAAATGTTTTTTTGTTTTTCTGAGTTTCCTGATTTTATAGGTTATGAGAGTGTCCTAAATCTGACTTGACACTTAGCTAGGGTGTCAAAACATACAGAGTTCACTCTTATGGCTTGCTAACTGAATCCTTCAAGGTTGGATAAGGCTTTATAAGAATCCTAAGGGTTACTTAGTTTTTCACTGATTCAATTAAGTCCTATCATGATTACCATTTGTTAGGTAGTGCTTGAAGAAAGTTACTTATGTTATTCTAGACAGTGAGTGTTTAATTTTGAAAATTTTACTCAGGGTCCCACTGTGATCGCCATTATGTTGGTGTCCCGTGTTTTGATAGTTTGGAAAATCAAAAGACAAGGCAACATCAGAACCAATCTTTAGAGTTTCAGGATCTAGTCCTCCTGTTCTCAGAGAGGGATCTCTCAATTTTTTTTTGTTGCAAAGGTTTATCTTGTGTGCTTGAAAAATGGATTTTAGACTAGTTATTAAGTGCAGGTGTTTTTTTGTTTGTTTGATTGGGTTGTCATAGCAGAAAATGAAAGATCTAGGAAAGATATATAGAATGGAGAAACATATGGTTCATTGGGAAATGGAGTCAAAAAGAGGTCATAACATACTCATCAATGGATATGGGATATCAGAGGGCAAATCTAACTTGGCCACAGGATCCTTTGGTTTTGGAATGAGATGGACATCAATGATTTGGAAAGAGAAGTTTTATTCTCAAACAAAGGGAATTTGAAAGCACAATTTGAAAAAAAAAGAGCTTTTTGATAGACAGGGCTAACCATGAATTCTACAAATCACACCTTTAAGCAAACAACGATTTCAAAACAACTTTTAAAATGAAATCTAAGATTCGGAGAACACCCTATTTCCTCAAAGATTTTATTTCAAATGATTTAGAAAACATGAAATATTCACTGATAATTGCAGTCATAGAAGAGGGAAAACCTAACACATCTATTATTACAACTATAAAGACCTTTGAGACAACTGCTTAAGTAAGGACAAAGGGCAAGATCAGAACATACCTCCTTGACTCACTGTAAACAGAAAAATTCAAAGGGAGACTTCAATAATAGCTTTAAAGTGGTAGCAGACAAGCAGGGAGAACCATAAATCATGCTGAAACCAACTGTTCGAACTATTAAGAAAATAAACAAGCATGAGTGCTAAAGAGAGAGATTAAAGACTCTAAAATACCTCAGCAGAAGAAAACATGAAACAGTGAAGGATGAACAGGTCTAAGGTGCTTCTAGGAGTCATTTCTTAGCCTAAAACTTTCAACCTACTGTAGTAAGAAATTATGGAACATAATGAAAACAGGGGAAAACATTAAACAGTTCAGAATACTTCACCGACAACCAAGCTCATGGATCCAATGATAGAGCCTTCTTAGTAACAAGCATGCAAAAACATCATCAGGGCTTCCAAGACTTCAATATCATCTTCAACTTCAATAGAATATGTATTTATTTCAGAGAGTTTTCAATATTACAACTAGTGATCAACCAACAACCAACCCCTCAGTCATCTTCTACAGAAGTATATATAGAAGAATGAGGAGGTGAGATCTGATAAAAATATCTCCAATTATAATTAATAAAGATTTAATGACCTCTTGGCCTTTGAGGGGCTCAATGAAGAAACTTACATGGGTGTACTCTGTATTAAATGTTTTTACGTAAATTTTAAGCTTGGTGGGAGATTTTGTTGACCTTTGAGGCTCTGTGTGGCATCAAAGTAACTCTGCATATGTTTTTCATTAATTTCCTTAGCAGAGTTTCCTCTTTGGCTGCGTTTTGAGACAAATATCTAATCCTGATCAATAAATTCGGCCTCTGATTGAATACTTTGAGGCACAAGTGGCATCGTGGTAGCTAGAGGGATCAATTTGCCTCAATTGTGGCGGTGGAGGTTTCCCTGTCGATAAAACACTTCAGATTTTCTTTAATTGTGTTTTAAATCGGGGATTAGGCTTTTGATAAACATTCTTAGCCATGATCCCCGCAAAATTTGTCTTTAATCCTCTGTTCTGACAAATTTTGGCCTTTGTCACTAATATTCTCTGACTGTGCCTGATTCATGGTTTTTGCTGGTATGCAGGGTTGCGCAGGGTTATGTGCCATTAATGCTTTATGAATGATTGATGAAAACGTGGATTTAACACCTGTGAATGATTTCCCCCGGTGAATCAAAGGTAGGAGGATCGTCGGCCCTCGTTTCTGAATTTTCTTCAGAAATGGCGAAAAAACCATTTAAACCCTGCAAAAACAAACAAGTATTATAAAATCCATGCATTTATAGGTTTATTGCTACAGAAGGCATGTGGAGGAAGCGTGGCCATTGGATGGAATCATCCAATGGTCAGGATTGATCAGGAGAATGGCGTAGTGAAGGCGGAAGAAAATTTTGAATCAAGGTCGTCGATCGTGCAAAGATCGACGGTCGGGAGTGGAAAATGGAAAGTCAAAACGGGAAATGTTGACTGGGTGATCGAATTAGGGCGATGGAATGTGGGTCGTCAATCTGCAGATCAGATCAATGGCGGAGATCAATTGAATGCCGCGACGTAGCCCGGTTAACTGTCGGGCATCTTCGGAGAGCGATAGCCATCGGATGGGCGGCCTCAGATCGGACAGTGTACAATGATATCGTGCTAGGTTTGCTGTCGAAAGTTAATGCGTGATGGGGGGGAATTTTAAAATAGTGCATGGAACGCGTGTCGGCCAGCGTATGGAATCGCTGCCGATTGGGAAAAAACTACCGCTGCCCAAAGGCAGTGCGATCAATACCGCGCGATTTTTGGACAGGTGAGTGGAATGCGGGGACCACCAGGGAGACGGAATCTGCACCGTCGATATGCAGATCAGATCAACAGTGAGAAATGAATTAAATTTGGAGCCGGCGGAAATTTTATAAAATAATAAAATCGACAATTTTTTAATATAAACCAAGGTTTAAAATATTATTTACGAAGCGGCTTGGCGCCCGACTGTGGGACCTTTGGGTGTATGGAGGATAATACGGCCAGGGTTTATGGAGGAAGGGGCTTAAGACTTAGCTCGACGGGGCTTAAGTCCACACCATAAAAAATGTGATTTTTATGGTTTTTGAATGATTTTCAAAGGGTTAGAGGGGTTCCGATAAGGCAAAGAAGGAGTTTTCAACCTTGTCAAGGGGATTCTAAGAAGGGGAAAAGGGAAAAATATGAAAATGAGGGATTTTCATGGGAAATGGAGGGATAAAAACTAAGGTTAGTTTTGGCAAAAGGGGTAAAGGAAAAAGGTGTTTGTAGCAGTATTTTTCCTTGGGAATCAGCAGGATTTCTAAAGGGGAAAAAAAGCACAGTAGTGAAGATTGGGATAGAGGTAGGAGGCCTCCAAAAGTCTTCAAGAGCCAACACTTTTTAGTCATAAAATTTGTTCCTTGAAGGCTCCAAAGAGTTTTAGCCAACATTTGGTATAAAAATTTTTATAGCCGGCTAACAACACATAATAATATTTAGTTAGAAGAATAATTTCCAGTTTCTACAATAGTGAAATTTTCACATGGTGTCAGATCTCTTCTCAATATACCAGTGGCTTAGTAATAAGGGAGAAATGTACATCTTGAAAGGGAGTCTCTAGGAAAAATTTTTGGATCTACTCACAGGCCAACCAGGAGTGCAAATTAGTAGAGGCAAGGGTTTGATTTTTAGTTTGCAGGCAGCATAAAAAATTGAAAATCCTCTGTTGCAGTGATATGCAGCTAGTGGTGTTTTTAAGAAGAATTTCTGGTGTGAAGATCAGAGATTCCATTGAGAAGATATGGGTGCAATGGCTTTGCAACAGGTTTTTCTGCAGCATATCAGCGCTCGGAGGAAGAGAAAAAATACACAGATGAAGGAATTTTCCAGAATTTCCCTTGGGGTTTCCAGATATAATTTTCTAGAGGAAATCCAAGTTTTTCCATAGAAGAAAGAAGTAGCTAGGAAATTAGTGCATTCCAAAAGGGAGTGTGAGTAGTAGAGCAGGAAGTCGAGCTGGAAACACTGTAGCTCTACAAGATTCAAAAAATAAATAATATAAAAAAAATATGATGAAAAAAATCTCGACTTTCATATTCCAAAGTACTCCAAACCAATTCAACTTGTGAGTGTCAAAGTTCTTCCAAATTTTTTAAATTAACAAGATTCAAATCTTCAAAAGGTTGATAGATTTAATAATAACACTAAAAATTTTGTTCTTAAAGTTGATGATCAACATATTCATCAAATTCTTGATGAGCACTAACATTGTCATCAAGTTGGCTGTGTGAAGACCAAATGTTTTGATATCCATATTGTTAGTTTTTGTAGCATCAAAATGGTGTTCTAGTCTCAACTTGTTTTAGAGAGGCTGAGAACATGAGATCTTCAAAACCCAGTAAATTTTTACCAAAATAAGCTTTTGAAATGCCTTAATTAAATTAATTAACCGTTATTTATTTTTTTCCTAAGTCTAACTTAGGAAAATTGATTAATTCATAGAAATTAATTAAGGAAAGGTGAGAATTCTCTACAAAATCACATGTATTGAGTTTGAGATGATCTTATCCATTGATGGGGATCTATCATGGTTGTTGGTTCACCAACGAGAGAATATAATATTAGGATGATGGGGATGAAGAAAATATATTGTGAAGAGTGAGTTCCATGGAAGATCAAGCTATCTAATTATCGAGATTGAGCAAGGAAGATGAGTTAGATCTAGAAGGAAGATAGAGTCAAGAGGGAGAAAAGATAGTGATTCTAGAGGAAATTTCCATTGTCGAAGATTCAACAGCAAGAGGGTCGAGCTTTCCTTAGTGAGGCTATGCAGGGACTGCGCAAAAAAATTCAGAGGGCGTTTGATTTAGCTAAAGGAGAGAGTGATTCAGTTGTTGGTGGCCACGAAAATTCTAGAAGTCCAAACAAGTCATTTTTAGAGGTTGAGTTATACTAAACGATATCATCAGAGAAGTTCTTAAGGCATTATGAATAGGCATGTGCAAAGGGATCACGGATGCTAACGCAGGGGTGTTCAAGCAACCAATTTGAGCCAGTTTTAGAGCTAATATTAGTGTCAGGTGAGACAAAAATTGTCTCTTTAATTTTTGGCCAGATTATTTTGTTGAGGATTGTTAGTTTTAGCATCCATATTTTTGTACTCAGATTTCACTTTTGCATAATTATTATAAAACCCTCATTTTTTGCATTGGTTTTCCCACATTGCGCTTTTCTAGGGAAATTTGCTCAAAAATAATAGTGTCAATTTTACACTCTTTCTCATCAAAGCCATGTAGCCAGTATACCAATCTTGTGACCTCATCTTCCTGCATTGTGATATGGGTGCCCCCATATTCTATATATAATTATGCATCAATATGTCAGCCCCTCTATTGTGATTCCTTCCATATTTGGATGTCTCTGCATGAGTGGGTGCTTTCACACTCTACTTCTTTGTTTTGGTTTCTCCACAACATTCTGAGGTTCTTCCTTTGGAGCTAATATATCCTCATATACATGAAACTGAAGCTCCCTCTCAAGGGAAAATCTCATGGCTTTCTCTTCATCAAAATTCACATCTACGAACAATTTTATTTCTTTGAGATGTATCATTGTACCCAAAAATATGCCCAACTCAGTCGTTGGCTCTAGATTTTCCCGTGCATCCTTGGAAACATGACAGTAAACTAATGAACCAGAGATATTGAAGCGTGCCACATTTGGCTTCTTACCTGAAAAATATTCTTCTGGTGTAATCATCCAAAGAATCTAAAGAGGACTATTGTTTTGCACATACACCATTGTGTTGCATGCTTCGGCACACAAGTGCAATGGCATTAGGTCCCGATCATGCAACATCGCTCGTATAGCGCCCACAATAATTTTGTTCTTTCTTTCTACAACCCAATTTTGTTGTGGGTTATGGGGTGCTATTAACTCCCGTCAATTTCCTTCTTATGCACAAAATTTCTTAAACTCATTCGACATGTATTCTCCACTGTTATCTCTCCTAAGAGACTTCATTTTCCTGCTTGTGTATTTCTCAACAAGTACTTTAAATTCAAAAAAATTTGAGAACGTTTGGTATTTCGTATGCATGAATAATATCCAACACTTATGTGAGAAATCATCTACAAATGCCACATAATACATGTGCTTGGACATGGAGGATGTCAAGAATGGTCCACACACATCTGAGTGAACTCTTTCAAGGATCGCTTGCACTAGACTGTCCTTATCATGAAAGGTGACTTTGGTGTACTTCCCCAATGTACACCCTTTGCATGTATCAGATTGATCTAGTGCACACTTGGGAAGTCATGTAGAAATTTGTTGCATGATCTTCAAATCTCCATGGTGATAATGGTCAAGTCTCCTATGCCATAATTCACTGATGTCTTGACTATGCATCTTCTTATCTTTTGTACTCAAATCATCACAGTCTTCTACATCCAATTTGTAGAGGTTATTCACCCAAACCCCAATTTTCCTTACTTTCCATGTGGCTATGTGACAAAGGAAATCCTTCCTTTTTCTAAATATCACATCGTAGCCATGGTCTTCCAACATAGAAACTGGAACTAAATTATTCTTCAAAACTAGAACATACATGACATATTTCAATGTTAAATGAGAATCAGACTACCTATGAAAAATAAGAGTATCGATGTCGGTCGTGGTATCCCTTCCATCATCTCCCATCTTGATGTGCATCTGGAGGTCCTTCTCCTCCAAGTCACTAAATAATTCTTTGTTGTCGTTCATATGGAATGAGGCTCCACTATCCATATACCACACACGACCCATCATCGATGTCACTATGCATTAAATGAGGGTGAAATACAACTCGAATTGTGAATCAAGAACTTCACCTGTCTCTCCTCCTGAGTGCTTCTTGTCGGCCTTCTTGTGCAGACACTTCATGGCATAATGTCTCGGCTCATGACAGTGAAAACAATTCATCTTCAAAAATTCCTTATTCTTGCCTTCCTGATGACAATCTCCTTTGGATTGGGATTTCTTCCCTTTCCCTCTCTTTGTAATTTCATCCAAGGCACATTTATCCTCATCATCATGCTTGGATGAGGATCCATATATGTTGTTTCACCTTATCTCATCTTGCACCAAGTCAGACCACAAATGCTCCCACTCTAGTAGCTTTTTCCTCCCATTTATGAAATCCTGGTACTTGTGTCAGCTCTTGGGAAGGCCTAGAAGTGTTAGGTTGACCAAATCATCTTAAGAAACTTTAACTCCAACACTCCCATGCTCATCCCGATATTGGGTGAACTTGATCAAGTACTGTGGTATTGTGTTGCCCTTTTCCATCTTGATCTTCCGAAGCTTATCCTGAAGTGCCAGCTTCCTATGGTCACTGCTATTTTGAAAGAATTTTTTCAAGGCCTTCCACATTGCATATGGAGTTTCCTTCTTGTGAAGGTTTGAGACAATATTATCTCGAATTACTTCCAATAACATCCTTCTTGCCTTGGATGCATTATTCTTCCATTCTGCTAGAGTATGTTGTTATTGGTGTCGGAAAATTTATATTAATTTATTCCTTCAATCCATTATCTTCTGTAGAAATTTGAATAACTAATATATTTTTCACCGAGATTCTCCTGATCACAGACTATTTTATCTTCATGTACAATATAGAATCTCTTCTACCATTGATCATTACATGCGGAAATAAAATCAATTGCATGCACACATTAAAACCACAAACAATCACACATATGAACACAGTATTTAATGGGAAAGCTTAAAGCTGAAAACCCCAACTATCTGTATATTATATGTCATGGATATCATGTAACAATAATTGTACAAAGCTCCTCACAAGCTCTCAGCACAACCTCTTATTGCTACACACTATCAAGCTAGATCTAGCAAAATACATGCTCCAATATTTTGCCACTTGATAGCCAGCCTCTATTGCGTAATCAATGTTATGGGATGGCTCATTAAATAACATAAAACACCTGGCTTGTACTGCGCAATCATCATGGGCTTCACCAATCACTGGTTGTTGCAAATATGCAACAGTATAGTCACAACTAATAGTTAACCTGCTCTTTCACCTATTTCTGCACTAGTCTCCACTGAAACTATCCATGCACTGAAGTTAACTAATGCATTCTTTAGTTGATTAATGAGTTTATAATTAGTGAATTAATTAATAATTAATTCACACCACTCTCACTAATTTTATCAATTATTTAAACTAGATACAAATAGCTCAACTATGTTTACATTAGTTAAACTGAACACAACTCCATTAACTTCCTCAATCAACTCCACCAAACGCTGTCACATGAGTTCTAACTGAAGTATCCATGCAATAGCTCCACTTAACCCTTAGGAATAGCGTAATTCCTTCTGTCAGCTCCTGTGCCACATCTGTGCACTTAACTGAAGTGCTCCAAAAGAATAAGATAATGTTTAGAGTCCAAATATTATTAAGAGCTAATAATATTCGACATATCTATTTTTAGACTGGCAATCTAAAAATAGATTCTGCCCAATATGTCTAAAAATAGAATTCCATCTATTTTTCCAACTTGACCAACCATCCACAAATAGCATCCTGCAACTCATAGAATATGATCCACATGTCTAAAAATAGACATAGTCTAAAAATAAACATAGTCTAAAAATAGACTTTGCGCCAAAAATAGCTTGCGGGCCCACTTAGTGAAGGCGACTCTTTTCACTAAGCTCATCATCTTGTTGCAATCTCAACACTCCCTCTCAACAAGATAAGGATTATCTGCAGCCCTTATCACCTTTTTGCTTGTGTTAATTCGAATTTGCTCTGGTGAGCGCCTTTGTCGAATGCTCCGGCATCCACGATCCTCCATGGGAATATCATAATTAACATGATCAACCTGCACACAATCTGCGATATGATGATACGGAGCCTCGATGTGTTGGATACGTAAACGGAAATCTCTTTGGATTAACCGAGAGTTTGATGCAACTCTTATTATCACAATAAATCACAGTAGGCTCTAAGTGTGAACCGAACAACCCGACCAAGATCTTCCTCATCCATATAGCCTCACATGCAACCAAACTCGCTGCCATATAATCGGCCTCTGCTGAATTGAGTGCCACAGATCTCTGCTTCCTGCTGTACCAAGAAACTGTTGTCAACCCAATACTGAAAAACCCTTTAGATGTGCTCTTTCTGTCTGTTGGGCTCCCAGCCCAATCTGCATCCATGAAGCCACACAGCTTCACCTCATCCGACTGTCTGTACCATAATCCATATCCCGATGTGCCTCTGAGATATCTCAATACATGCTTGCCTGCCTTCTAGAAGAGCGTGGTTGGCTTAACCATAGCTTGTGAAAGCTAGTTAACAGCATAGCATATGTCGGGTCATGTATTGACCAGATACATAAGCAACCCCACCAACTGTCGATAAACAGTGGCATCCATTACCTCCGCCGAAGTAGCATCCTCCTTCCTCCATCCACTAGGAAGAGGAGTATCAATAGGCTTGCATCCCTGCATGTTGAACTTCTCTAGTATCTCCCGGGCACACTTTCCTTGAGAAACAAACAGTCAATCACTGCGCTACCAAATTTCCAATCCCAGGAAATAATGAAGGAGGCCCAAGTCCTTCATCTCAAACTCTTTTGCAAGATCATCCTTGCATGAGAGTATCAATAGCTCATTACCTGTCAAAATAAAATCATCTACATAAAGTACAATGATTAGAAACTTACCCTCCACCACTATCTGGTATAGGTTCAGATCCGCCTCACTCTTGGAGAATCCAAGTCCGGTGAAATAATTGTCTATCCGTGTGTACCAAGAACGAGGTGCTTGTTTCAACCCATACAACGCTCTCTTGAGCCTACACACATTTGACTCACTGCTGAAGATCTCAAAACCTTCAGGTTGCTCTATGTACACCTCCTCCTCAATGACTCCATTGAGGAATGCAGTCTTCACATCCATCTGATGAATGTGCCACCCCATCTACGCTGAGAGAGCAAGAATCATCCGTACGGAAGAATACCTTGCGACAGGTGCAAAGGTCTCCTCATAATCGATCCCCTCAATCTGTGAAAAGCCTCGGGAAAAAAATCTTGCCTTATACTTCTCCACACTCCCGTCAGCTGCCTGCTTCACTTTGTAGATCCATCTAGAACCCACCACTGATTTCCCCTCCGGCCTCGAGACAATCTCCCATGCATTGTTTCTGACAATCGAATCATACTCTTCCACCATGGAATCTACCCATGCAGGATCATCCACAACTTCCTCGAAAGAGGATGGCTTTGTCACGATACACTTGCTCATTAGAGCCATGTATCCAGTATACCGATCAGGTGACTGTCTCTGTCTGCACTATGATGTAGGTGCTCCTACAACCTTCTCTACATCTTGAGCCAGTCGCTTAGCTTCTGTAGTGCGCTTCTGCCCTCTGATGGTTGGCGCTGCCTGAGTGGTCTCTTCCACTCCATGAACCTCCTCTTGTGGTTGATCCACATCCTGAGGCTCATCCTTAGGAACTAATAGCTCCTCATCTGCATGCAAGTGTGGCTCCCTCTCAAGCGAACACTTCATGGCTTTCTCCTCATGAAATTTGATACCTCGTCGCACAACAGTCTTGCGACTATCTAGAAAATACATACGATAGTTGTGGGGTGTATCAGTGTACCCCACAAATATCCCAACCTCTGCAATCAACTCCAGCTTCTTCCTGGCATCCTTCATCACATGAATGTAAACAGGTGAACCAAAAATCCTCAAATGGTAAATATCAAGCCTCTTACCAGAAAACTCCTCCTTGGGTGTACTCATGCCAAGTATCCTGTGAGGACAACAGTTCTGCAGATATACTGCAGTATTGCATGCCTCAACCCACAAGTGTATGGGAAGGCCCTGATCATGTAACATCTCCTGTGCAGCACCCACGATCATTTTGTTCTTTCGCTCAGCAACCCCATTCTACTGTGGGTTATGAGGTGCTCTGAGCTCTCTTCAAATTCCTTCTGCGCTACAAAATTCCTTGAATTTTCCAGAGATGAATTCACCACCATTGTCTCTCCTAAGAGCCTTCACCTACTTCCCCGATTCTTTCTCAACAAATGCCTTGAACTCACAAAAATTTGAGTATGTCTCACTCTTCTCTTGCATGAAGAAGATCCAGCACTTACGAGAAAAATCATCAACAAATATCACATAATACCTGTGCTTTGCTGTCGAAGCTACCAAGAAAGGTCCACACATGTCTGTGTGAATTCTCTCAAGGATCATCGTGGCGCGACTATCCTTCTCATGAAAGGTGGCTTTCACAAATTTTCCCAAGGTACATCCCTTGCACTGATCTGACTACGCAAGGGTACCCTTAGGAATCCCAATAGAAATCTGCTTCAGTATCTTCAAAGCTCCATGGTGAAGGTGGCCCAATCTCTGGTGCCACAACTCACCATCATCCCGGCTCACCACTCCTTTTGCCTTGCCTTCCATTACTGCGAAGCCATCTACCTGCAATTGATAAAGGTTCTTAATTTGAACCCCTATCCTCCGGGTCTCACCAGTTGCCTTACTCCGCGGGAAAGCATTTCCCTCGCTAAAGACAACATCATATCCCTTGTCCTCTAACATCGCCACAGAGATAAGATTATTCTTCAATCCTGGAACAGGCATCACTTCCTTCAATATGAAGGGTTTACCAGACTACCTCTCAAAGGAAATGGTATCGATACCGGTCTCACTATATCTACCATCATCGCCCATCTCGATGTGCACTCCAACATCTTTCTCATCCAGATCAATAAACAAATCTCGATCTCATGTCATGTGAAAAGAAGCACCACTGTCAAGAAACCACACTGAACCCATCACACTTGATACGAAGCATGCGATCAGCAAAAAATCCAGCTCAAACTGCGAGGCTAAGGCCTCTCCAGCTGCAATTCCAGCAGCCTGCTTATTTTTCTTCTTATGTGGACAACTAGTGGCGTAATGTCCATGTTGGTGACAGTGAAAGAACTTCACCTTGGACATGTCCTACTTCTTGCCTTTCACACCAGATTGAGAAGATTTCTTTCTCTTCCCCTTCTTTGCTTTGGCAGCCAAAGCACAATTTTCTTCATCAGATTTCTTTGATGAAGATCCGTCCTTGGTACTTCGCCTTATCTCCTCTTGCACAAGATCTAACCAAAGTCGCTCCCATCCTGGAAATTTCTCCCGACCATTAACAGAGTCTTGATAGGAATTCCAACTCTTCAGAAGCCCAAGGAGAGCCAAGATCACCAATTCCTCATCATCAATAGTAACCCCCACACTTCCCAGCTCATCCCTACATTGGATGAACTTCGTGAGGTACTTGGGCATAATGTCGCCTTTCTCCATTTTTATGTTTCTGAGTTTATCCTTGAGCGCCAACTTCCTTTGGTCACTCTTGCTTTGAAATAATTCTGTCAAATATTTCCACATCGAGAATGGAGAAGCCTTACCATGAAGGCTAGACACTATGTGATTCTTCACACCTTCCAACAGAATCCTTCGACACTTTGTTATCTTCTTTTGCCATGCATCAAGTGCAACAGCATCGCTATAAGCAAGTTTTGGAATTTCTACATATATGAACTCCTTCAACCCATTGTCATCCAACACTGCCTCCATCCTGTCCTTCCATGCAATATAATTCAAGCTGCCCTCAAGGGAATACTCCAATCACAATCCGTTGAAAGACATCTCAACTTCGACACCAAGAAAACACTGTTGCAAATTCGAATTCCACCAGCACAAAACTCAACTGCTTCAATGTTTTGCAATTGCTCCAATGATCAATATCACTTCGATACCATGTAGAAAATTTGAATAAATGATATATTATTCACCGAGATTCTCCTGATCACACACTATTTTATCTTCATGCACAATACAAAATCTCTTCTACCATTGATCATTACATGCAGAAATAAAATCAATTGCATGCACACATTAAAACCACAAACAATCACACATATGAACATAGTATTTAATGGGAAAGCTTAAAGCTGAAAACCCCAAATATCTGTATATTATATGTCATGGAGATCATGTAAAAATCATTGTACAAAGCTCCTCACAAGCTCTCAACACAACCTCTTATTGCTACACACTATCAAGCTAGATCTATCAAAACACATGCTCCAATCTTTTGCCACTTGATAGCCAACCTCTATTGCGTAATCAATGCTATGGGATGGCTCATTAAATAACATAAACCACTTGGCTTGTACTGCGCAATCCTCATGGGCTTCACCAATCACTATTTGTTGCAAATATGCAACAGTATAGTCACAACTGATAGTTAACCTGCTCTTTCACCTATTTCTGCACTGGTCTCCACTGAAACTATCCATGCACTGAAGTTAACTGATGCATTATTTATTTGATTAATGAGTTTATAATTAGTGAATTAATTAATAATTAATTCACACCACTCTCACTAATTGTATCAATTAGTTAAACTGGATACAAATAGCTCAACTATGTTTAGATTAGTTAAAATGAACACAACTCCATTAACTTCCTCAATCAACTCCACCAAACTCTGTCACATGAGTTCTAACTGAAGTATCCATGCAATAGCTCCACTTAACCCTCAGGAATAGCGTAATTCCTTCTGTCAGCTCTTGTGCCACATTTGTGCACTTAACTGAAGTGCTCCAAGAGAATAAGATAATGTTTAGAGTCTAAATATTATTAAGAGCTAATAATATTCGACATATCTATTTTTAGACTGGCAATCTAAAAATAGATTCCGCCCAGTATGTCTAAAAATAGAAGTCCATCTACTTTTCCCGACTTGACCAACCATCCACAAATAGAATCCTGCAACTCATAGAACATGATCCATATGTCTAAAAATAGACTTTGCGCCAAAAATAGCTTGCCGGCTCACTTAGTGAAGGCGACTCTTTTCACTAAGCTCATCATTTTGTTGCAACCTCAACATCTTCTATGATTGCTTCCATCCAATATTTCCAATAAATACAATTCGAGCTACCCTCAAGGTCATACTCGAGCCTCATACCATATAAATCAATCCTGATCCTACTGCTATCTCTGGAGAATATATCTGCAAAACCAACTCCTCGTGCAAGGATAAACTCGTATTCTTCTCTTCTATAGTGATTTCAGCTCTGATTCCATGTAGAAATTCCTTGTAGATTCAAACTGCTAATTTTAATTTGCTAAAACAATATACTTGAATCTAATCTACCAATTGCAGAAACAATCAACGCTCGCGAAATCACGAAGCATACAAGAAAAAGAATTCAATCAACACATTATATTGGAAATCCACAGATTAAAAACTTGTTATCTATATATGGCATTAGTTAAAAAAAGAATATTACAACACTTATCTCATGCCCGAGCAACCTCAACATTATCTCTATCTATCTCACTGCTTCCTAGACAAGCCTAGGCCAATACCTAACCAAATTTCTCTTGCCCAATTCCCTATTTCTTTTTGTTTTTTCCTTGGGAATTAACCCCTATTAATTAGGAAAATTCCTCAATTGGAATTGTGCAATACATCATAGGCCTTCCTCTGACTACATACAACACCTGTATAATTTGGATGATTATAAAATTGATAGTACACTGCCCTTGAACCCAAATATCAATTGGATAACTTGTAGATCTTGCATGCATCATTTATTTTTGGTTTATTTTTCATTTAACTGGTTGATCAAAAAGTACATACCCCACTACTTGATTGACCGAAATCTAGATCAGGGGAAAAAATTAGCTCAAAAATCAAAGTGCTCAGAATTGCACCAAACCAGCATGACAACGACGGGCCCATCGCCAGAAATCCAATGCAACTATTTTCATCAAAAACCAAGTTCAGACGAAGAAGTTATATTCTATTAATCATTGTTCAGAACACACAATTTTTTTTTTTAATTTGTAGAATAGGTATAGGGTGATGACATGGCATCCCAGTTAGCATGCAAAGAATCTTCTTCGGTTTTTTTTCCAATGGGACTCTGACAAGTGTCACAATTGGATTCACGAGTTTAGTTTGAGAAGGTGAAATTTTCCCAACGTCCTCTTGAGGTTGAAATTGGGTTCATAATGATTTTTTATGTGTGGAAAATTATTTATTATTATTAATGTTGGTTATATATATATATATATATATATATATATATATATATATAAATCTTAATTATTAATTCCAAACATTATATATTAAATTCCACATTTATTATAAATCCAAACGAATTTCATATCCCAAAGTCCAATATACGGTGGTGCATATGTTTTTAAACTATGGGTTTAATATTGTTTACAGTGGTATAATTTAATAATACAATGTAAAACCTTATGGCAAAGTTTTAACCAAAGTTTAATGGTGGAGGTGTTTAAACAAAGTCTGATGGTGCGTATTGTTAAGTGGAAAAAACGTGTATAGATGGGCAAGGTTGGGGCTCGACCCCACGACCTCCCCCATGTCATTCACCACCACTTTGTTTTACTACCCCATTTTGCATTCATCTCTTTTGTTTTTCTTTCTTTCATTTGAAGTACCATTTTGGTTTCTTTTTCTTTCTTTCTTTGAGTATGCGTTATTAAGCATATGACTAGGGGTTAGGAGTTTACAATGAACTAACATAGCTCTAACATTCTTATATTGGGGATTTTAACTTGTTTATACATGCTAATACCTAAAACAATTTCACTTTTTGACTTTCAAGCATCTTACACATGGGTTTTCATTACTTTTAATAGGACCTAGATGGATGACTTATGACAAGATAACAATCCTTTGAAAAATATGATGTATGGAATAGAAGTGAAAAATAAAGATGGAAAGTATTATGTATGGTTGGGATATGAAGTATGCTATGTTCTATAGATTTCTCTAATAGTATAACGTGGATCATGAAGTAACCACCATGGTATCCTCTAAGAAAAAAAATTTAAAAATCTAGATTCTTATTATACATTAGTATATTACACAGAATTCCCACCACATCGAAAGAACACATATGAAACATTAACACCATGTCGATGCAAGAAGCTCACACATGAAACCATATTAGAGAAACTAATGTGAACAAGATAAACCATGATAACATAGTACCACATATGTGAAAGTATAGTGTGTCATATGTAAGTGCATTTGCAATCTAAGATGTACCAGATAGTAGTTAACATAACATGGTTGAAGCATCTAAAAAAACAAGGTGAGATGAGATCATCATATATCTAAAGGAGAAATAGAATAAAAAATTGTATAGATACATGAGCAAGAGAGCTGGTTTAAGTTGGAACACCAAAGAATTGAGAGGCTGGCTCTCGAAGTAGTTACCCCTAAGGGGGGGGACCTCACTCGAAGCAACTCATTTCTCTCATAGCTTAGTTGATCCACTCACTATAGAGCATTATAGGCCTATCATCTAGTGATCCAAGGGCCATGACAATCCCTTCCTCTACCCTAAAAAACACAAGAAAGGTGTTATAATTCTTTCCCTTTAGGGATATTCATTTATTTCAGTACTCTTGTCTCTTAATTCAGCTATGTGAATAATTTGGAAAAATATAGCCAATTGGCTCTCAAACAATCAACACCCATCAATAACCTATGTTGTTAGATTTCTACCTCTTCACTCTTTGTACCCATTTATAGCCTCGCAGGTTCTAAGCCAAAGGGAGTTAGATGTTTTACACCTCAATATACTTGTCTTTTTTTTTATATAGGAAAGACCCAATGACTAAGCAAGAGTTGAGACATCCCGTATTGACCACGGACCAAGTGAAAGATCCCTATGGATGCCTACTCCTTGAGCCGAATCAATACAGGCTACAACATGCCTTAGGATACTTGGACATGGGTTGTTGTGTGGCAAGCCACAATCCGAGTCACTTGAGCTAAGAACCATTGGCTACACCTTAATAGACTTTAGCATTCAAATTGTTAGTGAGAGATGGGTCCCTTGTACAACAAACAAGGAACTTTCATGGACCAATTTGGTCATTCCACAATCAAGGGGTTTTCATGCACCAATTTGATCGCCTCACAATAAAAAAGCTCTCATGCGCCAATTTTATAGTTATTATTATTAAAAAATAATTCAAGTTGACCTTTTATTATGCTGAGGCACTCTACACCTCAATATAGGGCTATTTTTACATGTCAGCTTAATATGTTGTATTTATATTAATATGTCCAATTTATAATATGTAAATTGGGAAACATTTACATGTAGTTTAAAATTAATATAGAGCTAAAGGGAGATGTTTGCACCTTGACTCACTAAAATTATATAAAAATAAAAATTGAACTAAAAAAATTAAAATTAATAATTAAACCACCATAGATCAATTTCAACTTAGTAAAGAGGTTTGCACCTTGAGAGATTTGATCCCTCAAGTTTTGCTCTCAGAAAAGAGATATTCCAGAGATTTGATCCCTCCAGGGGCTTAATAGATCCGGAGTTAAGATGGATCTAGGCTGGTATTATTAATATTTTATCATCCATGTCATTTATCTACATCAAATTAACATGAAATGAGTTGAAAATACTATAAAAAATTGTGTTGGATACTTGATTTATTAAAAATCCTTAAATTACTCAACTAACTAAATCAATTTCATGCCATTTATCTATATAATTAGACTTTGATTTGAACCCTCTACCTAAATTACTCAACTAACTAAATAAGTCCCAAGATCAATCCTCATGGTACTAAATGGGATTTGAACCTGGGTCTCGTGGGTTTCACCTAGGTAAACTTGTCGTTAAACCACATATCATTGTATGTATATCTTCTTAGACTTAGCAGTTGAATCGGAGGTGGATCCCTTGTCCCATAAACAAGAGAGTTCATACACCAATTTAGTGTCAGAGGTAGGTCCCTTGTCCCATAAACAAGAAAGTCCCATACACCAATTTAATGTGTGACTTGATCGTGACCTTAAAATAAATAATAATAATAAATAACATATAACATAATTTATTAATTAACGGCCTTTCTTGTCGGTTTAAAATTAAGTTTCCCCACATCTACACTATATATCTAACTATGTTTTTATATTTTGACCTACCTCGTCTTTCATATTGTTTAGCTTCTTCATGTGTGATAAAGCTTTGGGTAAACTCGATCAATCAGGAAATTGGTGAGTTTAAAGTGTCCTAATGGAAGTTATTTCGGAGGATGTCATTAGGCAGTGTTTGCTAAGAATGCCTTACGCATCACACAATAAGCTGAAAGCTATGTGCAACAGCTGGGAGGCTATACTCAGTAGCCCTGCGTTTTATCCTGACAGGAAGAAATGTGGGACGAGCCAACAACTTATTTGCTTGATTGAAAGAGATATCGGGAATCACAGAGATATGAATGGCTTGTTTGTAGTAAGGGTATACGACCCTATGAAGGGCACCTAGGAAATGCTACCTCCCATTGACGATCCCCAGATATGGTGTCAGTGCGTGGCTGTGAATCGGAAGCTAGTTGTAGTGTGCAGAAAGCTCCTGTCCAACCAGATTTTGATGAAGAGTGTTTACATTTATGACTTTGAGTCTGCGAGATGGTGCCGCGGAGCTGACATGCCTACACCTCGATCATTGTTTGCATGCTCTGTCTTCTCTTCCAATGGACTAGTCTACGTTGCCACATTTATTATAAATCCAAACGAATTTCATATCCCAAAGTCCAATATATGGTGGTGCATATGTTTTTAAACTATGGGTTTAATACTGTTTACAGTGGTATAATTTAATAATACAATGTAAAACCTTATGGCAAAGGTTTAACCAAAGTTTAATGGTGGAGGCATTTAAACAAAGTCTGATGGCACGTCTTGTTAAGTGGACAAAACGTGTATAGATGGGCAAGGTTGGGGCTCGACCCCTTGACCTCCCCCATGCCATTCACCACCACTTTGTTTTACTACCCCATTTTGCATTCATCTCTTTTGTTTTTCTTTCTTTCATTTGAAGTACCATTTTGGTTTCTTTTTCTTTCTTTCTTTGAGTATGCGTTATTAAGCATATGACTAGGGGTTAGGGGTTTACAATGAACTAACATAGCTCTAACATTCTTATATTGTGGCTTTTAACTTGTTTATACATGCTAATACCTAAAACAATTTCACTTTTTGACTTTCAAGCATCTTACACATGGGTTTCATTACTTTTAATAGGACCTAGATGGATGACTTATGACAAGATAACAATCCTTTGAAAAATATGATGTATGGAATAGAAGTGAAAAATAAAGAAAGAAAGTATTATGTATGGTTGGGATATGAAGTATGCTATGTTCTACAGATTTCTCTAATAGTATAACATGGATCATGAAGTAACCACCATGGTATCCTCTAAGAAAAGAAAGTTAAAAATCTAGATTCTTATTATACATTAGTATATTACACAGAATTCCCACCACATCGAAAGAACACATATGAAACATTAACACCATGCCGATGCAAGAAGCTCACACATGAAACCATATTAGAGAAACTAATGTGAACAAGATAAACCGTGATAACATAGTACGACATATGTGAAACTATAGTGTGTCATATGTAAGTGCATTTGCAATCTAATATGTACTAGATAGTAGTTAAGATAACATGGTTGAAGCATCTAAAAAAACAAGGAGGATTAATGTGAGATGAGATCATCATATATCTAAAGGAGAAATAGAATAAATTTTTTTATAGATACATGAGCAAGAGAGCTGGTTTAAGTTGGAACACCACAGAATTGAGAGGTTGGCTCTCGAAGTAGTTACCCCTAAGGGGGGGGACCTCACTCGAAGCAACTCATTTCTCTCATAGCTTAGTTGATACACTCACTATAGAGCATTATAGTCCTATCATCTAGTGATCCAAGGGCCATGACACTCCCTTCCTCTACCCTACAAAACACAAGAAAGGTGTTATACTTCTTTCCCTTTAGGGATATTCATTTATTTTGGTACTCTTGTCTCTTAATTCAGTTATGTGAATAATTTGGAAAAATATAGCCAATTGGCTCTCAAACAATCAACACCCATCAAAAACCTATGTTGTTAGATTTCTACCTCTTCACTCTTTGTACACATTTATAGCCTCACAGGTTCTAAGCCAAAGGGAGTTAGATGTCTTACACCTCAATATACTTGTATTTTTTTTATATAGGAAAGACCCAATGACTAAGCAAGAGTCGAGACATCCCATATTGACCACGGACCAAGTGAAAGTTCCATAGGGATGCCTACTCCTTGAGCCAAATCAATACAAACTACAAAATGCCTTAGGATACTTGAACATGGGTGGTTGTGTGGCAAGCCACAATCCGAGTCACTTGAGCTAAGAACCATTGGCTACACCTTAATAGACTTTAGCATTCAAATTGCTAGTGAGAGATGGATCCCTTGTACAACAAACAAGGAACTTTCATGGACCAATTTGGTCATGCCACAATCAAGGGGTTTTCATGCACCAATTTGATCGCCTCACAATAAAAAAGCTCTCATGCACCAATTTTATAGTTATTATTATTAAAAAAATTTCAAGTTGACCTTTTATTACACCGAGAGGCGCTCTACACCTCAGTATAGAGCTATTTTTACATGTTGGCTTAATATGTTGTATTTATATTAATATGTCCAATTTATAATATGTAAATTGGGAAACATTTACATGTAGGTTAAAATTAATATAGAGCTAAAGGGAGATGTTTGCACCTTGACTCTCTAAAATTATATAAAAATAAAAATTAAACTAAAAAAATTAAAATTAATAATTAAACCAGCCTAGATCAATTTCAACTCAGTAAAGAGGTTTGCACCTTGAGAGATTTGATCCCTTCAAGTTTTGCTCTCAGAAAAGAGATATGCCAGAGATTTGATCCCTCCAGGGGCTTAATAGATCCAGAGTTAAGATGGATCTAGGCTGGTATTATTAATATTTTATCATCCATGTCATTTATCTACACCAAATTAACATGAAATGAGTTGAAAATACTATAAAAATTTGTGTTGAATACTTGATTTATTAAAAATCGTTAAATTACTCAACTAACTAGTCCATTTCATGTTAAATTACTCAACTAACTAGTCCATTTCATGTCATTTATCTATATAAATAGACTTTATATAATAATGGTTAAGAGCATGTGGAAGTGTTGAATTACTTGATTTATTAAAAATCCTTAAATTACTCAACTAACTAAATCAATTTCATGTCATTTATCTATATAAATAGACTTTGATTTGAACCCTCTAACTAAATTACTCAACTAACTAAATAGGTTCCATGATCAATCCTCATGATACTCAATGGGATTTGAACCTGGGTCTCGTGGGTTTCACCTAGCTAAAGTTGTCGTTAAACCACATATCACTGTATGTATATCTTCTTAGACTTAGCAGTTGAATCGGAGGTGGATCCCTTGTCCCATAAACAAGAGAGTTCATACACCAATTTAGTGTCGGAGATAGGTCCCTTGTCCCATAAACAAGAAAGTCTCATACACCAATTTAGTTTAGTGTGTGACTTGATCGTGACCTTAAAATAAATAATAATAATAAATAACATATAACATGTCTTTCTTGTCGGTTTAAAATTAAGTTTCCCCACATCTACACTATATATCAAACTGCGTTTTTATATTTTGACCTACCTCGTCTTTCATATTGTTTAGCTTCTTCATGTGTGATAAAGTTTGGGGTAAACTAGATCGATCAGGAAATTGGTGAGTTTAGTGTGTCCCAATGGAAGTTATTCCGGAGGCTATACTCAGTAGCCCTACGTTTTATCCTGACAGGAAGAAATGTGGGACGAGCCAACAACTTATTTGCTTGATTGAACCATTTATGGGGAATCACAGAGATATGAATGGCTTGTTTGTAGTAAGGGTATACGACCCTGTGAAGGGCACCTGGGATACGCTACCTCCCATTGACGATCCCCAGATGACTGGAATATGGTGTGAGTGCGTGGCTGTGAATCGGAAGCTAGTTGTAATGGGCGGAAAGCTCCTGCCCAACGGGATTTTGACGAAGAGTGTTTACATTTATGACTTTGAGTCTGCGAGATGGCGCCGCGGAGCTGACATGCCTACACCTCGATCATTGTTTGCGTGCTCTGTCTCCTCTTCCAACGGACTAGTCTACGTTGCTGGCGGGATCAGCGAGCGTGTCATGGAGCGAGGTGCAGAAGCATATAACGTGGAGGAAGACAAGTGGGAAATTTTGCCTCCTATGATCGAACCGCCAGGCGGGGGATGCCGTGGTGCTTTCGTGGAAGGTAAATTCATGGTGTTGCAGGAAGGCCTAAATGCACAAGTTTTCGATCCGAGTGAGGGAACGTGGAGAATGACGAATTTGAGGAGAAGTTGTGTGATTTCTTCTTCTTTGGGGGATTTGTACAGCTTCACTCCACGTCAGGTGGAGAAATATGATGCCGAGAAGGACGTTTGGAGTGTTGTAGCATCTCTTCCCAATACCCACGATATTGACCAAATTATTTGCGCTACACAGTGGCGCGACCAAATTTTTATAAGCGGATCGTGCGACCCACTTTGTTCCAAACCACAATTCTCTTATCTGTTCAATATGTCAACCAGGCAGTTTATCGAAGTTAACGGCGATGGTGGGGAGGGCATGATCGTATCTGCGGCAACCGTGGAGATTTGAAAGTAATTTTTAGATGCACGCCAAACATAATACTGTGTTGTGTTCAATTCTATATTAGTTATCCCCTAGTGTGCCTAATTGAGGAAATGGTCTTATATTAGTTATTCCCTAGTCTACCCAATTCAGGAAATGGTTTTCGGAATTTTTCTCATGGTCAATTTTGTTAAAATTCTGTATAGAGTGTATAGATTTTCACAATTTTGTTAAAAATTCTGTATAGATTGTTAAGTTTGTAAGTTTCCATCAAATAGATAACAAAATTCTGTATAGATTGTTAAGTTTGTAAGTTTCCATCAAATAAATAACAAAATTCTGTATAGATTGTTAAGTTTGTAAGTTTCCATCAAATAGGATTTATTCTTAACACTGTTGTTTTGGATTTCATTTTATTATTTTGTAGAAAAGCAATAGGAAAGACTTTTGTGAGATTTTAATTAGAAAGAGAAAATATAGATGTAACAAAATATTAAAATTTGATACTTGCAAAACAAAAGAAAATAGAGAAATATTGCTAAGAAATTTACTAGGAATCAAATAGGATGATATGTGACTGATGAAAATGAATATATTATATATACTTCTCAAGATGACAATCAATTAGCAATATATTGGGATCTTTCCTTACTTGGAAAATAAGTTAAAATTAGACTAAGAGACTTGACAATTAACAAAATTATTTTATTCTAGGAAGCAAGAATAATTGGTTTTTTTTTTTTTTTCCTTGGAACCTTCCCAAAGAAACTTGAATCATACTTGCCAAAGTGTCCCGATATTTCCTTATGGAACCCAAGTTAGAGAGCTCTTGTAAAATAAGATTGATCCAAAGAATACTATTACTAATACCAGTTCACCATCCCAAATTCATTGTACTATAAATTAATTTTCCTTTCAATTTCTATCAATATCTAAAAAAAACCATTTTTCTAGAAATTATTTCGAGTTTAGATAAAAACCACATATATTCGAACCTAGAGCTAATGTCCATGGTAGTAATGATGAGCAAGCCTGATCTGTACAATGTGTCAAGATTAGAAAAAACCCACTAGGAAATGGAATATGTGTTCCCATTAATGCACATGTTATTGGAATAATAAAAAGTAGAGATAAGGTCCCACAAAGGCTTAATTCTTTGAATGTTTTAATTAGAGGGAGATATTAAAATTTGATACTTGCAAAACAAAAGAGAAGATAGAGAAATATTGCTAGGAAATTCACTACGGAATCAAAGACGATGATATATTACTGATGAAAATGAATATATTATATACTTTTCAAGATGACAACCAATTCGAAATATATTGGGATCTTTCCCTACTTGGACTAGGAGACTCGACAATTAACAAAATTGACCCTTTTTTAACGAAGATAACCCATACCCTCATTTAGCAAGCAATTTCGAATCTAGGCCTTAATATCTTAGAGAGCCATATTGTCCCTTTTAAATTTCTAAATAGACCAAGTGATGTTTATGGCTTTTATGTCCTAAATTTTTTATAGAATTGAATTTGGTGAGATTCTAGACTAATTCTAGGCCACGAAACATCATTTATGACTTGAATATTTCAGCTATTCTAGACTTATTTTTAAATGGATGTGATGCTTTCCCATAGTGGAGGCAATTTCCAAATGAATTGGGTAGAGATCGGATTTACCCCTTGAAGAAATACATTGCTTTATCTTTATATTATCCTCCAAGGAAGAATGTAAAAGGAGGGAAACATGAGTTGTGTGTTTTCAATGTCATCTGCATAGAAAATGTGTCCCTATGTTCTACCAAATAACATTCAAGTTGTTTTTCTAGATTGTATTACTCATTAGCGGCTTATTTTGCAACTAAATCTGTAAAAATCCTTGATTTTGAACTATAATGATAATATATGCCAACATCCTCTTCTTATTTTTTCCTTTGTTTAATTTTAATTAATACATGTAAGGTAGGAATGCAATATTTATGTCCACTTGTGATGTGAAAAAGAAATTTACTCTAGGGGTTTGATTTATCTAAATTTGTCGATGACATAGATTGATGTTTGAAATTTTCAACGAGCCCTCTAAGAATGTGGACTCTTATTGATTCAAGGGACAAGGCATATGTGACATAATACTCATCAATTCAATGTTTTTTTCATATCTACTTACAGTACAATAATCACCAACCATTGTGATGGTTTAAATTAAGAAGAATTTGGGCATTTTGTCACAATTTCATCACATATTGCATTAATTCACACTAGTTCATGATGGCTAATCTATAAGAATCATTATTATGCTCAATTCCCAAGCCCTCATTATTCCAATGTATTTCATTATTTACACCAAATCACTTTAGCGATCACGCAACTTGCCAACAGGAGATCACACTAGTATTACAAAATCAATGTGATCTATCCAACAACTTCTTTTAATAGCTTTGTTAGCAATGAAGGTATCACTAAACCTAACAACCCTAGCATCCATTAGAAATAAAACTTCAATATCTAAATAACCGATCAATCCAAGTGCACACATCTATTAGACATTAACTTTAGAAATTATGATGGGTGTTGGAACTTGTAAAATCACCCATAGATTGGTCCACTTATAATATTCCTATAAAAATCATATTCATATAAATAAAGTGGATTGGGAAAGATTCTATGTTCACAAGTGCACCCATAAAGTTGAAAATATCTTGTATTTTTCAAGAACCAGCGAAGAGAATAAACCCACCACTAGAAGTGTCATACACACAATCGAAAATGACACAATTATTTTCAATCCAATCACAAATGTCAATGGAAAAGAAAAACAAATTCAACATCTTGTTAAATAATTTATAGATATGGAAGCATGCATTGAATTGATGAAGGAAATGATTATTGGATATTAATCTCAAGAAGAAGCATAGAATGATAGTAGCAGTAGTAGTGAATGTGAAGAAGGAATATTGCATTTTGAGTTTATTGTCGAACCATAGGGAGTCATTGTAGGTTGAACATAAATGAAATGGATAAAGATCACCCATAAGGAACCATGGTGAGTATTGCACCAAAATAAAATGAATGGAGGTTAGAAACACGTATGTTATGCTTGGGTTATATGTAGTGATCATATTTGACCATGTTAGTTCATTCCATGACTATGCTAATCTTAGAGAATGAGGTGATTATTGACTTTGTTCATTATGCATGAGTTGAATGATAAGAATTAACTCCATTTATTGTTTATGTAATATCTAAAACTTTGATTTTCAACATTAGAGACGATTTTTGGGAGAGGACGAAATTCCGACGTTGGGACTTAGGATGAAAAAGAAAAATTGCCGATTTTTTGGGAGATGACGAAATTCCGATGTTGGGACTTGTACAGCTTCAACGCATGCAGGTGGATAAATATGATGCCAAGAAGGACGTTTGGAGTGTTGTAGCATCTCTTCCCAATACCCACTATATTGGCTACTTTATGTGTGCTACACAGTGGCGCGACCAAATTTTTATAAGTAAATTGTGCGACTCACTTTGTTCCAACCCACAAATCTCTTATCTGTTCAATATGTCAACCAGACAGTTGATCGAAGTTAACGGCGATGGTTGGGAGGGCTTTGCGAGCATGATCTAATCTCCAGCAACCGTGGAGATTTGAAAGTAATTTTTAGATGCACGCCAAACATAATAATGTGCTGTGTTCAATTCTATATTAGTTATCCCCTAGTCTGCCTAATGCAGGAAATGGTCTTATATTAGTTATTCCCTAGTCTACCCAATTCAGGAAATGGTCTTCCGAGTTTTTTCCATGAACATTTTTGTTAAAAATTCTGTATAGATTGAAGTTTGTAAGTTTTCACCAAATCCATTTATTCTTAACATTATTGTTTTGGATTTCATTCTATTATTTTGTAAAAAACAATGGGAAAGACTTTTATGAGATTTTAATTAGAGGGAGAAAATATAGATGTAGAAAAATATTAAAATTTGATACTTTCCAAAAAAAAGAGAAGATAGAGAAATATTGCTAAGAAATTCACTAAGAGGATGATATATTACTGATGAAAATGAATATATTATATATACTTCTCAAGATGAAAAAAAATTCGAAATATATTTGGATCTTTCCCTAATTGGAAAATAAGTTAAAATTAGACTAGGAGACTTGACAATTAACAAAATTGATTTTTTCTAGGAGACAAGAATAATTGGTTTTTTTTTCCTTAGAACGTTCCCAAAGAAACTTGAATCATACTTGCCAAAGTGTCCCAATATTTCATTTTGGAACCCAAGTTAGAGAGCTCTTGTAAAATAAGATTGATCCAAGGAATATTATTACTAATACTAACTCAACATCTCAAATTCATTGTACTAGAAATTAATTTTCCTTTCAATTTCTATCAATATCTAAAAAAAACCATTTTTTTAGAAATTATTTCGAGTTTATATAAAACCATATATATTTGAACCTAGAGCTAACGTCCATGGTAGTAATGATGAGCAAGCCTAATATGTACAGTGTGTCAAGAGCTCTTAGTACAATATACAATTGTCTCATGCTGTCATGCAGAAATTTGCATATTCATGCACCAATTTACTGCCTCCTGATAGCCTGCCTCCACTGCGCAATCCCTGCTGATCACAATCCCTAAATGAATTTGATCTTGCCTCGCCTTGACTGCGTAATACTCATTGGAATCTCCAATGTGTGTGTGGTTGCAACTGAGCACCCACTAATGTCACAACAAATAGTCAAACTGTCCCTTTCATGTACCTCTCAACTAGGTGTTCACTGGATCTAACATGCATGTAGTTAATAGTAGTTTTTCTTGAGTTACATGGGAGACCACTGCTTGTGAATTAATTAAATAATTAATTCACTGATCTCTCAATGAGTTACAACTAGCACAACTGAGTTAAACTAATTTACAACTCACATAACTACACATCCAACTCTGTTACAACTTTGAATCACTCAATTATAACTAAGTCCACTTGCATGTCTCACCAACCAAACCTAGAATTTGAAATTCCCTCAGTCAACTAGTTTCCCACATCAGTTAACTAAAATCAAGTGCTTCAAGAGAATAGATTATTATTTATTTTCTAATTATTATCAAGAGATAATTATAATCAGCATGCATTCTATTTTTAGACATGTGATCTATAAATAGACTTTGTGCATGCATCTATAAATAGAATCTCATCTATAAATAGAATTTTCTCAACCATCTATAAATAGACTCCCACTATAAATAGAATTTTCTCAATATTCTAAAAATAGACATACACCCAAAAATAGCCTGCGGGCCCTACCTAGTTTAGATGCTTAGTTTTCACTAGGATCATCATCTTGTTGAATCTCAACACTCCCTCTCAACAAGAAAGGGATTATCCTAAACCCCAATCCTGTCTCTATGGTATTCGAATTTGCACCCGGTGAGCGCCTTCATCAAGATATCTGCATCTTGATCTTCCGTAGGAATGTGCTAAAGCAACATGATCTTCCGCTACACACAATCTCTGATACGATGATACCGAATATCTATATGCTTAGATCTATCATGAAACACAGGATTAATAGAGATTTTAATGCAGCTCTAATTATCACAATGAATCATTGTAGGATCTAAATGAGAACCAAACAAACGAACCAGGATCTTTCTCATCCAGATAGCCTCACATGCAGCTTGACTTGCTGCCATGTATTATGCTTCCACTGAACTAAGTGCCATAGATCTTTGTTTCTTGTTGTACCAAGAAACAATTGTAGATCCGATACTGAAGACCACTCTTGATGTGCTCTTTCTTTCCATTGGGCTGCCTGTCCAATCTGCATCTATGAAGCATGCAACTTCACCTCATCCGTCTCTTTGTACCATAAGGCATACTCCGATGTGCCCTTGAGATATCTCAAGACATGCTTTCCTGCCTTCCAAAAGAGCTTGGTATGCTTAACCATCGCTTGACAAAGATGGTTCACCACATAGCATATGTTTGGTCTTTTATTAACTAAATACATGAGCAAACCCACCAACTATCGATAGACAGTAGCATCCACTAACTCTCCAGATGTAGCATCCTCTTTCCTCTAGTTTCCTGGAAGAGGAGTATCCATGGGTTTGTATCCCACCATGTGAAAATTACCTAGTATCTCCCTTGTGTTAGGGTCTCTGTAATTAGCAAGGTTGGAAAGAGTCCAACTACAGGGGTAACATCAAACCGCTTTGGGATTCAAGGAACTAACCCTCCTGAATCCAGAGAAGTATCTCTCTACAAATGAGTTTAAAGATGTGATATTTAAAGTCTGAAATGTGATATTAGGCTAGTTATGAAGAGCACGGGTTTTGTTTTGTTTGTTTTGGTTGGGAAAAGACATGATGAAGGTGAAGGCAGTTCAAAATGAAGGGTGAAGATGTCTGCAAGTGAAGGAATGATTTGGCTGATAGAAAAAGGAAAAGATAGTTTTAACCCATTGGGCTATGGAGTGATAGGAGGATTTTAATTGGACAGCAAGGTTCAAGAATGATCCATGGGGAAAGTCACTTATGTTAAAGGATCTCTTAAGGTGATTCATGGAGTGAAACAGATAGGAAGTGGAGAACAAAAAAAAATGAAGAACAGTGCACAGTCTAAGATCAAGTAAGTGCTTTTAAACTATCTTGCTTTCAACATGTGCTTAGAGAGACAAAACATAAAAGAATTCTGTGAGCAGGTAAGTAATTTTAAATTAGCCTGCATTAAAGTACTTTGAGTTTAGAGAAACAAAATATAAAAGCATTCTGAGATCAGGTAAGTGTTTTTAAACTAGCCTGCTTTGAAGTACTTTCAGTCAAAAAACATTCAAAAACAGTTAGAACAACTTAAGATCAAGTGAGTACTTTGAAACCAACCTGCTTTCAATATATTCTAAAGGAAAACACTGATGATCATCATAATGAGCAATCTAGATCAGGCAAGTGCTTTGAGACTAACCTGCTTTAATATACTCAATATTAATAAGAGAAAAACATAGAAAATAAAGCTTTCAGTAAGAGTAGGGTACTACTGAGAGTAAGTCCTAGCTCTATGTTTGTTGTTCCTTATCAGAGAAAATGAACAGAGTGAAAACTTAAAGAAAATAACAATTGACAGTGAGGAACACATCACCATTGACACAAATCAGGATCCCATAAATCAGCAGCTTGTATTTGATGTTCAAACCAGTTACAACCAGCAAGCCTGTAGGGTCTCTACAACTTCAAACTTCTCATATCAGCTTATTTATCTTCAAATTGCACACAGTGCATCAGTAGCTTCATAAAACCATTACATGCATTCAGATGTCTAGAGACCAACATTTTCTTATGTTCTACAGAGGTATTTATAGAGAAATGTGGAAGTGGGAGGATTTCCCAAGGATCAAGTATCATTAATTATGTAATCATTTCTAACTCTGATCCATAACATATGTTCCTGACTTTCGAGGCATAATGATCGAAAGATGTGCTTCTGAACTGTTCTTAATCTTCTAAAATGGTTCTGCCGAAAATTAGAGATAAGATTCTTTGATTTGTATTAATTGTTCGGCTGCCTTTAGGTAAACACCTCTTGTCCAGGTAATGCCTAAGCTTCCTTTGATTTCTGTGAGGCTGCAGGTGTCTTAAGGAGTTGTAGATGGTTCAATTGGCCTCAGCTGATGACGGTGGAAGCTTTCTCGGCTTGACAGATGTCTTTGTCTTTCCTTAAACACCTTTAATTTACTTGAGAATTGTGTTTTAGGTCTTCAATCTCCTGTTTCTAGTGTGTTCTGTCTTCGACACTGATACTCTTTAATCGATGCTCGATTAACTGTGTTTTCTGGTGTGCATGGTTGTACAGGGGTTGAATGGCATCAATGTCTCATGAATTCATTGATAAAATGCGAATTTAAAACCCTGCAAGTGATTTTGTGGTGAATCGCAGGAGGAAGGATCGTCACCCTCGACCTGTGAATTTTTCTTCAGCACGGCAGAAAAAACCATTTAAACCCTTCAAAAATACGAAAAATTATTAAAAAATCCTGCATATATAGGCTGACTGCTTCAGAAGGCATGTGGAGGGATCATATCCATTGGATGGCATCATCCAATGGTCGAGATTGATCGGGAAAAGTCAAAGAGACGGCGGAAGAAAAGTTTAAATCAGAACCGTCGATCGCGCGGAGATCGACGGTGGGAAGCGGAGGCGAAAAATAACATGGAGGAGTCGGTTTTTGGAGAAAATCGGTTAAAAAACCTTTGTTTTGGTGAAAAATAGTGTGTGGGGTTCGGGATGATCGTGGACCGTCGGATGAGATCAGCCCACACGATCAACGGTGGAGATCGGGCGCCAATAAACTTTAGAAAATACACCCGAACATCAAAAATCCAATTAAATCATGTTAAGTAAAGTTCCCGAGTCCGGAAATGCTGACTGGATCAGGAAAACACGGAGACCCGCCCAATAGAAATCTGACGTGTGGATGTTGATGTGGTGCTAGGACTGGGAAATGGCAGGGCATGCAATCAAATATGGACCGTCGATCTCAGGAGGAGATCGACGGTTGAGGATGCGTCCGAGGGCGACGGACGATGGGCCAGGGGCACTGTTTTCCTAGGTTAACTCCCGCGCATATTCGGGGAGCGACTACCATCGGACGGTGCACAACAATATCACGCCGGATTTGTGGATGAACGTTAACACGCGATGGGGGGGTGGTTTTCAAAAAGTGTTGGTGCCACATGTCAACCGTTGTATGGAATTGCTTCGAAATGAAAAATATCGCCAACCCTCAGAAGGCAGTGCAATGGATACCCGGATTTGTGGATGAACGTTAACACGCGATGGGGGGGTGGTTTTCAAAAAGTGTTGGTGCCACATGTCAACCGTTGTATGGAATTGCTTCGAAATGAAAAATATCGCCAACCCTCAGAAGGCAGTGCAATGGATACCGCCGGTTTCTGCACAGTGTTTGGCATGGCAGGGACCACCGACCACGATAGGTTCCACACCATCGATTAGCGGATCAGATCGATGGCGGAGATTAATTTGGAATTTTGCAACGACGGAAAAATTTTTTCATAGTAAATCCGACAAATTTAATATATAACCAAAGGTTTTAAACTTTGGGCGGAGATATTTATTCAAAATGGCTTGGCGCCTAATTGCAAGGCCTGTGGGCGCATGGAGAGGCATATGACCAGGGGTTATAGAGTTAGGGACTTAGCCCAAGGGGGCTTAAACCCTTAATATGAAAATGTGATTTTTTTCATGGATCTTTAATGGTTTTCAAAGGGTTTTGGGGGTTTCGATAAGGCCAAAAAGGATCTTAAAACCTTATGAAAGGGATTTTGATGAAGGGGAGATGGAAAAATTATGAGAATGAGGGATCTTTATGGGGAACAAGAGAGTAAAAATGAAGGTTAGTTTCTGAGTGTAGGAAGGGGAAAAAAGGGGATTTTGCAGCATTCTTTCTCATGGAATTCAGCAGAATTTTTTGAGCTTGAAATGGGAACAACAATGAAGATTGAAACAAGGATATGGTGTCTTCCAGAGGCTTCAAGAGATACACTTTCTGCAATGAAACTATTCCTTGAAGGCTAAACAATGTTTTGGCCACCTTTTGTTAGAAAAATTTTTATAGGTGGCCAACAGTGGCTCCACTTGGGGATGGTGCCTTCCTGAAGGCATCAAGAACTTCAGACTTGCATTCTCTAGGGGGCTGATCAGTGCCTTATCCATTGGGCTGCCTTCTTTGCTTGGATGCTCTTATTTTTCTTAAAAACATATTAGCAACCATGGAAAACAATGGATCTTCATCAAAAAGCTTTCTACCTACCCAATCCTACTGATCTAAAATTTTTTCTTCATTTAGAGTGCACTTGGATTGGAAAACTCTTTTACAACATTTTTTTTTTTTGAAAACAGGAAATATAATCTATTTCTACTCCTTATTTCTCCATGGAATCAGATTAAACAGTTGATTCCATATAATTCGCTACCTAATCTACTATCTGTTGGGATTAAACTGTCCAACAAATTTTATTCTCTAAATTCTACAACAAAAATTTAAAAACAGTCAAGTCAAGATTAAACTGTTTGACTTGCTGTGATCCAAAAAAAATAGACATTTATTTTGCAGAAAAAATAAAATAAAAAAAGGAAGGCTTAAGATCTGAAAGTTCATGCACTTCCTTCACCTTTCTATAGCTCTGATTTCCTCTTGATTGAGTTGTTCTTTCTTTTTCTCTGGTTCAGATTTTGAGCTAATTAGAACCAGATTTACCTCTGTTTTGACTTAGAATAAAACATAGTTTGGAGTCAATTCTTGCTTGGAAAATTAGGTTCAGGTTTTGAGCAGGTTTGAACCTTTAATTTCTAACCTAATCTATCTATTGATAAGCCAAGTTTAAATAGTTTAGCAAATCAAATTCACTATCCTATCAGTAGTAAATTTAAAACTAATTAGTCAAGATTAGGTTGTTGGACTAACTAGGAGTGTGTTTTTTAGGAGTGGCATTTGAGCTTGCACACTTTCATATTTGTTTATCTTTTTGGTATGGGGCTATACCTTTATATTTTGACAATCTGCCCTCTTTTCTTTCTTTTCTTTGTTTTTGTATTTTTGAATCTTTGATTTTTCTTCAAAGCAGAAAATAACAACTAATATACATGCTCATAAATGAGATTTATTGACATTCCTATCTAACCTATTCTAAACATGGAGTATTTACATTTATCATATGATAAAAAAAATGCCAATGCATCCAGCTGAGTAATGTCAAGAAGAAGTAGAAACTCTGGCTGCTTGTCAGAGGTACCATAGAACATATTGAAGATTAACCTTCAATATCAAGGCTATCACAGAAGGTGACATCTTTTCATGTCTCTGGATATTGCAAAGGATCACTACTTGATAATTTGATCCAGTTGGTAATTCCACACACTCTTCCATAGGATCAACAAAGAAAAGATGAAGATTCTCTTCTTTTTGGCCCTCCATGTCTGGTAGATTGTCTGCTTTCAAGACTTCAGCTTTGAGGAGCATATCTTCAGAAAGTTGTTTGGAAGCATCGTGATCTTTAACCTGCACAATAGAAAATAGTGAAATATTTTCTTTCTCTAAACATATGCTTGCTTCTAATATACTTTCAGGTTCTTTGGATGACAGTTTGACATTAATGAAGGGAGAAGTCTCTTCTTGGGAAGATGGTATATCCACAGCAGGATAGTCTTGTATTTGTTTCTCTCCTTCTTTATCATCATCTGAACTAGAGGACTCATCATATTTGGCAGTGTTGTCCTCTTGTAGCCCTGGTATGCTTGGATTTAGTGGGCTGAACTCTGTAAAGATATTATTATATTCTTGAGTGGGGGTGTATTCAATGGTTTCCTATTGCTCAAAAATTTCTTCATTACTCTTCTCTTCACCTTCTGAGTTGAAAGGCTATTGATTCCCAATTAAGTGAAAGCTTTTTATGATGGATCGAAAAGGATGATTGCGGCTTTCAAGCTGATGATGGTGAAACTCATAACACCAATCAAATTATGGTTGCCCTGCATGATTAGTTTCTGCTTGGAAATCATCATCATCATAAGACTGATTGAAGTTTGAAAATTTATTAGAATAAACATTTTCATCAGTCAAACATATTGGGATATCAGTAGCTCCTTCTTCATTCTGATCCACAAAAGGACTTTCTAAATATGTACAACAAATTTCTCTATGTGAATGGGCAAGAGTGTTTGTTTTGAAAAAGGTTTTAGAGACTGAATATTTATAAATAGTCTGATCTATTTCCTTCTCTATCAAAGGGAAAGATGTTTCTATGTTCCTTTGAACAGGAGTACAACAGTTCTTTGTCTCTTGTGAAGACTAATTTTGAGGCTGGATGTTTTCTTGAGCCTTAGCTACAAGGGATGATGAATCAATATCTGAGTTTCTAGGGATACCTTGAGGGATGTTCTTTATTTCTTGGATCATCTTTTCCTCACCTGATTCATCTATGTTCTTAAAAATTTTCAATAGGAGATTAAACTCATGAATGGCTGTTAAAAGATCTTCAGGATGCATCTCTTCCAAAGCTTCCTCATTATCTATAATGTTTTGGGTGATGTTTTGTGATGGATCATAATATATTGCACCCAATGATAATGATGTATTTTTTTCTTTATAGTTTTCATAGAACACGTATTCAAGGTCTCTTAAAGAAAACAAACTACTAGATCTTAAGCATTCATACCAATCCCTAGCTTTTCCTTCTAATGTTAACATGAAAATTTTCATTAGGTAGTCTTCATGCCATTCAACATTCAACCTCCATACATGTATATGAAATTTGATGAGATGTAATAGAGGGTCATCAAACTTTTCACCTTGTAAAATAGGCAGGTTGTCATCCCAATTCATCTAGAGCATCTTTCGTGGAAACCCAGGGATATGATCTCTACTCATTGGGGCATATCTTCGTTGTATTCTTGGAATCATGTTTTTAAATCAAGAAAGAGGTCACTGTGTCTAGTCAATCAGTTCAGGGTCTTCTACTAGTGGAGTCATTTGGTCTTCTGGGAGTTTCAGAGTGTGGAGTCGCCAGGTGGAAAATTTTTAGCTCGTAAGGAGGTAAAATGTTTTATGGTTACACCACCATGTGTTTCTTGTGGAGCTGCAAGATTTTCAGGAACTGAATTAGCTCTCAAGTGTGATCTGAAAACAGTTGATAATTTTATCTTAGGAGACTTCCTAAGGATAGCTTTCTGGGTTATCAACTATTTCGAGTGGATCAGGGTCAGGATAGGCTCTAGTGTGAATCTTTCTAGGAGCCAGTATGCTGCGTTTTTCAGACCCAACTTAAACAAAAATAGTTTAACCAGATATGGAAATCTTTAAAAGGTCAACTAATCTATTTATACAAATTTTAATCCTACAGTCCTCTAACTGAGTTTGAATGATATTACAATGATAGGGTTCTTCCCAATGGAGTCTTAAGGTCTGTTAAGGATTGTGGAGTCACCAAGTGGAAGTTTTTAGCTCTTTTGGAGGTAAAAGGTTTAATGGTCCACTACCATGTTTATTGAATACCAACCTAAAATGTTTTTATGTTATTTTCTGAGTTTCTGTGGTTGTATGGAAAATTAAAGAGTCCATAAAAGTTGGCCAAGAAACTATGAACTCAAAATTTCCCCAGTGGAGTCACCATTATGTTAGGGTATCTGTAATTAGCAAGGTTGGCAAAATTCCAAATAGGGTAACATCAAACCGCTTTGGGATTCAAGGATCTAGCCCTCCTGAATCCAGAGAGGGATCTCTCTACGAATGAGTTTAAAGATGTGATCTTTAAAGTCTGAAATGTGATATTAGGCTAGTTATGAAGAGCATGGGTTTTTTTTTGTTTTTTTTGGTTGGGAAAAGACATGATGAAGGTGAAGGCAGTACAAAATGAAGGGTGAAGATGTCTGCAAGTGAAGGAATGATTTGGCTGATAGAAAAAGGCAAAGATAGTTTTAACCCATTGGGCTATGGAGTCATAAGAGGATTTTAATTGGACAACAAGGTTCAAGAAGGATCCATGCGGCAAGTCACTTATGTCAAAGGATCTCTTAAGGTGATTTATGGAGTGAAATAGATAGGAAGTGGAGAACAAAACAAAATGAAGAACAGTGCACAGTCTAAGATCAAGTAAGTGCTTTTAAACTATCTTACTTTCAACATGTGCTTAGAGAGACAAAACATAAAAGAATTTTGTGATCAGGTACGTACTTTTAAACTAGCCTGCATTGAAGTACTTTGAGTTTAGAGAAACAAAATATAAAATAATTCTGAGATCAGGTAAGTGTTTTTAAACTAGCCTGCTTTGAAGTACTTTCAGTCAAAAAACATTCAAAAATAGTTAGAACAGCTTAAGATCAAGTGAGTACTTTGAAACCAACCTGCTTTCAGCATATTCTAAAGGAAAACACTGATGATCATCATAATGAGAAATCTAGATCATGCAAGTGCTTTGAAACTAACCTGCTTTAATATACTCAGTATTAATAAGAGAAAAACATAGAAAATAAAGCTTTCAGTAAGAGTAGGGTACTACTGAGAGTAATTCCTAGCTCTATTTTTGTTGTTCCTTATCAGAGAAAATGAACAGAGTGAAAACTTAAAGAAAATAACAATTGACAGTGAGGAACACATCACCATTGACACAAATCAGGATCCCATAAATCAGCAACTTGTATTTGATGTTCAAACCAGTTACAATCAGCAAGCCCGGAGGGTCTCTACAACTTCAAACTTCTCATATCAGCTTATTTATCTTCAAATTGCACATAGTGCATCAGTAGCTTCAGAAAACCATTACATGCATTCAGATGTCCAGAGACCAACATTTGCTTATGTTATACAGAGGTATTTATAGAGAAATGTGGAAGTGGGAGGATTTCCCAAGGATCAAGTATCATTAATTATGTAATCATTTATAACTCTGCTCCATAACATCCGTTCCTGCCTTTAGAGGCATACTGATCGAAAGATGTGCTTCTGAACTGTTCTTAATCTTCTAAAATGGTTCTGCCGACAATTAGAGATAAGATTCTTTGATTTGTATTAATTGTTCGGCTATCTTCAAGTAAACACCTCTTGTCCAGGTAATGAATAAGCTTCCTTTGATTTCTGTGAGGCTGCAGGTGTCTTAAGGAGTTGGAGAGGGTTCAATTGGCCTCAGCTGAAGGTAGTGGAAGCTTTCTCGGCTTGACAGATGTCTTTGTCTTTCCTTAAACACCTTTAATTTACTTGAGAACTATGTTTTAGGTCTTCAATCTCCTATTTCTAGTGTGTTCTGTCTTCGACACTGATACTCTTTGATCCGTGCTCGATTAACTGTGTTTTCTGGTGTGCAAGGCTGTACAGGGGTCGAATGGCATCAATGGCTCATGAATTCATTGATAAAATGCGAATTTAAAACCCTGCAAGTGATTTTGTGGTGAATCGCAGGCAAGAGGATCGTCACCCTCTACCTATGAATTTTTCTTCAGCATGGCGGAAAAAACCATTTAAACCCTGCAAAAATATGAAAAACTATTAAAAAATCCTACATATATAGGCTAACTACTTCATAAGTCATGTGGAGGGAGCATAGCCATTGGATGGCATCATCCAACGGTCGAGATTGATCGAGAAAAGTCAAAGAGACAGTGAAAGAAAAGTTTAAATCAAAACCGTCGATCGCGCGGAGATCGACGGTGGGAAGCGGAGGTGAAAAATAATGTGGAGGAATCAATTTTTGGAGAAAATCGGTTAAAAAACCTTTGTTTTGGCGAAAAATAATGTGTGGGGTTCATGATGATCGTGGGCTGTCGGATGAGATCGGCCCACACGATCAACGGTGGAGATCGGGTGCCATTAAACTTTAGAAAATACACCCAAACATCAAAAATCCAATTAAATCATGTTAAGTAAAGTTCCCAGGTCCGGAAATGCTGACTGGACGATGAAAACACAGAGACCCGCCCAATAGAAATCTGCCGCGTGGATGTTGATGTGGCATTGGGACCAGGCAACGGCGGGGTATGCAATCAAATCTGGACCATCAATCTCAGGAGGAGATCGACGGTTGAGGATGCGTCGAAGGGCGACGGACGGTGGGCCAGGGGCACTGTTTGCCTAGGTTAACTCTCGCGCATCTTCGGGGAGAGACTACCGTTGGATGGCCCGCCCCAGATCGGACGGTGCACAACAATGTCGCGTTAGATCTCTGGACGAACGTTAACGCGTGATGGGGGGGCGGTTTTCAAATAGTGCTGGTGCCACGCGTCAACCGTTGTATGGAATCGCTCTGAAATAAAAAATACCGCCAACCCTCAGAAGGCGGTGCGATGGATACCGCCGGTTTCTGCACAATTTTTGGCACGGTGGGGACCACCAACCATGATAGGTTTCGCGCCATCAATCAGCGAATCAGATCGACAACAGAGATTAATTTGGAATTTTGCACTGGCGGAAAATTTTTTTCATAGTAAATCCGACAAATTTAATATGTAACCAAAGGTTTTAAACTTTGGGCGGAAATATTTATTCAAAATGGCTTGGCGCCCGATTGTGGGGCCTGTGGGTGCATCGAGAAGCATATGACCGGGGGTTATAGATTTAGGGACTTAGCCCAAGGGGGCTTAAACCCTTAATATGAAAATGTGATTTTTTTCATGGATCGTCAATGGTTTTCAAAGGGTTTTGGGGGTTTCAATAAGGCCAAAAAGGATCTTAAAACCTTATGAAAGGGATTTTGATGAAGGGGAGATGGAAAAATTATGAGAATGAGGGATCTTGATGGGGAACAAGAGAGTAAAAATGAAGGTTAGTTTCTGAGTGTAGGAAGGGGAAAAAAAGGGATTTTGCAGCAGTCTTTCTCATGGAATTCAGCAGAATTTTCTGAGCTTGAAATGGGAACATCAATGAAGATTGAAACAAGGATATGATGTCTTCCAGAGGCTTCAAGAGATACACTTTCTGCAATGAAACTGTTCCTTGAAGGATAAACAATGTTTTGGCCACCTTTTGATAGAACAAATTTTATAGGTGGCCAACACCTTGTATACTTGCCTTGAGATACAAAAATTTCACCATCTCGCTGGCATATTTCCAATCCAAGGAAATAATGAAGGAGGCCCATATGCTTCATCTCGAAAACCTTTGTAAGGTCTTCCTTGCATGAGTGTATCATCTTCTCATCACCAGTAAATATTAAATCATCAACATAAATAAAAATGATTAAAAGCTTACCCTCCACCACAATCTGGCATAGGTTTGCATCCGTCTCACTCTTGGTGAAGCCAAGTGCATTGAAATAGTTGTCGATCCATGTACCAAGCATGGGGTGCTTGCTTCAGCCCATACATCGCTCTTTGGAGTCTGCACACATGCAACTCGCTGCTAAAGATCTCAAATCCTTCAGGTTGCTCAATGTACACTTCTTCCTGAATGATCCCATTAAGGAACACAGTCTTCACATACATCTGATCAATGTGCTAACCCATCTGTGCTAAGAGAGCAAGGATGGTCCTTATGGAAGAATACCATGTGACATATGTGAAGGTTTCTTCATAATCAATCCCCTCGATATGTGAGAAGCCTCGAGCCAAAAATCTGGCCTTGTATTTCTCAACATTCCCATCAACAGCTTGCTTTACCTTGTATATCCATCTTGAACCTACCACTGATTTATCAACTAGCCTTGGAACAATTTCCCAAGCGTTGTTTCTGAAAATGAATTCATACTCATCTGTCGTTGCATCTACCCATGTGGGCTTCTGCACTGCTTTCTGAAAGGAAGATGGCTCGGTCACGATACATTTGCTCATGAGAGCCATATATCCAGTGAATCGATCAGGAGACTGTCTCTGTCTGCATTCTAAAGTAGGAACTCCTACATTCTGTGTCGCATCAGCTTCAGCCTCTCAACTTCTATGGTACGCCTTCTACCAGTTCTAGTGTTTGGTTCTACGTGAGTGGACTCCTCCACTCCATGAACCTCCTCTGCATGCAAGTCTAGCTCCCTCTCAAGCGACAAATTCATGGCTTTCTCCTCATTGAATTTTTTATCCCGTCCATGACAGTCATTCGACTGTTTGGAAAATACACACGATAGTTATGGGGTGTTTCTGTGTTCCCCAAAAATATCACAACTTCAGCATTCGGCTCCAGCATTTTCCTGGCATTCTTAGCCACATGCACATAAACATATGAGCCAAAAATATTTAAATGAGAGACATCTGGTTTCTTACCAGCAAAATATTCTTTAGGTGTACTCATACCAAGTACCCTATGAGGAAAACGGTTTTGCACATAAACCACAGTGTTGCATGCTTCTACCCACAAATGCATTGGTAGGCCTTGATCATGCAACATCGCTCATGTAGCACCCATGATTATTCTGTTCTTCCTCTCTGCGACCCCATTTTGTTGTGCGTTATGAGGTGCTATGAGTTCTCTTCAGATTCCTTCTTTTCTATAGAAGTCTTTGAATTGGTTCGAGATATATTCTCCACCATTATCGCTCCGCAGAGCCTTCACTTGCTTCCCCGACTCTTTCTCCACCAATTATTTAAACTCACAAAACTTTGAGAATGCTTGATCCTTATTCTACATGAAGTAGATCCAGCATTTACGAGAAAATTCATCAACAAAAATAACATAATACCTATGTTTTTTTGTTGAACCAACCGAGAATGGTCTACACACGTCTGTGTGAACTCTCTCTAGGATCACCAAAGCACGGTTCCCCTTTTCATGAAAGGTGGATTTTGCATACTTCCCCATGGTGAAACCCTTGCACTGATCTAACTGAGCAAGTGTTCCCATTGGAAGTCTAGTAGATATTTTCCGCATAACTTTCAAAGCTACATGATGAAGATGGCCCAATCGCCTGTGCCATAACTCGCCCTCATCCCAGCGCACCACTTTTTCTGCCTTGCCCATCATTGTAGCGTAGCCTTATACCTCCAGCTTGTAGATATTCTTGACTTGAATCCATATCCTCTTGGCTTGACCCATTTTTTTATGTCACAGGAAATCTTTTCCACCGCTTAAAACAATGTCATAGCCTCTATCCTCCAACATTGCGACTGAGACCAAGTTTTTCCTCAGACCTAGAACATGCATAACGTCTTTCAAAAGAAATGGTTTACCTAACTCCCTATCAAATTTAATGGTACCAATTTCAGTCACACCGTATCGTCCATCGTCACCCATATCTATAAAAATTTGGAGATCTTTCTCCTCCAAGTCACTGAAAATCTCTGTATCTCCCATCATGTGGACAGAAGCAGCACTATCAAGATACCACACCAATACCATTGCGCTTGAACCAAGCATGTGATCAAAGAGAAATAAAGTTCAAATTTTGAGGCAAGGGCCTCACCAGCTACAGCTCCAGCAGCCTTCTTGTTCTTCTTTTTCTGTGGGCAGTTAGTGGCGAGATGCCCATGTTCGTGACAGTGAAAACACTTCACTTTGGACAAATCTAGCTTCTTGCCTTTAGCCTCGGATTTTGAGTGGAATTTCCTCCCCTTCACTTTCCTTGCCTTGGCAGCCAAAGCACAATCCTCTTCATCATCATGCTTTGATGAAGAGCCATCTATGGTGTTCCGCCTGAACTCCTCCTGCACTAGATCCAACCACAGTCATTCCCAATCTAGAAGTTTTTCTCGTCCATTGACAGAGTCTTGATAATTGTGCCAAATCTTAGGAAATCCTAAGAGATCCAAGCTCACAAAATCATCATCAACAACCGTGATTCCCACACTCCCTAGTTCATCCCAACATTGGACAAAATTTGTGAGATACTTAGGAATATTGTCGCCCTTCTCCATCTTGATCTTTCTGAGTTTATCCTTTAGCACCAACTTCCTATGGTCATTTTTGCTTTGGAAAATATCTGTCAAATACTTCCACATAGCGAATGGAGTGGCTTTCCCATGAAGGCTTGAGACAATATGGTCTCGCACACCTTCCAACAGAATTCTTCTTGTCTTTGCTACTTTCTTTTGTCATGCGTCAGGTAGTGCAGCATCTGTCGAAGTGGGCTTAGGAACATCACTATCAATGAATTCTTTAAAGCCATTATCTTCAAGCACCGCCTCCATTTTGTCATTCCATGCAATGTAGTTCGAGCTTCCCTTGAGTGCATACTCTAGCCGCAAACCATTGAAAGCCATTTCGATGCTTACTCAACTGTCGCACCAAGAAATTCTTGCAGCAAATTCGAATTGTTTACACCAACAAACTTAGCTAATGCTTCAATTTTGAAATCTTATTTGCTTCGATACCATGTAGAAATTTTAATACAATTATGTATTGTCTAGATTCCCCTAATCTAACAATTGAATTCCATTGTTAAATACAGAATCGTTCTACTTAAATCTTTGCGGAAATTTAATCGCCAATTGCAAACACATGAAGGAAGATCAAGCATGTGAATGTATGAGCTAAAGTCGAACATGTAAGAAAATTGCCAGATTTACCAATGCAAGATGTGTGCGCCACCTATTCCTCTTCACCCTGTCATTACTGTTGGTCCCTTTGCAAAGTGGTGCATCGATTTTATGACATGTAACCCTCACTCGGCCGAGGGGCATGCCTATATTATCGTAGCCATAGACTACTTCACCAAATGGGCCGAAGAAATTCCTACACTTACCGCCAATGGTAAAACAGCTGCTCAATTCATATTCAATCACATCATTGCTAGGTTTGGTGTCCCTCATGCCATTGTTACCGATCATGGTTCTCATTTTCGGCATTATATGGTGGCAGAGTTGACTTCTAGGTTGGGTTTGCGTCACGACAGCTCAACGCCATACTACCCTCAGGCCAATGGCTAGGTTGAAGCTATAAAAAAAGTTCTTGTCACCATGCTTCAACGTATGATTGGGATCCACAAATCCAATTGGCATCTCATGTTATTTTTGGCTCTTTGGGCATACCAAACCTCAGTTAAGAACGCAACTAGGTTTACTCCTTTCTAGTTGGTGTATGGTTTCGAAGCTACGCTTCCGATTGAATGTGAAATAACTTTGCTCAAGTTAGATGTTGAATTATTGCCAAATACTTCACCAGAAGAAGAGTGTCTCCTTTATTTAGAAAGGCTAGATGAAACTCGCCGCTTTAGTGATCAAGGCACAGAAAAAGTGGATCAAAGCTCATTTTGAACAGTCAGTTTCCCCTCGTTCCCTCACTAAAGGAGATCTCATCCTCCTGTATGACCAAGCTCATGACAAGTTGGGGACAGGAAAATTTCAACCCATGTGGCATGGGCCCTACATCGTTAAGCATGTATTGCAGAATGGGGCCTATGAACTCATAGATTACGAAGGTCATCCTCTTGAACAACCCATAAATGGGTTGTATCTCAAAAAATATTATGCGTGAGGCATTCATGTGTAATTGGTGTACATAGGTATTGTTTTCAGTTTTGTACATGTTTTCAGTTTGGTGTGCTTTGTGAGCGTTTTCCTGCATATTGGGTCTTTCTTATTGTGCAGATGTCTATCACCCCTTATGTCGGTTTCGCGGATGATGCCTCCTGCAATACCAGTAATTTGTCTTCAGCAGCCTGGGTAATTTAAGATCCTGCTAGTGAGTTGATAGATCTGCAAGGTATTTGTCTAGGACGCACTACAAACAATGTCGCTGAATATAGCGATGTCATTGAACTATTAACTGAGGCAATCAACCTCAACATACGTGCATTTCTTGTAAATCTAGATTCACAGCTTGTCGTTCTGCAACTCAATGGTCATTATTCATTTAGAAATATGCACATTCTGAGATTGTATTTTCATATTCGTTTGTTGGAAAGACATTTTGATTTCATCACATATCAACATATTCCTAGATGAATGAATGCATTAACTGATACAGTGGCTAACATTGTATTAGATACACATTTCCGTAATTTGTAAAGACGTCATCATATGTAAAAGATCCATGTAGGAAAAAAAAAAATATATATATATATATATATATATATCGAATGTTTGCATCAGTGTACATCATAAATTCAAAAAATATGTGTGTTTCTGTTACATCCTCAGAGATCATGTCTCTCAAAATTTTCAGATAAAACCTACGTGCCTAATCAGCATGATTCTCATGGTAGCATGTCACTATCCGTACAAGCTGCCTCAGTAAGCGGTGAATTCGGCTAGGCACCCCTATGGTATGCCTCTGATAGGAGCGAGGAACACCGTCAAATCTTGCATAATCTAAGACTCCGCGTGTGATTCCCTTCAGATTGCGCACAATCTCGTCTTCCTCGCTGCCCTCACCTTGAGGGTCGAAATCGCGAGGGATTTGCCTCACTATCGACGACATGCCAGCAGGTCTCTCTGGGCCAACATCTGTAAACGCATGGATTTAATGTCAAAGCATGCATAAGTAAAAAAAAAATTCATAATACTCATGAAAATTAAAAAATGAGTCTCACCCAAATATTCATCCCAATCCTCTCCCTCTAGGAGTGGGAGGTCTAGATCATCAGTGAAATCTGTACCGAAGGAGGACCAGTCCTCCAAGACAATCAATTGTCGGCGGAGCCAATCAAAAAATTACAGTCTCCAGGATATCTTTTGACCACCCCCTACCCTTAGCATCAGAGCTGCCCATCGGGCCATCTGTGGTTCTCTCGCTGGTGGTGTCAAAACTATGACCTCCTACCGGTGAAATATTGGTAGTCGTTCCAAGAAGAACGATACCAGAATGGACCCATAACCGAATTGCTTCAATTTTCCCTTCTTGCATTTTGTTAGCTAGCGTTTCATGTTTATTGTCACAGCCTATGCCCAGTTGTAGATGATTGGTGACAAGCAGTCTACAACAAGAAGCAACTGTGTCTTTGTTGCTTCGTGTGGTGCTTGCAATCCCACAGCTCGTGTGATGGTATGTAACACTACTTTTAGTGTCAAGTCTGGGATAGTTTGGATATCAACTTTCCCACTGCCTGATCCCTTCCGTGCCCTTGGACATACCCTATCCATCACCATGGTCATGTTCTCCATGCACGACCGGGTGCCGGTTAGGATTGGTGCTTCTCCCCTCCACGATAATCTTGTGATAAAATAGATGTCAGAGACTTCAATCTCAAGTTCCTAATCTCGAAGGATGAACTTTTCTTGATTTTCATCCCATATGCTAACCAGATACTGTAATAGCTTCGGTTGACCTCGGAGGCATGGTGTTAGGAAGAACTTTTTCAGTCCACAGTTTTTGAGAGCTTCCATGACTTTCTCGTTTTCCATGGCGAGCTCATCTTCTTCGCTATGTTCCTGTTCTTTCCATTCTATGACCATTTTTCTGCTTTATACCTACAAAGGTTGTTACATGGACATTGTTAGCCTAATGCGAACATCAAAATTTGGTCTATCACTTGGGATTTTTGACATAAAAATGGTTTATGTCGTTGCCGCGATTTTTTCCCAAGAAGTCGCACCAATGGGCATGCCCTAGTGTATAAAATCGGGTGGTTGGCGCGACTCCGTGCCCGAAACCCGCGCCAACCGTCGTGCCCTATTTTACACATTTTCTCCTATAGAATTGGAAACTGGAAATTGTAGGTAGAAAGGAATGACTCAAAATGAAGGGAAAGGTGTCAGCTCTTACCTAGAACTGACGAAATCGAGATTGGACAGTCGGATCGTCCGCTATCGCCATCACAAAATCACAGTGCTAAATGGGTAACTATTGATTCACAAGAGGTAAAAAGTGAAAAGTAATTGTTTTTACCATTTTTGGTTTTTTGTAACTTTTTCACAACCCTAATTAGGTTTTAAGACATATTTTTCGATTATTTTATTATATTATTTTGAAAAATGGGTTTTACACATGTGTCTTGTGCAACAGCAAGTTTTCACAAAACAGTGATGAAGTAACAAGTTATATTTTATACTTTTTCGGACTCGGTAAAAACACGAAAAATTCATTACTGGAGTCATCTTTTAGATCTTTTCTAACTCTCTAAGATTGAAAAGATTGAAAATATTCTTGTCATTTTGAACTCGTTAAATGGTTGTGAAATGATATCTACCCAGTATACGTTTAACCATTTTTCGGGCTGGGATGGATTATTTATGAAAAATAAATACCTTAGCCTATCACGACTAAGAGGTTCTCTCAGACATAGTTTTCTACCTTTTTGGATTTGTGAGACTACCTACGAAAAGGGACTACTGAATTTTTCTTTTCCGCCTTCTTTTCAAACTCTCTAAACATGAAAATATGCCGAGTTCTCCCTTTGTCAGACTCGTTAAACTTTGATGACATCGGATTTCGTCACCATGATGTTACTCGAGTTCCTCCTTCCTAGGGCTCGTAAAATGTACTAGGTTGGATTTGTCCGAAGGAAAAACTTACAGTACAAGCATCTGCTATCCCCTTTAAGCTTTTTTTAAAAATAATTGGGGTACTCGGCATAAATGGTGGGGGAAAATGGAACCCGGTTTTAGTTATGTTGCTAGTATGTCGATCTTGAACATAACACTTGTTTGCATTTGTGTCAGGTTGGGGACATCTCATTTCGTCATTTTTTTCCTTCATGGGTTTGGGTAATCTCTTTTGACCTCTCATTTTCTCTCTACCATGTCATCATGAACTCAGATCCCTTGATGTCAAATACTGCCAAATCCAGTGTCGTGTCACTGATATGTTCAAGAGAATTTTTCCTTTGCAGTTGTCAACCTTCCTCTGATTCCCTGTTAGTCTTGATTCACTTTCATCATATTCCTCTGTCTCGTGTTGATGATGTGGGAAAAGTTATGGCCCTCCTTCGACCAGGTCACTTTTGTCGACTTCTGCTCATTATTCAGGAATTTGATTTAGAGACTCCCTTCTGGTACCTTGGAGCCTGCAAGCCTCAATGGCAGGTTTTTCTCATTTGACGCAAGGTTCACATACTTGGCCTTCAATCGAATGATTCTGCAGGTGTTTGACATCATATCACTATTCACATTCCGTAGATTGTACCTTTTGTACCTTGAGGGCCATCATCATAATCAGTGGTTTCTCTCGCATCTGTTAACGACTTTCATCATTGGCTAGTAATCAGATGATTTTCTTCCATGTTTGACTTCCGCTCATACATTCGCATGCTTGAAATTAAACTTGTTCAAGTCAAGATGGAGCGCAAGACCCTGGGTTTTTTCTGATAAAATCCACGCTGCGGATTTTTGTGGATTATCATGACTTATTACATGACTCTTGATTGGATGGTTGTGACCATACCCGAGTCTATTTGTTTATCCTTACTACTGGATGGTTGTGTCCATACCTCGGATCTCAGTTTTATTGTACTCTATTATGGATGGTTGTGCCCATGCCACATGTTCATGTATCATAGATATCAGTTGTATTTGTAATTGAAAGTTTTTCGACATTGGTGTTTGGTTCGAACGCGTTCTCATAAAGCATTTCTCCCCTCCCTCTCCCTCGGACCTCAAGCTTTATGGGGCATCTGGTACAAAGAATTTTTTCATTGTCCATACAATCCCCAAATCACACATTGTAGGGTCATTTCTATGACTAATAAGAAGTGTCATGCCTTGCAAAGACCATCATTGCATCCCTTTACATGAGAGAAATATTCCTCTTGTTGAAAATTCCCTGAACAGGACTGTAAAAACCCTGGTTTTTTCCTTGGCGCGAGTAGCCAGATACACTCCCGCGCTGTGATGGAAAATTAACATTGAGCCTGCGCCAGTTAGCGCTCTATCCCAGTTAAGCACCCACACCAAGCTGTTTATGGAATGTTTTTTAAAAATAGAGGTAGAGGTTCCATTCCAACCACCTTGAGGATGAGTCATTGGGAGTGGTTGAACTGAAACAACCACAGACTCCCTCCTTTAGTTAGTAGTTTCCACCTCCCTTGGAACTCTCCTAAAGGCTAGGACTCCCTCCCACCTTTGTAGGGATCCCAACCTCCTCCTTTTCCTCTATAAAAGAAACTATCTCTCTTCTCATCAACTAGTTGAACTTGGAGAATTGATACTATAGTTGAATAATTAAGCATAGGTGGAAGATTTGCATTGAGAAAGAGATAGAGCAAGGAGGAACTTTTTCAAGAGCGCTCGAGTCGGTGCCCTCATATCATTTTATCCCTTGACAAGTACTGAGATGCGCTTCGGCTGAACCCCGCTAGAGGAGACTGCGATGTCAAAGCATCGGTTGTACCTCTTCTTTCTACTTATTTATATACATGACTACTGTTTGGTTCCACTATTGTGTTATGTTGTTTTTTTAATCCGATATGTTTATCCCTATTTGATTGGATAATAGTTATGAGTGAAACCATTATGTTGTATGTTGTTCTTGTTTCTTGTTTTATGTGCAGTTATCCGAGCATAACGGTGAACGAATTGTGATTTGCCGAAGCAAGAGCGAGATTCTACTACTCGTTCGACAATGAAAATAGCATTGGATTCCAGGTAGGTCAATCTACCGTGTCTCTAGTGGAGTCACCAATTTTTTCTGCAGGTAAATCCTCTCTATGGACAAAGATGATCCCTCTAGCTCTAGGGTGGATCTAGAAACAAAGGGACATGCTAAAATTTTGCTTCCTAGTTAATGAATGAACAAAATACCCGATAGATTGACCTACCTGGAATCCAATGCTATCGTCGTTGTCGAAAGATTAGTAGCCTCTCACTCCTGCCTTGGAAAATCACAATTCGTTCGTCGTTACGCTTGGATACCTGCACATAGAACAAGAAACAAGAACAACATACAACATAATGGTTTCACTCATAATTATTAGCTAGTCAAAGAGGGCTAAACACATCACATTAAACAAACATCATAACACAATAGTGGAACCAAACAATAGTCATGTATAAATATAAGTAGAAGGAAGAGGTACAATCGATGCTTTGACGTCGCAATCTCCTCCAGCAAGGTTCAGCTGAAGCGCGTCTCAATACTTGTCAAGGTATTTGGACGGGATGAGGGCATGGACTCAAGCTCTCTCAACAAAGTTTCTCCTTGATCTATCTCTTTCACAATGCAACTCTTCACTCTATGCTTAATTATTCAGCTATAGTATCAATCCTCCAAGTTCAGCTAGTTGATGAGAAGAGAGATAGTTTCTTTTATAGAGGAAAAGGAGGAGGTTTGGATCCCTTAAAAGGTGGGAGGGAGTCCTATCCTTTAGGAGATTTCCAAGGTAGATGGAAACTAATAACTAAAGGAGGGATTCCATGTTTGTTTCATTTCAACCACTCCCAATGACTCATCCTCGAGGTGGTTGGAAAATTAACACTAAGCCCGCGCTAGTTGGTGCTCTATCCCAATTAAGCACCTGCGCCAAGCTGTTTATGGAATGTTTTTAAAAATAGAGGTGGAGGTTCCATTCCAACCACCTCGAGGATGAGTCATTGGGAGTGGTTGAACTGAAACAACCATAGACTCCCTCCTTTAGTTAGTAGTTTCCACCTCCTTTGGAACACTCCTAAAGGATAGGACTCCCTCCCACCTTTGTAGGCATCCCAACCTCCTCCTTTTCCTTTATAAAAGAAACTATATCTCTTCTCATCAACTAGTTGAACTTGGAGGATTGATATTATAGCTGAATAATTAAGTATAGATTGAAGAGTTGCATTGATAAAGAGGTAGAGAAAAGAGGAACTTCGTCAAGAGAGCTCCAGTCCATGCCCTCATCCCGTCTGAATCCCTCGACAAGTATTGATATGTGCTTCGGTTGAACCTGCTATAGGAGACTGCGACGTCAAAGCATTGATTGTACCTCTTCCTTCTACTTATTTATATACATGACTACTGTTTGGTTCCACTATTGTGTTATGATGTTTGTTTAATGAGATATGTTTAGCCCTCTTTGACTGGCTAATAGTTATGAGTGAAACCATTATGTTGTATCTTGTTCTTGTTTCTTGTTCTATGTGCAAATATCCAAGCGTAACGGCGAACAGATTGTGATTTTCCAAGGCAGGAGCAAGAGGCTACTACTCTTTCGACAATGACAACAACGTTGGATTCCAGGTAGGTAAATCTACCATGTATTTTGTTCATTCATTAACTAGGAAGAAACAATTTAGCGTGTCCCTTTTTTTGTAAACCCACCCTAGGGCTAGAGGGATCGTCTCTGTCTACAAAGAGGATTTAGCTACAAAACAACGGGTTGTAAGAAGGAAAAGAAGAGCACAGATTTGGGAAGGAAAACATTCTTTGGGGATTTGATTTCAAGGGAAGAAAAGGAACAATACACATCATACAGAGATAATAGGAAAACAGGGCCATAGAAAACAGCTACCATATCAAGGCTTGGACCATCGGTGTCTTCTATGGTTGGACCTCACCATCCTTTAAACAATATATTCGCTCCTAATATCAAAACTCCGGATTCAAAATAGTAGTGGAGAATTATTGATCAGGATCTGAGAATTGAAGGACACGGAGAGACCAGTGGGGATCATCAAGAACCTGAGGAACAACAGTCAGTTGATCATCAATTGGAAGATTGTAGTGTTGTTAAACAATTGATCCTGGAGCAGCTTGATCCTTCTATTTATCAATCTCTAGTGCACTCCGAGGCTAGTTCATACTATCATAAAGAATCATCCATGGGGGACAATAATTTCAAACCAGATAGCTCTGTTACTTTTGAATTCCCAATAGTAGTAACACGGGACGAGGCTCCTATGAAGAACATCCCTTTATCATCCCTACTATCCTTTCAAGGGATGGCCGTTGAAGATCTTGATACCTTTCTATTCGAATTCGATGTGCTGTGTAGTGGTTATGACTATACTTCAGACGCCTAGAAGCTGAAATTATTCCATGCTACTCTGAAAGGAGCATCATTAAGATGGTTCATGAGATTCGGTGCTGGCACAATTCGAACATGGAATTATATGAGAGAAGCCTTCCTTTTTAAGTGTCAAGACTACTGCCGAACAAGGGATTTGAAGGACTAAATTTTTAGAATCGCACAGAAGGAGGAGGAAAGCCTGGAAGACTATCTAGAGCAATTCCACTACAATTTACAAAGGTCTAAGTTTAGTAACTTGGATCCAGAGATTCTAAAGCCAATATTCTTAAGAGATTTAAGAGATGATTGTCTAGAACATATGAACATAATAGGAAAAGGAGACATATCGCAAGAAAATTTTGATGAGATAATGAAGCTTTGCCTACGTAGCTCAAGAGGATTGATCAAGGGGAAAGTTTTAGTTCGGGACCCTTCACTTCGAATACAGAAGTCCACAAGTGGAGGAGTAACCAGAGCAGAGATCGAGAACTTATTCAAGGATTTTAAAACCAATCTCCTTAGCACTCTCTCTACCCAAATCACTATGGTACAAGCCAAGAAGGCACAAGCAGAAGCTGAAACAGCCTTAGAAATATTATGTCCCCGATGCAAAAGAAACATTTGGAAAGAGAACACGGACTAAATAGTGTCAACATATGCAACATCTGTGAGTTGACGCACTCTACAAATCAGTCTCCTAAGTTTCCCATACTTAAGGTGGTACTCCAAGAATCAAGCGAGGATGTTCAATATTCTTATTTTATCGGATCAAAGAGACCATGGCAACTGCGACCTACATGTATGCCTTTAGATTTTTCTTCCTTTTATCCTTGGAATAATATTTATAACAGTCAGCAATACCCATGGCAGTATCCTACTCCTTCCTCAACACAATTTCCTTCACCATGGAACCAGTGGCCATCTCCTCCACCAATGTAATATCCTCCATCACAACTCAATCCTTGGGGTCAGAACAAGAGAGGAAATGGCCAAGGTCCAGTACCCCCTTCAATACCAATGCAATAGCAGCAGTGTCAACTACCTTCTATTCAGAATCCTACACCTTTTGTCCAACCCCAATTACCTGTACAACCTAACCCTAATCCAAATAATAAGGCAGGGCAGAGCATGGATGTTCTGGTTACCCTCCAAACTTATCTTATTACTCCTATCAGACTTAATGAGGTTTAGCTTCGGTCAGGGAAAGTAATCAAATTTGAACACACTCCCATTATTTGTTGGGTATGTGTTATATTCTTTCCACGACTAGTCACATGTGGGGGGATCACAGGGGGGTGAAAGCTCCCCTTGTACGTTGCGCCATGTGCAGCAAGGGGGTCACAGGGTGGGCAGTAGCCCCCCCTGTTCGGGGTCTGACGCAGCACCTCGAGAAAAAAAAATTGGACCTTATTTTTCAATGGGCGGACCCGCCCATGGTTTTGTGCATGGGTTTGCACATGGTTTTGGGGCATGATGGTTTTTTCCCCTTGGTATTTTGTAGATCCGGTCAAGGGAACTATGGTTATGTTCTAATCCAGGGTTAATGGATTGGGGTTTATGTATTCTTAGACATGTATATATATGTGTTGTAACACTAAAAGGAATATAATGAAAAATCAAGCTGGTCATCTCGATTTGGGATCTAGGGGAAAATATCTATGTTTATTTGTTTTATGTTTTATGCTCTTGTTATTGTTTATTTTCTGTTTTAAATATTCTTTTGTAGATAATTTGTGTACAGGGTTAAAACCTATATTTTTTATCGGAGCAGTTTCGACTTCAAGGGGACGCATTTACTATTGAGAGGTTTTTCGCTCAGGACTGAGGTAGACCCTATTCAGTGGGAGATCTGCGGGATCGATTCTTACTGTGAAAGAAGATAGCGAGTAATGGAAAGATAGAGATTGAGAAATTTAATGTTCAGAGTTTTGAGTTGTGGAAGCTCAAGATGGAAGATCTGTTGGTGGATAAAGACTAGTGGATCGTGGTAGATTCATGTACTAAACCAACGACAATGTCAGAGGAAGACTAGAATAAGTTGGATCAAAAGGCAAAGAGCACAATACAGTTGTGTGTCTAAAATTTGGTATTTTTGAATGTATCTGGGTTAGCTACGACGAAGAATTTTTTGGACAAACTTGGGACTTTGTACCAATCTAATTCTCCGGTGAATAAATTTTTCCTACGGAAAAATTTGTATAACCTGAGGATGAAGGATGGATACTCGATGACAAAGCATTTGAACACCTTCAATAATGTGGTGATTTAGCTATCATCTGTTGATATTAAAATCTCAGATGAAGATAAGTGCATCAGTTTTTTGTGTTCTCTACCAAACTCGTGGGACATTCTAGTTATTGCAATAGGTATAAATACAACTACCTTGAATTTTGATGACATTGTCTCAGCCTTGTTGTTGGAGGAAATGAGACGGAGAAATATGGAGGGTTAGAATGGAGATGCCTTATCTGTACGAGGAAGGTCCTAGAACAGAAACAAGAATAAGGTTTCAAGTGGGAGATCTAAATCTCCTGGAAAGTTTTTAAAGGTGTGCTAGAAATGTGGAAAGGAAGGGCACGACAAAAAGGACTGCAAATCTAAAGCTCCTGAGAAAGGAAAGGGATCTGATGATGCTCCTTCTGTAGAGGCCAAAACCACCTTGGATGAAGGTGGGGATGTGTAATTGGCTTCTTCTTCAAATACACATGTAGATCACGAGTCATGTTTGATTGACTCAGGTGCATCCTTTCACTTTACTCCCCATAGGGAGTGGTTCTGCGAGTATGAGAAATATGATGGCGGTGATGTATTCTTAGGTGATGATAGGAAGGCTAGAATCGTCGGACGTGGAAAAGTTAAGATGAAGCTACAAGGTGGAAGGAATAGAACATTCCTGGTGTTCTGTACATTCCTACATTGGCCAGAAATCTGATTTCTGTAAGAAATATGGATGATGTAGGTGTAAAAACAGTGTTCGAGAAAGATACCTATAAGATGGTTCAGGGAGCACTGGTATTAATGCGAGGATTTCAGATTGGAAATTTGTACAAGCTTCAGGGCAACACTGTTATTGATGGGTGCAACAGTTCTGTGGTTCCCGAAAGTGGAGCAGAAAGCCTAGTGGTCTCTGGAGAAAATATCATGCTATGGCATCAAAGGCTTGGACATATTGGAGAGAAGGGCCTTCGGATACTGCATGGAAATGGTATGTTAGAAGGTATGTCTAATATCTCTCTGGATTTCGATTTCTGTGAATATTATTTATATGGGAAGCAGAATCGGGTGAGTTTTCCTTCTGGTGCTAAGAGGGCGAACAAGATATTAGAGCTTGTGCACAGTGATGTGTTTGGACCTGCGTCGGTTCCATCACTGGGTAAGTCTGTGTACTATGTTTCATTCATAGATTAATTCCCAAGGAATACATGGATATATTTCTTGAGGAAGAAATCTGAAGTCTTTGACAAATTTAAATAACTTAAGGCTCTGGTGGAAAATAATACAGAGAAGAAGATAAAGGTGTTGAGAACAGATAATGGTGGGCAGTTCTGCAAGAAGGAACTTGAAGAGTTTTGTAAGAAGTGCGGTATAGCACGGAGGAAGACTACTCCATACACACCTTAGCAAAATGGAGTTGCAGAAAGAATGAACAGAACGCTAATGGAAAAGGAAAGAAGCATGCTCAGTGGTACCGGGTTAGGACAAGAATTATGGGCAGAGGTAGTGGAGACTACATGTTACTTGGTTAACAAATCACCTTTATCAGCATTGGGGGATAAGACTCCACATGAGATATGGACGAGTAAGAAACCCTCTCTTTCACATCTGAGGGTATTTGGATGTGATGCATATGTAGATGTTCCAAAGGAGAAAAGGACCAAGTTGGATAATAAATATGAAAGGTGCATCTTTATTAGGTATAAGGATGGTTTAAAGGGTTACAAGCTTTGGAACCTGGAAAAAAGGAAGGTTGTGTACAACTGAGATGTGATGTTTAGAGAGGTGAAAGATTTTGTTAAACATGAAGTCCTGCCAAAGGAGCCTGAGAAGATAGATTTTGAGCTAAAGGAGGATGAATCAAACTCTACAACAGAAGAAGACTCAGAAGAGGAAGAGCCACAAACTCCAGTTGTGAGAAGATCAGTTCGGGAAATAAGACAACCAAAAAGGTATAGTCCATATGCTTTTTGTTAAAAATTTGCTTTAACTATAACTGATGATGATCCCAGAACCGTCAAGGAGGCAGTAGATTCAAAGGATGGAAAACTCTGGAAGGAGGCCATGGTTGCATGGGATCTGGTGGAGTTGCCAGCTGGAAGGAAGCCCATCGGGAGAAAATGGGTTTTTAAGAAGAAGATGAATGTAGAAGGCAAGGTGGAGAAATACAAAGCTTGGTTGGTAGCAAAAGGTTATTCCCAGGTGCCAGGAATTGATTTTGGTGATATTTTTTCTCATGTTTCCAAAGTTACTTCTATTAGATTAATTTTATCTGTTGTTGCTGCATTTTATTTTGGGGTAGAATAGATGGATGTGAAGACAAAATTTCTTCACGGGGATCTGGAAGAGGAGATCTACATGAAAAAACCTAAAGGCTTTATGGTGAAGGGGAAGAAAGAACTAGTATGCAGGTTAAAGAAGTCTCTGTATGTGTTAAAACAATCACCAAAGATATGGTATTAGAAATTTGATACCTATATACGAGAACTTGGCTTCACCAGAAGCAAGGAGGATCATTGTGTTTCTTTTAAATTAATTGGTGACCGTGTTATTTATTTGGTCTTGTATGTGGATGATATGTTTTTGATTGGAAATCACAAAGAAATTATCCAAGATTTGAAGACCCAACTATTCTCCAAATTCGACATGAAGGATCTTGGTGCTGCAAACTATATTTTGGGCATGGAAATTAAGATAGATCGGGAAAAGAGGAAGCTCTGGTTAAAACAAAGGAAATATGTCGAGACTATATTGCAAAGGTTCAATATGCAGGATAGTAAACCGGTGAATGTTTTGATTCCTCTAGGTGTAAAATTGTATGTTGAACAATGTCCCAAGACACAAGAAGAAGAGGAGGATATGTCCCGTGTTCCATATTCAAGTGCAGTGGGTAGCCTGATGTATGAAATGGTCTGTAATAGACCAAATATTTCACATGCAGTGGGATTATTTAGCATGTTTATGTCAAACCCAGGGAAGGAGCATTGGACAGCAATGAAGCAGGTTTTCGGATATTTGCGTGGCACTAGTGATTATGGCTTGTGCTACCAGGGAAGACCAGGATTGGAAGGAGTGTTGGAAATTCGTGGTTTTGTTGATACAGACTGGGCTGGAGATCTGGACCAAAGAAGATCTACAAGTGGGTATGTGTTTAGCCTATTTGGAGGTGAAGTTAGGTGGATTAGTAAAAGACAGTCTGTAGTGGCTTTTTCAACTATAGAGGCAGAATACATGACAACCACTCATGCAAGCAAGGAAGTAGTTTGGTTACAGAGATTGTTTTCAAGTATGGGGTTGGTGCAACAAGTTATAACGATAGACTGTGATAGCCAAAGTGCAAATTTCCTTGCTAAGAACCCTGCATATCATTCAAATACAAAGCACATTGATGTTCAATATCACTTTGTGAGATATATGGTTGAGGCTAAAAGGGTGTTGCTGGTAAAGGTGGGCACTTTGAAGAATGTTGCAGATCCATTAATGAAGTCTGTGAGCACTTAGAAGTTCTCTTGGTGTAGAGGAACAATGGGTGTTGCAAAGCTGGTCTAATCACTAAGTTCTCCTATGGCCCCTTGTTGAAAGAAAACAATAAGTGGGAGAATGTTGGGTATGTGTTATATTCTTTCAATGACTAGTGACGCGTGGGGTGGCGATAGCACCCTATGTACGCTGCATGGGGCACAGCAAGGGGGTCACAAGTGGGGTGATATCCCTCTCTATTTGGGGTCTGGCGCAGCGTCCCAAGAAAAAAAAATTGGACCTTATTTTTCAGTGGTTGGACCCGCCCATGGTTTTGTGCATGGGTTTGCACATGGTTGGCATGATGGTTTTCGTCCCCTAGTATTTTATAGACCCGGTCAAGGGAACTACGATTATGTTCTAATCCAGGTTTAATGGATTGGGGTTTATGTATGATTCTGCATGTATCTATATGTTTTGTAACACTAAATGGAATATAATGAAAAATCAAGCTGGTCGTCCCAATTTGGGATCCAAGGGAAAATCTTTTTTTTATCTATTTTATGTTTTATGCTCTTGCTATTGTTTATTTTATGTTTTAAAGATTCGTCTGTAAATAATTTCCGTACAGGGTTAAAACCTACATTATTATCGAAGAAAGTGAATCACTCAGGAAGGATATGGATGATTTTTAGGCAGTTGTTACACATGTAACAACCGATACAGCACCCATTGTTAGATTTGTAACAGTCAGCTCGGGAAGGTTTGTTGTTCCTACAACAACCAATCCAAGTAAGGTTGGTACATTTGTGGTAGCTGACTCAGCTGTTAGTATTAAGAATCCCCCATAACCTTAAGGATTAACTGAAACTGGACTAGTCTTACAACCTGAATCCAAATTCCTTAAGGAGCTGCAAAAATTATATGTGTGGATTCCGCTGTTACAAGCTCTTAAATAAGTGCCTATCTATGCTAAAATAGTAAGGGATATATGCGTCAAAATACCTGGGAGGAAACCTAAGGATCCTGATACTATCCATGTCATGAGAAAATTGTCTAATCTTATGATTGATCGGCCTTTGTTGACCAAATATAATGACCCAGGGAGCCCCACAGTGATTGTCCATATTGACAATAATCCTATAACTAATACCTTGATTGATCTAGGGGTAGTTATAACGTTATGACTAAAGACCTCTTCATCTCTCTATGACTTCATGGACTTAGACCTACACCTACAGTGCTTGAACTAGCAAATAGGTCCCGTGTTAAGCCTGAAGGAATGATTGAAGATGTGGTTATCACTATGGCCTCCTGGAACTATCCGGCTGAATTTCTCATTTACAAACCAAATCCAATCTTGGGGGTCACCCTTTAATATTGGGGTAACTACTTCCAGAAGATCAAGACAAGACAACCTTTACTTGTCCATGGGGTACTTTTTCATACAGAGTCCTCTCCTTTGGTCTCTGCAATGCACCAACAACCTTTCAAAGGAAAATATTAGGTATTTTTTCTAATATTTTGAATAATTGTCTTGAAAACTTTATGCATGATTTTACACCCTACAGGGATGCCTTTGAGACAGCATTAGCGAACTTGGAGAAAGCGTTGGAACGTTGTGAACAAAATAATGTTGCTCTGAGCACGGAAAAATGCCACATGATGATGACCAAGGGAATTTTGCTGGGACATTTCATTTCAACATATGGAATCAAGGTATATCCTACAAAAATTGAGGTAATCTCGAAATTCCCGACCCCTAAGACTTTGAAAGAGGTACGTAGTTTTCTGGGACATGCACAATAATATAGGAATTTTATAGAGAATTTTTCAAAGATTGCATCTCCTCTATTCTCATTACTGATGAAAGATGTGGAATTTGTGTGGACAGAAAAGTGTGAGAAAACCTTTTTAAAGTTTAAGAACTATGTAACAGCAACACCTGTTTTACGAGGACCAAATTGGGAATTGTTGTTTCATATTGCTACAAACACATCTGACATGGTTCTGGGTGCTATTTTGGGGCAGCTGGAGGATAAGAAGCCTTATGCTATTTATTACATCAGTAAGAACTTAACTCCAGCAGAACTTAAATTCAATGTTACTAAGAAATAATTCCTAGCCATAGTGCATGCTATCAACAAATTTTGGCACTACATCACGGGGTAACAAGTATTTATACACACTGACCATGTTGCAATTCGATTTTTAATGAAAAATCATGTTACTAATGGTAGATTTACACGATGGTTATTGATGTTACAATAATTTGTCATTACTATTTTAGATAAATCTTGAAAATATAATGTAGTCGCCGATTTCCTTTCTAGATTAACTATAAGTGATGATTGCACTTCTACTGAGGATTCTTTTCAAAATGAGTATATTTTTTCCATTCCTACTCACTCACCATGGTATGTAGATATAGCCAATTACCTTGTTGCAGGAAAATTCCCACACTAGTTGTCTTCCAATGAAAGAAGGAGGATTATACAACAGAGTTCTACTTAATCCTGGATAGAAGGCAATCTCTATCACATCAGGCCAGATTTCCAGATTAAGCGATGTGTTAGAGAAGATGAGGTATTTGAGATCCTAAAGGCTCGTCATGAGGAACCTTGTGGAGGAAACTTCGATGACAAGATGACAGGACATAAAGTACTCTCAACGGGGTACTACTGGCCAACTATATTCCAGGATGCCAAGAATTTTGTGAAAGGATGTGATAGTTGCCAAAGGATGGTCCAGCCTATAAAATAGAATGAGATGTCATTATAGCCTTAGATAGTAATAGAACCATTCGAGAAATGGTCCCTAGACTTTTCGAGGCCAATTAATCCTTCATCACAGCAAAAATCATACATATTGGTCTGCACTGATTATTTCAAAAAATGGGTTAAAGCAAGGGCACTAACTAGAGAAAAAGAGCAGGCTATTTCAGACTTCCTGTTTCAAGATATTTTTGTTCACTTTGGGATACCCAAAGAGATAGTGACAGATGGGGGTCCTTGGCTCACATCTCATTTGATCAAGAAGTTGGTTGAAAAGTATGGAATTCATCACAAAATCACCACACCATATCATCCACAAGAAAATGGTCAAGTAGAAAGCACCAATAAAGTCATTGAGGGAATCTTAACAAAGATAGTAGCCAGCCACCAAAGAAACTGGGCTCAGAAACTTCTAGAGGTATTGTGGGCTTATAAGACAACATGGAGGAATACTACAGGCTTCTCACCACATGAACTGGTGTATGGTAACAATCCCTTATTCCCTGTATAAATTGAAATAAATACATTAAGAACAGTGTTGCAAGTTGATCTGGATTTGAGTACAACACAGACTCAAAGATTGAACCAGATTAATGAGTTGGAAGAGAAATGGTTGGCTGCCATTCAACAGACAAAAATCATTTAGCAGCAAAGATCCATATGGCATGATGGGTTTATTAAGAAGAAATATTTCCAAAAAGGAGATTGGGCTCTTTTGTATGGTTCAAGGTTCAAATATTTCAAACGCAAGCTCTGCACCAGATGGCTAGGTCCTTACGAAGTGGATACGGTCTTTGATAATGAGACTGTACAATTGGTGACCATTGACAGTGCTAAGACACAGTTACTGGTTAATGGGCACCGTCTAAGGTTATATCATTAACCCGCTTCGAAGGAATCATTTTCAACATTGTCGCAGACTCTGATCTTCATGTTACGATAGTAGGGGAACATTCTCCTCTGCAGCCTTAAAAATTGAAATTCCAATAAGTGCAGCAGTTGAAAACCACCTTTATGGCAACTGTTACACTTGTTTAAAATAAATAAATAAAAATAACAAAATAGAAGAAAAACAAAAATAAATCTAACTGTGAAAACCCCTTTCTGGGGCGCAGTCAGACAATTAGTAACAGTTGAAAAGCACTCTTGTGGCGGTTGTTACACCCATGTTTTTCTCCCTATAATATCATCTTCCCTTTCTGATCTATGTCATAGGATGATGGTATTCATGTAATTTCCTTTTCTGTACCAATTCCTTTTGATTATTGTGTGTTTTTTTTAGAATAATTTAAAAGTTGTCTTGGTTGTTACACATGTAACAACCGACAACCATGAATACTATTCTTTGTAATTCATTTCATAAACAGTAATAACCATGTCAACTAAACACAACAACACGAGCGTTGCAAGCAGGACGCTGTCAATTCAAGTCTTCCTCCACGTCAAATCAGGTATGTCATCAAAAAGGAAAATGATTGGCATTGATGATTCGGTGATTAATTGGAAAAATAATGACACTCCTGTGACGGCCATGGATGGTCGTCACCATTAAAGTGAGGGAGGGGATATGACTTTAAATCATTGCAAAAAGGTTTTAATCATAAATATCTATTAAATTTGCATGCACCTAATCAATAACAGAATTGCTGATGATGACCGAATCCAGTTGGAAAAAAGCGTGTGTACGAAATCCCATTAATTTCCATAATAATCCATTTATGAATATTAGTGTAGGGTACAATTCGGTAAATCCGTTAAAGTCATCACCTTTCATCAACCTCCTAGTAGGAGAAGAGAAACTGGAGAAGAAAGGAAGAGGAATTAACAGATTGACACTTTCTCATCCTTGGGAATACATTGCCCTAGGCTTGATCAAATATATCACTTGCGAGGGGAGATCCATGATAGTGTTAAACTATCACTTTCCTCTGCTTAACCACCTTTGGCACCAATAAATAATCAATCTTCCATTCTATTTTCTAGGAAACATCAAGCACGTTGCGGCAGCAGTAAAAACAACAGCGCACCTGGAGGCATGCATGACTAATAACAAAATCATTAAGCTAATTGTGTTGGATGCCCTAGGCCAGCAAGGAAAAACTTGGGAAGAATTCAAGAGAAAAATACCAAGGACAAGCCAGGGGAAACAGACCGTGACTTCAGGAGGAAGTCAGGTAGAGGTGGAGACCCAGACTCAGCCTACTGGAGTTAGAATTGGGAAGAAGCCTATTGATGAACCAATTGGGGACAAAAGACTGAAACAAAGAGTGAAGTTCAACATACCTAGAGAACCCTTTCCTACGGTAAAGAAGCAGACAGAAGCAGAAGTTTTAGAAGGAGAAAGGAGACCTTCCTCGTCAGGTAAGGACAAAACCAATCCCTTGTGTTTAGAAATTGAAAAATTAAGAAAGGAAAAAGAGGAATTGAAGAAAAAATTATCTGAGGGAAAGGAAATCCCGGTGTCAGTATGCATGACATATTTTTAAAACTTAACAGTAGCGGGATATAATACCCGTAGAGAAAATATCAGCCCAATAGAAGTAGAAACAGAATAGCGGGAGGCTGTTATACATGAACCTGTTGATGATATTGTTTCTACACAAGAACCAGTAGTTAAACCAGAGCCTCCTATAATAATCGACCTAGAAGCCGACCCACGAGAACCTGTGGAGGCCACTCCTATTGTAGAAGAAACAGAAATGGACACAGAGGCGACTCTAGGTAAAAGCAAAGGGGCTGACACACAAGAACCCACCGAAGAGGCTGTTGTTACACAAGAACTAGCAGTAGAGGTGGAACAACCCCATGAAGCAGAGGCTGGTACACCTATTGTTGATGAAGGTATTGAATTTAGGAGAACTCTGAGTCCCATCTCGGGATGGAACTCTGAGAAACTCCTGTTAATTTCTGAGTTACAAAAATGGAAACAAGAATAAATCTCCCTTCAGGATGGGATGATTTCGCTAAAGGAACATCAGAGAGAAATATACATTTTACATGAAAGATGGATGGAAGTAGAGTTGAAGAAAGGGTGGGAGAATTACAAGAAGAAAGAAGCTCTAAAGAAATAAGAATAACAATTGTTGTTGTTACAAGAGCAGATTCGAGACCTCACCGTAGATACTGCATGACCTCGCACTCAACTTGCTGGGTTGTAGGCGGCCTTCTCCATCCTATCCGATTTTTATGTGGGAATGTTACTTCTTATTTCAATTGAAAGCCATTATGGAGGACAAATCTTATTTATGTTCCTCCACTCGTACGTTCCTGGATGTTTTTCGTGCCTCAAATTTTAATGAGAAAAGTTTGCTGTGTGAATTATTTCTACACAACATTATTTGTGAACATGTGAGGATGCATATGGTTGTGACAATATTCTCTTATATGGGAGATCTTCAATTAAGGGATTTTGTGTCCTTCATGAGGAATTAGGTTGAATGGCATCTAGCCATTAAATCTATGGAGACTAATGAGGAGAAGACAACATTGTGGGTTCGGGAAGAACTAGGACGAGCTGCTGAATTGAGATGAGAATTCAGAAGAATGTTGAGCACCCCAAGGATTAAAGAACCAGATGCCACTTATAGAAGAATAATTGTGGATTTCTGCCTCAATCAGTTCGCAATGATGAAGAGTCGAGCTTTGACAGGGTGTTTAAAATGCACGGAAGCTAGCAGTGTTGAGCTACTGAAGGGAGATCCATTCTTATTCCAAAATTTCATGGTGGCTATTACACATGTACCAGCCTACACATAGATTGTACAATCCCTTGGTGCTTTGTGTTTGGGATTGAATTTCATGTTTCCTTTGATCTGGTTTCCCATTGAGGATTGTCGGACCAATTACGAATTAAGAAATTATGAGTTAGAATCCTGGGTACGGCAGTTGATGGCCAATCAGGGATACAGGTCTACAGACAAAGACACAACTGGGGCTTATGATCTCACCGACCTGCACCAAAGATATTCCCATGAGAGATGAGTTTGCATGAGGTCATGCAAGCATTTCAGTTGGGGGGAGATGGTGGGTGCTAGTTTTGTACGTTTTTCTTACACTTATCTTCCTTATTTTTCCTCATAACCATAACAATTGGGAGTATCTTTACCCCTTTTTCCTACCTTTTTACCCTAACTTGTGTTGTTTCACCTTGCTTTCGTTACTTTTCCAATTCACCAATTATTATGATCTATTATACCTTCTTATGACTAATTGATGGTGAATGTTTGGAGAATATCGATGATATTTTTGTTGTATTTTCAGATGTCATTTGTACCACCAAATATCCCGAATACAAAGTTCACAGGAGCAGTTCGGATAGTGTTGTTATAGCAAAGCGATGTTGTTACACCTTGTTGTTATAGACCCGCCGACAACTTCTGTTACATTATGTTGTTACAAACTCATTGGAAAACTACTTATATAGTTGTACCATTGACTGATCTCATCAATATTTTTGTTGATCTGTACTCTGGCAGTTGCACTACAGTTGTGTTTCCATTATGATAGCTATAGGAGTTGTTAGCGTTGTATTTATGGGATAACAGCCTAAGGGCAGTTTCGATTGTAATATTTTATTTTCTAGTCAGAAATTTATTAGGAAGTGGTTATAATTGTATGAATTATATTTAGATCGGCATGAGAATCGTAAGATTCTCATGAATGATCTATCCCTGGATTTTCTGATGTAACCACTATATAGCTCTCATCCCTAGAGGTCGAGAGGTTAGAGGAGAACATCATTGTTTTGGCTTTGTAATTGTGTTCATATTAATATAGATGATCATGTTATTGATGTTACATGTGTGATTCTATTTAGTTTCTGTTAAATTTCCTTCTCCACCTACGCCCTGCTAGGGAGGAAGGGCCCTCCTTCTTAGCAGGGATTGCAGTGATTAAAGTAGTTTTGTGTATGTAATTTTATTTCAGTTTATGTAACAATAGAGTGGTGTTGATGTTGTTCTGATGAGAATATATCTGCTTCAATTTCAATACTTTATATGTTGTTACACGTGATAATAGAAATACCAATTGGGTACTTATTGTATGGCGAGCTAGATAGACCAATTGAAGTGTGATTTCAATCTTGTAGATTCTTTTATTTCTGCATGAGTGATTTATTTCCAACATTTACTTCAGCAACGATTTATTTTCTTTGAAATTACTTCTAGTTGGTGTATTGGCATAGACAGTGCAATTGTCATTGGAATAAACAGACGCCCCTGTATTGATAATTAAATGTGTGCTATTCAGTCATTTAATAAGTGATTTATATAGCCCAACACCATGTTTCAAAAAAAATAAGCCAAAAATCTACAAATGACTTAATAGATATGACAGGAAAGCTTTCAATCCACTGTTTACATTTCCCTTGAAATGAATCATAGAACAATATGATGAAAATATCTTCATGTCTGACTTTTAAGAAGCTCAGTAAAGTCACGGAAATCTGATATATACTTCAAGGTAAAACTCAAATCTTCTCAATTAAATTTTGGACCATTCCTTAAAAAATATGCATCCTTGGGAATCACCATTTGATTTCTTCATAAGTCTAGTGGAATCACCATGAATCTATGAAATTTTGAATTCTTCAACAATGGAGTCGCCAAGGTAGTTCTGCAGCCTCAAAAAAAATTCTGAGCTCCTGCTACCTCCAAGAGTTCAACTTCACTTTTTTGCACAAAAACTTCAGGAAATTAGTCTTTAGACTCCTGGTAGACACACCAAAATGTTATCACAAAATTGTACTTGATTGGCTCCTGATCAGACAACTAAGTGTAATTGTTTAAAGCCACCTATTGATTTAAGATTAGCCTCTTCAATCTGAGAGGGAACTCTCTAAGGTATTTTATGTCATTGGTTAAGGATAGTGCTAGATGGCTAAATCTATAGAAATTTTATCTTATTTTTTATGATTTCAGGTTGAAAGAATGCAATTTTTCCACCATTGGGCTTATGGAGTCAACAATCAGTAGTTTCAGTGGAAAGGTTTCTTTACATGGAAGTTGAGGCAGATATAGGTCTTTAACAAAGGAAATTCACTCATAAAACATAGGAAAACACAGTCATTTCATTACTAAAGGAAGTCAGAGCATAGAGTTATGAATTCTGAGTAATAGAAATGAAATCTACTGCAAGTGGTAAAACATAAGATGTAGATCAATAAGACATTAAAAACCTACATTGCTTCTTCATAACATTTAGGTTCACCAGAATCAATCAACAACAAATAATATAATGAAGGAGAGTATCGTTCAAGGGGTCTAATTATCCTGGTAGATCTTATAACACCACTTTCAGGTGTTTGAGGTGCTTGTTGCTATTGTGGTGGTTGTTGTTGTTGTGGCTCTTGATTATTATTATTTTCAGGCACCTTTACCTTTTTTGTGATCTCTTCAAGAACTGTGTATTCTTTGTTTTCTTTTTCCTGTTTCTTTTCCTGCAACTGATTCTTATACAATACATTTTCATTGAATATTACATCTCTTCTCCTAATGATTTTGTGATTTTCATAATCATATAAGCGATAACCAAAATCGTTAACACCATATCCAATAAAGGTACATTTCTTTGATTTTGCCTCAAGCTTTGTTCTGTTTTCTTTATTAAAATGGACAAAGACCTCACAGCCAAAAGAATTTAAAAAAGAGTAGTTTACCTTTTTACCTATCCATGCTTCCTCTGGATTACCACCATCCAACGAACTTGAAGGCCCTCTGTTTATTAGATAAATAGTAGTATTTACAGCATCTGCCCAAAATTGTAAAGGCAATCCTACATGCAATCTCATGCACCTTGCATGCTCCATGATTGTTCTGTTCATCCTTTCTGAAACACTATTTTCTTGCGGTGTTCTTGGAATTGTCTTCTCTCTGTGAATTCCATGCTCTGAACAGTACCTATCAAAATTTTTGCTGCAATATTCACCTCCATTTTCTGATCTGAGACACTTCAACTTATTTCCTGTCTCAATCTCAACCAAATATTTCCATTTCTTGCAAGTATCAAATACATCATATTTATTCTGAATACAATAAATCCAAGTTTTTCTATTTGCATCATCAATAAAAGTAACATAATAATTGTTAGAAAAATAAATATAACAGAGCAGTGAAACACATAAAATATGCGGAAAAAATACAAGCACACAAAACACATAAAACCAGAGAGACACAGATATACGTGGTTCACCCAGTTTGGGCTACGTCCACCCCGAACAGCCAGTCCTTCCTTTATATTATCCAACAAAATGAAGAGACAAAACCTACAACAGATCCGCTGTAATATCCTCTGTTCTCTCTCACAGTCTCCCTCTCTGTTTCTCGCTCTGAGAATACACTCATAATACACAGACGCAATACACTACCCTCATATATACAAGGGGTTGCCTTCTAGGGAAAAAAACCCTAATCTAAACATAAATTCTACCGTCAGATCATTTGCCTAATGAACGGCCAAGATTGACTAGAAATTACTATACTTTTACAAGGCAATTTTACATTTGTTTTTAGCTTCGGGGGCAGCGCCCCCGAACCCCCGCCAGGGGGAGGCTCCGAAAAGTGCTGCCGCCCCCCCCTGGACCCCCCACGGCAGCGATTAAATTTCGGGCAGCGTTTCCGCCCCTTTTAAGGTACAGGGGTCCAAAGCTGTAATACAAAGTAAACAAGATAATCAGGCTCCACACCCAACAATCTCCCACTTGGAGACTGATTGTAGCAACTCCATCGCTGCTTCATTTGCTGGACAATGACTCCTCTTTGGACATGGTTGTTCATCATCTTCATCGTCATCCTTGAAGACCAATTGAAACTGAGCATGTTCTCAGTTTCTCCCTGGTTACAACTTTTTTTAGCATATCTACAGGATTCTGGCTAGTGTGTATCTTTTCCAGCTTCAACTCTCCATCTTCCAATACTGACCGTATGAAATGGTACTTGAGATGTATGTGTTTAGTCCTGGAATGAAATGCTGAGTTCTTTGCAAGATGAATAGAACTTTGGCTATCACTGTATAGTGTGCCCATATCATGCTTCTTACCCAATTCATCCATAAACCTTTGTAACCAAATCATTTCTTTACTAGCCTCTGTAGCAGCAACATACTCGGCTTCTGTTGTTGAAAGTGCAGCAACACTTTGGATTTTTGAAACCCAACTGACAGCTATTCCACCTACAGTAAATACATATCCTGTAGTGCTCCTCCTGTTATCTCTGTCACCTGCCATATCTGCATCAACATATCCTTGTAGAGCAATGTTTGAACCACCAAAGCATAATGCTTGATTTGTGGTACCTCTCAAATATCTGAGAATCCATTTTACTGCCATCCAATGTTCTTTTCTTGGATTATTCATGTACCTGCTTACAACTCCCACTGCATGTGCAATATCAGGCCTTGTGCAAACCATTACATACATTAAGCTTCCAACTGCTGATGCATATGGAACTTTAGACATATAGTCCATTTCTTCTTGGGTCTTGGGGCACATCTCCTTACTGAGTTTGAAATGGCTAGCAAAAGGTGTACTAACTGGTTTTTCATTCTGCATATTAAATCTTTTCAACACCTTTTCTATGTACTCATTCTGAGACAATGTTAATTTGCAATTTTTTCTGTCTCTAGTTATCCTCATACCAAGGATTTGTTTTGCAGCTCCCAAATCCTTCATTGCAAATGAATTTGCCAATTTTCTTTTGAGCACATTTATTTCCTGCATGTTAGACCCTGCAACAAGCATGTCATCTACATACAATAACAGTATAATATAGTTGCCATCATTTTGCCTTTTTAGATAAACACAATGATCAGAGTGACATCTAGTATAACCTTGTTCAGACATAAACTTGTCAAATTTTAGATACCACTGCCTTGGAGCCTGTTTTAAGCCATACAAGCTCTTCTTTAACCTGCACACCAATTTTTCTTTCCCTTTTACCTCATATCCTTTTGGTTGCTGCATGTATATTTTTGTGATTTTCATAATAATATAAGTGATAACCAAAATCATTAACACCATATCCAATAAAGATACATTTATTTGATTTTGACTCAAGCTTTGTTCTATTTTCTTTATTAATATGGACAAAGGCCTTCCAACCAAAAGGCTTTAAAAAATAGTAGTTTACCATTTTACCTGTCCATGCTTCCTCTGGAATACCACCATCAAAGGAACTTGAAGGCCCTATATTTATTAGATAAACAACAGTATCTACAGCATCTACCCAAAATTGTAAAGGAAATCCTACATGCAATCTCATGCACCTTGCACGCTCCATGATTGTTCTGTTCATCCTTTCTGACACACCATTTTCTTGTGGTGTTCTTGGAACTGTCTTCTCTCTATGAATTCCATGCTCTGAACAGTACCTATCAAACTATTTTCTGCAATATTCACCTCCATTGTTTGATCTAAGACACTTCAACTTCTTTCCTATCTCAATATCATCCAAATCTTTCCATTTCTTCAAAGTATCAAATACATCAAATTTATTCTGAATACAATAAATCCAAGTTCTTCTAGTCGCATCATCAATAAAAGTAACATAATAACGAGAGCCACCAAGATATGATACCTGAGAAGGTCCCCATACATCTGTATGAACAAGCTCTAATTTTTCGCTCTTTTTTTCTTTCCCAACTCTGAGAAATCTGACTCTCTTCTAGTTTTCCATAAATGCAATTCTAACAGAAATCCAAATCAACATTCTTCAAACACGGCGACAAATTTCTTGAGTGAAGAATCTTCATCCCCTTCTCACTCATGTGTCCAAGCCTATGATGCCATAATGCTGCATCTGATCCTTTGGAAGTTAAAGAATTAACCGAGTTAGAAATACCATTGCATAAATACAATGTACCAACCTTTTCGCCTTTTGCTATTACCAGGGCCCCTTTAGTGACCGTCCATGTTTTATCTATGAAAGTTGTCACGCAACCTTCACCGCCTAACTACCTTGTTGAAATCAGATTTTTCTTCAGATCTAGAACATGCCTTACCTCCTTTAATAGCAATTGGTTTCCATTCTGTTGTTTTGCAAGAACTTTACCCATTCCAACAATTTTACAAGGTTTATCATCACCCAAACGAACTTGTCCAAAATCTCGTTGAACATAGTCATGAAAATATTTCTGATTAGGTGTGGCATGGAATGATGCCCCTGAATCTACCACCCATGAATCAATAACATTTTCAAAATAAAGAATCAAAGCATCTCGTAACACATCACCTGTCACATTTGCTTCATGATTTTTTTCTTGTTGTGCATCTCCCTCTTTTCCCTTCTGAGATCTATAGTCTTTATTTAGTTGTCCTTTATTTCCGCATTTCCAGCACACTATCCTCGATCTAGATTTGGATCTTCCTTTCCTTGATTTACTGCAATATCCCAAGCTCTTTCCTCTTTCCCTTTTTCTTCCCCTAGACTCTGCACTCAAAGCATTACCCGATGTCTCACTGGAGCTTTTTTGTCACTTTTCCTCACTAAGGATAGCACCAACAACATCATCAAACTTTAAAGTACTAGATCCAGAGACATAGTTACTAATGTCCATAACTAAACCATTCCATCTTTCTGGCAATGAGCACAGAAATAAATGAGCCCTAACTTCATCATCAAAGTTTACCCCTATAGAACTTAACTGACTGGTAACTGTATTAAAATAATTTAAATGGTTTGCAACAGATGCACCTTCTGACATATTCATATTAAATAAACGTTTCATAAGAAATACCTTGTTTGAGGCCGAGGGTTTTTCATATAATTTCGCCAACGCCTTAATCAAACCCTCTGTTGTTGTTTCCTTCGAAATATTGAAGGCTACCGACGCCGCGAGGCATAACCGTATTGTTTCGAGTGCCTTTCTATCGAGAATATTCCATTCTACATCTATCATAGCCCTCAGCTTCTTTGTTTTTCCACTCAATGGTAGGTACAGATCTTTCTGATACAGATAGTCTTCCATATGCATCTTCCATAGTGGGAAGTTTTTGATATTAAATTTCTCGACCCTAAACTTACCATCTTCCCTCATTTCTCCCACTCGAACTAGGAACCCTTCTCTCCTGCGAGTTTATCAGCCAAATAGACCTTCGCCTCTGATACCAGTTGTTAGAAAATTATATATTACAGAGCAATGCAACACATAAAATATGTAGAAAACACAAGCACACAAAACAAATAAAACCAGAGAGACACAGATATACGTGGTTGACCCTGTTTGGGCTACATCCACCCCGAACAGCCAGTCCTTCGTTTCTATTATCCAACAAAATGAAGAGACACAACCTATAACAGATCCACTATAATATCCTTTGTTCTCTCTCACAGTCTCCCTACCTGTTTCTCACTCTGAGAATACACATACAATACACATCCGCAATAAAATACCCTCATACAAACGAGGGGTTTCCTTCTAGGGAAAAAAACCCTAAACTAAACATAACTTCTACCGTCAGATCATTTGCCTAATGAACGACCCATATTAAATATAAATTACTATACTTTTACAAGGCAATTTTACATCTGTTTTTAGCTTCGGGGGCACTACCCCCGTAACCCCCCACCAAGGGGTGCTTCATAACGTTGTAACCCACCCCCCCCCTCCCCGGACCCCCCAGGCATCGTTTAATTTTGGGCGGTGTTGCCACCCCATTTAGGTACAAGGGTCCAATGTTGTGATACAAAATAAACAAGATAATCATGCTCCACACCCAATAGATACCATGTGGACACACGATCATCTTTCTCTTCATCTTTCAATACATTCGAAAATATAAAATTTGAGTTTTGGATTTCTACTTTTGGATCCAAAATATGACCAACTCATCCCTCCTATAATTAGGCCATCTTTTCCCCATCATGCACCTATTTAGAACAGGCTTCAGGAAGAATATAAGTAGGACATTTGGTATCCGTGCAAGTGGAAATTTTCATATCATAAGATCAAGTATGTTTCTACTCCCTTAATGTGAAGAAGTCAAGGTCTGATGAATGTCGAAGACAAAAGAAATTTTATATTTCTACTTCCATGTGTGACTTGGCATGGAACATATTTTTGATGGTATATTCATGTGGTCAAGTCCAAATTTACTGTGGAAGAGAGAGAATTTGACTAAGCCTTCGACCAAGAATTCAAGAATCTTTTTTGGAGGGTTGAACTGGTCTCTTGGTGGATTTCTAAGGTTTTCTTCTTGTTGGTTAAATTGTTTATATCTTGACTTGAATTTATCTCTTGTTTAATTGATTCTATAAGGAAAGGTTGTTGGATTTTCCCCATGTAGGTTTTACTAGGGTAAACTCCTGTGTTCTTGTGTGGTTGTCTCTTTACGATCCTCTAGAATTTTGGTATATTGTTGAATTTATTTGTATAATTTTTTTGCAATGAATAATAAATGTATGAAAATATTAATCTAAGAAAATTGTAAGAAACAATTATCAATTTATAGGACTATTAAAATTTCAACATGGAATGAAAGCTAGAGTATAAGAGTAGCCCTATTCTATATCAGTAACTCTAGATATTCTAGAAAGGTCATCAATAAGTTTTGATAATTAGAAAACAAATTTGGGCAGGTGTAAGAAACTTTTTAAAGAGTGTTTAAGCCTTAAAATTATATGTCTCGAACCCAGTCACAATACCGAGACGAAGGACTAGTTTCAAAGGTCGAAAATCCTTAGATAATCTAAAATATCCTCAACACCATTGAAAAGGGGCATGAAAGCCTTAATATGACCTTAGAAATGCCGAAATATTTCCAAGAACGGAAAGGACTATACTTCTGATTCAATTATTTTATAAAATATTTATATGAGTGTTTGTAATTAATGATTTTGAAGAAGCTGAGGTCTTAGTAATTACATGATGAAAATATTCTCTACCTTAAGAGACAAAATCATTTAAACTCCTAGGGAACCAAGATCCTTGTCTTGCTAGATCTAATTGGAGGTCAAAAAATTTATTATCTTGGAAGCCAAGGTATAGTTCAGATTGGTTTCTCTCAGATTTAGAAGGTGGTTGGGAAAATATTTTGACAAGTTGAGGATTGAGTCAAGTCTAGATAATGTGATGACACTTGAAGAATTACCTTTATTATCTTAGTCACAATATTTCTTGAAGGAATAACTATTTTTTATTTCATCTATCTCTCTCTTTGAAGAGCTACAAGATCGATGAATATGTTATCTCCTTTATGTATTCTTGATGCAAGCTACTTTAAGAAAATTGTTCGAAGAATTCGTAATCAATTATATTATGATTTGAAAAGCTATGTACTCCATCTAAGAATGGATGAAAGACTATGGGATGTCATGATATCATCATTTACCTTGTTGACATGATAAATAGAATAATGACTTCCTTTCTATTCTAGGTCATTAAGATCCTATGACACATTTTTTATTCTAATATCTATAATTTAAAGGATAATTTTCTCTCCTAAGATTATAAAGATTTGGTAACACATATGTAAATGACATCATAGTTTCTGGAATATGATAAAGCTACTTATCATCCTGAAGATTGATTTGATTAAAGAGATGTGTAAGTAAATTCCTTAAGATATGTGTATTGGACTATTGTGAAAATGATTCTTTTCAATTGCATTGCATTATACTATTATGATTGCAATGGATTAAATATGGTTGATTCATGTTATTACTAAACACCTAAGATGTGAAAGTTACTCTCATTCAGAGGAAGCATTGAAGCACATCAACATTCATTCATAAATTATTTTTGATATCACAGAAATTACAATTTTACAAAGTCGAACTAGTGTCATTTTGGATTAAGTAGTTTAAAGTATCTATGTTTGAATATTGTTTTCACAGTGATGAGATATTCAAAGGAAAGTGTGTGACCTGGGAAGTTCAAAGAAACCAACGAAGCTAGAAGTCAAGATATGTATCTTCTAATAGTAAATTTTTTTTGGAAGACTGTATCTAAGGGCCAGTCATAGTTTAAAGTTTATGGTTAGACTTGTATCAAAGTCTCTACTTGAACTATTGATCTCAAGAAGTAAGGTTAAATATAAGATGATTCACTGAAGTTATATGTCATGAAAGTTGATTCGAAAAAATTAAGATTGGTTTTTTTTTAATCTCGGAAATAATCCTCTCTCAAAATAACCTTAAAGTAGCACTGAAATTTCATAGTCGTTAAGATTGAATTTTTTTTGTGCAAGACATATGTTCCAAATCTAACTCTAAATATTGATGCCTTTTATCACCTTTAGAATAAATTACTATATGGGAAATTTCTAGTAGGATGTTGAGGCTACAAAGATCATAAACGATTAATAATGAACCTTGTGTTATTGTACATATTGATATTAAAATTTGGATATTCATTCCTCGAGTCTAAATATTAAATTTCTATCACTATCTTTATTAATACAATTCATTGAACATGAGGAAATTACGAAGCTGAGTTCCTCTTTAAGGTTGAAAGATGAATTTCTCGTACGAAAAATGAATCATTCGAAGATATGGAAGTGTTCCAATAATGAAGGTTAAGCTCTTAGGTTGAAAAAGTCAAATCTAATGTGCAACATATTTAACAAGTTATCATATATTATATTCATCTAACATCTCATTGGGAGAACATTAATATTGACATAATATCCTATCTAATGACAATAAATATCATCGCATGTGTCCCAGGGTTTTGTACATTTAAGTATCTAGGGTTTGTAAACCCTAGAAGGAACAAATAGGCTTGGAAATGGAAGGTGTAGGGTTTATGGAGAAAAACTTAGGATTAAACATAGATAAAAATTTATGTTGAAAGCAGAAAGCATAACCCTAGAGCGAAGGGAGTGACCTCTTATGAGTACGAGGATGATAAGGTGGAAATGGGAACAACGATGCTAAGATCAAGAGGGAACTGACATTCCCCAATAATACTCAAGAATTCCAAAAATGAATGCTAGGTGTCCTGATCTAATTAGCCTATGTTGTCCAAGACAACAGTACACTACCAAATTTCCTATCACAAAGGAGATAAAAAGGGTCCTCGAGACCTTCATTTTACGACCATTTTATTTATTATAGTATTTTATCAAAAGCCACCAGGTTTGACACCACTACAGTATGGTTTGTTGTATTAGGAGGAGTCATGTCGATGTGTATCTCTGTCGTTGATCTACGTGATCAACTGTATAGGAAACCACCTCTTGTTGCCTCCAAGCCTAACAAGAATGTCATCTAAAGTGATGTCGAAATGATGCCACATATCATAGTCATGAAATTATTTTCATTTATGGGAGAGGAGAAACAAAAGACCAAAAAAGGCATAGGATAAACACAAGACTAGAAAATGCATAGAAGCAACACAAGACCAGCAATGGCATAGGAGCATCATAGAACTATCAAAGGCATAGAAGCAGAAAGATATCAACAAAGGCATAGGAGTAGCACAATACCAGCAAAGGCATAAGAGAATGAATGTATTCTAGATGTTGCGTAAATTATTATGTTTGCAAAGAAGCGATTTATTCTTGGTATGTTTGATGAAAGCACAACAAAGGAGCAACAAATACCTTGATGGCTTGGCAGAACATTGATGCTCGCAAGTGTTGTGTATAAGGCTGATTTGAAGAATGGTTTGTTGGAGAAAATTGTTGTGATGCAAGGAAAGACTCCATGATAGCAAACGCAGGGAAAAACTCCATGACAACAACGGAAAGGCAAGACTCCATGGCCACAAAGGCAAGACAAGACTCCAAGAAAACAAAGCCAAGGATGTTTAGACAACGACATGAATATTATTTTGATGCATTAATGGAAAATATTGTTATTCATCACGAGGAATGAATGCTCAATTATATAGCCATATTTTATTCCTATACTGTTACATGATGTTAGCATCATATTTATGTTTTTTATCATTATATGTGGATGAAAATGATATTGGGTGGAGCATTTATTTTTGGTGTTCTAATATTCAAAATATAAAGAGTTTGGAAATGTATGAGTGGAAGGAAAAGAGTCAGTCCTCTTCACTTCATGTTCTTATGTGGGATAAAAACTACCAACAAACTGTCTTTATAAAATATGTGATTTTTGAAGGAAATGTGAGGTTAGCGAGTTGGAGAATGTGTGAGAGTTGATTGAGGTGTTATGCATGATTTACCTAGCACATATGAAGCTTATGTGAATCATATTTGAAGGGAAGAAGAGGGATACACGAAAATGGAGATATGCAGAATTAATGACTAGGTAAACCAACACATTGTTGTTTTGTGTTTGCATCAGGGGATTGTAGTATCCTTTCAAGTTGTGGCTTGATAAATATCCAGTTGGAGCTCGTTGAGATAGGAGCCTCTTGTGGGTTGTAGCCTGTAGAAAAAATATGGGAGTTGGAGTTTCCTTGCATGTTGTAGCTTAAAGAAAATTTGAGGTAGCAACCTCTTGTAGGTTGGAGCCTACTAAAAATCATATGTAATAAGGGAGTAGGAGCTTGACTTTGCATCACAAAAATAAAAAAATCATGGTTTTATCCCTTTATCAGTTTCCACTTATATATGGTGTCCATATGTCTAGATATTCTTTTGATGTGATGTTTTTGGTTTACGTATTACTTGTTTTTTTCATATTAAATATGTTGGTCATTATATGTCAATATTCGTATTTAATGTTTTAGTTAATAAGTTTAAATAAAATAAAATTAATTTCCATGAATGTACTAAATTGATTCACCCACCACCCTCTTAGATTAGTTAAGTTTTCATCAATTGGTATCAAAGACAATTCCTTCTGCATAAGGCTAAAAGCTTGAAAGTGGGTCTTCTTGAGTCACGGACTATCAAAGTGTACCTGTGTTGAGGGAAAATATTAATTGATAGCTTATGGACTTGGTCTATGGAAGCTAGTATGTGATGGCTACTGTAAAGACTCCCGTCTCCATAAGTACAACTATGAAATACTAAGGAATTTTTTTTTATGTTTAACAATATTTAGAATGAGGAACTTAATACAATAATATATTTAACATTTCCAAAATAAATTTTAGATATATTGCATCTTATTCATGAAGTAGAGACTAGTAAAATTCGTACAGAAAAAGATAAGGGAAAGAGTAAAAAGAAAAATCCATGTAAAAAAGAAATGGTTTAGTCAAATAATCCGTTTTCTAGTGTCAATGGAAATGATTTCCATGAATAAAAGAGAGTTGAAGAAAATGCCAAGATTGACATAGCCTTGACTGAAATAGAAAGATTAAAGAATAAAAAAAAATATTTGAAGAAGTTGGTGTAGATATGTAATGAAAGAGATCATGAATAAAAGGGAGAAATCATTAGCCTAAGGACACAACATGAACTAAGCAAGAAGAATAGAAGAGCTAATGAGAATATGAATTACGGATAAATAATAACAATGTGAAAGGTTAGAGGTTGATATTGATTCATCTAGAAGTGAGTTAGATGAAAATAATAGATTATGTAAAACAATTCAAGAGGAGGTTGTTTCCATGAGAAATTCAGGAAAGGAAACCATAGAGGTGTTGGGAAAAATACTGAGAGGGGGGGCGGGGGGTGAATCAGTATTTAGAACTGACTGACAATTTTTTAGTTTTCCTTTCTCTTAAAACCATATGTTACATTACTGCATCCAACTTGTATGTCCAGAGATATTATTATGTATTTACTTAGATCATTGCATCATTCATTCATCAGATAAGAAGTAAGTATGAACAGAAACAAAAAAACAAACCATCAAACATAAGCAACACATATGAACACCAGGATTTAAGGTGGAAACCCAATTCGGGAGAAAACCACCGCTGCTGTTATCTCAGTCTTCAATATTTATTATAGAGAAAACTTTTTGCAATTTTATGCTGGTGTAGACTCATACCAGCATGTAGGCACCCACCTGAAGAAGGCTACAACCTTCTCTCGTTTACCAACCTTTCCTGGAAGGGAGCTACAACCCCCTCACTGAAAGCTTCGACCCTCAGATCTATTGTGGACCACGTTTCATCAATTTTCATACTGGATCCACCAGTTTCCACACGACATACCTTGCAGGCCACCAGATTTATTCATTCAGTACATTCGCACCAGTTCTTCATGATTTAGTCAGTCGATCAAAACCAGAGATTTATCATCGTCACATCATTATATCCATGGGTGCATCGTAGATTCAAATTTATCAATTAAGAACAGATTTCATCCATGCAGATATTCCTTAGAGAAATTTTTCATTCACCACCCTTATGCATGCACACCCGTACTCTATTTCTCTTCTCCTTATATAGTTTTGCATTTAGTAAAACGATGAGTCAAAACCATCCAACTACCAATGGTATTCATATTAAAATTCGAACCAATCCAAATTGAAAATCCAATCTTCGTTCTTCCATGCACGAAATGTCCCAAAGGTATTCTTTTTCTCTGCCAAATAATTCTATAGCCAAGGATAAGTAATATTAACGTGCCGCTGATGGTTTTACTTTCTTTTATTGGAGTTTATTTTATCAAATTCGTGGAATTTGATAAATAAATACTATTCACACCCTTTGATAATTAATTATTAATAATCCACGCTTTTATCAAATGGCCTTTTTAAAATATACCTTTGGATCCGGCCCCACATGCATAATCGACGGCTTAATCAATATTATTTAAAATTGGGGCCCATTTCCAACAATCAACCTGATCGAAGGGCTCACGTTCCATCGCGCCACATCATCCAATCTGACGGATATCGCTTGGGCAACTTGCACGGGAAATAACGCGTGATGGCGCACCGTACTTGTGTTATTCTTCGCGCACCTTCAAAAAATGATGACCATCCGATGACCCCTTCCCAGATCAACGGCATATATGAATATCGCTCGACCTCTGATGCCGAATGTTAACGTGCGATGGCCCGCCGTACTTGGGTTAATCTTCATGCAACTTCCTCACATGACCACCGTCAGATGGCTTCCCTCCAGATCAACGGCGCACAAAAATATCGTTGGTCATCCTGGGTCGAACTATAACATGCGATGGCATGCATTGACAAGCGGTTTTACGGAGTCATACAGGGACGCGTGTCGAAAAATCTATGGAATCGCTCCCCAATCAGGAAATAACTCTTGCTCCACATAGGTGGTGTGATGAAAACCATAAACCGCCTTCACTGTTTACTCGGTCATGATTCCGCTCTTCCACGGAGGGTTCCGTCGCACTTCCTTTTGTTACAATCTACCTCTTTCCTTCCAGGTTCCGTTCATGATTCCAAAGGGTTTGCGCTATCCTTCTTACTTAGTTAACTCTGGTCTATCTTTGGCAGGATTTCCAATAATCAACGAACAAATGTAGTTCTCTTCCGACGGTATTTTCACTACCATAGAGTTAGTTATACGCAGGCTTCCTTTATGAGAGGAATGAATTCAACAGAATTTCAGGGCATTCCATACGAGAATTGAACCAATCAATACCAAAATACAATCGGTATTCTCCACCCATCAGAATATCACCAGAACACAATCATACACAGAATTTCCTTCATCAGGATGCATACATACACCGAATAAAACTTCTCATATGATTTAATTTCACAGGGACACAAATATCCTTCCTACTGAATTTAAGTTGCTCCTTGACTGATACTGCTCTCTGTAGATGCACTCTTTCTCTGTTCTTCTCTGCTGACCTTTGTCCTCTGCTATGTTTCTTTTCTCTCTTCCTGGTTACTGTGTCAGATGCCAATTCCTGTGCCACTTCCTTTGCCATCAATGACAATATTTCCAACAATCTCCCCCTTTGGTATTGATGGAAACACTCTTCCTCTGATTGTTTTATAGAAGCCCTTTGTTGCTTTTCCTCCCCCTTTGACATCAATGGAAAAGAGTTGATCAAGATCCTTTGAAACGACAATACCATGCTCCCCTTGAGATCATGCTGCATTATAACAAAATGACTTATAAATTCCAATAGTGCATCCTCTTCATATGACCAATGCTCCCCCTTAGCCTGTGCAATCAGAGATGCCCAACAGAACCTCACAACCAATTTAATCTTCTATATTTAAGTAGATCTGATCTTTTGCATGGCAGAGACTACTCCCAGTTTCTATTTGATATATTCGAACGCTTCCCTGGGAAGAAGTTTGGTAAATATATCAGCAACTTGTTCTTTGGAGGGAACATACTCCAATTTCACTTTTTGTTCAAGCACTTTTTTACGTAAGAAGTGATATTTGATGGGAATGTGCTTGGTCTTGGAATGCATAACTGGATTCTTTGAGATACTGATTCATCAACACTTCCAGCCCAATCTGCATCAGTGTATGCATGAAGAGTAAGATCATCATTCTTTGGATACCATAGTCCAAAGTCTTGAGTTCCTTATAGATATTTGAATATTCTTTTCACAGCCTGAAGATGAGACTATTTTGGATTAGCTTGGAATCGTCCAACAATCCCAACTGTATGCATGATGTCTGGTCTTGTCCCAGTGAGATAAAGTAGACTTCCTGTCATAGATCTGTATTCTGGTTGATTCACCGTGGGGGAATCATCATTAGAACTGAGATTACATCCGGTTATCATTGGTGTACTTATAGGTTTGCAATCTTCCATGCCATACTTCTTCAGGATTTTCTTGAGGTATTTTGCTTGTGATAAGAATATGCCATTTGTTGCTTGTTGCACTTGCAAGCCAAGAAATAATGTTAGTTCCCCAAGTAAAGACATTTCAAATTCTTGATGCATATCATAAGCAAATTTCTGACTCATAGACTCTTCATTACTTCCAAAAATGATATCATCAACATATACAACCACAATCAATAGTTTGTCATTTTCAGTTTTTGTGTATAAGTTGCTATCAGCAGACCCTTTTGAAAATCCTTGTTGATGAAGATATTTGTCAAGACGATAGTACCATGCCCTTGGAGCTTGTTTGAGACCATACAGAGCCTTTTTAAGTCTACAAACAAGTTTTTCATCATTTCCCAAAATGAATCCTTCTGGTTGTTCTATATAAACTTCTTCTTCTAGATCACCATTGAGAAAAGCAGATTTAACATCCATTTGATAAACTTTGATTTGTTGAAAGCTTGAAAAAGCAAGAAACATTCTTATGGACTCAAGTCTGGATATAGGAGAAAAAGTTTCTTCAAAGTCTATACCTTCTTGTTTAGCATACCCCTTGCAAACAAGTCTAGCTTTATTTCTTATAACATCCCCATTCTCGTTTAACTTGTTTTTGAATATCCATTTAGTTCCAATGACATTTTTGTCGTGAGGTCTTGGTACTAATTCCCAAGTGTGATTCTTTTCAATTTGATCAAGTTCTTCATTCATTGCTTGAATCCAACATTCATCTTTGCTAGCTTGATTGACATTGTGAGGTTCAATAGTGGACATAAATGCCAGATTGCTAGAAGATCCCACAAGAGTCCTTCTTGTTTGTACACCTGATCCCTTTTCTCCCAAAATTTGAGATTCTGGATGATTCTTTTGAACATATCTGGATGGAGCCTTTTTAGAAAAATCATCTTCGGGTTCTTCATTGGATTCACTGTTTGTATCATTACTATTTGATGTAGAAGGATATATGTCATCATCATCGTCTTCAATTGTTGTTTTTTTTTATTCTTTTGGAGCTGCTGGAGACTCATCAATAACAACATCTATACATTCAACAATCTTCCGAAGTCTTTTATTGTAACATTTATATGCCCTACTCCTAGAGGAGTAACCAAGAAATATTCCTTCATCTGCTCTGGGTTCAAACTTGCCAAGTTTTTCATCATTATTTTTGATAAAACATTTGCTTCCAAAAATTCTAAAATGCTTTACAGTGGGAGAATTACCATACCAGAGTTCATATGGAGCTTTATCACTATTTACACGAACATGTGCCTTGTTAAGAATATTTACTGCTGTATGTGATGCTTCTCCCCAAAATGTGTCAGGTGTTCCAGAATCATCAAGCATGGCTCTAGCCATTTGTTGAACTATTCTGTTCATTCTCTCTGCTACACCATTCTGTTGTGGAGTGCCAGCTACAAAAAATTGTCTTTTTATGCCATGTTGTTCACAAAATTCAAGGAATTCATTGGATGTATATTCTCCTCCTCGATCAGATCTAAGACACTTGATTTTTAGATCTAATTCATTTTCAACCACTGCTTTGACTATCTGAAATTTCTCAAATGCTTCATCTTTGTGTTTAATCAACCCAATCCAACACATTCTAGAGAAATCATCAATGAATAAGATATAGTATTCTTCACCACGTGGTGACTTTTTCCTCATAGGTCCACATATGTCAGTATGAATGAGTTCAAGAGGCTTACTTGATGGTCCTTCCTTAGCATTAAATTGTACTATGGTTTGCTTACCGAATTGGCAATATTTGCATATGATATTTTTAGGTAGAGAAATATTGGGAAGATCACGAATAGCTTTAAGTCTGCTTTATTTGTTGATTTGAGAGAAGCTCAGATGCCCCAACCTTCTATGCCATAGCCATTTTTCTAAAGATTTACTCAAGTAACATTTTTCTTTGTAGTTCTTTAATACATACAGGTTGCTTGGAGTCCTTTTTCCTTTTATAATTTTTTTACCTGTATCAAGATCACGTACCACACATTCTTCTGAACTAAAGACAACTTCAGTTCCTTGATCACATATTTGACTTACACTTAACAAGTTATGCTTTAATCCATCCACATACATGACTTCATTATCTTTCACCTTTTCTTTTAGAAAAACAGACCCTTTTCCCTTAATGACTGCAGGAGTATCATTTCCAAATGTAACATTCTTTTCCTTTTCTAGAGCACTATATGCAATAAGTTTGTTTTTGTCACCTGTCATGTGTCTTGAGCATCCACTATCAATGTACCATTGGTTTTATTCATCTTCTGCAAATAACGCGATGCCACAATTTTCAACCTGTAATTCCTTCTTTTTCCATACTTTGGAGCTTGAAGGAACATGTTCTTTTGGCTGAAATTTGCTCCTGCATTCAGATTCTTCATGGCCAAAGTTATTGCAATAAGCACATTCAAATTCATTTTGAAGGGGAGAAAAATTGTTATAGGTATTCTTCTTTGTTTCAATATCAATCCTTTTCTTTCTTGCTTATCTTGTCATGATGGTTTTATATGCTACACATTGAACAACTTTATGACCAAAATTGTGACATGAGAAACATTGTCCATTGAAGAAGAAATTTCTACGATCATAAAATCTCTTTCTTGAATTTACCTATTGATTGGTGTTTCTTTGAAAGTTAGTGTTCTTTGAATTGAGATGATCATGCTTTATCTGCAAAGATTCTTTATTCCCTTGCTGAGTGGCAGCATGTTGTAAACCAGCAGTAGTTGCTTTTAGATAATTTGTGCTGAAGCCTGAGAAGATTCTCCGATATATCCAAGACTTGTCTTTATAAAGGGAGAACGTTGTACCTTGATAATCTCATCTAAGGTTTCAGATCCTTTAGCAAATCTAAGATTCAGAGTCTTTACTTTCTCAAGCTCTTTTGTTAGACTTACTACTTCACATTCTAATTTCTCATTGTGTTTCTCCTTTTCTTCAAGCTGATTTTTCAGAGTTTCTATGATTATTTTACTCTCTTCTAAGAAAATTTTGAGTTGATTGTTTTCATCAAGAAAATCATTGTATTCTAGAGCATCCACAAAAGTATCCTTTTCTTCTCACATTCTAAGATCTTGTTCACATTCTTCCTCACTATCAGATAACCCATCACTGTCTTCATGAGTATAGTAACTTTTTCTTGTGCTATAATGATTCTTATTCCTTCTTACTACGTCCTTCCCCTTTTTATGTGTTTCTTTATGAGGACACTTAGCAGCATAATGAACAAATCTTCCACAATCAAAACATTTGAAAGGAAGCTTACCTCTGAACCGTCCTGTGCCAAGTTGAAGTTTCTTTACAAAGTTTATCTCATCTTCTTCTGAGATATATCCTGATCCTTTTGTTTTTTGTACTTCCTTCCCTTTTGTAGAAGTTCTAAAGACTGCTTCTTTGACTTCAGATGGTCCTCCTCTTCTCATTTCATATGTAGTTAGTATTGCATGAAGTTGCACCACAGTAAGATTTTGAAGATCCTGCTTTTCTTCAAGAGCAGAAACTTTTGACTCAAATTTTTCCGTTAGTGATCTTAAAATTTTCTCAACCAGATTAGATTCAGTTATAGTTTCTCCCATATTTCTCTTACGATTTACAATATCATCAAGACGTAAAAATAATTTTGCAATGCTTTCCTCATTATCCATTTTTAGATTCTCATATTGAATTATGAGAGTTTGGAGTTTACACTTTTTACCTTTACATCACCTTCATAACTTAGAATGATTTTGTCCCATATTTCCTTTGCTGTATTCAGCTGCATGACTTTGACAAATTCTGATTCAGTCAGACTTCCCAATACAACATTGACTGCCTTTGCATTGGTTTCATAATTCTTTCTTTCTGTCAAATCTGTTGGTACTACAGCTGGATATTGATATCCTCCTTCAACAATTTCCCATACATCTGCTCCCAGAGACTGAAGATAGGATCTCTTCCTTGTTTTCCAGAAGATTAAATTTTTTCCATTAAAGAGTGGAGGCATGATAGATGCTGTTCCATCTTGATTTCTCATCTTGCTTGATCTTCCTTCTAGCGGCTAAGATTTTTCAGAAGGACCAGCTCTGAAACCAATTGTTGGGAAAAATACTGAGAGGGGAAGGTGAATCAATATTTAGAGCTGACTGAATTTTTTTTAGTTTACCTTTCTCTTAAAACCATATGTTACATTACTGCATCCAACTTGTATGTCCAGAGATCTTATTATGTCTTTACTTAGATCATTGCATCATTCATTCATCAAATAAGCAGTAAGTATGAAAAGAAACAATAGAACAAACCATCAAACATAAGAAACACATATGAACACCAGGATTTAAGGTGGAAACCCAATTCGGGAGAAAACCATCGCTGCTGTTATCTCAGTCTTCAATATTTATTATAGAGAAAACTTTTTACAATTCTATGCTAGTGCAGGCTCATACCAACACGCAGGCACCCACCTGCAGAAGGCTACAACCTTCTCTCATTTACCAGCCTTTCCTGGAAGGGAGCTACAACCCCCTCACTAAAAGCTTCGACCCTCAGATCTATTGCGGACCACGTTTCATCAATTTTCATACTGGATCCACCAGTTTCCACACGACATACCTTGCAGGCCACCAGATTTATTCATTCAGTACACTTGCACCAGTTCTTCATGATTTCGTCAGTTGATCAAAACCAGAGATTTATCATCGTCACATCATTATATCCATGGGTGCATCGTAGATTCAGATTTATCAATTAAGAACAGAGTTCATCCATGCAGATATTCCTTAGAGAAAATTTTCATTCACCACCCTTACGCATGCACACCCGTACTCTATTTCTCTTCTCCTTATATAATTTTGCCTTTAGTAAAACCATGAGTCAAAACCATCTAACTACAAATGGTATTCATATTAAAATTCGAACCAATCCAAATTGAAAATGCAATCTTCGTTCTTCCATGCACGAAATGTCCCAAAGGTATTCCTTTTCTCTGCCAAATAATTCTATAGCCAAAGTTAAGTAATATTAATGTGCCGCTGATGGTTTTACTTTCTTTTATTGGAGTTTTATTTATCAAATTTGTGGAATTTGATAAATAAATATTATTCACACCCTTTGATAATTAATTATTAATAATCTGGGCTTTTATCAAATGGCCTTTTTAAAATAGACCTTTGGATCCGGCCCCACATGCATAATCGACGGCTTAATCAATATTATTTAAAACTGGGGCCCATTGCCAACAATCAACCCGATCAAAGGGCTCACATTCCATCGCGCCACATCATCCAATCCGACGGATATCGCTTGGGCAACTTGCACGGGCAATAACGCGTGATGGCGCGCCGTACTTGTGTTATTCTTTGCACACCTTCAACAAATGATGACCGTCCGATGACCCCTTCCCAGATCAATGGCATATATGCATATCTCTCGACCTCCGATGACGAACGTTAACGTGCGATGGCCCGCCGTACTTTGGTTAATCTTCGTGCAACTTCCTCACATGACCATCGTCCGATGGCTTCCCTCCAGATCAACGGCGCACAACAATATCGCTGGTCATCCATGGTCGAACTATAACGCGCGATGGCGCGCATTGACAAGCGGTTTTGCGGAGTCGTACAGGGACGCGTGTCGAGCACTCTATGGAATCGCTCCCCAATCAGGAAATACCGCTTGCTCCGCATAGATGGTGCAATGAAAACCTAAACCACCTTCATTGTTTACTTGGTCATGGTTCCGCTCTTCCACGTAGGGTTCCGTTGCACTTCCTTTTGTTACGATCTACCTCTTTCCTTCCAGGTTCCGTTCATGATTCCAAAGGGTTTGCACTATCCTTCTTACTTAGTTAAATCTGGTCTATCTTCGACAGGATTTCCAATAATCAACGAACAAAAGTAGTTCTCTTCCGATTGGATTTTCACTACCATAGAGTTAGTTATACGCAGGCTTCCTTTCTGAGAGGAATGAATTCAACAGAATTTCAGGGCATTCCGTATGAGAATTGAACCAATCAATACCCAAATACACTCGGTATTCTCCACCCATCAGAATATCACTAGAACACAATCATACATAGAATTTACTTCATCAGGATGCATACATACACCGAATAAAACTTCTCATATGATTTAATTTCACAGGGACACAAATATCCTTCCTACTGAATTGAAGTTTCTCCTTGACTGATACTGCTCTCTATAGATGCACTCTTTCTGTGTTCTTCTCTGCTGACCTTTGTCCTCTGCTATTTTTCTTTTCTTTGTTCCTGGTTACTGTGTCAGATGCCAATTCCTGTGCCACTTCCTTTTCCATAAATGAAAATATTTCCAACAAGAGGTTAATGAAGAATTCATGAAAACATCTGTAGGATAAGGGACAAGAAACATGATTAGAAAAGAATAAAACAAAAAAAGCAACAAGATCAAAAGAGAAAGAATGAGATGAAGAGAGGACTCACTGCAAGAAGATCATTTTATCCTACAAATGAGTTTAGGAAATTTGGAAGATCACAAAACATATTTTTTTATCCCTTGAAATATTTCAAGTGTTTTTCGTGTCATGAATGAGGACATGTTGCAGAAAAATGTAAGACCAAGAAAAAAAATTTAATCATAAAAATATGTAGAAAATGAGAAGAATCGACCCTCACGTAACCAAAAATAAACGATAGTCATTCATCAGGTGCACAAAACATTTCCATTGTTATTGTTATTTGTGAAATGAATTTGGATATAGAGATTTTGAATGAAAAGTGTACATAAATAAAAACCTGAATGCAGGAAGAAGCACATCATTATCTCTATTTCATGGTCACACAAGATGTTTTATGTGTGATAATATTGGTCACAAATCGAAAGACTACAAACTGCCAAATACACTGAAGAAACATAGAAAGATGATGAAAGTCAATCAATGTAGACCAAACTCTAAATTAAAAATAAATGCAGACAATAAAAGGAAGCCTACTAAAGTATGGAAAAGAAGAAAGGAGAAACATGAAAATGCAATGAAAAAATGAATCCATCATAACCTCAAGGGGAGTTTCTTAAGAGAGACAATGATGAATTCAATAAATGTTAAGAGCAACAACATTTCAGGGGGAGATCTCCCCAAGAACACCTTATAAGAGAAAAGAGACATGTGACGACTCAATTTTCATATGAGCTGAAGCAAACTTGTGTAATGAAGAATACAAAATGTGTCAAGAATGACATCATTGATGAAGAGAAAAGGGATGTACATGAAAACAAAAATATCTTAGTTGAGACTATCCAAATATTTTACAACAATGTGACATAATGAACATTCCATCCAATTTATTTTACTCTAAAGAGTGTGTATCAAAGATGTCAAAAAGTAAATTACATGAGCACGGAAATGTAGTCTTAGATATTTTCCTTAAAAAAAGTAAAATAAAATAAAATAAAAGGGAATAAGAAAGAATAAGAAAGGAAAATAAAAATCCTCTTGAATTAGTACTGGACTCGTAAGAAGGGAATCAATCTAGCCAAAGGTCCAAAAATATTGGGTCTGCAGGAGTGATCAGGGGCTCAAAATCATGCTCAAAAATTAAATTTGTTGGAATGGTGTGTAACCTAAATGACTGCACATATCTCATTGTTCAGAATTCAGTTCAACTCGTTTCGCAGAAAACCGACATCGTATGCTCCCATAAATGTGTTTTGTCTCTTTTCCCAAACAGGTAAATTTTGGCAAAACAATGTAGGTTTCCCAGTCAGTAGTCTGTACAATTAACTAGGCATGGTTGACTAGTCAAAGGATGACTATACATGGTGGGCCAATCATAGTGCGAAACTTTTCCAATTTTGATTGCTACTGGGTGGCATGATTTCATTGGTTGGTGTCGTGGCCAATCGCATGTTGCCACATGGCCCAACTGGAGGATGCCACATGGTAGCACAAGGCCCACCAAATTTTTTTGAAGGCCAAACCACCTCTCTGCAGGATTCAAACTCCAAACCTCCCACATCACAATGCAATTCTATAACCACATGGGCCACAATGGCTCTTTTTATAATATATGGCACAAACATTATTAAAAATATGGTGAGTGGAGATATGGAGGTAGGGGCATGGGCTTATCCCCGACCACCCTAAACAACATTGCATATGACCATATGTATTGAACCCGGGGAGTGGAAGGGGTATAAAATGCCACCCTGCCGCTACCCAAACCTCCAATGTGACCGTTGCGGCCTCTAACAGCCAACGATTTGTAGGACCACGCCATTTTTAATAAAAAAATTTAATGCACCATACCATTATGTTTAATTTTTTCGGACTGAAGGTGTCATTGGGAAAATTAATGTTTTGATAATTTCGCACAGAATTCTAGAATATTTTCATTCCATTAGCCAAAAATGGAGCAAAATTGTAGGATCGGTCCATATTTTGGGGAAAATGTGGAGTGGTCACCAAGAAAACAATGCAGGCTCATAACTTCTTCAGGTTTTGACCAATTTTAGATCAGAAAGAGGCTAGACAGGGATTTTTTGGTATTTTGAAGCTGATGGAACATGTTTTGAAGACATTTGAGCACTGTAAATGTATGTAATCACCATTTTGAGCATAATGAAAGAGGGCCAAGCCATTGGAAGTTGGACCAAAGAGATGTAGCCTAGGAGGGGTGAACTCCTTCATCATCTGTTGTGTTTTGGTTATTATTATGATGCATTTTTATCATGTTTCTGTATATTTCAGAGATTATTTACATGATTTATATGTTTAAATATGAACATAAAATCTCTCAAAAAATCAATTTAAACACTTGTAATTTGCAAACCCTCAAGCATAATTTGATTAAGATCTCACACAGATCAAGTGTGGTATAAGAGCATTGTTTTTCTTTGTTGCGGTGAGGATTTAATTTTTTTCAAGTGTATGCGATTATTACAAGGTTGAAGCTCAAGAGAGGAGAAAGAAAGGTTTTCGTTACAAGTCCTCTAGTTAGGTCAAGGACAAGGAGAGCAATTTTGCCTCAGTCTCCACCATAAAGCCTTCCTCAAATTGCATTTCAAGCTTCAGCAAGCATGTCTCATGAAGGAGGAGTTGATAACATGTCAGATGAAGAAAATAATTTCAGAGAAGATTTATTTGACATGACTGAAATGGTGAAGGTTCTCTATGAAGAGAGGACTTCAAGAATGTCACGTGAAATTTCAAAGCCCTCAAAATGAGAGGGTTCTTCTTGAGGAAGAGGAGGAGATGATGACAAGCCTTCAAAGGAAAATGGTGAAAAACCACCCTATTCTCCACCATCATCTTCATCTCCATCCTCCTGTTGATCTTCTTCCTCTTCCACAACCACTATTACTCAAACACCTTCACATACCCCAAGGGTGCATGGTAAAACTCCCTTATTAAAACTTGATATCAAATTCGAACTGCCTATGTATAATGGTGAAGTCAATGCTGAAAGAATTGATAATTGGGTTCTTCAACTTGCAGTTTATTTTAGGATCAAAAACATTTAAGATGATGAAACAAATATTTAGTTAGCTTCGTTGAGGTTGGGAAGTGCTGCTTTGATTTGGTGAGAAGCCAAAACACAAGAGGATATGAAAAGGTATGGTAAGGTCTCCACCTCTTGGATATATTTTATTTCTATACTTGGAAGACAATTTTATCCATTAGCTTATATACAAAATGATATTATAGATTGGCAGAATTTTAGGCAACTAAAGGGTCAAAGTGTGCAAAGCTACAGTCAAGAATTTACAAGAAGATGCTTGATATTAGGTGTAGACTTGAACTCATAAGACACTTTGTTGAAATATATTGGGGGTTTACACTATTATTTACGACATACAATCCTTATGTTTAATCCTACAATTTTAGATGAGGTTTGTGTCCAAGCATCTCATCTTGAAGCAAGGGGGAAAAAATTCCACAAGAGGGTAGCAAGAATCCATTCACAAGTGGAGGCAAGGGTGAGAACAAGTTCAAAGGGAATGGAAAGAAGAATGCATCCATCAAAAAGGAAGGAGAAAAACTAACATTCAAACATTGTTCCAAAGAGGGCCATGATGAAGATCATTTTTGGAAGCTTCATGGTGAGATGAAACCAAAGAAGTTTAACAACAAAGGGAAGCAAAATATAGTTGTAACTACACAACTTGACTTAGGCTCTAATTCAAGATACGAAAAAAATATCACAACAATGGGAATGGATTAATTTAAGGACATAGCAAACACTATCTCTTGATGTTGTCCTAATGATACTCAAGATGAGAAAACTAGAATTTAACTTTTCTATATTCTAGTTATGTCAAAGAATGATACACTCCTCAATAGTGGTTGAAAAAAAAAATTGATTACCAAAAACATAGTAAAGAAACTAAACTTAGAGACAGTTCCTCATCCAAGACCTTACCCTTTAGGTTGGATATGCAATAATGAAAACTTACAAGTTATGAGGAAATGCATCTTTAAATTTTCAATTACAATAAAATTTTTGGATGAAGATGACCTTGTTGTAGTACCACTTGATATTTTCGGAATTGTTTTTGGAAGCCCATATTTGTATGATAGAAATTCTATTTTCCATCACCATGAAAAAAAGTATACCTTGTTCAAAGATGGCATAGAGTAAATTGTTAGATCACATCGACAGAAACTAAATCTTTCACTTGTAAATGTTGGACAAATCAAGAGACTCATTAACCCTAGAAAGAATTATGTGATTCTGATGTTGGAGCAAAAGAATGATGTTGAAAATGAAGCTTTTCAAGGTTGTGATTATAGATTAAAATCTGATTTGATTGAGGTTGTTAACCAATATGATGAGATGTTTGAGGGGCCAAAAGTATTTTCTCCCAAGAGGGGAATCAAACATGAAATACAATTGCAACAATATTGTCTTCTTCCTAAAATCAACGATGGAAAGTGCGGAAATTAAGAAGAAAATTCAAGACTTGTTCGACAAAGGGATCATCAGACCAAGTACTTTTCCATGCATGTCACCTATTTTTTTGGTGCCAAAAAAGGATGGAACATGGCTCATATGTGTGGACGTCCATGCATTAAAAAAAATTACGGTAAATAATCGTTACCCACTTCCTCGAATTGATGATTTACGTGGTTAATTGAAAGATGCAAAATTTTTTACTAAGTTGAACTTAAAGAGTGTCTATCATCAAATTAGAATTGCTGAAGGTGACATATGGAAGACAACATTCAAAACAAAGCAAGGTTTGTTTGAATGTCTTCTTATGCCTTTTAGTCTTTGCAATGCCCCATCTACCTTTATGTGTGTGATAAATGATGTATTAAGGCCATTTCTAGATGAGTTTGTGATAGTCTACTTAGAAAATTCCAAAACAAGGCACGATAAGCATCATGTAGATCACAAATTCCAAGTTGGTGATGAAGTTTGGCTTAACATTAGGAAATAAAGGCTTTGAGAAGAAGGTCAAAAACTAAAACCAACTTGATATGGTCCATTCAGAATTTTAGAAAAGATTACTGATAATGCCTCCAAGTTGGATTATCCTTCATATCTAAAAATTTATGTTGTTGTTAATGTTGAGAAGTTAAGGTTGTATGAGCCGTTTTTTATTGAAGATCAAGGAGAAAATCTTCATATTCCCTCCATTGAGGATTTTTCTCCTGAATAACTTGATGAAATACAACAAGACACCATTCTTGATAGAAGAACAAGGTCTTCAAAACGAGGGAATGTGGAGTACCTTCATGTGGGGATCAAAGGCACAAATCCAAGCAAGGCCAAATGGATCGAGATTGGAAAGGTGAGGGAAATGTTCCCTTATCTTCTAAACAAATGAAATTGATCTTTCGGGTTCCACAAGCTTCGAGTGGGGAGGAGTGATCAGATGCTCAAAATTATGCTAATGAATGAAAGTTGTAAAAATGGTGTGGAACATAAAATACCATGTATATCACTTCGTTTTCAATGCGACGCAACTCGATTCGTGGAAAACCGAAACCGCATGCTCCGAGAAACGTGTTTTGTCTTTTTTCCCAAACACGTAAATTTTGGCAAGAAAAATGTAGGTTTCCCAGTGAGTATTTTGCATAGCTGACTGCGCATGGTTCTTGGTCAGTGGATGATTGTACATGTTGGGCCAATCTTAGAGTGCCACTTGTTCGAGTTGGATTGGTGCTGGGTGGCATGATTTCATTGGTTGGTGTGGTGGGAAACTACATGTTGCCACGTGGCCAAACCAAAGGCTGCCACGTGGCAACACAAGGGCCACCAAAATTGGTTGAAGGCCAAACCGCCCCTCCACAAGATTAACACTCCAAACCTCCTAAATAAGACTGCAATGGTCTAACCATATGGGCCACGATCCTCCTTGTTATAATATATGGCGCAAACCTTATTAAAACTATGGTAGGTGGAGCTATGGGGATAGGGGCGAGGGCTTAGCCCTGACCGCCAAAAACATCATTGCATAAGACTATATGTATTGAACCGGGGGTGCGTCGGGGGTATAAACTGCCACCCTCATCACCACCCGAACCTCCAATGTGATCGCTGCGGCCACTAGCTTGCAACAACTAGTAGGAATGCACCATTTTTTTATTTAAAAAAACATTTAATGCGCCATACCATTATGTGTAATTTTTCAAACTTAAGCATGATTAGTAAAATTAATGTTCTGACAATTTTTCTCTGAATTCCAAAAAATTGTGGCTCTGTTAGGTGAAAGTGGGGAAAAATTGTAAGACCGGTCCTGATTTTGAGGAAATTGTGGAGCTCATAATTGCTTAAGTTTTTGACGAATTTCAGATGACAAATACATGATTTTTTGGGTATTCTAAAGCTAATGAAACAAGTTTTGAAGCCATTTGAGCACTGTAAATGCATGTAATCACCATTTTGAGCATAATGAGAGAGGGCCAAACCATTGGAAGTTGAACTAAGGAGATGTAGCCTAGGAGGGGTGAACTCCTTCATCATCTATTGTGTTTTGGTTATTATTATAGTGCATTTGTCCACTATTTCTGTATATTTCAGAGTTTATTTACATGCTCTATGTATTTGAAAATTAATATAAAAAGCTCCGAAAAACTCAATTTAAACACTTCTAATTTGCAAACCTTCAACCACAATTTTATTAAAATCTCATATAGATCAATGAGTCTGAAAGGAAGCTCCGAAACTGATATCAAAGAACAACAATATAAGATGATGATATTTTCGTTGAGGTGTTTCAGTGAAAAAAAAGTTATGGCACTGATTGCCAAGATAAAGGGAATTGAGAGCCGTGGAAATGATAACAGGAGGAGAATGTGACCAAATTGAATTTTAGCTCACCTTTATAGTAGTTGTTATTCAAAATGATTGACGCAGTGGACAAAGGAATGGTTCATATAATCATTGATGCAGACAATAGGATGTCCACTCTGGCATCCCTGGATGCACCTGATAAGGTGTTACAAATATATTTCATATCAGTATCCTTCGAATATCCTTTGTCTGAGGTCAGATCACACGAAAGGAAAAAAAATTGGGGGGGCAAGATAATATATGTTCCACTCGGAGATTTTGGTCACAAATATAAATACATCGCATCCTTGATGATAATATCAATGTAGGCTTTGAAATTACACACATGAACTTAAGAACTGGGATACATAGCAATGACTCCTATCATGTTTTTCTTGAATGGTTTACAGTTCCATAAACTGAGCAGAATGGTTACAAAGGATAAGTGAATGGAGAAAAACTCTTAGCAGTGATAGCGAAATGATGCAACAAATATTCAGTGGTCAAATGGACAGGTGCATGATAATACTCAGAGGTGGCAATCTCCATATTATTTGTAATCCATAACATTATATGGCATAGACGTTGATATTTGCAGTCATGAAGAATAAAACGAACCAAAGAAATAATTTATGTTACATAAATGCTAGAATAAAGCATGTGGTGCATTATGATCACAAGAAATGCGAGAATAGATCCTATGGTGCATTATGATCACAAGAAACACAAACAATAGATATGTGGCAATATTGTCCACCGGCAGTCTCGTTTTGACATGTTATTGTGTGTTGTGCATGCATTACATATCATGGTGCGTTGACACATTATGGAATTTTATAATGTGCGTTAGGGTTTTATTGATTATCATGCAAATGTCAACCGAAGTTAGTTATAATGAATGCGAGATCTTTGAGAGTCTCAGACTGAAAAGGAATTTTGTAATGCAATCTGAAAAGATTTGAGATCCATCAATTACTAACATGTTACCTATTTTGCGGTAATACAATGAAGAAGACCTAAGAAAATGTTCCAGTATGAAGACGTTATGTCGGTATGTGTAACTTAAAGCAGATCTATTTGAGAACCACTAGAATTGGCTATGTGAAGTTCACCGTGAGAGTGTTATCTGTGATGTTTGCATCATTTTAACTTGTCTGAAATTGTCTTTTCAATGTCGTTTGAAGAATAATAGCTTCTTAACAGGCTTAGGAAGGACATGTAGAACTAAAATATGTCCAGATATGACGATAGGATTTTATCGCTATGTCCCTTCATCACATTCAGGCCCTTCATAGAGCTTTTCTTGCACGGCTAGAGGTGGGGCTGTGCGTGCAGTTTTTGATAAAGCTGCTGAATTAGATATGGATTGTCGGACTCGCAATGATCAACATGAACATATTTGGTACGGGAGAATGGTTGGAAAAGATTACACCTAATACTTCCAATGGTTATGAACTCAGAAAGTAGGCAATGAAATATCCAATAAAAAAACGTGCATACAACAAAATCAACGGAAGAGCTTGCACACCCCTTCTCTGATGATGGCCAATGGATGATCGGAATTGGTGACCACTCTCCAAAATAGCACGTCCAATAAAAGAAAACTCATCAGAAGAAGAACCAGTGCGATGATAACTCAATCAACCAATTTGGCCAGAGACATGAGCTCCTTGATGAGTACAAGAATGTATCCTGGAGTGTGTATTGCATCCTATATACTGTATATATAAAGGCGTGCAACATGATTTTTTTTTTTCAGAAGAAAAAAAAACACTGTATATATTAAAAGAAATATATGACAGTACATGATCATCAATACTTTCTCAAGCTATTTATTTAAAAACAACGAGAAAACCCCATATACCAAATACATCCAGAATACACTTCTGAAGAGAAGTTATTCAATGTTCATGGCCACCAATATAACGGGTAGTATAAAACATACCCACGAGATCATCCCTGTATACATTGAGAAGGACATTCATAGAAAATACAGCAGCATCATATTCATGATAATGAGGAAATAAAAGATAACTGAAAAGAAAGAAAGCAAACAAAAAGGAGTGTTCCACAGTGTCTTTCGTGACTGGAAAGAGGCAGTCTCGCATGTGCAAACATCTCATCAGGCTCACTTGAAAACATTGATCGGCGACGATATCCCATTTGCTGTACGCAAACCCTTGAATAATAAAACTGGCTCGCTTGAAAATCATCATGCACTCTTGGCCTATGGAAATCCGGCTCGCTTGATGAATATTGTAAGGTGAGCTTGAAGAAGATAACCAACCTTGGACAAAACCAAAAAACCTTGCACGCCAATACTGACCCGCTTGATAAGAGAAAAACAAGCCTGAAAACAAATGGCACCCGAAAAAAGATGAGGCCGTTCCCCATGATTGGGGAAAACCGGCGCCCCAGCACGATTCAGAAAACCGGCACCCGACTACATCCAACCATGTCCGGCAAGCCCATCAGATCCAGGATCGAAAGGAAATGTTATGTCCTTGCGAATGAACTCATCGGTGTGCAACATGATTTATGTGCGTGCAACACAATTTCACTGAAGGTCGTTGGAACGCAGTTGCTATAAAGTTTTCCTGCACGTAGAATAAAACTTAATACATGAAAAACAAGGCCATATACTAAGAGCCACAACAAAGTGGAAACATGCCATGATGATCCATTGCAATAGGGAAGTCGTTATAATTTATTCCATCACCTTTTCAGAGGGTTGCTTAAGTGTGGCCATGAAGTGTTATGGCTAAAGAAGGATAACAGAGTCATAACATAAAAGGATGAATATGACGTAACCGACAATGGTTGAAAGAACTTTCCTGAATGAAAATTTTATTTTTTATCATTTTTTGGCCTCCAAGAAAGAAAGGGTGAATACATTCGACGTAAGTGAATAAAATAGGAGAAGCCTCCTTTCCCAATTCTAATGTATCAGGGCCATTTGTTTACCACAGCTACTAGTATAATAATGTGCACCACTGGCTACGTTCGTTTCCTAGCACTCTTGAGCAGCTTTGTTGAGAAATTTAATTTAAATGTGCACATGTAGCTACGTTCGTTACACTGCATTCATTATCATTGTTGGCTACGTTTGTTGAAGGTGATTGCGTGGAACTCTTGAGTAGGGAAAGTCGTTGTTAGTAATCCCAACTCAGTTTTCTTTGGATGACCCAACTTCTATATGTGAATTTCAGTGGATAAATAATACTATTTTATTGCTAGTCAATTTTTCATTAATTGGTATCAATTTTTTTATTGCTATTAAAGATACCATGTCGGGGAAGGTGGCCCTCAATGGATTTGGACTCGTGAGATTTGGTGGGTTAGAGGTAAGCACTATAAAAACTAAAGAATGAAGCACCAGATGCTATTTTGACTTTTACCACTAGGCGTGGTACCTCCATGTTATGCATGGAGAAAGAAAAAGGAATAATCCCGCTTCTATACAAGGTCGAGAGTTACTTCAACATGCAGCCTTCCATCAAGTAGAAAATTGACAAACTAACAACTCGTGCTTCCTCCTTTCTCAATGGAAGTTATATCAATATATGTGCAAGACATGAATATTTTAAATGTCGATCCTTCTCTTTTTTATCAGAATTCAGATTTCCACTTTCTCTTGCTGCATGTCCAATAATTCTATGATGACACTCCCTTTCATAGCCTCTAATATTTATATCTAAACTAATTTTTTATTGATAATGAGTGTCTATCACATGCCAAGAGTGCTTACGATGATCTCCTGATAAAACTTCAGCATAGTGTATGTGCGTAGAACGATGAACGTTTGTGCAAATGGTGAACAAATTTATAGTGGATTGTTTATTTAAGCCGACAAAAGAATTTTTATATGGATGTATTCATTGAGTCTCATCATATTTCCATACATATTAACACTACAAAAAATAAACCAAGCACTGGAATACAACATAGAAAATAAGTTTCCATATGTTCCATGTAATCTATGCACACAAAATTGCACCAAGAACAAAAACTTTAGAGTTCTACGTCATTCTAAGATGGAATTGATAATGATTTTATTCTTTAACAACTGGTATATCTAAACTAATTATTTGATAATGAAATCTCGTACCTCCTTTCCATTGTTTTCAAAAGTGGAGGTAAGCACATGAGAAAATGAGGAGAAATGCTTTTTAGGATAAAATGGGGGAGGATCATTATGTTTTCATCAATGCCAAAGGGGATTATTGATGACATTATTGTCATTGATGGAAAAGGAGCAACAAAATACCAACAAAGACATAGGACCAACACAAGACTAGAAAAGGCATAGAAGCAGCACAAGACCAGCAAAGGCATAGGAGTAGCTCAAGACTAGCAAAGGCATAAAAGCAAAACAAGTCCAACAAAGGCATAGGAGGAACACAATACCAAGAAAGGCATAGGAGCAGCAAAGTATACTAAATGTTGCATGTGTTGTTATGGTTTCAAAGAAGCGAGTCATGCTTGGTATGATTGATGAAAAAAGAACAAAGGAACATCAACTACCTTGATGGCTTGGCATAGCATTGATGCTTGCAAGTGTTTTGTATAAGGTTGATTTGAAGAAGGGTTTATCAGAGAATTTTTTTGTGATACAAGGAAAGACTCCATGATAGCAAAGTCAAGGCGAGACTCTGTGAAAACAAAGCCAAGGCAAGACTCCATGGAAACAAAGGAAAGGGAAGACTCCGTGACAACAAAGCAAAGGATGTTGAGATAACGACATTAAGATTATTTTGATGCATTAATGGAAAATATTGTTATTTATAATGAGGAATGAATGCTCAATTCTATAGTCATATGTTATCCCTATAATGTTACATGACGTTGGCATTATGTTGATGTGTTTTATCATTATATGTTTAAAAAAATGATATTGGTTGGAGAATTTATTTTGGTTGTTCTAATATTGAAAATATGAAGAGTTTGGAAACAAATGAATGGAAGGCAAAGACTCCAGCTAGTTGACTTCAAATTATTATGTGGGATACAAACAACCAGTAAACTATCTTTATAAAATATGTGATTTTGGAAGCCAATGTGAGTTTAGAGAGTTGGAGAATGTGTGAGAGACGATTGAGGTTTTATGCATTAGTTACCTCACAAATATGAAGCTTACGTGAAGCATATTTGAAGGGAAGAAGAGACATAAATGAAGTTGGACATATGCAGAAATTATGACCAGGTAAACCAACACATTGTTATTTCATGTTTGCATCAAGGGATTGTAATATTCTTTGAAGTTGTGGCTTGATAAATATCCAATTGGAGTTGGTTGAGGTAGGAGCCTCCTTTTGGTTGTAGTCTGTAGAAAACATATGGGAGTTGGAGCTACCTTACATGTTGTAGCTTACAGAAAAATTGAGGTAGCATCCTCTTGTAGGTTGGAGCCTACCAAAAATCAGATGTAATAATTGAGTAGGAGCTTTCCTTTGCATCACAATAATGACAAAACCATAGTTTTCTCCCTTTATGGGTTTCCACTTATATATGGTTTCCATATGTGTAGATATTATGCATTGATGTGATGTTTTTGGTTTACTTACTACTTGTTGTTTGCATATTAAATCTTCTAGTCATTATATGTCAAACTTGTCATTTAATGGTTCACTCAATAAGTTTAAAGAAAATAAAATTAATCTCCATGAATTTACAAAACTGATTCATTCCCCCTCTCAGTTTAGTCAAATTTTCATCACCCAATGCCTATCTCCCTTTTCAGGCTCGCCCTCAATGGGCTAATTTGTCAAAGTGGTGACATCCAATTAATTTTTATTGGATGGAATTTCGGTACCATGTCCCAGTGCCATTCTCTGGGAGCTTAACTCTTATGTTCCCCAACCAATATTCCAGGATTATACATGTTGGGCTTCTTCCACCAGGATAGTCTTTCAAGTGTGCTCCTCCGCTTGCTTCCCATTAGACAATGCTTTGCTATAGTGTCTTGGTGTCCATCGCCCGATGCTTTCTCTTTTTTCTTCCTTTGCAATTCTCTGAGGTTAACCCGTCGAGGTAAGTCCATCGACATGGAATCAACATTTGGCATCATCTAGCTTCATTCATTCGGACGCTAAGACTTTTGTGACATAAACATTCTGTCGAGGTAGCTTCGCCGAGTGATCTTCACCAACGCGCAATATAAATGCTTCCCTCGATTTCTTTGTACGTCCAGATTTTCCTGATCCTATATTTGTCTTCTCAAGTTGGGTTGACTATCGATTTTCGCATTTCTGTCAACTTTGGCTATGCGTCAAGGCTCCTCCATTCACCTTTTAACTATATTATCATTAACTTAGGCTTACCGATATTTTACTGGCTATATCTCTAGATTGAGGAGGCCATTTTTAGACTTCCACATATCACTGGAAAGAATTTTCTAGGATCTTTCAATCTAAGTAGGTTTGACTTGTATGTGAGATGATCTAATACTGTAGAGGAAGCTTCAAATATCAACCCCATTTTTCTTCCATGCTGCTCCTTAATTCTTCTTCTTAAGACATTCTTGATACCTGTGCCACCTATTGACATCAATGGATACCTTGTTTCCATCACCCTGTTTCCATCATTGAAAACATATTTCAACAGACATGGAACAAATTTTCAATGGTATATTTTTGTGAAGAATTCTGAATTTACTATGGAAGATAGAGACTTTGACTAAGCCTTTGAAAAATCCTTCAAAAAGTTGTTTTGAAGGGTTTAATTGGCTTCTTGGTAGATTCAAGAGCTTATCATATTGCTAGTCAAATTTTCTATCATATTGACTTAGATGTCTCTCTTGTTGGCTTGATTCTGTAAGGAAAGGTTTATGGTTTTTCACCATGTGGGTTTTCTTAGGGTAAAATATTTTGTTCTTGTATGGTTTCTCTTTATGATCCTCAATAATTTTTTTATACTATTAAAGTTATCTGTATAATTATTTTATGATCAATAATAAGGAAATATAAATATAAGAATATCGTAAGAAACAATTGTTGATTTAGACATGCCTATGAGCTTTATTATAAGAGATATTTAGAAAAAATACTCATATTCATATATATATATATATATATATATATATATATATATTATTCTTCTTTTCTTATTAATAATAATTATTCAATTTAAAGCTCTTTTAAACATCAAATATACATATTATAATAATTTTGTTTACAAAATTTTATTACTCTCTGCATACTTTTTAGTATTTAGTTAATCTATTAAATTATTATTAACAAAATTATATTTAACAAATCATATGATTTATGGATGAGAATTCATTAATTTGATAACGTATCAATTTATTTTTATAGATGGGCATATTAAATTTGAAGAGAAGTAAATATGGGCATCATTTGCAGAGGTCGTTATAGAAGATTATAGCCAAGTGAGGAGTAAATGTTATATTTTTTAGTGGCTAGTCTTCCTTGGATTCATGGTGGTATAGTTATTTTTATTTTCATGTCAGGAAATTGATAATGTACTGAAATTTGCAACAAGAAACAATGAAATTGGCATCCAGAAACAACATCCAGAAAATGGCATCCATAAATGGCTACCATGGAGACTTTTGATTTAACTATTTCTTAATTAAATTAGAAGAAATGTGTGTCAAATTTGTTTATCCCTTAAATAAATTGCACAATAAATTGTAATATTATCTCATAATCACTTGTAATAGTTAACTGAGTGTGATAAACTTAGTTATCTCATGAAATTCGAGTTGGGGGTGGTTGGTGAGGCATGTAGAGTGATTCTATTTGTTTTAGAGTCAAAGTTGTAGTTAATGTATTAGTTTAATGCATGAGAATTCAGTTAACTCAATTAAGTGAGTTAAAGTCAGTCTAACTAGTTGCAACTGATTGTTGCACTAGTGAGAGGTCAAGTGAATTAAATTATATTTAATTCACATGCAGTGATCTTTCAAGTAACTTATGATTTACTATTAATAGTTGCATGCATGTCAATTTTGATGAAGACCCAGTTGAGATAGAGGTTAAAGGGAAGTTATCTATGAGTCGTATTTATAGAAAATTGCTTGGGCGCAATTATATACACCGTAAGATTCCCATGATGTATTGCGTAGTCAAGGAAGGCTAATTATCATAATTAATAGGGATTTGTTGGGAAAAATACTGAGAGGGGGGGGGGGGGTGAATCAGTATTTACTGCATATTCAAAACTTTCACTTTTTCTTGCTTCTAAAACACATACGCTACTTTCCTGAACCAGACTTGCGTATATACGCGGAGACCCTTTACGAAACTCACGTATACACAGATATCTATTTACAGGTCATTAATTATTCACTTCGTAATTTATTCATTTATTCATCGGATATTCAATAATAAGCATTAAACATGTGCGGTAAAACATAAAATAAATCATCACACAAGCATCACACATGAACACCGAGTTTTAAAGGGTGGAAACCCAAGTCGGGAGAAAACCACCGCTGCCGATTCTTGACCTTCAATATTTTATTATAGAGAAAACATCTTACAACATATGTGCGAGTGCAGACTCTACCAGCACGCAGGCACCCACCTGCGCTCGTTTACCAGCCTCTCCTGGAAGGGAGCTCCAACCCCCTGACTCGTTTACCAGCCTCTCCTGGAAGGGAGCTACGACCCCACGATCTCGTTTACCAGCCTCACCTGGAAGGGAGCTACGACCCCCTGACTGAAGGCTACAACCCTCAGCACCACCTTGGACCACGTTTCATCAATTTTCACACTGGATCCAACAACTTCAATAGAACACCACTTGCAGGCCACATTTCATCATATTTTCATACTGGACCCTTTCCATACTTTTAAACACAAACATACATCACCAACAGATACATATCAACACAGATCAGATAGCAGAAACACAGCAGAACAGATCAGATATTTCATACCCCTTGCTTCAGCAAACCCTAGTTTGCATACGCGCTTTTACTTCACTGATGTCGCGTATATACGCGCTTTCGTCCACACAAACCAGCGTATACCTCAGTGTATATTTTAATGCGCATACGCGCTTTCTCTCCGCTGAAGCTGCGTATATACGCGCTTCCTCCGCGGCGAAGTAGCGTATAGATCTTCAATTATTACAGAGCAGCATACTTCATCAGATCAGATATTCAGTTTAGATTTACCCTTTTGCTTCAGACAGATGTTCGCCTAGATGCTCGCCTCATCACAGATCTAAGCCTTCCATAATCAGATCTAGCAAATACAAGAGAAATTCAGATCTAGATCCCCTTCTTCATCATTGGTGCATCATACATTCAGATCTATCATTCAAGTGTAACCCTTTCCATTTAGATATACTTCAGAGAGAAGTATTCATTCAAGCTCAGACATCTTGCTCTTACACCCATGATTTGCACAATGAAATTCTTCTCCTTATATATGTTTATCCTTTTTCAATACCATGAGCCAAAATAATACCATGAGCCCAAAACAACCTGGACGGGGTCAATTAGGCGGATCATTACCCAATACCATGGGTCAATACCATGTTGGTTACCCTTGGTTTTGCACTTTTTGAGCGCTTTAGCCCATACGCGACTTGGCACGTTATTTTCCGCATGCATACGCGACTTCCACTAGGCCAATCCGCGTATACAAAGAGACATACTCTTTTCATCATATTTTGAGCACATTCTGAATTCTTTTCTTCATTGCCTTCTGTACACACTGTAGAAACATCATATTTTCTTCATCAGGTGGTTTGCCATCAAGGACAACACATGTCAACAGTCGCATGTCTTCATCTTCATTTAGTGGGTTGTCATCAAGGACAACACTCTGCATCATATTTCCAACAATCTCCCCCTTTGGACTTGATGGTAACCACGATGGTGTTTGGTTACCATAACAGATAGGTACCATGTCACTATCCCAAATATGTCACTCTCCCAGACATCATTATCTTCTCTATATTCAAACACCATGTCATTCTCCCCCTTTGACATCAAGGGCAAAGGGCGGATCAAACACCAACACTCTCCTCCTCATGTGGAAGAAACATTCTGCAGATCTGATATGTGCTGAAGTGGCCAAGCTCCCCCTGAGTTCATGTTGAATCTTCAAACATATTTGTCAATGAAGTACATGACTCTATGAACTTCCTAGCACCAAAGACTCATACTTACACCAAATATCCAACCAAGTGGATTGACATATAAGACTCAAGTACCCAACCAAGTGGGTTTACAAAATTTGACTCAGCTACCCAACCAAGTGGGTTTACAAAAATGACAAGTCCTTACATGACTGAATATTACAATTTTTACATCATGAGTCTCAACAAGACCTTTTCACCAAAATATAAATATGACCATTTACGACCAACACCAGAAAGTCCTCAAGAAAGAGAACATATTTCAGAACCATAATAATGCCAACACTGCATTATACTTAGCAATGCTAATTCTCCCCCTGAATCTGTGCAACCAAGCAATCTTTCCAAATGACTAAGGCTCCCCCTTAGTTTGTGCATCCTGAAAAATTCCACCATCAAATCATCAAGGCATCTTCATCAAAACATTAGAAACAGAATTATGAGAACTGAAACACCACCAGAGATGTCAAACAGTATCAGAGATACCAAACAGCACTGCAGCTGTGCTGAAGAGAGCTGACTTCAACCAAAAATTTTCAGCAATCATACATACGCGGTTTACTGTTCAGGAACTTGCGTATATACGCGACTGTGTTTCAGGAAACCCGCGTATCCCAAGCCATCTTCTAAATTTCAACCAGATCTGATTCTTTGTGAGGCAAGGACAGTGTTCAGCTTCTTTCTGAGACATTTGAATGCTTCCCTGGACTACAGATAGATAGAACAGTGTAGTGGTGTCTTCAAGCGTCATCCAATAGTTGTAGCAAAGGCACATTAGTAACCAAGCCTTCAGATTCTTTGCACCATCAATACAATCTTTCCAAGAAAGTTTATCATACCAGAACAACAACTTCTCATAAGTGTCAAGCAATCATTCATGTGGTCCACCACCACCATGATCTTCAAGATTTAACATGAAGTAACATATGTAGGCAAAAAGATCTCTCAACCATTGTAACAAGCTCTGCATGAGCTATTCTTATCTCTGAATCATACGACTTCCAATTTTATCCAACAGATAAACTTCAGCAAGCAGTACAAACAACTTATTCAACGTCTCATCATCATAAACCATGTACCAAGCCATCATCATTTGAGCATGAGTATCACAATAACCAAGGAATAAGCAGTCATATTTCCAACAATGCAATCATTAGTATTCAACCTGCTGCTCCCCCTAAACCAGTGCTCTTCCTTAACTTTGTGCAATCTGAAACACCTTCAACAGAAAGTCATCAGCAATAATCTCTTCATGATCTGTCCTCATCTCTGAATTATAAGACTTTCATCTTGACAACGAATGCTCTTCATCATAAAGCAATCAGGCTTCATCCATAATCTTTAACAAAAATAACCAAGTATCATTTCATTAACATGAGTATAACCAGAATGATGCTAACAGTGCAATCATCAACAGTCAGACTAATGTTCCCCCTGAGCCTCTTGCTCTTCATCATAAAGCAATCAGGCTTCATCCATAATTTTTAACAAAAATAACCAAGTATCATTTCATTAACATGAGTATAACCAGAATGATGCTAACAGTGCAATCATCAGCAGTCAGACTGATGCTCCCCCTGGGCCTCTGCTCCAGATCTTCAGCAATCAGATAAATTTTCTTATCATCAATGCATACGAGGTTGTGTCTGCTGAAACTCGCGTGTATACGCGACTTTTGTGAATATAACCCGCGTATAGAAAGTGAAATATAGAAAATTTCACACCTTCATCTCCTTCTACAATTTTACCTTCTGTTCCTGTCTTTTCTTCACACCAGATGCATTGTCAGAAATACATATAACCAGAATAATCAAATCAAACATGAGAGACATCATACATTTCTCCCCCTGTGACGATACATTACTAATTCTCATAATGTATCTCACATCATTCCTGCAGTCAATCAGAGAAGTAAGCTTCAGAAGCAGATGACTGCAGTAGGGTCTGAATTCCCTACGTTTCTGATCGGTCCTCCTTCTTTTTCCAAATTTGCTTGAGCTTTCCAATAGTGTGCTGAAAATTGTCCACTTTCCTGCATTCTTTTTCTACATGTCCATACTTATTACAAACATAACATCTCATGTGGCCAGAGAAATAAACATAAGAATCATAATGAGTATTTCTATTCTTCCTCCTTTTACAATCAGCTGCTTTATGTCCATATTTGTTACATGAAAAACAATATCCCCTGAAGAAGCTAGAGTACCTTTCTGAGTAGAACTTGTTTGTTTGTGGCTGAAATGATCTGCTCCTGCAATTTGCTGCATCATGCCCATAATTATGACATTTAAAACATTCAACGTTCTTTAATGAATTCTTTTGAGAATTCATGATTTTTGGTTGATCTTTTGTTTCTTTCAACACATCAGGTTTTGCATTGAGATCTTCTGAATTTTTGGCACTTCCTTGTGAGCTAGATTCTCCTTTAACAGTTTCATGGAAACCAAGACCATGTTTGATAGCAGGAGACCTTTGATTACTCAGAATATTGTCCAGAATATTAGTACTATCATGAAACCTCAATAGTTTTACCTTTTCTTCCAATTTACCTTTGAGAATGTTTACCTCAACCTCCAAGGCTTGACATTGCTTTGTCATGCTTTCTTCTTTTCTTCTTCCATCTTCAACTTGATCCTTTAGATTTAAGATCTCTTCTTTCAGCCAATTTTCGTTTTCTTCACATGTTTGTTCCAGCTCTTCATTCTTCTTATTTGATTTTTCCAGATCTTCTTTGAGAGAGATAATTTCTGCTTCAAGGCCTTCCTTAAAAAAGGATTGTAGAGGTCTTTTGGATATTCTCCTTACTGATGCTTTCCTCGTTGCGTAAAGATGATAGCAGCATTTCCAAGTCCTTCATTCTTCTTGCTTGATTTTTCGAAGATCCGGCTTCTCTAGGATCTTTAATTCGATTGGATGCATAAGTATGAAACCTCCTTTTGATACTTGTCCATCTGTTTATCTAGCATTTCTATTTGATCTTTCATTTGTGAGATCATCTCTTTATAGATATTTTCTTGCTTATTGTATGAACTTTTGTAAGTTCTTCTTTGACCTTGTTGGTTTTTCTCAGATCCACAATTTCATTTTCAATATTCTGACATTAAGTTGCATGCTTGAAGAGTATTACAAGTGGCCTTCTCCTTTTCTTCTTCGCCATGAGTGCTTCAGAGATCTTCTGCCGAATTGCTTTCATCTTCTTCAATTTTTTGCTTACATACATTTGTATCTTCTCAGTAACTGGTCTTTTGCTTCTTAGCCATGAGCACTTTCAGATCTTGATCAGAATCTTCTTCATCTTCACTGGACACTTCATCATCATCTTCTTTTGCATAATAACTCTTTTTCTTCTCAAATTGTTTCCCTTTACCATGCTTTTCTCTATAAGGACATTTAGCAGCATAATGACCAACTTTTCCACACTCAAAACATTTGAAGGGAAGCTTACCTTTGAATCTTCCAGTACCTAGTTGGAGCTTTCACACGAAATTCGCTTCTTCTTCATCGGATATATAGCTGGATTCTTTGACAACTTCCTTTTCCTTTCCTTTTGTAGATGCCTTAAAAGCAGCTTCTCTTACTTGAGAAGGACCTCCTTGTCTCATTTCAAAGCAGTCAGAGTACCATGTAATTGAACAATAGTAAGCGATTGCAGATCTTGCCTTTCTTCAATAGCTGAAACTTTAGAGTCAAATTTTGAAGTCAAAGATCTTAAGACCTTTTCTACCAGAGTAGTATCAGCCATGGTTTCACCCAAATTTCTCATCCGATTTACAATATCATCTAGACGAAGAAAGAAACTGGCAACACTTTCATCACTATGCATCTTCAAGTTTTCATATTCAATTCTAAGAGTTTGGAGTTTTGCACTTTTTACCTTTGTGTCTCCTTCATAGCTTAGAATGATTTTGTCCCATATGTCTTTTGCCGAATGTAGTTGCATCACTTTAGCAAATTCTGATTCGGACATGCTTCCCAATAAGACATTCACTGCTTTGGCATTGATTTCATACTTCTTTCTTTCAGCTGCATCAGTAGGAATACTTGCCGGGTATTGATAACCTTCTTCCACGATTGCCCATACATCTGCACCAAGACTTTGCAGATATGATTTTGTACGTACCTTCCAGAATATCAGATTGCTTCCATTGAATAGAGGTGGCTTTATATACATTACTCCTTCTTGACTTCCAATACGGTTTATTTCCTTGCTTATCAGTCTCTTGATGTTGACCAGCTCATAATTGGTACACGTGAGAGAGGGGGTGAATCGTATTTAAGTATTTACCGTATATTCAAACTTTCACTCTTTTTCTTGCTTCTAAACACATACGCTACTTCTCTCTCAACTGCATTTCATGATATACGATGGAGACCCTTACGAACTCGTATACATGATATCTATTTATGTCATTAATTCTTCACTTAAATCATTCCTTCATTTATTCATCGCATATTCAATAAGCAAAGAACATGTGCGTAAGAACACAATCATCACACAAAGCATCACACATGAACACCGTGATTTTTAGGTGGAAACCCAAGTCGGGAGAAAACCACCGCTGCAGTTGCTCAGCCTTCAATATTTTATTATAGAGAAAACATCTTACAACATATGTGCTGGCGCGGACTTGACCAGCACGCAGGCACCCACCTGCGCTCGTTTACCAGCCTCTCCTGGAAGGGAGCTACGACCCCCTGACTCGTTTACCAGCCTCTCCTGGAAGGGAGCTACGACCCCCTGATCTCGTTTACCAGCCTCTCCTGGAAGGGAGCTACAAACCCCTGACTGAAGGCTACAACCCTCAGCACCACCTTGGACCACGTTTCATCAATTTTCACACTGGATCCAACCACTTCAATAGAACACAACTTGCAGGCCACAATTCATCATATTTCCATACCGAACCCTTTCCATACTTTTAAGCTCAAACATACATCATCAACAGATACATATCAACACAGATCAGATAGCAGAAACACAACAGAACAGATCAGATATTTCATACCCCTTGCTTCAGCAAACCCTAGTTTGCATACGCGCTTTCCCTTCACTGATGTCGCGTATATACGCGCTTTCGTCCACACAAACCAGCGTATACCTCAGTGTATATTTTATTGCGCATACGCGCTTTCTCTTCGCTGAAGCTGCGTATATACGTGCTTCCTCCGTGGCGAAGTAGCGTATAGATCTTCAATCATTACAGAGCAGCATACTTCATCAGATCAGATATTCAGTTCAGATCTACCCTTTTGCTTCAGACAGATGTTCGCCGAGATGCTCGCCTCATCACAGATCTAAGCCTTCCATAATCAGATCTAGCAAATACAAGAGCAATTCAGATCTAGATCCCCTTCTTCATCATTGGTGCATCATACATTCAGATCTATCATTCAAGTGTAACCCTTTCCATTTAGATATACTTCAGAGAGAAGTATTCATTCAAGCTCAGACATCTTGCTCTTACACCCATGATTTGCACAATGAAATTCTTCTCCTTATATATGTTTATCCTTTTTCAATACCATGAGCCAAAATAATACCATGAGCCCAAAACAACCTGGACGGGGTCAATTAGGCGGATCATTACCCAATACCATGGGTCAATACCATGTTGGTTACCCTTGGTTTTGCACTTTTTGAGCGCTTTAGCCCATACGCGACTTGGCACGATATTTTCCGCGTGCATACGCGACTTCCCCTAGGCCAATCCGCGTATACAAAGAGACATACTCTTTTCATCATATTTTGAGCACATTCTGAATTCTTTTCTTCATTGCCTTCTGTACACACTGTAGAAACATCATATTTTCTTCATCAGGTGGTTTTCCATCAAGGACAACACATGTCAACAGTCGCATGTCTTCATCTTCATTTAGTGGGTTGTCATCAAGGACAACACTCTGCATCATATTTCCAACAGGATTAATTTCCTAGGGATTGCGTGAGCAAGGTAGGCTGAAGATAGGTTGAGAATTGGCTAAGTGTTGGACCTATTTTGTTTGGATCAGTGTGAGATAGTCAAGATAGTGTAGTAGACTCTTGTGAAGAGTGCATTGTATTGTTTCATGATTCCTTGGTTCATTATACAATAGAGATAGAGGGGTTTTGAGCACCAAGCTTTCCCTAGGAAGAATATCTATGTTGTGCGATTGATTTGCTTCTTTCTCTTACTTGGTGTGATTGTGCGATCGTGTTTATTTTCCACAAATATTGTATAAGGATCCAGTATCTTGTTTTAGTATATTACATGGTTGGATTGAATCCATTGGTATACATATTGTTTGTATATTTTATACATAATGTAGTGAGCTCATCCACAATATTTGTAATATGGAATAAGTATAGGTATGAGCTGTTGATGTGGAGACTCATATACTCATGAAAATTTTCTCTTCAGATTGTTGTAATGGAGGTTCTTAGGGAGTTTAGTTAACGTATGGTTTTTGGAGGATATGTGATCAATTTTGATGAGCTCAATATAACTCTTTATTTTAAATATGAATAAAAAGTGCTTCAATTCACGAAAAGAAAATAACATATTCTTTTATTTTAAAATAATGTAAAATTGTTATTACAAAAATTAAAATAAAATGTAATTTCTTATGAAAAATAAAAAATATCAAAAACAAAATAAAACTACATTATTGTAAAATTATAATAAGTATCAAACATCAACATTCCTGTGTTAATGTAGTATCCATGAAAAAAACATAAGAATCCTATTATGGCGCTTAGAAGTATCGTTGGATAGTAGAATAAGTGTATGTAATGATGAACACTTGCACACACATAAACAATTAAATGATATACTTAATCAAGATGACAATAAATATTTCTTCAACTTAAAAATTACCCAAATACTTACAATGTTTAAATTATATGTAAGAACTTTAGTTGAAATAATTCACATCAATTGATAGTCTATTTTGTTAGGAATGAATCAAAAGAACATCTCGTTAGTACAAAATGTTATCGAGTGGGTCAGGGTGAAGAAGAGAGATATTTATATTCATTACTAAATTAAATACATGTATGATACTTGATAATGTATTGATTTCCTTCTCACAAAAGCAATAATTGCTTCTCAAAAAAATTCCCATTAGCCTCCATTCTTAAAAAAATGTTGATAAACTTGAAAAAAGTGAAAATTTAGATCATAGAATTAACTTAATAAGATGAATTTTTTGCAACATTTTTCTATGGGCGGATGCAAGTTATTAATTATTCCCTTCATATCCTACTCATATGTGAGAAAGATGGTTTATGAGAGGTAAACATCACGCTAAGGAGTCAACTATCACTATAAAAGTGGCATCATCTCATTCAACCTATTCAAATTGTCAAAAAAATTTATTCTTATATTGTTTTCCTTAATTTTCATTCTTGCAATGAGATTAAGCCACAAAATATTATAAATATTTCTAAGAATTTGTTTTAGAAAGGAAACACATGTCTAAGGACTCAAAAACAATTTATTTATAGGAAATTGGACCATCCAAGTGAAATATGATCAGTTACAAGACTCTTTCTTAGTAGAACATGTTGGTATAGAGGTGCATAAATATATATAACAAGCTAATTATATAACTTGGTATAATATGACCAAATAGACGCATGAAACTTATTCCTTAATAAGACTCATATTCTTAGGAGTGCAATTATGTTTCATATGTTTGGTGATTTAATAGATGGTAAAAAACATGACACAAAATATTTAAACCACTGTAACATAATATTGGAATTATAGTAGAAAATATATAAAATGTAAATCCTCCAATATTATATTTACACCAGAGACATTGTGGAAATTTTGAGGTCTAAAATGTACCTCATAAGGAAAATAATAAAAATATTATTTAAAATAATACAATAATAGTTATGCATTTTCGAATGGAAAAATAGAAATACATTTTTAATCATGTTTTGAACTTATCTCCTTATAGGTTTGCTCAAATTTCAAGTATATCCACTTTTTAGGTGTGAAACTAAATTATATATCCACCAAGTTGATACACTTAGCATTTGAGTAGACATACAAAGAGATCATTCCAAAATCCCACTAAAAAATAGGTTTTTTTCTTTCCCTCCAAAACTCTTTACCCTTATGGTTGACATCATCATCCTCAATCTGTTTAGTTCTTTTAATATTGATGCAGGTTGCACATATGTCATTTTCAAATTTATTTATTAATTCTAAATATCTATAATGAATACACATGCTTAAAGTTCTAGAAAAATAAATATAATGAATTTCTTCCTAAACAATTCATATAATTCAATGAAAACTACTTAAATCACCAATCCCATAATCAGGATATGAGATACTTGGTTTACAATATTCCATTATTAATATTTTTATTATATTTATTGCATGCTATGTTTCTAGTCATCTTCTTATATTCCATATTATGGAATATATAATTGCTATAATATGATATGAGATCATCTCACTTGTTTTAACTAGGATCTCATGAAGGTTTTTTTAATTGTTAGTCTATTCCTTGTGGTTATTATAGAAGAAATGGTGTCAAAAACATTATTATAAGAATATAATTCTACAAAATGTTTTGGTAACTACCATGCCTTTTCCACACTAGTAAAATTTCATTTCATTTGAACTTCATGTCTTGGTACCATGTTGACTATTAATTATATAGAAACACATGACACAGAAAGTGATGTTTCCATGTTTTCATCTCTTGTTAACATTAATGATTGTTGAATCCGAAGTATTTTAGATGTTCTTTAGTTGTTTTGATATTCTCGATGTTTCAAACCTACTTATAATCAGGTCCATCATTAGTTGTGGGAATGATATGGTGAAGATAAGGTGGATAAAATGGAAATAAATAGGGTAAGGGAGGGGAGTTAGGGAGTGAAAAGATGTGAGAAGATAAGACAATAAGAGAAAAAACTTCTGAAAACAAAGAAGAGAAAAATAATTGTTAGGGAGAAGTAGAGATGAGTTGAATGAAAGGGAGCCAAATTTTATTAATTTTCCTACCATCATCACGATTGAGGTTGTTAGGGTGATTTTCTATTTGAATAGCCTCCATAATATTTCCCTTGGAATAATTATTCATGCAAGCTCCAATGTTAGTATCCTCCAAGAAGACATTGTGTTTCATCTTGTCAACATGTTTGAATAAAGTTGAGTAACACACCCTATTATGTTTTAAGTTTGTAATGCATTCCTTAACCATTGTATTTATAGATTGTTTAGTTTCACCAATAAAATTCTTTCTATAGGAGGATGAGAATTTATATACACCTTCTATTTTCTTGGGACTAACAAGATCCTTAATTTATTTTAATGAATTTTGATAGTTTTCATAGGTTTTAAGGTGGTTTTGGTATTTCTCTTCTTCAGAACCATAACAATCTTGTTAATAGATCCATGAACATAAAGAAGGAAAATTTTATGTACCTATTTGGACCCTTCCTTAGTACGATGTTGTTTGCAATATTTTTGAAGCTTCTATTGTTCTTTGCAACCATTGTTTTTGAAAACCTCAATAAGGTGGATTCTTTCTTCCTCCAAGTGTTCATTATCTGAAATCCTAAAGAAGATTGATGGTTCCTTTGGACATAAAGTGTTTAGGAAACCAAATCGCGTTGAAAAATATTTGCATGCCAATTCTCCTTATTTCCCAACTAAAATATAAGGTTTTATGAATACCTTGATTACTAGGTTCCTTTGGATTTTAGATGACAAGAACTTGGAGGAAGAAAAACTCCTTGAGGTTTTCAAAAATAATGGTTACAAAGAACAACATATTCTTAAGGCATTTATAAAAGTCTCCAAAAAAAATATTACTAAAGAAGAGCTCCAAGAGGTAACTAAGGCTTTCCCTCCTTATGTTCATGGATTTAAAAATAAGATTGTTAGAGTTCTTAAGAAGAGAAATATTAAAGCCACCCTCAAACCCATGGCAACTGTCAAGAATTCATTAAAATAATTTTAAGGATATTGTTAGTCCCAAGGAAAGGGAAGGTGTATAAAATGGATCACTCTCTTATGGAAATGCCTATATTGGTGAAACTTGACACTATCTAAATACAAGGGTTAAGGAACACATTGTAGACTTAAAAAATAATAGGGTGCACTCTTCAAATTTTCTCGATCATGTTGACAAGACCAAAAAATGGGTCAAGTTGGAGAACACTAAAGTTTTAGCTTGAATCAGTCATTATTCTAAGATAAATATTAGGGATGATATTGAAATAGAAAAACACTCCAAAAACCTCAATCTTGATCATGGTTGGAAAATCAGTAAAGTTTGGGTCCCTTCCATTCAACACATTTGTACTCCTCCCTAACACTTCCTTTTCTCTTCTTCATTTTCTATGAGGTTTTCTCGTATTTTGCACTCTTATCATGTCATTTCACTCCCTACATCCCCTCATTTATCCTATTTATTTCCTTTTGATATTATTTATATCCACCATATCTTACCCTATCCCCTGTTGATGGACCTCATTAGCATATCCAAAATGTTGACCATATAGAAAAATAATACAGAACATCTAAAAGAGTTTTCATTCAATTACAATCATCGTGAAAGACTCAAATATGTAATTGATGATTGTGAGAAGGTATATTAAATATAGAAATGTGAAATTCTAATTCTCTAGGCTAGAAAAGTTTAACCATTCGGAAAAAAAAATGCCAATAATTTATTATGTGAAATTTTGTAAGCATGTATAAAGATAAATTTTGAAACAAATTTAAATTCTGGATGAATATCCTTGTCAAATACATCAATCACATCATCAATATCATAGGATTTGGATATCTTATGAGAATATGAAGATGCAAAAGTTCTAAAAATTTAGTACTACAACCCAGTTTGGAGCATGGGATCTTTTTATCATACTAATGAATCTATCAATATTTAATATGAAAACTTTGTATACTTGAACTGCCATAGCATGTGGATAAATCCAAAGTCTAATTTTTTTATTGGATTTCCTTTGGTGACAATTAAGAATGTTATTTTTGTGAATTACATGTCGGGAGAACATTATAGGGAGACCATTGAAATTGGAATATGTCACAAAAAAAAAAAATCCTCCATATTTCCACGGCCATACGTGTGGTATAATCAAGCCATACTCACATCTAGATACATGTTTTTTTTTTTAATTAATGATTTATCTAGGATTACACGTGATTAATTTGTAAGGAAAAAAGGAAGTCTTAAAAAAGTTAAATTTAATCAAGTTTCTTCTTGAAAACAAATTAAGTGATGGCATAAGTATACTTATGAAAAGCTACCATGAAGAATAAGTTAAGAATATATTTATATCATTCCATTTGTAATGACATTATATAGTATGAAAATAACGGTTGGGGGCCAATTTTTTTTTATTTTTTTGTCGGAGTATAAGAAATTGTGCATATGAGAGGAGGATGGTCTGGAAGTATGGGAACCAATGTGCAGCAGAGATGATCCTACAAGAAATGAAGATGCAATAGAGAGGAGTGCCACGTGAAACATGTAGAGTTTCAGCTAGACAAGGATGTGTACGAGGAAGATAAGGTTAGTTAGGATCTGGAGGCATATGGCAGAGATGTGAAGGATCGTCACGATGAAATATATGGAATATATGTTTAGGGAAAGGAAAGCTGGAAAAGTGGAGGAGAAGTCATCAAGGGATGTTCTAAATAGGGAATTGATATACGTTAGAGTGGGATAGGTGGGGAAGGTTGTCAAAAAAATATCAGAGTGGGTGGGCCAACGTGGAGGAATGAATGAGTTGGAAGAAGAATGGATGCATAATGATGAAGGATACACTAAGCGGCAATAAATAAACCCAAATTATCTAGATTTCCGTTGGTTATCCAACTTTTGTATCATTGGCTCTGTAATTTAGTAGTGTGTTTTGCAGTTAGCCCATTTTTTTATTGTTGTTTTCTTAGTTTGTATGTTAATAGTTTTTCACTCAACTCACCATTGTGTCAAGCCTTTATATTGAATCTCTCCTTGAGTATGTAATTTGATAGAGTTATTCAACACTTAGTGATGTTGAAGAATATAATCTTATGTCTATTTTGAATGTTATCCTGGTGAGTCAATTTATGAAATACCTTCTTGTAGCACATTGTGCATCCTTTCTTGATGTACTAATGGAAATAATTATTTTGTTTCTCCCTATAATTTCTTAAAACCATATGCAATTTATTTTTTGTAACCATTGTTATAGGTTAAAGTTAGAATGGATTTCTGTAATGTTTGGTACAACATAGGAGTTAATTGCATCTAGTGCATTTATGTCATGTTAATTTTATGAACATAGAATAGTAGATTAGAAAAATGACACTACATACACAACAATTCCATATAACTACAAAAACTTGATTCTAACAATCCCCTATGGCACCTTAGGTGAGGCGTCATTGAATTTGTGGGTGACATAAAAATGGTTAGTGCTAGAGTGGGATTTGTTAGAAAATATTGTGCGTGAACCCAAGCCTATCTAAACCTCGCAACAAAAAATGGTTCCATTTCTGGGACCGAGATCATTATACAATGGGATTGTTGTGTCACAAGAATGTGGAGGCCATGGAATCTGATGAAGGAAGAAATCACTCAATGGTTTAAGAAAAAGAAAAATGAGATTGTAGCCAGTGAGATTGAGGACTAAAGAATTATAATTGAAGGTTGGTTGTAGAGGTACATGCTCACTAATTTCCATGAGATATTATTCACAAAATTTCCAATCATCTTGAAAAAGAGGATTCAGTGGTTTGTGGATAAGAATATGACCTCTTTTCATGATGGACTAAGACCCTGGACTCTAGTGTAAGTGAGAAATCTACAAGAAGTAAGCTATAAAGTTTATCATGCAGTGTGTTTTCAGTTTGAAATTGTGTTGGAAGGATATGATGTCAAATTTATGATAGAAGCCATAGTATTGCACAATATAACACAAGGAAAATTATTTTGGTGTCCATGAGGAAGTTTCATCTGGTCATTTCCTTTATCAATTAAAATGTTTTTGTGTGACCACATGACCTTGCATATGGAATCTAATGCCATGAGCGTCTAAATCACTCGCATGTTAAGGGGAAGTGGGGGGAGAATTGGGAGGTTGTATAAGCTGAAGGGACTCAAGAAGTAGTTGTTGAGAATGCAGCAAGATGATGGAGCTTAGTGAAATGAAGTCGCCTTCACTAAGTGGGCCCGCAGGCAAATTCTGGCGCAAAGTCTATTTTTAGACTATGTCTATTTTTAGACATACGGAGCATAATTTGGGAATTCCAGTTGGAGATTCTTGAAGTATGCGACATGTAGGTAAAAATAGATGAGACCCTTATTTTTAGGACCCAGGCTATTTTTAGACTGTGTCTCCTAAAAATATGGAAGTCAAATATTATTTACCCTTAATAATATTTTGACTATAAACAATAGTTTACTCTCTTGGAGCACTTCAGTTCGAGTCATGGAGGTGGCTCATGCAACTGACAAAGGAATCACGTGGTTCCTAGGGTTTGATGGCATCTTGCATGGTTGACTTCAGTTGGACTTCAGTGGCAAAAGTTTTGGAGGAGTTAATGAGACAGATAGTGGAGTTGTGTTCTGTTTATTTTAGTTGAACTAGTTGAGATTAGTTTAACTAGCTAATCAATTAGTTATGAGTGGAGTGAATTAAATATATTTAATTCACTAATTAGTAACTCATTAGTCAACTCAAGAACACTTCAGTTCACTACAGTGCATGATCAGTTCAGTGGAGACCAGTGGAAGAGGTAGATGAAAGGGTGAGTAAAGCTATCAGTTGGAGGATCAGCTTTGCATGGGATTTGCATTACACTTGGAGGAATTGTCCATGACAATTGCGCAGTCAAGCCAAGGGGATTCGAACCTTGGATCTCTTCATATACAGGCCATGATTGCGCAATAGAGGCAAGGCAATTGGCAGGGAGTTTTGAACCCGAGACTTGTTCAAAACTAAGCTAGATTGTGTGTGACTTTATGAGAAAGTACTGAGTACTTGTGAGGAGTATTGTACTTGTTTGGTTACATGATTTCTCCATTATAATATACACAATAGCTGCGGGGTTTTCAGCTATAGGCTTTCCCCATACATACCGAGTTAATGTGTGATTGATTTGATGTGAGATTGCTTCTGTTATTTCCGCATGTGACAATTAATTGTAGAAGAAGGTTATGTGTTATGTATGCAATTCGAAATTGATATATGACCAGGTTAATCTTCAGTGAATAAGTGATTTATTCAGCTAATTTCTACATGGTATCGGAGCAAGATTAATTGTCGAGATCTATTACGGTGATTGCAAACTTATTTCTTCGGACAGAGTCTGCATGCGGGCCAGGTAGCCTCCGGAATATTCATCCTTCTTTGTAAGGTGAAAGATCTGGTGAATGCCCTTTGCAGTCAATCTCTGATTTGGAAATAATTTGTTTTCAAGTATAGATCGGAAGCTATAGAGCTTGGAGTTTGGAATTCGAATTTTGCAGAAGGTTGTTCTTCTTGGTGCCGGTGTTGAAAGATGTCTTCTTTCAATGGTTTGCGACTCGAATATGCTCTTGAAGGCAGTTCGAATTATGTTGCATGGAAGGATCGCATGGAAGCTATGTTAGAAGATAATGGTCTGAAGGAGTTCGTAGATGCGGATGTCCCAAAGCCCACTGATGCAGCTTTGGTCGATGCATGGCAAAAGAAGATCGCGAAATGTCGAAGGATCCTGTTGGAGGGCGTCAAGGATCATATTGTATCCAGCCTGCATGGAAAGGCTACTCCATATTTAATGTGGAAAGATTTGACGGATATATTCCAGAGTAAGAGCGACCAAAGGAAGCTGGCGCTCAAAGATAAGCTTAGGAACATCAAGATGGAGAAAGGCGACAGTATCGCCAAATACCTCACGAAGTTCACTCAATGCGGAGATGAGCTGGGAAGTGTGGGGGTGACTGTCGAAGACGAGGACATGGTCGACCTGGCTCTCCTTGGTCTTTCGAAGGCTTGGCACTCATATCAAGATAGTGTCAATGGTCGGGAGAAGCTGCCGGGATGGGAGCGCCTTTGGGCGGATCTCATGCAGGAGGAGATAAGGAGGAATACTCGAGATGGATCTTCATCAAAGGGAGCTGATGAAGAAAACTGCGCTTTGGTGTCCAAAGCAAAGAAGGGGAAGGGTAAGAAAACCTCTCATTCTGGTGCTAAGGGCAAGAAGCAGGATATGGCTAAAGTGAAGTGTTTTCACTGCCATGATCATGGACATTATGCTACCAATTTTCCAAAGAAGAAGAAGAACAAGCAAGCGGGAAGATCTGCAGATGGAGAAGCTTTGGCTTCACAGTTCGAGCTTGACTTTTCACTGATTGCATGCTTGGTTTCAAGTGTGATGGGATCGGTGTGGTTCTTGGACATCGGTGCGTCATTTCATATGACGGGAGATCGGGAGTTGTTCTCAGATCTGGAGGACAAGGATTTGGGTATGCACATCGAGATGGGCGATGACGGTAGATACGGTGCGACTGGTATCGGTACCGTATCCTTTCAGAGGGAGTCTGGTAAACCCTTTGTCTTAAAGGATGTCATGCATGTACCTGGATTGAAGAAGAACCTGATTTCAGTAGCGATGTTGGAGGATAAGGGGTATGATGTGGTCTTCGGCGAAGGAAAAGCCTTCCTGCGCAGTAAGACTACTGGAGAGACCCGGAAGATAGGGGTTCGAACTCAGAACCTTTATCAGTTGCAGGTAGATGACTGCGCAGCTATGGCATGCAAGGCGGGAGAAGTGGTGAGCCGGGATGATGAGGGCGAACTATGGCACAGAAGATTGGGCCATCTTCACCATGGAGCTTTGAAGATTCTGCAGCAGATTTCTACTGGACTTCCTAAGGGCACCCTTGCGCAGTCAGATCAGTGCAAGGGGTGTACTTTAGGGGAGTATGTGAAAGCCACCTTTCACGAGAAGGATAGTCGCGCCACGACGATCCTTGAGAGAGTTCACACAGACGTGTGTGGTCCTTTCTCAGTTGCTTCGATAGCAAAGCACAGGTATTATGTGATCTTTGTTGATGATTTCTCTCGAAAGTGCTGGATCTTCTTCATGCAGAAGAAGAGCGATACATTCGCGAAGTTCTATGAGTTTAAAGCACTGGTCGAGAAGGAGTCGGGGAAGAAGGTGATTGCTCTAAGGAGTGATAACGGTGGTGAATTCATCTCGGCTGAATTCAAGGAGTTCTGCAGCGCAGAAGGGATTCGGAGAGATCTCATCGCACCCCATAACCCACAGCAGAACGGGGTGGCTGAGCGGAAGAACAGAACGATCGTGGGTGCTGCACGGGCGATGTTGCATGATCAGGGCCTACCCCTTCACTTGTGGGCTGAGGCATGCAATACGGTAGTGTATGTGCAGAACCGTTGTCCTCACAAGGTTCTTGGCATGAGTACACCGGAGGAGGCTTATTCTGGCAAGAGGCCTGATATTTCCCATTTGCGGATTTTTGGTTCTCCTGTCTACATGCATGTGACGAAGGATGCGAAAAGGAAGCTGGATCCGACCGCTGAGGTTGGAATATTTGTGGGGTACACTGATACACCTCAAAACTATCGGGTGTATTTGTCAGACAGTCACAAGACTGTTGTGCGAGGGGATATAAAATTTCAGGAGGAGAAAGCCATGCAGTGTTCGCTTGAGAGGGAGCTACACTTGCATGCAGATGAGGAGCTGTTAGTTCCTAAGGAGGAGCTTCCGGATGTGGATCAGCCACAAGAGGAGGTTCGGGAGGTGGAAGAAACCACCCAGGCAGCGCCAACCATCAGAGGGCGCATGCGCACTACAGAAGCTGAGCGACTGGCTCGGGATGCAGAGAAGGTTGTAGGACCACCTACGGCACAGCGCAGACAGAGACAGTCACCGGATCGGTACACTGGATACATGGCTCTTATGAGTCAATGTGTTGTGACAGAGCCATCCTCTTTTGAGGAAGCTGTGGAGGAACCCGCATGGGTTGATGCCATGATCGAAGAATATGATTCGATCATCGGGAACAGTGCATGGGAGATTGTCCCAAGACCGGTTGGGAAATCAGTTGTAGGTTCGCGATGGATCTACAAAGTGAAGCAGGCGGCTGACGGGAGTGTGGAGAAGTACGAGGCGAGATTTGTCGCCCGTGGCTTCTCACAGATCGAGGGGATTGACTATGAGGAGACTTTTGCACCTGTCGCAAGGTACTCTTCCATACGGACGATCCTTGCTCTCTCAGCGCAGATGGGGTGGCACATTCATCGGATGGATGTGAAGACTGCGTTCCTCAATGGAGTTATTGAGGAGGAGGTGTACATAGAGCAGCCTGAAGGTTTTGAGATCTTCAGCAGTGAGTCGCATGTGTGCCGACTCAAGAGAGCACTGTACGGGCTGAAGCAAGCACCTCGTGCTTGGTACACTCGGATAGACGGCTACTTCACCGGGCTTGGATTCTCCAAGAGTGAGGCGGATCCAAACCTGTACCAGATTGTGGTGGAGGGGAAGCTGTTGATCATCGTACTGTATGTAGATGATCTGATTTTGACTGGCGACGAGCAGTTGATACTTTCATGCAAGGAGGATCTTGCACGAGAGTTTGAGATGAAGGACCTGGGCATCCTTCATTATTTTCTGGGATTGGAGATTTGGCAGCGCAGCGGAGGACTGTTTGTTTCTCAGGGCAAGTATGCCCGGGAGATTCTGGAGAGGTTCAACATGCAAGGCTGCAAGGCTGTTGATACCCCTCTTCCTGGAGGTTGGAGGAAGGGAGATGCTACTTCGGAGGAGGTAGTGGATGCCACTGTCTATCGACAGTTGGTGGGGTCGTTGATGTATCTGGTCAATACTCGACCCGATATATGCTATGCAGTTAACCGGCTTTCGCAAGCTATGGTTAAGCCTACCAAGCTCTTTTGGAAGGCGGGCAAGCATGTATTGCGCTATATCAGAGGCACATCGGGATATGGTCTATGGTACAGACAGGAGGATGGAGTGAAGCTTTTTGGTTTCACTGATGCAGATTGGGCAGGGAGCCCAACAGACCGGAAGAGCACTTCTGGAGGAGTTTTCAGCATTGGGTCGACAGCAGTTTCCTGGTACAGCAGGAAGCGGAGATCCGTGGCACTCAGTTCAGCAGAGGCCGAGTACATGGCAGCAAGCTTGGCTGCATGTGAGGCTATTTGGATGAGGAAGATCCTCGCAGGTTTGTTCAGGTTGCATTTGGAGCCTACAATGATCTACTGTGATAACCAGAGCTGCATCAAGCTCTCGGCTAATCCAGTATTTCATGATAGGTCCAAACATATCGACATCAGGTACCATCACATCAGAGATTGTGTTCAGCGGAGGATCATGATGCTTTCATATGTTCCCACGGAGGATCAGGATGCCGACATCCTGACGAAGGCGCTCACCAGGAGCAAGTTCGAATTCCACAGAGGCAGGATAGGGATTGCAGATAATCCATATCTTGCTGAGAGGGAGTTTTGAGAATGCAGCAAGATGATGGAGCTTAGTGAAATGAAGTCGCCTTCACTAAGTGGGCCCGCAGGCAAATTCTGGCGCAAAGTCTATTTTTTAGACTATGTCTATTTTTAGACATACGGAGCATAATTTGGGAATTCTACTTGGAGATTCTTAAAGTATGCGACATGTCAGTAAAAATAGATGAGACCCTTATTTTTAGGACCCAGGCTATTTTTAGACTGATCTCCTAAAAATATGGAAGTCAAATATTATTTACCCTTAATAATATTTTGACTATAAACATCAGTTTACTCTCTTGGCGCACTTCAGTTTGAGTCATGGAGGTGGCTCATGCAACTGACACAATGAATCACGTGGTTCCTAGGGTTTGATGGCATCTTGCATGGTTGACTTCAGTTAGACTTCAGTGGCAGAAGTTTTGGAGGAGTTAACGGGACAGATAGTGGAGTTGTGTTCTGTTTGTTTTAGTTGAACTAGTTGATATTAGTTAACTAGCTAATCAACTAGATATGAGTGGAGTGAATTAAATAATATTTAATTCACTAATTATTAACTCATTAGTCAACTCAAGAACACTTCAGTTCACTACAGTGCATGATCAGTTCAGTGGAGACCAGTGGAAGAGGTAGATGAAAGGGTGAGTAAAGCTATCAGTTGGAGGATCAATTTTGCATGGGATTTGCATTACACTTGGAGGAATTGTCCATGACAATTGCGCAGTCAAGCCAAGGGGATTCGAACCTTGGATCTCTTCATATACAGGCCATGATTGCGCAATAGAGGCAAGGCAATTAGCGGGGAGTTTTGAACCAGTGACTTGTTCAAAACTAAGCTAGATTGTGTGACTTTATGAGAAAGTACTGAGTACTTGTGAGGAGTATTGTACTTGTTTGGTTACATGATTTCTCCATATTATAATATACACAATAGCTGCGGGGTTTTCAGCTATAGGCTTTCCCATACATACTGAGTTAATGTGTGATTGATTTGATGTGAGATTGCTTCTATATTTCCGCATGTGACAATTAATTGTAGAAGAAGGTTATGTGTTATGCATGCAATTCGAAATTGATGTATGATCGGGTTAATCTTCATTGAATAAGTGATTTATTCAGCTAATTTCTACAGTAGTTTGGATATGGTGGTGGCGACAAAGGGTGCCAAGGAACTTTGAATGTGAATATGATAAATAAATAGAATGGAGATAGAGAATTTAGAGGTTGACACATTGATGGACAAAGGTTTTGGAGGAGTGATGAGGGAGGAATTTGGTCAACGTCAATTCCCACCACAAAGAGAATCTCAAGGAGAAGGGAAAGAAAGGGCCACCAAAGGATGATAAGTTGTGCATGTGACTAGAGCCTTAAGTGAGCAAAAGTTCGACACAGTGTTCACTGAAGTAGAGGAGAAAGAATATCAATAGCTTAGCCCATATAATATGGAGTTTATGCATCCAAATAAACCTAGTTAGACAAGGCCTGGTGTCAATCCCACAATGTCGCGTGCTTCTAAAAATATTGAGGTAAGTACTCATAATACTATGAAAAACATTGTAGAAGGTAATTAGAGTCAAGGGGGTGTACGTAGTAGTAGTAGTGGAATTGGATATGAATTAGGAGGAGTGTCACAGATTATTTTGGTTCAGTTCATTCTGTAGAATAGTGCAAATTTGTATGGTAGTGCGACAAGTTCATTTGGCAGCCATATTCTAGGAAGTAATACGTAGAGGATGATGGTAGGAGTATAGTTGAGGATGCATATGTTACATGCTACTGGGAACAAGGATCTACATAAGAATTTATTCATATGTGAACCCATCTAGGGAACAAAGTAGGTTCTATATGAGGAAACTAATATTACGTAGCTAGAGATTACATTTAGGGATTGTGCCCTAACTTGGTATATGAAATACAAAACTGTGACTCCACTTGGACAAAGCAAGTCATTAGATAAAATCAAGCAGGATGTAATTAGGGAGTTTCACAAGCCAGAATCAGAATATCAATGCATTATAGAGTTGAAATAGATTAAGCATGGTTCAAACGAAGTATTCTGGGATTTTGATTAGAGATTCAAGATCTTGAAGGATAGGTAAACCTTTGATATCCCAGATGTGCAATATAAGGAGTGGTTCATTGCTATAGCACTCCAACACATTCATATTCCCCTGACACAATATTGGATTAATTCACAATTAGAAGCGCAAGATATTGCTTTAAAGTTGGAAGCCTCTCTAGTAGGAAATTGTAAAATCAATGGAATGGTTCAAGTGCAATCTCATCTTCTTGCATTGACCCTTCAATTGTAGAATTTAATACAGGGAAAATGGAAATGGGAGGAAGTGCGGTGAACCTTATGCAAAATAAAAGGTAACCATAGGAATGAGTGTAATTTGCTAAAAAATTAGATGGCAATAGGCATTGATAACCTACTTGCATAGGGTAGAGGCTTGTGGTGTGAATTCTATCGAGTGTGGAATCACACCCCACAAAACCAACCAATGATGTAGAAGTAAAAGGCTTCTATGTAGAATATATTTTGTAATTTTTGCAAGTTAGTGGGACATGCTGTCCACCATTGTCACTCATTAGAGCTAATGCACAAGTGCACACTTGATTAATTCTAGGTACAAGAACCAAAGGGAAATGAAGCAAATACAAGAGGCTTCAATTAGAAGGTAGATAGTTAAGTTGGTCAATACAAGCACCAAGTCAAGGACAAGGGATGGAAGCCCAAGGTTATGCACGACCAATGAGAGGAAGAGGTGGATTCAGAAGAGGTCGAGGACCCACTATATTTTATAATTCTAGACAGTAGGGGCACCTTACATGGGATTATTCTAACCCCTATTGCACATGTACTCAATGAAGGGTGCTAGATAATGCAATCGAAAATTGTCCTAATATTATTTCAAAGTTGCAAGAAAAGAAGGGGAAAAATGTATAGATGGTCGCAGTCGAGCCACACATAGCTTAGCCATGAGTTGGGATAGTAACACAAGGATTCATCAGGATGGGGACCAATGCTACAAAGTACGTGACTCAACGACCACACTAGGTAAGGAAGGTTGTCGAACCTCCTCTAAAGTTCAATCCATTCAAGCAAAAGGTAAGTTGCAAAGAAGCATATATATGGTCACCACTGAATGGGATATCCAAGAGGGAATTTGGGAGTATGCAATTCCCTTTTTGTATGATTAAATTTATTTTAAGGAGATACAAGCATACATAATCCTGATTCAAAACCTATTGAAAAGTTCTCTTGAGTTAGTACAGAATGAGAAAGAAATAATAAAATTGAGAAAAATGGTCAATCAATGTGAAAAGGAGATTGAAGTGGTTTTCATGTGAGATTCATGTTGTGTAGTAATTAATAAAGCCCTTTTCATTTTGGATGAAATAATTTTTATTGTTTTTTATGTAGAGTTGTGGCACAAAAGACAAGTTGGCCTTGACATGAGGAGACCCTATGGAAGGGATACATGTTTCCACAAGGAGACATATAAATAGAGTTAAGAGGGAGCCTCATTATCATAAACATAAGTGCATCCCATCAAGTGAAAGATAGCTCTGAGGAAGACGCATTCGACAAGAGCACTCTAAAGGGGAGAAAAGGTCAAGTTTGTGTCTCTTTCTCATGATTTTATTTTAAGGTAGCAAGGAGGAAAACTAGGTTTAGTAGGATAAATTTGGGCCTCTTTTTGGCATAAATCTCTCTAAAATTTATGGTTTTAGAAGGTTGTTCCTAAGGAGGTAGGCCAAGCTCTTTTGTAGCAGCTTGAAGAGGGTTTGAAAACTTGTTTTGGAGGGTCAAGGGTTCAAATTCATAGCTAAAGGCACATTTCACCTGTTAAAGGAATTGTACAAATATTTGTAGAAAATTTTTACCTATTTTGCAGTGTATAAATAGTGCAAGTTAGGGAAGAATAGGAGCCCTACCTAGAGGGAATATAAACTCAATATTGAGATTATATCCATGGAAAATTCAATGCATCAAAGGACTTCGAGCACATATATGTGATTGTCTCTTTAATGATTGATGAAGTCTTGGTGTTGAGGTCTAGATTTGGATACTTGTTGAAGGGAATCTGAATGTCTGTTTGGAGGGTAGCATCAAGGTTTCATTGATTCCCTAGATCAGTTGGTTAATAAGGACTTTGATATTTGTAAGAAGGGAAGATTTAGAGAAGCCTAAGGGCTTGGTTCTTGGAGGAATAACGGTAACCAAGTGTTTAATGAATCATCCCTAAGTTTACTATTTGAGAAAGATGTATTAAATTCACTGTGGGAAGCCTCCATGCCCTAATTTTGTATTTATTGGATCAACATAGGATGAAAATAGTGGGAAGAAGTCCCAAAGTGTTAAGGAGGAGCAGTGGGTAGTCTAGGAGATTTTCACAAATATAGTTGTGAACAAATAATAAGAAGACCCTATGTGTTGATTTGTGATGGACTAATGATGACAACTAAAGGGTAGATTGGTGAGCTGTGTTCAGTGACCTAAAAGAGTAGGATTCATTGCTAGAGGCAGATTGGTGTTGCTTCAGATTGGGAGCAAAAGGAACAACAGTTGTTTTCATGGAATGTGGACTGAAAGGAGCTGAGGTTGGTCATATCAACGAATAGGTGAGTTGGTATCTTGTTCATGGTAGATTGGTTGTCATAGCTTTTGAAACAAAACCCTAGATTGTATTATTTTATCAATGATAGTATGACGGCCATGATCCCTACTATGGGAGCCCTAGAAATTTGTATTAAAGTTTGTTAATATAATGATGTTGGGTTGTTGAAAAATTCTATTTTTTTTTTTATTCGTTCACTAGTTGATTTATTGTTGTATTCATTCCACTATGCAAAGTAGTTTGTTTTGGCATTTGATTTGGTGGTGTCAGAGATTCTAAGACCCTAACCTAGATTCTCCATTTTCGTGGAAAAACAATGTTAATGCCATCTTTAATATTTATTTATTTATTTATTTTTCTTTCTAAACTTTAGCATCATAGATACCTTGCATCTTATCTAGGGATCCATTTTGGTTGATGTTTATATCATTGAAAATATATCAACAAGTAGAGGACGATATTGATATCAAAAATGAGTTTTTAGGTGGTTGCAAAAGGAGGAAATGTGATAAATCCATATTCTTCATAATTAAGATTGAATTTTGGGTCTGGATCAACCCTGCAATCATACTTAGGAGTTATAGTTCTAGGTACCTTACATAAGAGGTTGAAGGAAGAAGTGTTTTAATAACCTTAATTCCTTAATGGGCTAAGTGTGTTATGATAACAAAGAAGGAAGCATAAGCATGCAGATTTATATTATGTAACTAAGGAAAACAAAATTTATGCTTATTAAAGAAAGTGTTCATTATTGTCTTACAATAGTGAAATTGTTATGTTTTGGATCAGATTTTATAGCTACTCTAACCTTTATTCAAGAGTATTTCCACTAAGCATCGTATTTTATATGCAAATAATTCCTAAAGGGTTCCAAAAGCATGGCATTCCAATATCTAAGTGGCCGTTGTGAATTGTTTTTATTTTGTTTTCTATTTTCCTTTTCAAGTTAGAGAAAAAGTTTACTTATCTAGTGATGCAGGGATATTATGTCTGTAAATTTTGAAAATGGTAGACATCTGGCGATTCTTTTTTCCATGTATCATTTTCATATAATGTTTCATCCTCTTGCACATGGTTAATAAATGGTAGGCCATGGTTACATCATCAAACCATTATAGCAACTTCCATGCCATCACCATGGCCCACTCATTTTGGTTTTTAGTCGATTAGGTTATTGGAAGTTTCAGGGAGGACCAATAATAAATCCCAAATGCCATGATACCTGATAGTATTATAGTTGATCTGTCGACATGTTATTTTCATTATAAGAGAAACCCTTGTCCACAAATTTCCATCATTTATTATTTTGTTAGTATCAATAGGATAAACTTGATTTAAAGGGACCATTCCCCTAACACAAGAACTTCAAAATCCTAATAGCCCCTACCCTCTCCTACTACTTGACCACCATATTTGTGTAACTAAATGCATGTCACTGTTTCCATGGAATTCCTATTAATTTTTATTTTCTTTAATAATTTCATAACATAATCTACATATTTAATTAACCCCACAATGTTATAAGATTATTGCATCATATGGAATTATGTAGAAAGAAAAACAATGTAGTGGAACACAAAGAAATAACAGAAGAAAAGTATGCACAAATAAAGACACCAAGATTTGGCGAGAGACTAGAGAAAAAGCCCACAAGGGGAAAAACCCAGAAATCAATTATTCGTCTTCTATTAGATTTCGTCAAATGTTTAGTAGGAAAAAATGTACATCATTGAAAGACATTGTAAATCATGTTAGGTCACCTAGGGCCAATCCAAAGTGGTTCAAAACTATGTTTGTTAACAAAATAAAACATATCCAAGGGGGATTTCATCATAAGAAAAATAATTATCTCGAGCACTACCATGCATGACAAGATGAATGTAATAAAAATCTCAGATATATGCATCTAGGACATCACTTTCATCAAAATTCAGACCCATAACTTCACATATCAAGCTTATAGGAGTACTAAAACATAACTAGGATCTAAATTCGCCATGCTCTGAATATGAAAGCAAGCATTGTATTGTATGCAAGGTTTTCCCATACTTTAGAGAATATAATATGTATTGTAGTGTAGTATCACACCACTGTAATGAAATAAACCATACCATACTTAAATGAAAACTAACATACCTTTGCAAGAGGTCACTGTAATGTTATGTGAGAGGATACTTGAAACTCAACCTGAGAGGAGACACCATACTGTAATACCATCTAATAATTGATACCTTATTATAGTGCCATCATACTCTAATACCATCCAAACCCATGCTATTCAAGATGTCAAGAATCATCCATCAAAAGAGGGGTACTAGAACTAAGGAGCCATTTGAAATGTTCCACTAAAACATCCAAGAATAGAGGGCTATAATCAGAGTTTTCCTGAACTAATGTTCCATCCAAACTGTGACAGAACTAGGTGTCATTTCCATTCGAAGTATTGTAAAAATATATCGCATTGTCGTATGAACTCTGATAGAACTATGTGCCATTCAATAGAACCATATTAAACCTCAAATCCATAATAAGTGTATGATATTTGTAGCAAGATGTGATTCCTATAACCATTATGTGTGACTTGTATCTATAATGAAAGAGAATTATAGTCATGGTAGAGTTCTATGTAGATGAGAAAGATTTTTCACATCATCTGAAACTGTAGATCGAACTATGCCATGCGAATATTGCAAACCACATGAAGTGAAGATTGCAAACCATGGGAAGTTGCAGAGAGATTAAAAAAATTCTCATCTGAAGTGATAAAATTGATTGGATATTTATAGTTTCTTCAACATGTGCAATTTCGTGAATATTAGAGTTAGGGCAACATGGGAAGCCAACTTATGATTTTTGAATTTGATATTTAAATAATCCCCTCCAATAGAGGTTGACTGAATGAAAAATTAAATTCTCTTTAATGTATATGACTTCTTGCAATAATATTTATTTTGATTAATAAAATTTGGGTAGGAGGGCTAGGGAATTTCTCCCTAGCTGCTATATTTAACACTGCCTCTCAGCTAGGGAGGAATTTCAAGTTACATAATGAGTTTCATTTATGATGTCTCATCATAATAGTATGATGACATATCTTGAGTGATCATATATCAATAGTAAACAGCGATATCATTGACCAGACCCATATCATATCATATCATAAAATAATAGAATCCCATAACTATTGGTAGGCGAGATAAAATCTCCAAACCCTACTTGTTTTATGATTTTTATCTCAGTTGTATCAACAACACATTTATCTCATCATATCTTGAATCAATTTCCTTTGATCATGACCTAAAAAATCTAGACAAAATAAAAGAAGAAGGAGGAGAATAATAAGGGATCTCCTACTTCCACTCTATATTTAATAATAAACTCTGTCGCCTAAAGTAGAATCATCATCATCATCAAGTAATATCTCATCTTGGCACATCTCCATCTGTTGAAAAATATCAAATCTAAATAAGAAGAAGAATCTAACAACATAGGGGATCCTAGGTCATTCCAAAAAAATATAGGATATCTTAGCTCAATCTGGAAAAATATTAAGGAGCCTTGCTCAACCTGTAACCACATTGGGGAGCCTATCTCAACTTGGAACATATGCCAATGGGGATCACAATGCTATTGCTTGAGAATATCTACCTGCGGGTATCCAATGCTACAACCTAGGAACCTCGTCACTAGGAAGCCAATCATACCACCCATAATATACATAAAATAGGAGGGATTCCACTTACTTTATGAGGTAAATATCACACCTATCCTACTACCTCATGATAATAAAATGGATAGAGCTTACCATGAATGGTAAGGGCTGCACATATACTGTTATTTGTTGCTCTTCCCAACATGAACCTAAAGATTCAAGTGGTAGAACACCTACATAGCTACCTTGAGCAGATTCCACTTACCATAAATGGTATGGATCACACATAACTCAAGAAGCCAACACCATTTTTCCATATGGTGGGAAAGATATATTCCAACTAGGGTATACTCGGCAGGGGGAGGTACAAACTTATCATGAGGTAAGGAACATACACACCTATGAGTTCCCTCAACACCAGGAGCTCTTCAGCTCAATTACTCACCCTAGGATATTAGTCGGGGGCAGGAGGAGCTAACTTAGTTTTCTTGATTAGATAGGACCCTTACCCAGAAGGGTCATATCCATCAATCCATGATGCTATTTGAAGATTAGAAACATATCAATGTGTTCGTATATGATATTGGCTCAAATATCTCACCGAAGAGTTTTATTACATTGCCTCGTACATTACAAAGAGTAGAAATTCCTTATTTTCCTATTCATATAGGATATGAAGTGTCAGAGAAAAATATATAACATAAAAAAATGATACCATATTCATCATTTCTCCCTCTCCCATACCATTAAAAAATTACAAGCTTAAGCTTGTCTCATACAACAACATAATCTCAATCCATTAATATGTTTTTATCCAAGTTATACATATGACCAGTGTCTATGTGACTCAAAGTGCATACAAAGATCCATCAGTAACACTAATCCATCAATGCAATCCAACATTCCATAAACACTTCAACATGATAGGTTGATCCTAATACTGTAATGGTTAAACCAGTAATGTTAGCAAAGAATGGTTATGTCATAAAAATAAATAATCAAAGACTACTTTTAATAACATCAGATGTTCATTGTTTAATCACAAAAATTCTAATCATCCATCACAAATAAATAGTAGGTGTTAGAACCTCATCAAGGGTCTCTCCTTCTGAATTAGAAGCGTCTTCAATCGTCAGCAATCACGACATCAACCTGTATATAAAAAAAATGTCAGATCAGAGAGTCAAACTATATCAGGTGTTTATACACACACACACACACACACGTAATAGTTATGACAAATCACCATCAGTTGCTTCACTGCACATATGAACATGTCATCAAACATTCATCAAGAGCTAATATAGTTAGGTTAATTGACAAGTGTATCCTCATAAAATATCATTTCTTTATCATTATATACAATAATTTCCATCAAGGTCATAGGGCATCCATTCTATCACCACTAGTAGAAAATGATGAAATTAGTGACTAGGTCACTAAAAAAGTTAGTCACCGCAATTATTTCAAGTGAATTACTACCACATTTGAGCAATTTTAAGTGTTCGAACTAAAAATGAATAACTTAAAAGACTAATTCAGTCTAGGAATAAAATATACGAGTAGATAATAAGTGACTGAACTAAAAATGACTAACTTAAATGACTAATTTAGTCTAGGAATAAAATATACAACTAGATAATAAGTGACTAAACTAAAAACAACTAACTTAAATGACTAATTTATTCTAGGATTATAATATATGACTAGATAATAAGTGAACAAATTAATAATTATTAACATAAATGACTATTATAGTCCAAGAATAAAAATATGACCAAATAACAAGTACAAGAAGTATATGAATTAGTCATTTATGTTAGTAATTTTTAATTGTGGACACACTATTTGTTATGGGTTTTTTGTGGCATTTTTACATACCATGGTTGATTATTGCACTAGATTCAGAGAGAATTATTTCATTAATTTGAATTAAAAGTATGTTGATTCATACATGGTCAATTTATATAGATATTGACTCCAAATTGGTGTATGAGACCCCTTGTTTTCGGAACAATGACCCACCTTCGGGCAATGATTTGACTACGAAGTCTATGAAGAGATACATACTTTACCCCCTTTGGTTTTAAACATATGAACTATTAAAATGAAACACGCACTCTTAACCATTAGACCACCTCAAACTATATAATAATTTATAAAATATAATATTTTTATACTAATCCTTCTTCTCATACCATTATACTATTGGTTTATTACACTATATATAGTTTATACTTTTATACTAATCCTTCTTCTCATACCATTGTACCATTGGTTTATTACAGTATATATAGTAGTTTATAATATATAGTTATTTTATAATATATAATAGTTTTAATATATAATATTTTCATGCATTAGTAATGTAAAGAGATTTGGATATACAACATTCGCGCTCAGTTGTACTAACTTCATAATTTTGGTTTGGCCATACGCAGGAATATCCGATTTGGTGTGTTCAGAGTATTACTATCACAACTGCAAAAATAATCAAACACCAAGGGCATAAAATTGTCCAAGCACTGATGTTTCGATCTTTGGTTGTTTGGTAAGAGATTTAGGAGGGCCATTCTTAATAATGGATTGGAAATAATGGCAATACAGAGCAGGGCAGGTGGATTGGAAATACCGGCAATAAAGAGCAGGGCTGGTGCTGATTGTCGTTTTGGTTTTCATATGGGTTACCTTTGCTGAAGTTACTTAGGTATGTACTACTCGAACCTAGACCACCAAAGAAGGATTTCGTGTGTAATTTTCTTCATTACAAAATATCAGATCTGGTAGGTTGTATAAAGAGTTATGGATTTTTTATGAAGAATAAATTGAATTAGAGGGAAAATTATCTACCTTCCCTGCACTGAATGTGCATCCTATGATGGGGACTCGCCCCACAACCGTGAGATGTGCACTGTGTTATGTGCTCATTTCTTTTTATTCCTTAAAAATCCTCGGCAAGCAGATCAGAGAATGAGATATTTCTACTCTCATTGTTAACAACAATGCATGCTCTTGATGATCATACGTTGGATCCTGTAGTGGAAACTAGTTCTAATTGATGTAGTTGCCAGATGCTATTATGGGTCAACCCGATTAAACAAGGGATTTAACAGGTGTATGAATTTTTTTGGCATGTGATTCATATTGGAATTTTCATGATATGAAATAATAAGTTTGATTCTGAAGTGGTTGTGGAGATCTGAGCAACCAAGGGATAGGCCCAAATTCAATTGGTATGCATGTGACCAAATTCTATTACAACAGTATAAAGAGCTTGGTGTAGTTAGTTTTTTCTACATCGTAGACATGTGAGCTCTCACAAAACTCTGTAAAAGCTTCCATGCATTCTTTTAAATTTTGTTCTTTGACAATATGATCTGGGTCAGACGTTCTTGCACAAAAAAATTAAATGGAGGTTTATTTTTAGTTATAAATGGTCATAAGTACTTTGAGCTTTTCCAGCATAGAAGACTGAGGATTTTTTATTTATTTATTTATTTATTTTGAGTTGACAAGGTTCAGGGTTCAAGTACATGTTACCATCTTGCAATTCACTGTGTGATTTTTTATTTGATTGGGATCTTGGTTGAAGGTTCAAACCATTTGTGTGCCTTTATAGATGGGAGTATGGATGGGAGGATGTCTCATTTTATTGAGCCATCCACAACTAGCATCATATAATCATTGCTCGTACAAGTTTTCAACAAACCTAAAGGAAATCCATTGAAATTGACTCTCATGGTCTACTTAGGATCAAAATTAGACTATACTTTCCCAATTTCTAATTTTTTGGCTTTGAAATTATATGAAGGGAATAACTTCTTATGAATTTATTTTCAAAACTATCAATCCGATTACTAGTGGTCATGGAAGGTAATGTGCTAGTTTACTCGTTCTTCCTTTTCAACACTTAGTTGAAATGAAAATAATTGGACCACTTAATGTGGTGTGAATTCTTTATCTTGATCAATTTTCAAAGGATTGGTGAAACTTATGATTGCTATGAATGACGATCTCTTTTCCACTCAAACAATGTCTACAATGATATGTTGTTTGAACCAATGTGTACATATCTTGGTCATATATTGTGTAATTAAGAATGCTTGAAAAAGTATGGGAGTGGTGTGCAAATGGTCTTCATGTTGCATCAATGACATACCCATGGAATTTTTCCAAGAATCCATGTTGATATTGAGGGCTTGTTGAATGTGAGGTAAGGAAAGAATAGTAGTAGTCACAACTTGACACATGATCTCTTTGAAAATTCTTTGTTGTGAATTGTCCTAACTAAAATTGAATTGGTCATTTTAGTGCATTAAGAGGTGCGTGACATCAGAAAACTACACAAGAAATATCTTTAGATAATTTTCCATTTCAATGAAGCTTTGTAGGTTGTGAATGTTCTTTAGTAGTGGTCAGTTGGCAATAGCTGAAATATTTTTTAGAGCAATGTTGAATCAATCTTGGTTCTTGCAAAATATAATATGCACTAGTTTTTTACGCATGAATATATGTTGCTTTGTATTGATTAATTCCTTTTTTATTCATAATACTGATAATGTCTAATCCAAGTGTTTCAAATGGTACTCCCAAGTTTTACTAAAAACTAGTATGCTATTCAAGTACACAATCACAAAATAGTTAAGATACAATGTGAGCACTTTGTTCAATATCCTTGTGAATGTCATAGGGGCATAAATTATATCGAACAACTTCACCAACCATTGAAAAAATCCTTGTCGTGGCTCAAAATATTTATTTCATATATCTTCGAGCTTGATACAGATTTAGTTGTACCCAAACATTAGGTTAAGCTTACTAATATAATTACCTTCATGAATGTGATCGATTAGGTTCTTGGTGCATGACAATGAATACCATTTCTTGATGTTGTTTTTAATCAACAGAGAATATTACATTCTCCATGTGTCACCCTTCTTTGGAAAAAAAAATAACAGATCCAAAAAGCAATGAGTTGGTTCATATTTGGCCATTATTTATTAAGTCCTATATCTACCTCTTGATATCCTAGTTTTCCTACAACAAATCCCTTCACAGTGGCTCATTTAATAGAACAAAAACTTGTTGCAACTCATTGATGTGTTGGACTGCATGGCTTGGAGGCATCTTGTGTAGTTCCCATAAAAACTTGAAATAGTGCTACAATAACTTGTCCAACTTATTTTTGTTCACTTCTCATACACGTTGGATATGCATGAAAAAAGGCCTTGGGCTATTGTTGTTGGTTGACAACTGGAGAGTGGCACTATCCTATGCTCACAAGGCTATTAAAGAAAACTTTTTATTAGCCTGTAGCATTTAGTGTTTGAATTAACACCAAGGGAGTTGGATATTTTTTTTGTGGTCATTTAGTATTTTTAGCCTTTTTTTTACTAGTCTTTGTTTAGGCATTGATGATAGACTATCTCAATCCTAGAGAAATGAATAGTTGAATATCATATCACAGACATCCATTGAAGCAACATTAAACTCCACTTCATCTAAATTATCTATCAACATGGGTAACTTCATCCACTTTTACATGCACATTCAACAAGTAATTGTTGTTTCTAAGCAAAACCAAGGGGTAGCGTTAAGTATGCATGATTGGACATAAATTATGCCTCTTTATCACTGCTTTTGAGATGATGTCTCATTGGTTTCTAGTGTCAAACACTAAAGTCACAAGATCCTTCCCGATTTGGATAGTGATGGAGAATAGTTTCCAACTCTTTGTGTAACTAGGATGTACAATTTCCATCAAAGAGATGCAATCCAACACACTGTTAGATATTGACATCTATTTCACTCCTTACTCTATCATAACCGACATTTTATGCTTCTCTATAATGCAATGTCCAACATCCATCTTTGGAATGTCCATATCACTTATTGATAGTGATAAAAGGGAAAATTTGTCTTCCTTAATGTGGTGTTGGTCTTCTGCTACAATTTTTTTTTGAATGGCTTGATGGTCATACCATCTTTTGGAATGGTCATATTTCCTTAATTGGAATTAGTGGAAACAACATTATTAAGCTTCCTCCAATTGTTTGCAGCGTTTTCTAACCTAGCTTATTGACAGGCATATGCAAGAGTGCCAATGACGAGCATCTAAAACTCTATCTAAATTGGTGCAATTAGTCCACCAATGACCTTGGTTGCTCGTTTTTATTTTTGGTCCATCACATTTTGCTAAATTGTATAGTGGTTGGACTTCTGGATTTTGGAATTTACTATTTGGTTGGACCTGTATTGCCTCTATTGGTGTTGTGCCATATGATAATCAACATGATTAATTTATTCTTGGTAGTGTGATGTTGAATTTATTCCATGTCATGGTTTATGCGGCATCGAGGATCACTCTGTTATCACGTGAATTCTCACATAGCAAAGCTTCTTTGTGCACTTTGCATGAATAAATTTGCAAAGGAAACTTTAAAGCTTTACACGTGAATTACTGTACTTCATAAAAGGAATCTAACTAACACATCCAATTTTCCAGTTGCAAGAACTCCATATGATCATCGTGGGATGAAATATCCACATTCATTCCCACTTTGAGAGAGGAACCCAGATTCATTAGCGAGCCTCCTCCAATACTACTTGATTTTGAGTTTGAAATTACTTCGAAAGGGTTTCTAGTGGATATAAGCCTATAAAGTTTCAACACGTGATGTTAAATTCTACAGCAAATGGGTGACATTATTTAGTGCTCATTTTATAGAATCAAGATTCATATTCACATTGGGAAACATTGGCTTTGAATCTTGAGTAGTTTAATGGGACTACATTTCTTCCTCCATTTACTTCATTATTTGTGAATGAGTCTTTTCCATAAATTATGTATAATATTTCGCGACTTCTTGAAAAACAATTCTCTGATACCAAATTGATTCCAATTGCATGCTACCAGAAGCTACACATCCACAATAATTACAATGAATAAATCTTATATACATATTCCCTAAAAAGCGATGCAACAATTACTTAAGAAATACAAACAAATAAAATGATTTCAAGAAATGACATGATAAATCGGGCAGTGGCTCAACTAGTAATTCTCATTTGAAGGATAAGCTTGCACAACACTATATGAACAACATGAAGTTTTACATCGACACTAACTATCGTATAGCCTACTAACTATATGAATCCAACTTAACCCTTTTACTATAATAAATTTTGTTATAAATAATACAGCCAAAGGGAAGGTGAACTATTTCATGTCCCTTCTGTTCATATCCAATAGAACATTATTGTACAGGTGTTGATGAAGAGACAGAGAAGAAGATGGTGATCCTTAATGATATTTGGGTTTCAATGTGTAACCATTAGATGAGCTTCTTGTCCACTTTAGTCGGCCCATTTTGAATTGAACTGGGTGTGACTGAGATGAAAGGCCAATGCTAAAGTAGTGCAACAAATTAAAATGCAACCTAAATTCTGAATACTGCAAGCAGGTTGCACTGTGCAGTGCTCAAAATCTTGAGTTTAAGCACGTCCATAACACAGTTCTCGATTATGATTTTGATACATGCCAAAAATGTGTGCATGAACTTTGAGGTACTTTTTTAGGTTGAATTCACTAGCATGATTCCTTCAACCATGGATTTAGTGAATCTTTGAATCCATCCAGGGTCAACTTTAATTTGATTTTCCATGGGTTTGGTCATAGGTTAGAGTTATTCATACTGTAGGTTTCTAATTTTGTGAATTCTTGGTGCACAATGATTATTTTTTCCTCTTTACAACGTTAGTTCATTTAGTTTTTGGGTGGGATGATTGAATTTTTCATTTTGAATATGGATAAGTTTCTTTTGGCAATTTGGAAATTTCATATGCTTCTGATTTTGTAGACGGTCTAGATAATTATGCAGGTTGGATACTGTAATAATTTACTCATCTGAAATTAGCGAAATATGATTTATCATTTTTCTTCAGCACTGAAGGTAGAAAAGTTCCATAAATTCAAAATTTGGAAAATTTTGTAGATAAATTGCAAGTCCATTAATATTTTCTTCATTTCATCTCCCCACACTACTTTTTGTTGTTTCTTTGGGCTTTTCCTAAATGTGTTTTTTAGTGTGTGCCACATTGTTTTCATAAAATAAGATTCTAAATACCTATCCTTTTAGGACTTGTTTCTTTGTTTGGTCATTTTATCCATTTCAAGCCATTGATTTGGGTTGTTAATGAATCCATATAAATTAACAAGGTAGGACATTCAACAATGTTTGTAGAGTGTTGTGGATTGCTTGAAGGTTTTATTTTTAAGGGTTTAATCTTGTTCGGTCATGCATATCACCTTTCAAAATCTTGTGGGACTCTTATTCCATGTTAATTTCATTGGGAGATAATTGATGTAGAGTGCAACGAGGCTTGCCTAGAAGTTGCATAGGAATCTGAGCACCTACTTTAAAGATGTTAATTTCCTTTGTCATCCATTACTTCAAGCTGTGCCTTTCACCAAATTATGTTTCTCCCTAATTTTATACATCAAAACTACCTGTTATGGTCCATGGTTGCCGTTTTGTTTTCTTTTATATGTTCTCTCTAGTGACATTTTAATGGTATTGATTTATTTGGACTATTTCTCAATGTGTATCAAGTCCTAAGGAAGGGCATTCGGTGATTTTTGTTGCATGTTGTGTAACACCTTCCAAAGGTTTTCTCTTTTAGGGCTATGGCCTTGTTGTTTTATTTATGCATATTAGTCTTCATTTATCTTGGACCCTTATTCAATGTTCTAGTTATCTAGTAGATATTTACTGTAGAAAGTAGCAATGCTTGATTAGATTTTATGAAGGACTCTCAACATGTGCTTCAAATATATTAATTAATGCCTTATTTGTATGGTCCATGTATATCATTTTCTTGCTTTGTATATGTGCTCTCTAATGAAATTTTGATGGTATTGATTGCAGGGCAATTACTTAGAACACTGTGTAACTTGGTTTGGTCAATATTCCCTTATCTCAAGCTGCCAGAAACGACATCTGCATGCGAAAAGATTTTAGTTGACGGTGGAAAAGGAGATTTTTGAGCTGAAATGCCTTGGTATAAACACCAATGTTGTAATCAAGGGTTATATGCATCATTCTTGTGTCTTTTTTCTATCATATTCTAGATAAGGTATGTTGTAGAATTTGGTGTAATAATATTGTGTATTACTAGTAAATTAATTGAAGGTTCAACTAGGATAAGATTTCCCTTGCACATAAGGAGGCCATCAAGTATATTAAGATTATTAGCTTTGATATAATTCATTTGTGTATTAATTGTGATAACTATTACATAAAATAGGGAACTCTCCTGTCTTGAGGAGGACTGAGTTTCCTATATCCTAATGCCGATATTTGCAACACCATAGGGGCATGCTATCTTCCCTCTTAGAGTAATGAGAACCCCATCGACTCCTACCAGTTCAGGGTTTCATTTCAAAGCACCATAAAAACAAAAATGAAGGATTTTGAGTCCGACTCCACTGATGAAATTATTATGGAGTTATATAAAGCTGCCAACATGATTGTGGACCTACTTACCTGGGTCCCTAGGTCGGGAAGAAGAACAAGAATAATTTAAAATTAAATTGATTCAACCATTGAAGTTCTTACTTGTCTAGATCTTTATCTGGAATGAATTTAATCCCTTTTGAATTAAGATGTTTAGATAGGATTTATTTATATTTAATTGCCAAAATCTCCATTTCACTCATCATCTATTTGGAAGATGGCACGATTTTTTTTCCAGCGAGATTTCCAACATATGAATTTAGACAATGCAAACTACACCCTTTCAAAAGAGGCTTGCAATGAAAGGACCTTATGTAATGACTACGAAACGTCCAAAATAGTTGCTTCAGTGAATTTGACTACTTGAAACAACTCTCAAGGCCATTTACCACCACTAATCAAGCTGCCATAGTGAAATGGAAATCCAAAAATAGGAAATGAGAAGATTCCAAACTAAAAAGGCAAAGAGCACACTTGGAGGGACCCTAGATTCCTCTCCTTTTCATATTTTCTGAGGTTAATATGTTGTCATAGGATAGGGTATAATAGAAAATATTAATCTTTGTCAAGGAATATGAATGCTATATTTTTCTCCAGATTGAGGCTTTGTGGGTAAGTGAACAACAAGAAAGTTGTTGGGTGTAGATTTGCTTAACTGAATACTCAGCTAAACCCGACTTGCTACAGTCTGATTCCTCTAGGTTCTTAAGGGCACAGCCATGCATTTTTTGTTCCATTGAGGCCACCAAATGGAACAAGTGTGAAGGTGGAGCCCCAAAATCTCACCCTCTCAATAATCCTAAAGCTCTGTTCCATGAAGAAATTTCAAAGACAAAACTTTCTCCTTGTTGTCCATACATATATTTAAAGGAGTGAGATACCTGAGAGTCAAGTAGCTGGTGACCCATGATGTTATTCTTCCAAATATTGATATTTTACCATTTCCTAAAATCCAGGTAAACTGATCCATTATTATTACAATTTCAGATTTCATAAGTCTCCTAGTGGATGGCCATCCTCTCGCTTCGAGAATATCATATGGAGACTAGTTTCTTTCCCGTATGAAATATTTTTTTTGCACCTGAATTTTTTTTTTCCACCATTCATACTTCTCTGACACTAGCCTTCTCATGGTGAGATTTGAGTTCCTAGACAATAGACTAGTTAACCAAGTGAAATATTTGGAGTTAGATTTCCCTCTACTAGAGAGATCATCTTAATTCTTGAGCCAAAGTTTCCTTAACAATAACCTAACCAAACATTGGAGAAAATTGATAGATTTGAAACATCTAAATTGGATTTGTTTCCAGGGAGAGTTTTTCTCCTTGGGAAAATAAGAATGCTTATGGAACAATTTTGAGGGAAAGATCAATCTCATGCCATTCTTGTTTGATGTTATGTGCCTAATCTTAATATATTTTGGGAAACACAAATAGATATTGCATGTCAACTCCACCAAGGAATAAAGCCTTTGTCCTATGGAATGCAATTTCCTACTACTTGTGGTGAGAAAAAACAGTAGAATTAAGGCCTCCTTACTAAAGAAAAATGATCTATTGTCTCCACCTCTCTCCAACAAGGTACACATCTCCTTGAACCTTGTTGTACCCTTCTTTGGAGGACCTCCAAGTTCAAGGATTTGTTATCGAATGCTAATCACATAAAAATTTTAGAATTCATATGTGCTTTGGCTTTCCAAAATACCCCCCACCATGAAGTTTATTATGAACCCTCTTCTTCATACATGGCATTATCGAAGACTTTTCATGAATTTACCTGAAGAAGGGTTCTTGGAAGACCTCCCATTTCAAGGATTTATTACCTAATGCTAATCACATAAAAAATTTAGACTTCATATGAGCTTTGACTTTCAAAAATATCCCCCAAAAAAAGTTTCTTATGTTCCCTCTTCTTCATACATAGCATTATCCAATACTTGTCATGAATTTACTCGAAGAAGGGTTTTTGGACCATACTTAATAGATATCCTCAATTTTTAGTTTGATATGACTCTATGCCAACTTCCTAATATAACCTTGAGAATAGTTAGCATCAATACCTTCCAAGCCAAGGATGTCAACACTCAAGCAAATTCCTAGTCATAGGGTTGTAGTAGTTGTCCCTGCCAAGTTTGTTAGTACAAACATTTCTTGATCATTCAATAAATTTAGCATATTATAGGAAAGATGGAATTCCCTGTATCTTTATAAGAAGAATTGGGTGATTACAAGAACCGAGTAATGGTGTGGCTGGTATTCAAAAGTAAAAATTCATTTTATTTCAAGAGTCTATTAGGGTCTTGAATTGACCAAGCAAGACATGTCCTCCAAATATCCACTCCTCCTTGACAATATAGTTCTAAAGTTCCATATGAGGAATATCCAAGGTATGTTGAAACTTGAAGCAATTCCCTATGACCATTTATCTTTATTGAAAATTAATAAAAGTATCCTTAATAGACCTTTTTAAATTTTAGTTCCTTAAACGTTGTATGAAAATTCCCTTGCCTAGTATCACAACAGTGGTAATAATCTCTGCAATTATTATTTTTTGTTGGAAGAATGAAGAAAAATGACTGAGATCCACATTCTCTTGTTCGCTTCTTTACATTTATTGACTCTGTAAAACACTCTTAAGAGACAACTACCATTGTTGATTAAAGAGTCCAAAATAATATAAATTTGTGTGATAGGATTGAGGAACGTGTCTAGAAGTGAATTAGCATCAATATTGCAAATGGAAGACTTAGGATTTCTAGGTTCTTCCTATTCTTGCGTTGTAAGTTGATTTTCTTTATGTGTTGCATTTACCATGTGTTTTCCACCTTCTACATTCATGTGTTTTTATTGAAGAAAATCTTCTCTATCTAGATTGGTTGATGGGTTGGATGTATATGAACTGGGAACAATTTGACTTGAATAAGTTATAATGGCATGGTTTCGGAAACTAATTGCATGAGTTGACCAAGGGTTGCGAATAGTGTTTGAAATTATGGACTTGGAATGTTGGAACTACTGCCAAAGATTCAATGATTTTCCAACATTGGACTCGATTGACCCAGACTTAGTCAGGTCAATAATATGGTGTTTCTAGGGCAATACATCGCTTTGGGAAGGGTCAGTTTTTAAGGCTTGGTATTTCCTTCCACCTTCTCATTCATTTTTTTAGGAAATGATTTAGAGCTATCTTAATTTTTCTTGGAAGTAATAATTATAGCATCCTAAGATGTGAGGGGAGTCTTGAGCTTATTTATCTAGAAATAACAATCAAAGGTGTTGAGTGACATACTGGTATGATGGGAAAACTCATTCAAATTGGGTGATTATGTTTCCTTATCCCCATTATAACTATAAGATCCCTTCTGGAATGTGTAAGGTAACTTGAAACACGAATGGCTTCCTATTTGTGAAGCTTCTTTTTAATTGAGCTAATTTATAACACTTTGGAGTTCCTACCATATTATTTTCCTAGGGATACTAATTTTTGGTAACCATTTTAGTCTATGCACTCCATGTCTTTGAGCCAAAGGATATTACCTTGAAGTTTTAACCCTTGCAAGCAATAGTTTGATGGCTTCATTCATTTTTCCCTGGAGTGCTGGAATTGTGGTATGCTTAAGCTTTGATTTTTTCTTGACTTCACTAAGTTATCAAATTCATCACTCTAGTATGGATTTGGGTGGTTTTTTATAAATAATGACCTTCCATAGCTCAACTCTGTGCATGCTGATAAATCATCCATAAATTTGTTGCAGGTCTTTCTCATAATCATTTTTTTGTGACCCCATCTTCATGAATGAAACATTCAGATAAACTAGGCTTAGATCAAGGCATTTTGTTGGGATATTTTTACTGAGCTTTAGGATCCCATATTCAAGATGGGAATACTCTTAGATAGCTAGGGTATTGATAAATTTAGCATCATGTTGTGGTAGACATTATTCAAGGAAATCTAAGGGGAGCTAATGCTTTACTTCTTCAAGCCACAAATCCATCATTATCCTCAAGTTTGTAAGTTCCAATGCTTCTGGATCAAACCTAGGAACAATTTTATGCTGGCCATGATCATCAGTGTTGCAGACAGGGGGGTTGTTTTATATGAGAAATTAAAGCTACCCGAATATAATTTATAGTTATGAGAAGAAACTCCTTTGAATATCAATTATAATACCTATGAATAATAAGATACAAACCTGGAAATCATTTTTCTCACTGTGTAGTTAATCAATTATGGGTTTCTATAAGTCCTCTTGTTTTCCTAGATATTGGTTTGTTCTTTAAATATGACAAGACTATTCATCTTCAATAAGTATGACTTCAAAAAATGGAATGGACCTTTCTACCTTTGTCTCATATGGTTCACCAAATGACTTGATGATATGATCAACCTTCTTTTATTCCTCATCAGAGTCCATATCATATGTAGGATGGTTTTCAAAGGAAAAAATATCAGATCTTGCATTGTTCTACTCAAATTTAATAGGCAATGCTCATTGGAGATGCACATAATCATGGGTTCAAATGTTTATACCATATTCAGAATCATAGATAAGAGTGTTGGTCTCTTGAACCTGAAGGGAAATTCAATATTTCCCTTCAATAATGACTGTCTCATTACTCTCATTCTCAGGAAAAATAGAACTATAGTTTGGTCCATTATCTCCATCTGCACTTAGGATTTTTTCATATGTTGGTTGAATTTCCATTTTCTAGTGTAGAAAAAAGGCATGGCATGATACCCATGTCATCACGTGCTAAGTCTTCTAGGGTGATTGCAAAAGTGGTAGAAAGTAGTTTCCTACCCTCCTGCTGATATTCCTCCTCTACATTCAGGACCTTTTCTCACACTATCAATCATTTGGAAATATGGAATGTTTTCAAGGGGGGAATAAAATGAAGAGAAGTGTAACATATCCCTCTCCAAGTGTAGCAAGCAAGCTAATCAGGCTGAAAAACTTGTCATAAAATTTTCTTTGTCTTCTTCAATAGGTTGGTCATTAACACTACCTCAAAACAAGTAATGGCTAGGCTGAATAATCCCACTATTTGCACATCACAATCTGTCATAGGAACATACCTCTCTTTATCTCTACCATACTTATCATTGACATCAAAATTTCCCATTCTTATATGCCAAAAACTTGTGTATGGCCTCTTCCTGAAATAGTTTTTGTATACCCACTATGCACATTGGTGCATTACTTCCTCCAACTTCCATTTCCATAATTTTCTCTTTTTCTTCTACAACATAAATCAGGGAGGAAAACCACATTGGTGCAATTGTGGCTCCAAATATAGTTATAAATATTGATAGAGGTCCATCGATATATTTACAATGACCAACACATGATATTCATTTCAGTGAAAGAGAAAATTTTGGTGCCTCTGTCTGTAATAATTTAGGGAGTGTAAATATGAATAATGATAATAATAAACACCCTCATGAGCCTCCTCGCCTAAGGATTGCTAGTGTAATGCATAAATTCCCAAAAACCCCCTCCTCAAATGGTCATATTCCATCCATTATCACTGATCCTGGATACTGGGTTTGGAAACCATTACCTTCAAGTGTTCCTCAAACTATCTCTCTTGTAGATTATCATCCTGAAATTACTCATAGAGAAAATGTGCATTTTGTGGCCATGCCTTCTTTTCCAGATTTAAGTTTTGGAAATGTACTAGTAGGGACTGAAGGTCCAACAACACTTTTACATGGGAAATCTGTGAAAATTGGACCACAAACAACAAATGGAATGCATCCTAATATTCATGGTGGACTCACTTTAAGCCTTGTAGGGCCTTGTCAAGTTGTAGACCAAAAGCATTGAATTGATGGTTTCTCCACATAAAAGTGGTGCAGGAGCCTTGTTTTGAAGGTTGCGTATCCACATCTAGATTTATAGGTTGGAATGTTGACGAAAATATAATAATGATTTTATTGTTGTCACTATTTCGAGCAGCCTATGTAATTGAATGCAGTTTACCTTTGCCAGTTTTAGTAGTGGATATAAAGTTTCCTCCCGTGAGGGTTTAAATTAAGGACAATAGCATTGAAATGTGGTTTTAGGAAAATTGTTGAAGACAAGCGTTCTTAATTTAAACCCAGTCTCATGTTCTAGTGTAATATCCCCAAATGGGAAACAATCAACAATACTAAACAATATTGCACAGAAATAACGCAGTTCAACAAGGTAAGAGCAGGAGGCCAATATGGAGGCTCAATATGTACATATAAAATAGAAAATCAGAGCTATATTGAAGCCCATGAGTTATAGAACATAAAATATAAGACTTTACATGAAGAAAACCCTCAAAATGAGGTGCTGCAACCATAGAATATGACTGAACAAGCTTGAAAATGTTATTTTTATTGGCTGAAACAACAGTAGATTACACTTCAGATCTAGAGAAGATCTATTCACAAAAATTTATATCTATATCAGATTTTTACACTAGAAAGGCTCCTCTACAAATTCCCCTTCGGGTTTTCAACAAAAAGTGAAGTACATGGAGTAGATATGAGACCTTATGCAGCAGATCTGCAAAATGATTTAGAAATTCTGAAGAAAATACAATAGTATTCAGATCAAATCTGAATATGACATGGATTAGATATGAAATCCATGGATCACCATAGTGAAGGGAAGATTCCCAAGAGTAGAGATCTCTCCTCCAAAAGTTTGCCAAAACACCCTCCAACTTTACACTTGAAAATAACGCAGTATTGGAAAATAAACTGCGTTGTAGGCTCTAGAACATGTTTGGCCTCAAGCCAATATCTAAAATATGTGCTCCAATCATCCAATACTCTCTTTCCAATGGGATAGAAGGCTTTCCCATTGAAAATAGGCACTAGAGTGGCCTAGATCTAAATATATTTAGCCTCCACTTGTTGCAGCTTACAAAGACAACCAAACCCTCAACAGGATCTACATTGTAGTTGGAAGAAGAGCTTGGCCAAATTCCTGATAGTGGTAAAGAAATGCAAGACTAATCCAAGAGGCCTCTCAAGGAAGGGGGTGGGATTCCCGATCAGGAATACCCAGTGCTAAACAACACTATTCTTTGCTAAAAAGCTAGGAGAATAAGAAATGTCTAAATAGACAAAATCTTTAGAAATAATATGGTCATGAACAACCATCTCATGCTATCCCCCTCTTCCTTTTATAAGATTGAGATCTTGAAACACCCTAAACCATCTCAATGATTTAGCTTCTTTCACATGTGCCACTTGCAACTAAGATTGCACTGTGCATCAATGAGTATCACTTCTTCTAGACATCATTTTTGATTTGGTCATGGTTTACCCAGCCAAATGGTTCAATCCCTTTCACACATAAGGGTTTTTTATTAAGATAGCACAGATTTATCTTTGTTCACATGTGGCATTGATTTATTCACTATTTTAGGAGTTTTTATTTTCCTCCTTTACACATTTATTCATGCAACAGGAAAATGAAACAAAATTGTTTATTCCCATTAGCTTGGGCTAATTAGGAATATTACAGTCCTCCCCTCCAAAATGTTGCTTGTCCTCAAGCAATTGATAAGGTGAGTGATGCAACACTTCTCCTCCTCCATTGGTGACAGCATCATGAGTTAAGCTTCCCCCATAAGCTAAGTGTTCACCAATCCAACCCTCCATGAATTTTTCCTCCAGAGTCATCATGAGATGTACATAGTCCATCCCACAAGGAGTCAAGAACTCAAATGAAGAAAACATGTCTGAACCAATACTCTCCTTGAAACATGTAGCATAAGGTACATAGAGAGTCTCCATCCCATGTGGTACATACATGCCACCCATCCTCCCTCCATACAACCCCATAAAAAGATTGACTATATCATCATGGTATGGAAGCAAAACTACATATACACAAACATAAACTTGAGCATGAGGAGGTGGGTCATAGTCCCACATATGATACCAGCACAGTGCATCTCCTACCTGCATCAGATCAAGGTATGGTAAGTGGTTTCCCCACCACTTACTTGTTGCACATGTCATCTCACTATGGCTGAAAGTGTGAGATATGTTTGGTGCCTTTGGGAAGCACTGATCATGAAAGAAAATCTCCCTTTGCAACTCAAGGGAGTGGCCGAGTTCAAAAATTTTAGTGGCCCAATGTTTGCCATAAGATTTACATGATATATTACTCCTCCTTGGAGTCATGGCCTTCATAAACATGGTGAAAGAATATGTAAAATCAGAAAATGAAACTTGCTTTACATGATCAGATTCTTCACCAACAATGTCTCTCATACACATGGAGTTGTGCATGGATCTTTCTCCTCTTTCAAAAGAAGGAAGAGATGGCTGAAATAACTCTTGCATAGAGTCATATGGCTGCCCCAAATCCACATGGTTTAGGCATTCATGAAAATGCTAATGTAGTTCTTCTTTCAAGCCTTCCCAATCAAAGCTCCTCATGATGATGTTGTAGATCCTCATGGAATACATAGGGCTGAAACAAAACTCTTTGAATGCTCCTTGTAGTAACTTCTACTTAAGTTTAGAAGCTCTAGACAAGAAGATCCTATCATGATGATAGATGACCCCTCCTTGGACTAAGTAGCCCTCTTCATGCAACTGGTCATCAAGTATCATACAAGTGTGAAGATCTTTGGAATAATCCACTAACAGTTGGGATTTCCAATACAAATCTACATTGCTCAACAATGACAGTGCTGATGATGCATCAACAGAAACATCTGTCATGTTGTTTCTCCCCTCCTTGGCATCTCCCATGCGAAAGGTATGTGTTGGAACGCCATTCCTTCCATTATTCTCCTCCCATAGCACAGATCCAGAAATGAGAGTGGGTGATGATAAGGGAAGAATATTTCCCTCCTTCTTGAGCTTATCCAAGTCTCCTAGTGTTGTAGCTTTTTCTCCAAGTGGTCCAATCCCTCCTGGATCTAAGTTTGGAGCAGCAAGTTGTGAGGTCTTCCCCACAAAATCTGAGTCAGGTGGCCTCCCAGGTGGTTTGCCACAAGCTAGTGAGGCCTCATGGACCATCCTCATATGCATAATAGATGGGATCCTCATGTACCTACTACCACTGTGAAAATTCAACTCTGTTTTATGTGTGGAAATTTCATGAAATTTGGGGACCAGTCTTAGTGATGCAAGAGTGCATCTGATTGGAGCATTTGCTCCATTCTCTCCTCCTACCAATAGTGGATCATCTTCTGCTATGTTAGTGTTGTGATCCCTCCTTTGTTCTGTCTCATTGTATTTTATTATAGACATGTGTTGCTCATGTTATCCATATGTAATATTTCTTGGAACATCTTGCAAAGATGCAAGAGCCCTTCTAGTGGAAGCAATTGCTTCATCTCCATCTCCCAACAAAAATAGATCCCCTCCTGCTATCACAGCACTGGAGGATATTCTCTGATCTTGTTTTCCCTTCTCCTTATCAATGGAGAGGGCCTCATCATTAAGAGACCCTTTTCCTTGATCTCCCATTGAAAAAGGAACCCTCATGTATTCTCCTTGAGAAAACAGTTCTTGATGAAGTGGGGCTTTTGTCTTTGGAAAAACATGCAACATATCTTCAACCCCTTCAACAATGTTTAGAAATGGAGTTGGATTTATGGATTCTTCCAACTAATGCAAAGATTCAGATTTCTTGGGCTTGATTTTCTCCCTCAAGGAAGTTTCAGAATGTCTCAAATCAAATATTTCCACTAACCTCCTAGTGAAATTTGCATAAGAAGAGATATTTACATTTTCCAAGGAAGAAGACTCAAATAGCCACCAGGCATAAGTCTTACCTTGAAGATGCAGTGTTGCTACTCTCATGGGTTCTTCTTCTGAAACTTGAGGCAATTGGAAATATGTGTCATGCTTCCTTACCCAAGACTTGGCTAAGCTCTCAAGTGTTCAATCAAAAGTAGGTAGAGAGAATCTACCCAAAGTATGTTGCATGCACCCTCCTCTTCTACTGTAGTGGTTGGATCTTCTTTCTTCTTTAAGTTGACATAACTCTAGGAAACTGAGATGCTCCTTGAATCTCTCTGACTGAGACTCATATTCTTGGAGATAATCATCAAGATTTTCCTCCTTTGGTGCTCTTCCTTTCCCTTCTTCCTTTGTCAAGAAGGTAGGCATGCTTCAACGTTGTAGATAAGATTGTGTGGCTGAATGCTCACACACAGTAAGAAATGTTGGGGCTTATTTTATGTGAAAATATCTTCGAGGGATCTGCATTTCTTCCCCTCCTTCTTCCCCATATTTCTCCTTTCAGCTCATGCACAGCTTGAGAAATATTTTTAGAGAACTCCTATCCTTTCAACATTTCAGATAAAGGGGTTTCACCCTTGTTTTCTTTGTCTTCTTTGTAATCACATTTATTCTGTCTTCTTCTTGGATACCTATTCTCTCTGTTAGTAAGAGGATCTTCTTCTTCCAAATACATATTGTCTTCTTACAGGTTGTGCCAATATGATTGCTCTGATACCACTGTAATATCCCCAAATGGGAAACAAGCAGCAATACTAAACAATATTGCACATAAATAATGTAGTTCAGCAAAGTAAGATTAGGAGGCCGATATGGAGGCTTAATATGTACATATAAAATAGAAAATCAGATTTATATTCAATCCCAAGAGTTATAGAACAGAAAATAGAAGACTTTACATGAAGAAAACCCTAAAAATGAGGTGTTGCAACCATAGAATATGACTGAACAAGCTTGAAAACGTTATTTTTATTGGCTGAAACAATAGTAGACTACAATTCAGATCTAGAGCATATATGTGTACAAAAATTTAGATCTATATCAGATATGTACACTAGAAAGGATCCTCTACAATTGCCCCTTGGGGTTTTCAGCAAAAAGTGAAGTACATGGAGTAGATCTGAGATCTTATGCAGCAGATCTGTAGAATGATTCAGAAATTCTGAAGAAAATACAATAGTATTTATATCAGATTTGAACATGACTTGGATTAGATCTGAAATCCATGGATCACCACACTGAATGGCAGATTCCCAACACTAGAGATCTCTCCTCCAAAAGTCTACCAAAACACCTTGCAACTTTACACTTGAAAATAACACAGTATGGAAGAAAAACTGCACTGTAGGCTCTAGAACATGTTTGGCCTCAAGCCAAGATCTGAAATATGTGCTCCAATGATCCAATACTCTCTTGCCAAGGGGATAGAAGGCTTTCCCACTGAAATGAGGCACTAGAATGGCCTAGATCCAAATAGATCTAGCCTCTACTTGCTGCATCTTACAAAGAAAACCAAACCCTCAATAGGATCTGCATTGTAGTTGGAAGAAGAGCTTGCCCAAATTCCTGATAGTGGTCAAGAAATGCAAGACTCCTCCAAGAGGCCTCTCAAGCAAGGAGGTGGGATTCCCAATCAGGAACACCCAGTGCTAAACAAAAATATTCTCTACTAAATAGTCAGGAGAATAAGAAATGTCTAAACAGACAAAATCTTCAGAAATAATATGGTCATCAACAACCCTCTCATGTTGTCGTCCTCTTCCTTTTATAATATTGAGATCTTGCAAAACCCTAAACCATCTCAATGATTTAGCTTCTTTCACATGTGCCACCTCCAACTAAGACTGCGCTGTGCATCAATGAGGATCACTTCTTCTAGACAACGATGTTAATTTGGTCATGGTTGACCCAGTCAAATGGTTCAATCCCTTTCCCACATAAGGGTGTTTTATTAAGATAGCCCAGATTTATCTTTGCTCTTATGTGGCATTGATTTATTCACTGTTTTAGGAGTTTTTATTGTCCTCCTTTACACATTTATTCATGCAACAGGAAAATGAAACAAAATTGTTTATTCCCATTAGCTTGGGCTAATTGGGAATATTACATCTAGCAACGACAGTATGAACTTTTTGTGTTTTTGAGTAAATTACATATGATGTGGGTCTCTTGTTGAAGGCCTTAGTTTGACATTGTGGTCAAAGTCGCATATCCATAAGTAGTTTTCCTTGAGTTTAATTCCCACCACAGTGCCTATGCACGACTATAACTTTTTCATATAGCTCCACATGTGGCATATCTACAAATAATATGGGTACTATCTTGAATGTGTTTTCATTACATTTTGGTAAGGACACAAATCCACATAAAAATGGTCTCAAGTCTTGATTTTAATGTCATAGGCTTATCCTATGCTATGTTATGTTCTCTAGATCTCTAAGGTATTCATTATTTAGCTTGGCTACCTCCAACTTTCTTTGTATGCACAAGCACAATGTTTCTCTTGGATAGCACTGGTTATGCTTACGCAAGTTTGGCCCTTTGATGCATAATTTTACACTTCACTTATTGCAAATAGTGGGTATGTTTGCACTATCGGAGGATGGAGGTGAATTTCCATATTTAAAGGGAAAAATGGATTTGCAAGTGATTCTTCTTATGTGATGTAGAGACAAAGGATCACTTCTTTCATTTATTTGTTTCTTACAATATTTTTATGTAGATAGAATATGAATCACTTGGTTCATGTTTGTCTTTGAATTTAATTGTAATGTTAGACTTATATAATCATTCATTGGCTTGCATTAAGTAGCAACCATTGTTGATCCCTTTAAGACATGATGTGTTTGTATAAACGGTTGAAAAAGTTTTCTTGCAACTTTAAGGTATGCCTAAATTCAAGTTTTAAATTTCAAATTTAGTGAACACAATGACTTAGGATGAATTTGACTCTTCAAGGATTATAGGCCTAAATTTTTGTCTTCTTAGATACCTTGTAAAAGGTTCTTGTCTTTTCTCATCAGGGCGGTGGTTACCTTCATACACCATAAGCTCTAGTATCTTGCTATGATAGTCACATCGATTACCTCTTTCTTCTAGGTTGTGATAATGACTAGGCTTAATTACTCGACATTCTCCACTCAAACTGAAGTCAGGGTGTGGTTGGGTTCACTAATGGAGTATAGTTTCTATGACAACAACGTCAATGTTTCTTCAATTAATTTTTAGATCACCCTCTTTTCTACTATTATGAATTCATTGTACTTGGATGCTAAAAGAGTTTTGACACAACACTTTCCCTTATCCTTAGTTTCTACAACCCCTAAAGGGAATTTTTGGAGGTGACCGTATTCTATCCATTCAAAACTTAGAAATGTGAAGAATAAACAATTTGAATCAACAAGCGATAATGCCAGACAAAGTTGCAGCAACAATTTTGTTAATTATGTAATTGGAGAGAAGCAATATCTTGGAAATGTTCTCCATCCTGAGCATGGGACTATTGTGGTTTCTGATTCCCCATCTGAGTTGTCAAGTTCACTCGATGCTGACATAAACAAATATCTGACTTATGTTTCCAATTCTGTCATTGGAAAAGAAAAATCTAGTTTGCATGTTGGGGAGAGAAAAATCAATGGAATGCATGAGAGTAGGTTGGCATCTAAACTAGCTACACATGATAGTGGCACAGTGGTTGTTTATCAAAATAAAATCAAAGAGAAAAAGGGCGAAGTGTTATTTGTATCTAAGCAGTCAACAACAAATAAAAGAAATGTGTCTAAATGGGAATTGCAATCAAAAGCTACAACCGTCCTCCCTAAAGCTTATATGGCTATTTTGGAGGAAAAAGTAGTTTTTCTATCTGGTAACAAAGTTGTTGACTACAAACAATATTTTGGATATAGAAACAAAGGTAGGGTTAACCATGATAGTGCTAAAGTACATGGGGAAGGTTCAACTACCAATGTGAAGTCAATTGACACACAAGATAAGGGTCAAGTATCCACCACTAATAGTGATATTTGTGAAATGTCTAATAAACTTCAGGAGTCATCTTTGCTTGTTGAAAGTGAATGCAAGCAGGAATTAGTAGCTATATTGAAAAAAAAGTTTAATAAAAGTTCTTCCAATGTTTCTGCGAAGAATAATGTTGTGAATATTGGTGATGCTACCAAAGTAGTAGTTGTCAACAAGAAGAAGAAAATAAGTATTTTTCCAGTAAGGCAAATGATGCAACTCCCACTAGGATTTATATAATTCTTATAAGGTTCAAAAGGAGAAGGAAGATGTGAACCTTCCAGAACCATCGAAAATAGTAACTGATGTTGTCAGGAGTAAGACTTCTTCAAAAGATCCTTAGAAGCAAGTCCTGAAAGAAGTGAATGTCTGGGGAGATGCAGTCGAGGTTTCAACTCCTATGAATCAAGTAGCTATTTTAGTTATTGAATGTTCAGGAGACAAAAAGTACTCCAGAGATTTTTTGTTGAAAATCAAGGATCAGTGCAAAGATCTACCAAAACATTATGAAATTTGTCCAGAAATTATTGAATTATTTGGAAATTCGCAAGCACTTACAAGTAATTTAGGAGAGGCTAATTCATTAGCAAGAACCTCAAGAGGACTTGACAAGCAACTCAGTGCGAATTATCTACTTGAACATCATGGGAGAAATATGGCCAGTTTGGATGATGATAGATGGGCCGAGTGGGTGGATTCTTTTTCTGATGGTTGTGATATGCAGATGGATGTGGATCTTAGTGGTTCCTCTATTGTATTTCAAACTGGCCAAGGTTATAATACTAGCTTTGCAAAAAATACTTGTGTAACACAAATGAGTATGAATGGAGGGCCTTATGTGCAAGCACCACTTCCACAAGTTGGAATAGTGAGAAATAATTCTGATGATGATTGTTGAAAATGCAACAAGATGATGGAGCTTAGTGAAATGAAGTCGCCTTCACTAAGTGGGCCCGCAGGCTATTTTTGGCGCAAAGTCTATTTTTAGACTATGTCTATTTTTAGACATATGGAGCATGGTCTAGGAGTTGCAGTATGCTATTATTGGATGATTGGTCGAGTTGGTAAAAATAGATGGACCTCTATTTTTAGACATACAAGTCGAAGTCTATTTTTAGACTGCCTGTCTAAAAATAGGTCAGTCAAATATTATTAACCCTTAATAATATTTGGACTATAAACTTCAGTTTATCCTCTTGCAGCACTTCAGTTGGAGCTACGGATGTGGCCCATGCATCTGACAGAAGGAATTATGCTATTCGTAGGGGTTTGGTGAGCTCATGCATGGTTGACTTCAGTTAGAACTCAAGTGGCAGAGTTTGGTGGAGTTGATGAGACAATTGGTGGAGTTGTGTTCGGGTTAACTTAGTTGAACTAGTTGTATTTAGTTTAACTAGCTAATACACTAGAGATGAGTGGGGTGAATTAAATATTATTTAATTCACTAAAAATTAACTCATTATTCAACTAAAGAACACATCAGTTGACTGCAGTGCATGGACAGTTCAGTGAAGACCAGTGGAAGAGGTAGATGAAAGGGTGAGTTTGCTATTAGTTGCGACATTAGTTGTGCATGAGATTTGCACAAGCATTGGAGGAGATTTCCCATGAGGATTGCACAGTTGAAGCCAAGGAGATTCGAACTTGGATCTCTCATTACACCAACTTGGATTGCGCAGTAGAGGCAGGCAAATAGTGGATGATTTTTGAACCTGTGACTTGTTCAAAACTGAGCTAGTTTGTGTGTAACTTTTGGAGACAGTACTGAGTACTTTGAGGAGTATTGTACTGATATTTTTACATGTTCTATTCCATTATAATATACAAAATAGCTGGGGGTTTCAGCTATAATATTTCCACATTACATATTGTGTTTATGTGCGCATGCGACTGTTTCTATTTCTGCAAATTGATGATCAATTGTAGAAGAGGTTATGTGTTATGCATGAATTCGAATTAATGTGTGACTAGGATAATATCAGTGGATAAATATTCATTATTCAGCAAATTTCTACATGGTATCAGAGCGAATTGATCATCAGGATTTATTACAGTGATTACAATTTTATTTCGGTAGACAGAGTCTGTAACGGGCCAGGTAGCCTCTGGATCCATCCTTTCTCTAAAAGGTGATATATCCAGTAAATGCCCTTACAGTCGATCTCTGTGCTAGAAATAATTTGTTCTCACAAATCCAGAAGCAGTTGAGTTTTTGAGGTTGGAATTCGAATTTTGCAGCAGCTTGTTTTCTTGGTGCCGGAGCTGAAATGTCTTTCAACGGGTTGCGACTCGAATATGCCCTTGAAGGCAGTTCGAATTATGTTGCATGGAAAGATCGGATGGAGGCGGTTTTAGAAGATAATGGGTTGAAGGAGTTCGTAGATATGGATGTCCAAAAGCCTACTGATCCTGCTGAAGTTGAGGCTTGGAAAAAGAAGATGGCGAAATGTCGAAGGATTCTGTTGGAGGGCGTGAAGGATCACATTGTATCCAGCCTGCATGGAAAAGCTTCTCCATATTTGATGTGGAAAGCGTTGACAAATATAGTCCAGAGCAAGAGCAACCAAAGGAAGCTGGCGCTCAAGGATAAACTCAGAAACATTAAGATGGAGAAAGGCGACAGTATCACCAAGTACCTCACGAAGTTCACTCAATGCAGAGATGAGCTGGGAAGTGTGGGGGTGACTGTCGATGAAGAGGACTTGGTGGACCTGGCTCTCCTTGGTCTTCCGAAGGCTTGGCATTCCTATCAGGACTCTGTCAATGGTCGGGAGAAGTTGCCGGGATGGGAGCGACTTTGGGTGGATCTCATGCAAGAGGAGATAAGGAGGACTACCAGGGACGGATCTTCATCAAAGGTATCTGATGAAGAAAATTGCGCTTTGGCTACCAAAGCAAAGAAGGGGAAGAGCAAGAAAGCTTCTCAGTCTGGTGCGAAAGACAAGAAGCAAGACATGTCCAAGGTGAAGTGTTTTCACTGTCACCAGCATGGACACTATGCCACAAATTGTCCGCAGAAGAAGAAAAATAAGAAGGTTGCTGGATCTGCAGCGGGAGAGGCATTGGCCTCCCAGTTCGAACTGGATTTTTCACTGATCGCATGCTTGGTCTCAATTGTGATGGGATCAGTATGGTTCTTGGACAGTGGTGCGTCATTTCACATGACAGGAGATCGGGGTCTGTTTTCAGATCTGGAGGAAAAAGATCTTGGAGTGCACATCGAGATGGGCGATGATGGTAGATACAGTGCGACCGGTATCGGCACCATTTCCTTTGAGAGGGAGTCTGGTAAACCCTTCATATTGAGGGAAGTATTGCATGTTCCAGGATTGATGAAGAATCTGATCTCTGTGGCGATGTTGGAAGACAAGGGGTATGATGTGGTCTTCAACGAAGGAAAGGCTTTCCTGCGCAGTAAGACAACTGGAGAGACCCGGAAGATAGGGGTTCGAGTCAAGAACCTTTATCAGTTGCAAGTAGATGGCTGCGCAGCAATGGCATGCAAGGCGGAAGCAGTGGTAAGCTGGGATGATGATGGCGAGCTGTGGCACAGGAGATTGGGCCACCTTCACCATGGCGCTTTGAAGATACTGCAGCAGATTTCTACTGGGCTTCCTAAGGGCACTCTTGCGCAGTCAGATCAGTGCAAGGGGTGTACCTTGGGAAAATTTGTGAAAGCCACCTTTCACGAGAAGGATAGTCGCGCCACGACGATCCTTGAGAGAATTCACACAGACGTGTGTGGACCTTTCTCAGTAGCTTCGAAAGCAAAGCACAGGTACTATGTGATCTTTGTTGATGATTTTTCTCGGAAGTGCTGGATCTTCTTCATGCAGAAGAAGAGCGAGACATACTCAAAGTTCTGTGAGTTCAAGGCACTGGTTGAGAAGGAATCGGGGAAGCATGTGAAGGCTCTTAGGAGCGACAATGGTGGTGAATTCATCTCTACCGAATTCAAGGACTTTTGCAGCGCAGAAGGAATTCGGAGAGAGCTCATAGCACCTCATAACCCGCGTGAATGGGGTCGCCGAGGGGAAGAATAGAAATCGACAGGGTGCTGCACCCAGCGATGTTGCATGATCGGTGGCCTACCTTCACTTGTGGGTCGAGGCATGAAACATCGTTAGGCTATTGCAGCAAGAATCGTTGTGTAGAAATGAAAATTGGCATGGCACACCCTAGGTGAGTGCATTTTCCGGGCAAGAGGCCTGACATTTATCATTTGAGGATTTTTGGCTCACCTGTCTACATGCATGTGACGAAGGATGCCAGAAAGAAGCTGGATCCGACCGCAGAGGTTGGAATATTTGTGGGGTACACTGATACACCTCACAACTATCGTGTGTATTTTCCGCGCTCACAAGACTCTGCTTGTATGATATCAATTAAGAGGAGAAAGCCATGCAGTGTTCGCTTGAGAGGGAGCCACACCTGCATGCGTACAAGCAGCTATTAGTTCCTAAGGAGGAGCTTCCTGGAGGCATCAGCCACAAGAGGAAGTTCATGGAGGAAGAGACTTGTCAAGGCAACAAGCCAACCATCGCCAGTGCAAGGGACCTATGCACAGAGCCGAGTGGTCGTTCAAGATGCAAGAGAGAGAGGGTTGGTAGGACCACCTAGCGCACAACACACAGATAGAGACAGTCACCAGACCGGTACACGGGATACATGGCTCTTGTGAGCAAATGTGTCGTGACAGAGCCATCCTATTTCGAGGAAGCTGTGGAGGAACCAGCATGGGTAGATTCCATGGTGGAAGAGTATGATTCGATTGTCAGAAACAATGCATGGGAGATTGTCCCGCGACCGGAGGGGAAATCAGTGGTGGGTTCGCGATGGATCTACAAAGTGAAGCAGGCGACTGACGGGAGTGTGGAGAATTACAAGGCAAGATTTTTTGCCTGTGGCTTCTCACAGATCGAGGGGATCGATTATGAGGAGACTTTTGCACCTGTCGCAAGGTACTCTTCCATACGGATGATCCTAGCTCTCTCAGCGCAGATGGGGTGGCACATCCATCAGATGGATGTGAAGACTGCGTTCCTCAACGGAGTCATTGAGGAGGAGGTGTACATAGAGCAGCCTGAAGGTTTCGAGATCTTCAGCAGTGAGTCGCATGTTTTCCGACTCAAGAGAGCATTGTACGGGCTGAAGCGAGCACCTCGTGCTTGGTACACACGGATAGACAGTTATTTCACCGGACTTGGATTCTCCAAGAGAGAGGTGGATCCTAACCTGTACCAGATTGTGGTGGAGGGGAAGTTGCTGATCATTGTGTTCGGAAAAATACTGAGAGGGGGGGGTGAATCAGTATTTACTTCATATTCAAAAATTTTGCTTTTTCTTGCTTCTAAAACCCATATGCTACTTTCCTGATGCAGACTCGCATATATACGCGGATACCCTTTATTAAACTTGCGTATACACAGAGAACTAATTATGTCATTAATTCTTCACTTAAATCATTCCATCATTTATTCATCAGATGTTCAATAAAAGTAAACATGTGCAGTAAGAACAGAATAAACCATCACACAAAGCATCACACATGAACACCAGGATTTTTAGGTGGAAACACAAGTCGGGAGAAAACCACCGCTGCAGTTGCTCAGCCTTCAATATTTTATTATAGAGAAAACATCTTACAACATATGTGCTGGTGTAGACTCCTACCAGCACGCAGGCACCCACCTGCGCTCGTTTACCAGCCTCTCCTGGAAGGGAGCTTCAACCCCCTGACTCATTTACCAGCCTCTCCTGGAAGGGAGCAACGACCCCCCGATCTCGTTTACCAGCCTCACCTGGAAGGGAGCTACAACCCCCTGACTGAGGGCTACAACCCTCAGCACCACCTTGGACCACGTTTCAACAATTGTCACACTAGATCCAACAACTTCAAAATAACACAACTTGTAGGCCACATATTTAAGCTCCATATTTTCAACCAAACTGAACCCTCTTCACATATTTAAGCTCCATCATTCAACCAAACTGAAACAGACAACTCAGAACAGTAGAATACAGATAGCAGCAGCACATCAGAACAGATCAGACATTTCTTACCACAGACTTCAGCAAACCCTAGTTTGCATATGCGCTTTCCTTTCACTGATGTCGCGTATATATGTGCTTCCGTTCACATAAAACATCGTATACATCTGTACATATTACGGATTCAATTTCATTGCGCATACGCGCTTTCTCTTCAGTGAAGCCGCGTATATACGCGCTTCCTATTCTGCGAACTAGCGTATGATTCTTCAACCATTTCAGAGCTGCATACTTCTTTAGATCAGATATTCAGTTCAGATTCAACCCTTTACTTCAGACAAATGTTCGCCTCATCATAGATCTAATCACTCCATAAACAGATCTAGCAAATACAGATACATTTCAGATCTAGATCCCCTTCTTCATCATTGGTGCATCATACATTTAGATCTATCATTCAAGCCTTTACCCTTTCCATACAGATATACTTCACAGAGAAGTATTTATTCAAGCTCAGACATCTTGCACCCACACTTATGATTTGCACAATGAGTTTCTTCTCCTTATATAGGTTTACCCTTTTTCAATACCATGAGCCAAAACCACATTACTTCCGATGGTATTCCTGGACGGGGTCATTTAGACAAATCATTACCCAATACAATGGGTCAATACCATGGTAATTACCCCTGGTTTTTCACTTTATGAGCGCTTTTGCCCATACGCGACTTGGCACGTTCTTTCCCGCGTGCATACGCGACTTCCCCTAGACATATCCGCATATTCCTTGAAACATACTCTTTTCATCATATATTTATCACATGCGGAATTCCTTTCTTCATTGCCTTCTGTACTCACTGTAGATACATCAGTTTTAGTTCATCAAGACATATTCTATCAAGCACAACTTCATCTAGTAAGTTGCCATTATCTTCATCAAATGGGTTACCATTCAAGGACAACACTCAGCATCAAACATCATTTTATATCAGGTTTACATCATTTACCAAGTCCATCAGATCAATAATAACTTCATCAGGTGGTTTGCCATCAAGGACAACACATGTCAACAGTCTCATGTCTTCATCTTCATTCAGTGGGTTGCCATCAAGGACAACACTCTGCATCATATTGCCAACAATATCCCCCTTTGGACTTTATGGCAACCACGATGGTGTTTGATCACCACAACAGATAGGTACATTAAGAATACAATGACACCATGTCACTCTCCCCATTCTTTAACATCATTATCTTCATTCAAACACCATGTCACTCTCCCCCTTTGACATCAAGGGCAAAGGGTGGATCAAAACCAACATATTCTCCCCCTTTTCTCCTCATGTGGAAGAAGCGTTCTGTAGATTTGATATATACTGAAGTGACCAAGCTCCCCCTGAGTTCATGCTGAATCTTCAAGCAAATTTTCAATGAAGTACATGACTCTATGAACTTCCTATCACCAAAGACTCATACTTACATCAAATATCCAACCAAGTGGATTTACATATGAGACTCAAGTACCCAACCAAGTGGGTTTACACATTTCAACTTCAGCTACCCAACCAAGTGGGTTTACAAAATTTGACTCAGCTACCCAACCAAGTGGGTTTACAAAGTTGACAAGTCCTTTACATGACTGAATATTACAATTTTACATCATGGGTCTCAACAAGACCTTTTCATCAAAATACAAATATGACCATTTATGACCAACACCAGAAAGTCCTCAAGAAAGAGAACATATTTCAGAACCATCATAATGCCAACAATGAATTATACTCAGCAAAGCTAATGCTCCCCCTGAATCTGTGCATCCAAGCATCCTTTCCATATGACTAAGGCTCCCCCTTAGTTTGTGCATCCTGAACACTTTCACCAACAAATCATCAAGGCATCTTTATCAAAAACTTGAGAAATAGAATTATGAGAACTGGAACACCACCAGAGATACCAAACAGTATCAGAGATACCAAGCAGCACTGCAGCTGTGCTGAAGAGAGCTGAATCCAAGTAGAAATTTGTCAGCAATCAGACATATGCGGTTTTCTGTGGATGAAATCGCGTATATACGCGACTGTGTTTCAAGAAATCCGCGTATCCAATACCATCTTCTATATTTTAACCAGATCTGATCCTCTGTGAGAAAAAGACAGTGTTGAACTTATTTCTGAGATATTTGAATGCTTTCCTGGACTACAGATAGATAGACCAGTGTAGTTGTGTCTTCAAGCGTCATCCAATGGTTGTAGCATAAGCACATTAGTAACCAAGCCTTCAGATTCTTTGCAGCATCAATACATTCTTTCCAAGAGAGATTATCATACCAGAACAACATCTTCAAATATGTGTCAATCATCCATGTGGTCCTATATCACCATGATCTTTAAGATTTAACATCAAGTAACATATGTAGGCAAAAGATCTCAACCATCGTAACAAAATCTGCATGATCTATTCTTATTTCTGAATCAAACGACATCCAACTCATCCATGTGTGAGCACAAAAGATACTTATCAGCAACCAGAGCTCAAAATCTCATCATAATAAACCATGTACCAAGTCATCATCATTTGAGCATGAGTATCACAAAAACCAAGCTATAAGCAGTCATATGCAAACAATGCAATCATTAGCATTCAACCTGCTGCTCCCCCTGAACCAGTGCTCCTTCTTAACTTGTGCAACCTGAATACGTTCATCAGCAAGTCATCAGCAACAATCTCTGCATGAACTATCCTTATCTCCGAATTATAAGACTTTCATCTCAATCAATGAATACTCTTCATCAAAAAGCAAACAGGACTCATCCACAATCTTCAATCATAAGAAACCATGTATCATATCATCATTATTTAGAACTGAGAAACTAAGCTGATATTGAGTCAATAATATAGTTATTAACAGTCAGACTGATGCTCACCCTGAACCTCTGCTCCAGATCTTCAGCTATCATATAAATTCTCTTATCATCAATGCATACGCAACTGTGTCTGTTGGAACTCACGTGTATACGCGGCTTTTGTTAATAGAACCTGCGTATAGAAATTTTCACATTCCTTCATCTCCCCCTAAACTTGTACTTCCTGTACCTTTCTTCTTCATATCAGATGCTCTGTTAGAAATACATATAACCAGAATAATCAAATCAATCATGAGAGACATCATACATTGCTCCCCCTGTGACGATACATTACTAAATCTCATAATGTATCCCACATCATTCCTACAGTCAATCAGAGAAGTAAGCTTCAGAAGCGGATGACTGCAGTAGGGTCAAAATTCCCTACGTTTCTGATCAGTCCTCCATCTTTTTCAGATTTGTTTGAACTTTCTATTTGTGTGCCGGAAGTTATCCAATTTCTCATATCTGTTCAACCTGCATTCTTTTTCTACATGTCCATACTTGTTACAAGAATAACATCTCATGTGTCCAGAGAAATAAGCATAAGAATCATAATGAGTATTTCTAATCTTCCTCCTTTTACAATCAACTGCTTTATGTCCATACTTGTTACATGAAAAACAATATCCCTTGAAGAAACCAGAGTACCTTTCTATGTAGGAACTGTTTGCTTGAGGCTGAAATGATCTGCTCCTGCAATTTGCTGCAACATGCCCATAATCATGACATTTAAAACATTCAACATTATTGACTGATTTCCTTTGAGATTTCATCATTGTTGGTTGAACTTTTGGCTCTTTCAACACTTCAGGTTTTGCATTGACATCCTCTAAATTTTTGGCACTTCCTTGTGAGCTAGATTCTCCTTTGACAGTTTCATGAAAACCAAGACCAAGTTTGATAGCAGGAGACCTTTGATTACTCAGAATATTGTCCAAAATATTAGTACTATCTTGAAACCTCAAAAGTTTAACCTTTTCTTCCAATTTACCTTTGAGAATGTTTACCTCAACCTCCAAGGCTTGACATTGCTTTGTCATGCTTTCTTCTTTCCTTCTTCCATCTTCTACTTGATCCTTCAGATTTAGAATCTCTTCTTTCAACCAATTCTCGTTTTCTTCACATGTTTGTTGCAGCTCTTCATTCTTCTTATTTGATTTTTTCAGATCTTCTTTGAGAGAGATGATTTCCGCTTCAAGGCCTTCCTTTTCAAATAGTTGTAGAGGTTCCTCATTCTTCTTATTTGATGCTTCAAGATCTGCTTGCAGAGAGATGATTGCAGCTTCAAGTCCTTCATTCTTCTTGCTTGATTTTTCGAGATCTGCATTTAGATTGTTGATTTCTGCTTCTAGTTCTTTAATTCGATTGGATGCATAAGTATGAAACCTTTGATACTTATTCACCTGTTCATTCAACATTTCTATTTGTTTTTCCATTTGAGAGATCATCTCTTTGTTGATATTTTATTGCTTCTTAGATGAACTTTGTAGTTCTTCAACTTTAACCTTGAGAGCTTCTTCTAGATCCACAACTTTACTTTCACTATCTGCACCATTGCTTGCACAAAGAAGATTACAAGGACCCCAATCACTATCAAATTTATCTTCTTCAATTTTTGCTATACAGGTTTTCTGAGACATCTCCTTGCTTTGAGTAGCCTTCTTCTTTTTCTTCTTTGCCATGAGTACTTGTAGAGCTTGGTCAGAATCTTCTAGATCCATACTGTCACTTTCACTATCATAACCTTTGCATATACAGTTAAGTAAAATACAAGAACAACGATTAATACCTGTTTCATCTCCTTCAATTTCTGCTATACATGATTTCTGAGGTATCTGCTTGCTTTGAGTAGCCTTCTTCTTTTGCTTCTTTGCCATGAGCACTTTCAGATCATGTTCAAAATCTTCTTCATCTTCACTGGACACTTCATCATCATCTTCATTTGCATAATAACTCTTCCTGTTTTCAAGTTGTTTCCCTTTACCATGTTTTTCTTTATATGGGAATTTAGCAGCATAGTGACCAACTTTTCCACACTCAAAACATTTGAAGGGAAGCTTACCTTTGAATCTTCCAGTACCTAGTTGGAGTTTTCTCATGAAATTCGCTTCTTCTTCTTCGGATATATAGCTGGATTCTTTGACAACTTCCTTTTCTTTTCCTTTTGCAGATACCTTAAAAGCAGCTTCTCTTAATTGAGAAGGACCTCCTTGTCTCATTTCAAAAGCAGTCAGAATACCATGTAATTGAACAACAGTAAGAGTTTGCAGATCTTGCCTTTCTTCAATAGCGGAAACTTTAGAGTCAAATTTTGAAGTCAAGGATCTTAAGACTTTTTCCACCAAAGTAGTATCAGTTATGGTTTCACCCAAATTTCTCATTCGATTTACAACATCATCTAGACGAAGAAAGAAACTGGCAATACTTTCATCACTATGCATCCTTAAGTTTTCATATTCAATTCTGAGAGTTTGGAGTTTTGCACTTTTTACCTTCGTATCTCCTTCATAGCTCAGAATGATCTTGTCCCATATTTCTTTTGCTGAATGTAGCTGCATTACTTTAGCAAATTCTGATTCAGACATGCTTCCTAATAAGACATTCACTGCTTTGGCATTGATTTCATACTTCTTCCTTTCTGCTGCATCAGTAGGAATACTTGCCGAGTATTGATAACCTTCTTCCACGATTGCCCATACATCTGCACCAAGACTTTGCATATATGCTTTTGTTCGTACCTTCCAGAATATCAGATTGCTTCCATTGAATAGAGGTGGCTTTATAGACATTACTCCTTCTTGACTTCCCATTGCGACGGATCTCCTTTAAGCGATCAAGCTTCTGCACAAGGACCCGCTCCGATACCAATTGTTGGGAAAAATACTGAGAGGGGGGGGTGAATCAGTATTTACTGCATAATCAAATCTTTTTACTTTTTCATTCCTTAAAACCCATACGCTACTTTCCTTCAGTAAACTAGCGTATATACGTGGATCCCCTTTATGAAACTCGCGTATACACAGAGATCTAGATATGTCATTAAACTTCACTTAAATCATTCCATCATTTATTCATCAGATATTCAATAAGCAGTAAACATGTGCAGTAAGAACAGAATAAACCATCACACAAAGCATCACACATGAACACCAGGATTTTTAGGTGGAAACCCAAGTCGGGAGAAAACCACCGCTGCAGTTGCTCAGCCTTCAATATTTTATTATAGAGAAAACATCTTACAACATATGTGCTGGTGCAGACTCCTACCAGCACGTAGGCACCCACCTGCGCTCGTTTACCAGCCTCTCCTGGAAGGGAGCTTCAACCCCCTGACTCCTTTACCAGCCTCTCCTGGAAGGGAGCAACGACCCCCCGATCTCGTTTACCAGCCTCACCTGGAAGGGAGCTACAACCCCCTGACTGAGGGCTACAACCCTCAGCACCACCTTGGACCATGTTTCAACAATTTTCACACTAGATCCAACAACTTCAAAAGAACACAACTTGTAGGCCACGTTTCATCATATTTTCAGACTGAACCCTCTTCACATATTTAAGCTCCATCATTCAACCAAACTGAAACAGAAAACTCAGAACAGTAGAATATAGATAGCAGCAGCACATCAGAATAGATCAAACATTTCTTACCACAGACTTCAGCAAACCCTAGTTTTCATACGCGCTTTCCTTTCACTGATGTCACGTATATACACGCTTCCGTTCACATAAACCAGCGTATACATCTGTACATATTACAGATTCAATTTCATTGCGCATACGCGCTTTCTCTTCAGCGAAGCCGCGTATATACGCGCTTCCTATTCTGCAAACTAGCGTATGATTCTTCAACCATTTCAGAGCTGCATACTTCTTTAGATCAGATATTCAGTTCAGATTCAACCCTTTACTTCAGACAGATGTTCGCCTCATCACAGATCTAATCACTCCATAAACAAATCTAGCAAATACAGATACATTTCAGATCTAGATCCCCTTCTTCATCATTGGTGCATCATACATTTAGATCTATCATTCAAGCCTTTACCCTTTCCATACAGATATACTTCACAGAGAAGTATTTATTCAAGCTCAGACATCTTGCACCCACACTTATGATTTGCACAATGAGTTTCTTCTCCTTATATAGGTTTACCCTTTTTCAATACCATGAGCCAAAACCACATTACTTCCGATGGTATTCCTGGACGGGGTCATTTAGACGAATCATTACCCAATACAATGGGTCAATACCATGGTAATTACCCCTGGTTTTTCACTTTATGAGCGCTTTTGCCCATACGCGACTTGGCACGTTCTTTCCCGCGTGCATACGCGACTTCCCCTAGACATATCCGCGTATTCCTTGAAACATACTCTTTTCATCATATATTTAGCACATGCGGAATTCCTTTCTTCATTGCCTTCTGTACTCACTGTAGATACATCAGTTTTAGTTCATCAAGACATATTCTATCAAGCACAACTTCATCTAGTAAGTTGCCATTATCTTCATCAAATGGGTTACCATTCAAGGACAACACTCAGCATCAAACATCATTTTATATCAGGTTTACATCATTTACCAAGTCCATCAGATCAATAATAACTTCATCAGGTGGTTTGCCATCAAGGACAACACATGTCAACAGTCTCATGTCTTCATCTTCATTCAGTGGGTTGCCATCAAGGACAACACTCTGCATCATATTGCCAACACATTGTACTGTATGTAGATGATCTGATTTTGACGGGTGATGAGTTGTTGATACTTTCATGCAAGGAGGATCTTGCTAGAGAGTTTGAGATGAAGGACTTGGGCCTCCTTCATTATTTCGGGATGTTTCCATTGCGCCGCAATGTAGGATTTGATGAGCCAGGTGTATGCTCCGGAGATTCTGGAGAGGTTCAAAATGCATGGCTGCAAGCCTTTTGACACTCCTCTTCCTGGTGGTTGGAGGAAGGAGGATGCTACTTCAGCGGAGGTAGTGGATGCCACTGTCTATCGACAGTTGGTGGGGTCGCTTATGTATCCGGTCAATACACGACCCGATATATGCTATGTTGTTAACCAGCTTTCGCAAGCTATGGTTAAGCCTACCAAGCTCTTCTGGAAGGCAGGCAAGCATGTATTGCGTTATCTTAGTGGCACATCGGGATATGGTCTATGGTACAGACAGGAGGATGGAGCGAAGCTTAGCGGCTTCACTGATGCAGATTGGGCAGGGAGCCCAACGGACCGAAAGAGCACATCTGGAGGAGTTTTCAGTATCGGGTCGACAGCAGTTTCCTGGTACAGCAGGAAGCAGAGATCCGTGGCACTCAGTTCAACAGAGGCCGAGTACATGGCAACAAGCTTGGCTGCATGCGAGGCTATTTGGATGAGGAAGATCCTCGTCGGATTGTTCGGGTCGCACTTGGAGCCTACTGTGATTTATTGTGATAACCATAGTTGCATTAAACTCTCGGCTAATCCAGTATTTCATGATATATCCAAACACATCGACATCAGGTACCATCATATCAGAGATTGTGTGCAGCAGAGAATCATGTTACTTTCATATGTTCCCACGGAGGATCAGGATGCTGACATCCTGACGAAGGCGCTCACCAGGAGCAAGTTCGAATTCCACAAAGGCAGGATAGGGGTTGCAGATAATCCATATCTTGTTGAGAGGGAGTGTTGAAAATGCAACAAGATGATGGAGCTTAGTGAAATGAAGTCGCCTTCACTAAGTGGGCCCGCAGGCTATTTTTGGCGCAAAGTCTATTTTTAGACTATGTCTATTTTTAGACATATGGAGCATGGTCTAGGAGTTGCGGTATGCTATTACTGGATGATTGGTCGAGTTGTTAAAAATATATGGACCTCTATTTTTAGACATACAGGTCGAATTCTATTTTTAGACTGCATGTCTAAAAATAGGTCAGTCAAATATTATTAGCCCTTAATAATATTTGGACTATAAACTTCAGTTTATCCTCTTGCAGCACTTCAGTTGGAACTATGGATGTGGCCCATGCACCTGACAGAAGGAATTACGCTATTCCTAGGGGTTTGGTGAGCTCATGCATGGTTGACTTCAGTTAGAACTCAAGTGGCGGAGTTTGGTGCAGTTGATGAGACAGTTGGTGGAGTTGTGTTCTGTTTAACTTAGTTGAACTAGTTGTATTTAGTTTAACTAGCTAATACACTAGAGATGAGTGGAGTGAATTAAATATTATTTAATTCACTAATTATTAACTCATTATTCAACTCAAGAACACATCAATTTACTACAGTGCATGGACAGTTCAGTGAAGACCAGTGGAAGAGGTAGATGAAAGGGTGAGTTTGCTATTAGTTGCGACATTAGTTGTGCATGAGATTTGCACAAGCATTGGAGGAGATTGCCCATGAGGATTGTGCAGTTGAAGCCAAGGAGATTCGAACTTGGATCTCTCATTGAACCAACTTGGATTGCGCAGTAGAGGCAGGCAATTAGTGGATGAGTTTTGAACCTGTGACTTGTTCAAAACCGAGCTAGTTTGTGTGTAACTTTTGGAGACAGTACTGAGTACTTGTGAGGAGTATTGTACTGAGATTGTTACATGTTCTCTTCCATTATAATATACAAAATAGCTGGGGGTTTTCAGCTATAAGCTTTCCCCATTACATATTGTGTTTATGTGTGCATGCGACTGTTTCTATTTCCGCAAATTGATGATCAATTGTAGAAGAGGTTATGTGTTATGCATGAATTCGAATTAATGTGTGACCAGGATAATCTCAGTGGATAAATATTCATTATTCAGCAAATTTCTACAATGATAGGTGGTAGCATGCTTCTGGTTCGCAAAAGGGTTTGATTCCTCCTCCACAGCCTTCTCTTCCCACAATTCATATATTAGAGAACCGATATGAAGTGGGCAAGGTTCTCGATGAGGATCAGTTGAAACAAAGACAAGTTAAATCCATCCTTAATAAATTAACCCCCCAAAAATTTGAGAAACTTTTTGAACAGGTCAAAGAAGTGAACATTGACACTACATCATGTCTGCATGCTATAATATCTAAAATATTTGGCAAAGCCTTGATACTGCTAGCTTTTTGTGAAATGCATGCAAAATTCTATTTTTAGCTTGCTGCAGAAATACCAGAATTTTATGAAGATAATGAGAAGGATGTTTTCAAGCGAGTTATTTTGAACAAATGTTTCGAAGAATTTGAAAAATATGAAAGAGAAGAGGTAGAGGCTAAGAAAGCATAAGAGCATGGTGAAAAAATCCTTTCAGCAGAAGAAATATGGGAGAATAAGGTTGCAACACGATGGCGAATGCTAGGAAATATAAGGTTTATTGGTGATATTTATAAAGAAAGTATGCTGACCAAAAGAATTATGCATGCATGCATCAAGAAATTAATTGGTGAATTTTAGCATCTAGAGGAGGAAAATGTTGAAGCTTTGTGCAAACTAATGAGCACTATTGGTCATATTATTGACCATTCAAAGGCCAAGGAACATATTGATGCTTACTTTGATAGGATGAAAGAAATGTCCAATAACCAAGGGCTTCCTCTAGGTTGAAGTTCATGTTGAAGGATATGATTGATCCGAGGAGGAATGGATGGTAACAAAGGAAGAAATTTGAGGGCCCCAAGGAAATAGAAGAAGTACATTGGGATGTTGTGCAAGAACTACATGGACAGGGAGGCCGCTCTCGAGGTACCAATATGGGACATTTAGGTCGAAGACTTGTGACACCACTTGATCATGGTGTGAGAGGACCTGCGACGCCACCTTACATGGAAGGTGCACAGATGGGTTCACTTCCACATATGGGTGGGATTAAAGGGCCACAACCCCATACGGGACCATGTGACCATGGATTCACCAGTCAAGATGCTCGGATTATGGATAGGGCTGGATTTGAAAATTATTTTATGCCAAGCCCTTCAACACAGAGAGCTTATGATGATGGCCACTTGACTCTTGGTCCTAAGGGAGGTCTTTGAAAGGGAATAAGAGATAGGGATTAGCCTCTTCCCTATGCTAAGATTTCTCTAGCATATATTACAGCATTGACATCCTGAGTAATATACGAACATGTGCAAGTCCGATTTCAGGTTGCAGTTCTGACCAGATGCCAGTTATTATGAGAGATGAAATTTTGACAAGGACTTATGCTACAGAAAAACCTTTTTTTGCAAAATCATGTGTCCAGAAAATAAATGATTTGGACAATGACATAAGAGAGTTTAATAATTCATACTCATCTCGTGACAAAGGTGGGAAGATCGTAAATGTTGAATTTCAACTGTAAGAACATTCTTCTCAAAGAAATTTGAGTTCAAAAATCATTGAGGTTCAACTTAGGAAAAAGGATGAAATGGAAATCAAATAATATTACAGGTGGATTTCTTTACAAAGGTTCCATGCATTTTCATTATTTCTTTTAGAGAAGTCGATAAGTTTCCTAGAATTTTTCTTAATTTTGCATGACATACCATCTAGTGTGAGAGATTTGAAGGAGGCAACTTTTTGTGTAGATGACCTTAAAGAACCATTGTTCCATTCAATTATGGTTTCGATTTGGTTATTAGATTCTTTTTTTAGGGAAGATGTTGAAATTGATCTTTTGGGGAATCTACTTACACATTTATGCAAGTTAGAGCCTTTCTTGATAAATCAAGGACAACTTACTAAAGGGTAATGTGAAATTTTTCGTTTTTTCTTATTCAAGTTTGAATTTATTTCAGGACTGCTACAGTCTATGGTCATTTGCGATTATGAATTATAACTGTTGGGTGTGGAGCCTGATTATCTTGTTTATTTTGTATCGCAGCGTTGGACCACTATACCTTAATGGGGTGGAAACGCCACCTATAATTAAACGCGGCCTGGGGGTCCAGGGGGGGCGCCTGTGACTTTATGGAGCCCCCCCCAGCGGGGGATTTCGGGGGTAGTGCCCCCAACCTAAAAACATATGTAAAATTTACTTGTAAAAGTATAGTAATTTCTAGTCAGTCTCGGCCGTTCATTAGGCAGATGATCTGACGGTAGAAGTTATGTTTAGTTTATGATTTTTTCCCCTAGAAGGAAACCCCTCACTTTGTATGAGGGTATTTTATTACGGCTATGTATTGTATGTGTATTCTCAGAGCGAGAAACAGATAGGGAGACTGTGAGAGAGAACAGAGGAAATTACAGTGGATATGTTGTAGGTTAATGTGTCTCTTCATTTTAATCGATAATATAAAGGAAGGACTGGTCGTTCAGGGTGGACGTATCCCAAACTGGGTGAACCACGTATATCTGTGTCTCTCTTTTTTTATGTGTTTTGTGTTCTTGTGTTTTCCGCATATTTTATGTGTTGCATTGCTCTGTAATATATAATTTTATAACAATAACTATATATAATTTTCATGTTTCTTGGTTGAAGAATGTACTATTTTCATTTGAGGATGCTACTATTTATATGCCCAAGGCTCCTGATTTCCTTGGTCATGTAGGGTCAAAATCCACTAAGTTGATTCCATGTCATTAGAACAATTTTGCATCCTTCTTGGGAAACAAATCCATTACGGAATAGGAGTTTCCCAAGAAGGAACTTTTAACATGAAACCAGAAAATTTTAAGCAATGTTAGTTTGTCTTTCCAAGGCATATGATAGAGAAAATTGGCTTTATTTAGGCTACTCAACCAGATAGGGTTCGATGTACAACTGGTTAACTAGATAATTAATTTTCTTTCCTCAATATATGTGCAATTATAATTAATGGCTCAGCCTATTTTTCTATCATGTCTACAAGAGACCTTCGATAGGTATGAATAATGGCTCCTCTGCCATCTTTTACTGTAGAGTAGGTGGTCTCAACAGATTTATAATAGAGTCAAAAATAACTATAAGTTTGACAACTATACAAATAGGATTTTCCCTAAGCTTGACAGATTTACTCTTTGTTGATTATGTTTTTCTTTTTGGTGATATGACCAAGGTAGATTTAATAATGCTAAAGGAACCCACCCTTGAACAACTGAAATTCCTACCTTAAAAACTACCAACAACTGAGGAGCTACAAGGATCAACACCATCTTTGATTTGAACCTAAATAGTCTTATTATCTCTAAGTATTTCCCGAATCGCAATTACCAGTAGATCCTCCTCATGGATTATTTCTCTCATTCAATTTATTAGTAAAATCCAAAAAATTTATCCCTACATTTGAATCTTAGGAAAACAAACATATAATTGTTATCATTTAAATTATCCATATCTCTTGGAGCCCAAAAATCCATTTGATTTGGATAAGCTTTGTTTATAACCTCAAAAGAAACCCTATTATAAGCTGAACGACCATTATTTCCTCTTGAGTCTTGACAAAGTATGATGGAATGAAATTGAGTGAAGACCAGATCTAGGTTCACCATGTCAGAACCTAGGTTCATTGAGATGGCGACCTTGGTTTGAAGATATCCACCACACAAATTAGGACCACCCATACTTATTGTTGCCATCTCTCTTTCATCATCAAAACTAACATATTAAGGACCTATAACCCATGGAGGCCATGCTAGTTATTGAAATGTAATTTATTAGAATACATGCCATTTCTTATTATGATATTTACCACATCAAAAAATGGAACCATTCACATCATTTTGAATAAGTATACAAATTAGGTCAACATAGTTTTTTTCACATTTACGACTTCCCTCACATTTGTTGGTTCTTGAAGATGGAGCACTTTCATAACCAAAATATGTAAAGTCAAATAACAAAAATGGCCCACTCTCTTTTCATTTTCTAATATTATAATGAAGTTTTATTAGAGACACTATTTCTTTATTTGTTTTGGTTAGAAAAGGGTTTGCTCTTTCTTTTATGCGACTTTCAATTTATCATATGTAGCATGTTGAGAAATGGGAAAGAATAATGTGTAACATTTATCTTGCAAAAATTGATGCTGAATGAAAGGATAAATAGTTTAAGCAAACTACAATTCACTTTGGTAAAGGTAGAGGAACATCTTAAAATACTGCTTAAGAATACACCATATACAAAGTTTGACCATAAGTAATATATGCATTTTTCTTTTGTACATATGTTATTTTCTCTACCCAAGATATCACAACAAGAAAAATATTGATATTGTAAAAATTGTTTGAGCACCTCATTGAGGTCGATTTTTCTGGTGTCATGTTTGATTGATACTTTCTCATATGTCAGGAAGGCTTTAAATATGAATTAATATGTTCATGAAAGAAATCAGATTCAAAATTTATACATATAAAAGATAAAAACAAATGTCAATGTATTCGTTTGATTGTTACTTGACTCTGTTGTGGGAAGGTTACAGGAAATGTGATTGGAAAAAGGATGGGGAGGTGATGCATATCATGTCTTGGATATGGTTCATTCGTTGTTAGAGATCGCTTAGACACCTAAGCCATCAACTTTGGAAATGTTTCTAGTGGGGATTCCTATGGTTTTTAATGTTGTGATTATTTCACCTCATGGTTATTTTGGGCAAGAAAATGTCTTACGAATGTCAGACATGACATCGGTGGACAGATGAACAATTTTTTTATAATTGTGATATCCATTCCATGATATCCTCTCTTTATTGTTTGATTGTAATTTGGATGTTTCTTTTGATTTTTTATTATTATTTTAACTATGAAATTGAAAATACTTAGTACCATGTCCATTTATACAACAACCGAAGCTTGAAGATGAAATTAGTATTACACTATATTGATCGGAGTTTTGATAGATATTTTGTGTTAAAATATTTTCATGACTATTACAAAAATTTACTTTCATGTTGTTATTTGAGTAATCGTTGTTTATATACTTGACTAAGTTCATGCGTTAGAAAATGAAATGTTGTTGTGAATAAAATGACAAGGATTAAACATAACACCTTAGATTATTTGTTTTCACAAGTTATCTATAACTTGAGCTTTTTAGCATATAACTTAGTTGACATGATTTTTCTTAATCTTTCCTTGGAAGTTGAATACTAAGTTACTAAGGTGTTCTTTTCTATATATGGTGATATTTCATTTTCTTTGTTTATATAGGTTATCTAGACACAAAATAGTGACAATTATTTCCCCAATGAGGAAAATTTGTTCGAGTTTCTTACTTGTATGGGGAAAAATGGCTTTGACATTGCTGATCTTGAGGTATATTTCGTATAAACTATTTACAGTCTAATTTATTTTATATTCTAGTGTTCACTGTCTTTCATGTTTTACACTCTGCATTTTATCTTTTTTTTTTTCATAAAATGTACTCATTATTGATGCTAAGAAGCATGAATTGAAAAAAGATGGGAGAAATAACATTGGAGTGATAAATGCAAAAAGAGAGAGAGAGAAGAACTGGTCTAGTGATACTATTAGAGCCAATATCCCTCATAAGACACACATATAAAGACTGATGGTCAAGCCTTCAGAGTTGGTGAATTCACCTGCAGTTCCTTGAAAACACAACGATAATGTTTTGAAGTGATGAAACACCATTTCATGTGTAAATTGTATTCCAAACAATATTAAGTTGGAAATTAATATTGTAATACTTTAACATTTCATATAATATAATTTATGTGGTTGAAATGATTTATAGTTGCACTTGATAGTGTTTAATATAGTAATTAAAATATGCGGCTTTGTGTTTTCCTATTAGATGAACATGCACATTGTATGAGATTTTTTAAATCATACAAATTAATTTATCTTGATTAACAATGAACAAAAAATCAATTTAAAACTGCTAAATTAGTATTTTATATTGATTAATGATGAACAAAAATAAAATGAATATACAATGAAATTATTCATTTATAATGATTATTAATGAAAGTAAATGAAATGAATATAAACTACTAAATTAGTCGTTTATATAACGAATAAATGGCTACTGTAAATGACAAATTTATGACTACAAATGACAACTAAGTTTCGCATATATACGAATATTAGTAGCTAATTTACAATTTCTTATAACAAGACTAAAATTTATTCATATTTCTTCTGTCATCAATTGGTTCGAAACGATGACTAAAATTTGCATATATATGACTATTAGTAGCTAATTTATAGTATCTTATAACACGACCAACATTTTGGTCATATTGTTTTGGTCATTAATTGGTTTTCTCGGGTGATCATATAGTAATATATTTTGTTGTATATATGGCCACTAATTGTGACAATTAATGACCAAATCATAGATTAAATCAATGATTAAATCAATGACCAAATCAATGACCAAATAAATGACCAAATAAATGACTAAATGAATGATCAAATCAATGACTAAATTAATGACCAAATATACAAATAGACAACAAAATTGAGATAACCAATTAATGACTAAGCTAAAAACGACCAAAAGTTGGTCACGCTCTAAGATATTGTAAATTAGCTACTATTGGTCACTGATTGAAAAATAATCATTTATATGCAAATTTTAGTCGTTTTTTAGTAACTAATTACCCATTTTGTACTAGTGCACATATCAAAATTTACTATTTTGTTAAGTCATCATAGCTTCATCAAGAAGATAGTTAGTCGATCATAGGTATCAATCTTACAACCATACTATCACCATTAAGGTTACCATGCTTCTTACAAGTATTGTCAACATAATTAGGTTTGTGTACATTAACAGCTACCTTATATGTACTAAGAATCAAACTCGGGAATGAATAATTCCATAGTACTAAATCAAGGAATTTTCATACCTTAGGGCTTAGCTTGCCATATCGATATTACAACTAAATCGAAACATAACAATTATACATACCTCGCAATAGTCATATATCTTATAGCCTTTTTCATCTTGCATATGCTCATACTAATTTTCACTTTCTCTCAGAATATATTTACATCAAGTTCCTTTTCAAGCTTCCTCTTTCCTACTCTTTTCGTCCAGCACTTGCTCTCTTTTCCTTCACTTAGCATCATCCAGATGATCCTCAAGTGGGATCTTCTTATCACATATTTATTAGGAAGTTACAAAAATTCAAGTATTCATTCAGGTAGGATAAGTAATAATAAAAACAATTTTTTTTTTAAAAGATTAGTGTCATAGAGAAATAACATAAATCTAGAGGTGATTAGCTCCCTCTTGATACAACCTCCAAGAGTCATTATATCAAGTTTCCTTTAATATTCTTCATCGGTGGTCAAGTACACTTATCATCATAGCATCTCCTAGAGCGAGTCTAGTATACCTAGGGTTATATAGAGTTTGTCGCAAGTGTTGGATCAACTTCTTACTGGTTATTCTATGGTTTCAAGTCCTCAAGACTTTATTATATCCAAGCTCTTCTTCCAAGCACACTTTAGAGGTTTCTTCTGAACCCTAGCCATAAAAACCTAACTTCTCTTTCTATAACAAAGCTTCCTAGATTTTACTTCAAAACCTAGAATGTGTTTATGTATCTACCATTTTCTCTTGCTTCCATATTTGGTTTGTTCACAGGGGTGATCTCAATAACTTTTATTCAGCCCAACTATGATACCATGTTAGTTTTTCTTAAGTTTTCATTGTTATTTGCTTTAATAATTTCCTTACATAATTTACATATTCAATTCACCCAACAATGTTATAAAATTATTTCATCATATTCAATTATATAGAAATAACAATAATGTATTGGAACATAAAGAAACAACATAAAAAAAATATGCACAAATAGAGACACCAAGATTTGGTGAGAGACCACAGAAAACCCCCACATGGGGGAAAAGTCATAAATCAATTCTTATTATTCTAACATATTTCATAAAATATTGATATGAGACACAAATTACATCATCAAAAGATATTTTAAATCATGTTACGTCACCTAGGGCCAATCTAACGTTGCTAAAAACTACGTTTGTGAAAAATATGAGACATATCCAAAGGGGCTACCATCATAAGAAAAATCATTATATGGAGCATTGTCATGCATGCCAAGATCATTGCAATACAAGTATTTGACATATGCATCTAAGGCATCACTTTCATCAATATTCTAGTACAGGTCATCGTATGTTATGGAGATTGTGGTCACATCATTATTGTTGTCATAATGTGACTATCATACAGTCAGTTAGGTCACTGCCTAACTATTCACATTATGAAATATATATATTTAATATAGGAGCAATAGAACTTCCACAGTCACAATTGTCATAGAGGATTGTACCATATAGCTATTTGATGTCCTGGTCATTAACCATAATATATATACCAACACCGCAATTGATACCCATAACTTCACATCTCAAGTCTATGTTGGTGTTGAAACATAACTAGGATCTCAATCCACCATGATATGGAAATCAAATCAAGCATTGTATTGAATCCAAGGTATGCCCATACTTGAGAGCATATACTATGTATTATAGTGTGGTATCACACCACTTTAATGAAATCAACCATACCATACTGAACTGTGAACTAACATACCTTTGCAAGATATCACTATAATGTTATGTGAGAGGAGGCTTTAAACTCCATCTGAGAGGAGATACATCATACTAATACATCATATTGTAATCCCATCTGAGAATATATACCTTAATTTAGTTTCATCCTACTGTAATACCATATGAAACCATTCCATTCGAGATGCCAATAATCATCCATCCGAAAGGGGGTTACTAAAACTAAGGATCCATTCGAACCATACCACCGAAATATCCAATAATAGAGGGTTGTACTTAGAGTATGCTAGGACTAATGCATTATCTAAATTGTGCCATCAAACATGCAATATGAATTGTGACCTAACTATGTTAAATTTCCATTTGAATTGTGATATGTTTATGTGCCATCCGATAGAACCATCCAAAACCTCAAATCCATACAAAGTGTGAGAGATATATAGCCACATGTGAATCATGTAACCATAATGCATGACTTGTAACTATAATTAAAGAGAATTTTAGTCATGCGAGAGTTATTTATAGATGAGAAAGCATTTTGACATCATCTGATATTTCATATCAAATGAAAATTGCAGATCAAACTATGTCATGGAAAGATTGAAGACCACGTGAAGCGAATATTGCAGACCATGTGTAGTATTTCTCAGTTTTCATCATCCAAACTGATAAAATTTAGTGAGTATTTATATTTTTTTCAACGTGTGAAAGACCATATATTTTAGATTTAGGCTGACATGGGAAGTCGTCTTATGATTTTTGAATTTCATATTTAAATAATTCCCTCCAATAGAAGAGGACTTAAATAAAAATTTACTTTTCTTTATTGTATATGACTCACAATAATATTTTCTTTTCCTATTAAAATGTTGGTAGGAGGGCTAGGGAATTCCCTCTAGTTGGTAGATTTAATAATGCCACCACATCATATGCCATGATGGCATGCCCCATTACTAAGACCTGAATGGTGCAACATCTAGCATGATAGAGCCATATGGTCATGTCACATAGATAAGCCATGTCACATGGCACATCAGGTATTTTATCTCTCCCATAGCTCTAATAAATAACCAGATATTGAAAAATTCATGCTACTATTAACTAACAGGCTTTCCAAATTCTATCTATATCAATGGATTTGCAATGAGGGTGATGATAGTAGTACCAAAATATAACACTCAACATCTTGATATGTTGATATTTAGATAGCTAGTGACATTAATCCCCTTCTATCTCTAGTTAACCATGTCAATGAACCATTTAGAGGATTAATTTGCACAAGAAAATTTCTTCCCATCTGTTAGTTTTTTCCAAAATTGATAATCGAAAACATATGACACAAGGTTTATTGTCAACCCATACATGTGTTAAATTCTCCTCACATTGTAAGTTTATGAAAGGTGTCCTTAAATATTTTCCTGAAACCCAAGACTGCATATCCTGGTACTCTACTATTTCCCCCTCTTTTGGCTAGGATCTCTATCACAATTCCTTATTGGACCATATAACTAGAGGCTAGGGAAAAAGACCTCGAACCCTAAAATTTATAAAAGCTCATGCTCATTACCACTACATTGAATAAACAAAGATGAACGAACAAGGCAGAAAGTAACCTCCATTAACTAACAAATCCATTGAGAAATCACCTTACACATACCCCAAAATACTAACATAACCCAAATATTTTTTCAGCTAATGGGAAATAAATCAACTCATCTCAAATAACTTAGTTTTATACCTATCGATATTGGTGATTGACATGACGATGTGGCTATTTGAGGTATACTAATAGAAAACACCCAAAGTTTAACAACTCAACAACCTTCCTATCAATATTAATCACCTTTCAGCGAGTATTTGGTATCAACTCCCTTACTAGCCCATATGACAAATGGATTTTGCTAAAAGCTATAGACTCCAGCTTTCTAAACATCTTGTATCGATGTCAGTGTAGTTAGTGGAGTGTCTAGAAACTAGGTCATCAATCACTAGGACATCAAAACATTGGCCATTAAGAATTTAGGAAAACAAGCCCTTGGTCGATGATGAATATTTTCCCATTTAATTGAGATTGATTTGATGCCCCATGTACTAGAACACAATAATTTCAATATTTCATCCACATGTGATTCTTATCACGTAAACCCACCAAAAAACACCCTTTTTAAGGTTCATTGAGGTATCCAATGAGATTTTATCTTTTATGACATGCCACAATAATGCATTACAGATGGAAATCCTTACTCTCTTCCCTATATAAACAAGTAATTTGAACCTTTCGTTAAAATCAAGTGAAATGGAAACCCGAAGCCTTGTTTCTATTAATTCATGGCATGTTCCACATTAAGCCATGTTTCTTCACATGCATTAGTTTTTATATCCATGGTAAGGTCATTTCATTTTTTTTTCACTAAGACATAACAAGCACATTTGGGAAGTGAGAAATAACACAAATTAAATCAGTTTTACCAACTTGGGATGTAATCAAGTGATTAGTAAATATTCTTGAGTAAATAATGTACTTTAGATTTATCATGGTAAGGATTACAAAACAAAATTGATCCTAGAATATCGATCTATAGTGTATAAAGTTCCTATTATATGCTTTTGCATTTCATCAATTTATCGTTAAAGTGTCAAATTAGTGTCTATGATACTCCCATTATGTACCTTCATTGATTACAATATTTTTTTGCTCAAGGAACCAAGCCAACACAAATTGAATATGCCCAACCCAAAATCCCTCTTTAGTAAGCTCGTGACAAAATTTAAGTGGTGGAGTTCGTATTCCAAGATAATTAAAAGGAGTCGGATGAAGATGAAAGATAAACATGTCTCCTTGGATTTTTGAATGCTCTATGTGAGATTTTTCACCTCACCTCAAGCCATAATCTCCTATGATACGTCTCTTTCATAAAACAATATACACCTTGTAGTAGTGCATCCAATTATATATAATTTAGGATATATGCCATTGTATATACACCATTTAAACCCAATGGCACATGTCCCAACCTATGAAACATCTTATACACATGTAGGGTGCAATTTTTTTATGATGAAGGAGACTCTACCCTAGAATATGTATGGGTGGATAAGATGAGTCTTCCATAAGAAATTTGATCTAAAAATATGGGACAAAACCCAAATTGGGGAAGAAAAAAAAAGTAAGTCCACGAGTATACCACGGTCAAGACTTAGAAGTGCATGAAAATATAGCTAATAGCCACCAATAAAAGAGTTTATTAATGAACGCACTTCACCAATGTTGTGGAACAAAGAGTTAAACTACCCATTGATGCAACAAAATATGAATTAACAACACATTATACTTGTCACTACCATGACTAATAAACGTAACTAATGTTAACATCGTAGGGAGGGTACATGGATAGTAGGTGAATCTTGAGCACTTGAATTTACGTCGGAAAGGTTATTATTCATATCGACATGTGGGATTTGATCACCAAATCCAGTTTTGTGATTAAAAATTCCCAGATTCGAGGGGTCTGGGATTTTTTTTGTTTGTAATATTATCTATGGGCTTATCTCCATGAATAAAGAATTAGGAAATTATGTATTCAAGGGAATTTAAATTTGTTAGGAAACTACGTATTCAAGGGAATTTAAATTTGTTGTAAGAATTATTTATACTTCATGCTTAATATTCATAATCCAAATTGATGGGAAATATTTTACAATTAATTTGTATTTCTCTCCTGGATTATTTTCTTCAAGAGTTTTGCATGTCAATATGAAAAATTCCTTAACCTTGTTAGCACAACCAATAATAATAAAGCATTATATAAGTGGGAATTAAAGCCTTAAAAGTAGCATCTCTCTGATTAATGAGTATTTGATGATTGGGAAATTTTTTGGTTTGAAATCATTGCTCAACATATTTTCAATTCAACCAACAATATATGAGATAGTTGTATCCACACAATAGGTACATGCATTTGCAAGACAAATTACATGAGCTCCTCTATAAATCAATGATCTCCCTAATTAGTAAGCCACAAGTGAGGCTTTATTACATATAGGAAATATCAAGGGCACAAAAATAGAAGTTATACCTGCATGTATGTGTATGTTGGAAAACTTTTGGGTATGGGCTAGGAGGAAATATATAGGTTGATAACTAAAAACAATCTTGGAGGAAAACCCTAAATGGATCGTAACCATGAACATCTATTCTAATGAGATCTCTACTTACCAAGAATAGATCCTAAGTTGAGATATCGAGATTTGTGACGACTAAAATTTTTTAATACTTTATGTATTGTTGTTTTCCTCATTCCTTGGATTTTCCTCAGAGTATATCAGGAATATTTAAACTAAGATCATATTATTTTTGTGTCAAAAATAGAGAATTTTCTTTACACTACCAGCTAATGTCTTCTTATACTTCATATTTAAAACTAGAAATGCTTGTTCTATGTCAAAATATTTTAACATTGAGAAATATCTATTTGGAAATATGATCCACATCATGTGAGCATATGTAATACGAAGCTTGCATTTGTATTTTCATTATATATAAATCATGTAGATATGAATAATCAATGATTTTCCAGTGAAAAATCTTGGACAAAATTTCAAAGGTTTTTGTAGATACAACATCCAAAATCATCATAGAAAAATAAAATTAAGTAATAAACTACTAATTTTGTTTTGCACCCATTACAACCATCATATTTAAGGACTCGCCATAGATGACAAAAAGCAATGTAGCTAAGCAAATTAGAAATCAATTGAAAAGTTAAAAATTTAAAAACATGGCTCACATGATAATAATCAATTATCGAGCGAAAAAAAATTTCACCTTAAGAAAAAATCCAAAAGATTCATCTAGTTTATTTTTAATGTTAAAGTGAAAAGATAAAGAGATATACTAGGTCTAAATGCACATTTTATTATGTATACTAAGGCCAAATAAATAGTCGAGAAAAAGATAAAAAATAATCAATTGAAAAATTAGCTAAAATGGAATCCAAAACATAACACCATATCTGAAAGGATTATTATCAAAAGAAAAGAAAAGAAAAAGGCAACATTATCGGCTAAGCTTACTCAATAAGAAACTATAATATATGTTGAAGTGATCCCAATAAAATTAAACCAAGAAAATATCACAATGCTTTAAAAGTAGTTTCCAATAGTGTACACGGAATTATAGAAGGGTGAATCTCTAGTTTCAATTAAAATATTTATAAATTGCACGTTTACAAGAATAGGTTGATAAAATAAACAATCTAACTAATAACTACTTAAGTAGTTTTTCTGAAATGGATAAGCTAATAGTTGAAGCCAGATAGTCCATCACACTCTCTCGCACTTAATACTTGACATCCTTGTCGAAACAACCTAAATAACTCCCTTAATGAAAGGCACATTTGATAAAAATGACTGAAAATCACTCAATTACTAAACAACACACATATATTATACACAAATGGTGTATGTGTAAACACACTCACACACAGATTACATTTAGATTACTCTATTAAATAGAGTTTCTGAGATCCAACTTATTCCTAATTTAGAGAGAGAGAGAGGTTGAGAGAATTTCTCAACCATCAAACCAACTTCTCAAATATACAATTTAAGCATTAACTCCAACATCCCCCTTAATGATTACATTACATGAATTTATTGGAATCACTCATAAATAACAAAATAGTCAGTCATTCTTTAGCTTATCAGTAGATGCTCCATCAAGTTGCCTCATAACCCTCGTAAAGGTGTAGTTGGAAAGTTGGATTCCCGAGTTTGCTTCCTCAATACCAAATCAAGGAACTCCCGAAGTCAATTACTGGACATCATCCCAATATATCGCATAACCTCATTAGAATACACTCTACATCTTCAACGAATGAGGGATCCTTCCCTAGATCTGCAATTGCCATACTATCTCGACAACCATCCATATTGAGCCTTACTGCCACCTTCAAACACAATTGATTACATTTTTGCAATAGATGAACTGCTAGTCATTCTATGGACAAGCTCCCATATACTGAGATACATGGGTTCCAACTGTTGTATTCTATTGCTATATAGAAGAGCAGTCTGAATACGGAATGTATCTAGATTCAACTATTTATCTTATTTTGAAAAATTCATCCTCACTTAATTGAAAAAAAAAATTATAATACTCCTAAAATCAAAAAGATTTCAACACCTGGGATTCAACCATAAAAATCAGCCACCAGAAAATGTTTGATTTCATCCTCGTTAATGTTTCTGCTTCCAAGCGTAGTGGCAGGACGACTCTTGACACATTCCAAGAGTTTGTTCTCACGATACAACTTCCACATTTGCCATACATCTTAATGATTTTAGTATCCACCAAGACATCAGGCCTAAATCCACTTCCAACCATGTGTTCATGCACCTTCCTACCCTCTTCCAGCGCTTTCGAATCCACGCAACAATGCAGAATGCAAACATAGCTGATGGAATCCATAGGAATACCTTGCTGTTGGATGTTTCTAAAAATCTCCATCGCTTCGTCTAACTTCTCTTCCTTGGATGCAATCCTCAAATCCTCAATGATCACACTAATTGTCCCGGTACCTCTGCTGTAAGAAACCCCCACCTGACCTCTAGCATAGCTTGGAGTTTGGCTCACTAGGTTTTCAGAGGTGCTGAAGGATTTAAAAAATAACTATTTTCTCCTAATTCCAATGAAATACTGGGCCTCATTGCCTGTCCAGGAGTTCAGAAACCTGAAAGACTGAACATGGGTATAATTATACCAGAGTCTTGTCTCTCTTACCTTGATAATGGCTGTTAGATATCTTAACTTTCTTATGCTCGCCGCTCTCTGCATCATTGACGTCGAAGCCATCGCCACCAGTACTGCTCGAAAAGTACGAAATGCGGATCCGCCTATCGCACAATAGCTAATGGGAACCCTGTTATATTGAATAATTCCAATAGCTTATGAGATAATATTTAATGACACACTATGTTTTAATTTTCTCACAACACAACACACAGGCCTCTGCTCCTGTGCTCTGATACCATGATAAAAATTACTGAAAATCACTCAATTACTAAACAACACACATATATTATACAAAAATGGTGTATGTGTAAACACACTCACACATGCAGATTACATTTAGATTACTCTATTAAATAGAGTTTCTGAGATCCAACTTATTCCTAATTTAGAGAGAGAGAGAGGTTGAGAGAATTTCTAAACCATCAAACCAACTTCTCAAATATACAATGTAAGCATTAACTCCAACAACATTGGTGATGATAGCATGCTTCCGTAATACACTCATTTGAATTTTATTTCATACCATTTATCATGGGAGTAGACTCTTTATTTCACTTTATTATTCCATAGAAGTTGAGATTCCTACTTGTTACATGACACTGTGATGATTGTGCTAGTTTTGCATGATTATGAACTATTTGTATAAATGGAAGTGTTCGTAATTGACATATTGTTATTGAACCCAAGTTAAGAACCCTAAGCATAAAGAATGTTTGAGTTATTTTTAAACCGTAGACGATTTTGTAGTCTACAGTTAACTACAATATATTGTATTTTATTTACACACAACCTTCATGCCCATTCCATATGGAATTTGATACAAGAGATATGGACACGGTGAGGAGGCATTTCTCAGATTTTGTATTTTTAAATAACTATTATAACAACCCTAATAGTGTGCATTTTTATTCCACCACTACCACTTGTAAGGACACCCCTAAAACCCATACCACAACATTCACCACCACAAAAGCTACCTATAATTGCATATGTCTATGATGTTATCGAGCTATCAGGAGGAGACGTCTTGATATGAACAGCTCAACACATTGATCTTGTAGTGACCATAAGATAATTTGGTTGAATGATCCATTAAAAATACAGGCTACAACCAATAAGTTATATGTTAACATTACTTTTAGGGTAAGGTGGAGTAAGAATTGTGGATTTACTTATTCATTCTCTAATGAAGAGGGAACATGGTTGTTGCATTGTTGAGAATTTGATAGTTTTATTGAAAAAATTAGATAACTCAAAATTGGTTCATTATGTGAGAATGTGAGGTGTTAGATGGAGAAAATATTTCATAAGATGTGTTTTCATAGAAAAGGTTTTCATGCCATGATGCACAATGTGGTAGATAATTTATTTATGTTAGTTTCTATTTTATAAGTGACTAGTGACTCAGGCATGAGTAAGTTAATATTTTAACATATAGATAATTTTTTCAACCACAAGTATGATAAGAGTTTGATAGAAATTTAAATGGTTAGTGTAATTTTACCATAATCCAATATCTATATATGGTGCAACAATAGCCTTAGGATTTTTTTTATAAAAATGAATCAAGATATAATGATAAAAATTCAATTAAGTATTCAATAGATAGAAATTGTTTTACTTTCTATATCACCATCTTCATATAAATATACAAATTTTGTTATAAAAGTAGAGAAATATCAAGACCTACATAAAATTCCATGTTTCTACTTCCAACTGACATCCAATGTGATTATGAACACCACAGATTTTAAGGAGAAAGACAGTTAAAGTGCATGGACAAAGATTTTTAATTATATTACTTGTTAGAGGTGAATTTGTCACATACCTAACCCATTAAAACCTTATTAAGGTTGAAAGGTATCCAAAACTAACTTATTAGGATAAGATAAGGAAATTCAATTATCAAAATTTCTTTCCCTTTAGCCACCATAAAGCCATGGGGGCTTCACTCAATGAACCTATGGCACAACATGTGAATTCATGGCATACTAAACAATACATTTAATTTGACTATATATTGAAAAATACCTCTAAATATCACTTTATTGAACCCCCTACAATATGAACCCATACACCTTCCCAATTTAAAAAACCCCTACATTCACTATATATTGTAGGTATCCATTTTTTCATTAACATTTTTTATACTACTGTATATTTTTTCATTAACTTTGAGCTCCATTTTTATACACAACACATGAAAATCCTTTTACCCCTATTATACGATCATTATATTATGTCATTTTTTCCTCAATATATATCCCCCAATATGAACACATGTGGTATGGTATTTATCCCCTCGTGAAGCCCCCGTGTAAAAAACATAATTCTGAAACCACCATAGTCTTATGCTCATCGAGAACTTTCAAATAATATAAATTTCATCCAATTCCATGTTTGAGACAATATTTTTTTTCCTATTTAAATAATTACACTTCAAGGGCCATATTAGCACCTTTGTATTCCCACGTGGCACGTCCTTGCTAACTCATGTCCACTGTTAACCTTGGAAAATCGTACCACAGAAGATGACATTAATTAATGTCAAGCCAAAGGATTTACAGGGCAAGAACACATTATGGAATCAAAAAAGTATTTAAATTCTCTAATGTTTTGAGAAAATAAAATTTGAACTAATCTGAAATGCTAAATTGTGCGCTTTATCCTTCGAGAAGAGCACCTTCTACACGTCTTTTTTCCTGATAAGTGTGCATTCCTGAAAATGGAAAAATGTTTCTTTCGAGGACCAAACAAAGTAAATGATAGTTTCTCCTTACATGAAGCTGCCTAAGGACAGCCACCAGCGCCTCCTTAGACATTATCTGAGCACAGAAAGGAATATTTGGAGCACACAATGGAATCATACCTCTCCCCTGGGTCACCATATATCATGTACCAAGGGAGGGAAGGAGGATTTGAAATCCCCTATATAAAGCCACCAAGAGATGAAGAATGGGTGATCACATTGTTATGCTGGCCAGAATTTCCAAAGCAATACTAGAAGTGTGTGACCCAGAGGTGGAGATAGAAGGGACTCGATTTTTCGCCACCCGACAATCCTAGTCCATCACAACGTAGAGAGAGGGAGACTGCATCAAAGGGAGAGCTTGGAAAACAACATCCTTGCATCAGGACCTAGAACCATTGTCTAGGGGCCCTTAAGAAAGTGGGTAAAATTTCTTCTCCATATCAAACGTTTAATACGAAAAGGCCTTGAGCAATCATTTGCATTATTACCATTCTAACTCTCTTCAATAGCTTCTATATATTTGTGTTTTAGTTTTTAGTTTACTTTGAGCATACATTCACATATTTTTTCCTCTAGATTATATGCTTTTGAGCTCCACCACTTTCTTCCTGTTACCAATAGTTTATAGGGGTATACCACACCCCTTAAACTAGTGCGATTTCATAAACCCGTGCATCAAATCCACCACAACAGGATTGGCGACTCCACTAATGGTTTACAAGTTTATATGGTTGTGCCATCTCTTGCAGGAGACCTTTGTCTACACTGGAGAGTTGAGCTGATAGTCCTATGATCCATCTTACAGTCCCTAGATTCACTTGGAGTGACAGACTAAAGAAGAAAGCTCCTAATATTTTTACTTGCACGATTTTTGCGCGTAGTTTCTTCTCACAGATGCGTAGTGCGCACATTTAGGATTGACTTGCATGCAAGAAAGCACACCTGTCAGAGTCTTTTCCGCGCAAATTACATAATGAGATTTTTCTCCCTATATTCTACATTTTTATTCTTGTAAGTGTGCTGGGCAGCCCCTAATGTATCTTCCAGCACTTGTGTTGATACCCCACAGCTTCTGAGAACTTACTTTTAACTGCCTTCTCTAGGCTTAGAGTTAGTTTTCCTTTAAGTTGGTTTTTGCAAAAATCTTCACATCGTTTAAGTAGGGGGGAAATTAACCATTGCATTTCGAATGATTTATGTTTTTCAAATTATGGTATGAACACTTAGATAAACTAGTCCAAGTAAGTTGCGTAAGACCACACATGCATAAGCTAGTTTTATTTTCTAGTGTAGAAATTGTTTAGTTTAGTTCAAATTTTTGCATTAGAGATTGCGGGACTAGGGTTGAATTTTCGGTTAGAGCAAGTAATATCTGCTACCTTTGAACCATTCAGTGATCCTGGGTAAGAATATGAATGCTCTATATTTACAATTCTCCATCTCCCTTTAGTTAGTCACATAGATTAACTAGGAAAATTTGAAAGCGACCCTTTATCCGCAAATGTTTTCCATTTGAGCCATGGACAACATCACATAGTTTAACTACGGGACTTTTGTAAAGGATCACCGATATCCATATGTTCAAACTATGATATTTTTCACCATATGCTCGCACACACTCACCTGTTAAGCAAAGGAATACACCTAAAACTAACTTAACCAAACTCAATAAACTCTCCCCACAGGGGCCACAAAAGAATTTATAGTTTATGTTAGGATCAAGGGGGTAGGAATCCAATAAGCCGCCTTGATCATAATTCATATTCAAACATAGAAGTTGTGTATTTAGGGAGCTTCAAATCCACCTATCAACCCACAACAAATAAAACTCGAGCGCGGAAGAGACCCGATTTAGAGGAGGTTAGGGTTAGGCGCAGTGTGTGCGGTATCAGTTGGGGCTACCTAACCCGGCTGATACTTCGTACTATTAGCTGAATACCAAGAAGCCCAAGACTAGAACGCTCATGTCGGACGGTGGTTCTTAGTGGCCAAAAACTAGGGCATCCTTTACCCTATAGGTGACGGTGAAGGCAAGCGCCAAACCCTCTACCCTTACCTTGGGGGATTCTCTTCAACTGACTAGGGGCATCACTAGCTCTTACGGGACGTTGTGCCAGCACTCGTAAGAAATATTCTCAAGGCCTAGTTACTTTTGAGTGTGTGAGGATGCATAGGTCTTCTAGGATTTTGAGTATCACGCACAAACAAGAAAAAAATTATATTTTTTCTTGATTGATCACATAGAAGGGAAAATTAATTTCATTTTCACTTTGTTTTATGTATGTGACCATAAATGTGTTGTGATCATAGACTCTATCCTCTCAAAGTTTTCCAAAACCTAACCTGTTCGACACCCGAACAGTCCCAACAGAACCTCGTCGATCCACGCGTCTTTTGGACCCCTCCCCTATTATGTGGAAGGGTTCCAGGTCTTTCGCCATTCAGGCATCAAAGACGGAACACTGCCACCATCATTGGTTCATCCTTTATTGGAGGAACCATATTTGGGAACCCTCGTCGATATCCCAACACCACACCACGCACCACTCCTTCCTCGACCCCCAGGGGGCAGAGGAGTGCATCCCATTTGGGAAGCCAACTCAACGCACATCAGGGTATGTCATAGACTAACCCTCGTTCTAACCAAAACTTCGTGTCTTCACATGTTGCAATGGCGTCAACCTCACAGTCACCTTTCTTAGCAGTGTTGAATTTACCTGATTTAACCAAGATAATGAATGACCCCATCGCACATGATCTGTCATGGCCTCCCATGCCCACGAAGTTCCCTTTGGATATACCAAAGTTTGAAGGCAAGCAAGCAGAACACCCAGGTAATCATGTAATGACCTTTCACTAGTGGTGCTCATCGAATAGTATCATTGACGACACTATTTGATTGAGCCTATTTCAACGCACTCTTATGGGAGTAGTCGCGAAGTGGTATGTGGAGCAACCTCCTGCTTCACATGGAACCTTTAGCGCCCTTGCTACCGCGTTCCTCACTTATTTTCAGTTACCCATTCACCATGTTTTAGGAATGGAGTTATTGACCCATTTTAGACAAACCCCCGCTATCCATATCTCTAACCATCTTCATGAATGGAGGCGGCATCACAGTTTATGTAAAGCTAAACTCGACGATCAGGTCCTCTTAGATTTATTCTTGAAAACTCTGATAGCGGAGATTTCAAAGGATGTGGCGTAGCAATACCCCACATCTGAAGAGGATGCAATCATTAGAGCCCAGAAGCTTGAACTGATTTATACACAGTTAGGATACATTTACAGCATCCTTCCTAACGCCCGGCGCCTACAAACATATGAAGAATTTCCAGGCGCGTCGAACTCTGCAAACGGATTAATTGGGTCAATGACCCAAGGTTACCTAGGCAGCAGTAGTCAAAATCCTGGTTACGCACATAATTCAACCCAAAACATTTCTCAACCTGGATTTCAAAGTCATCATATGCCTCAGCAAGATTTGACTAGTAGGGCGCAAGCGTATCACCAAGCAGGACCCTATCCTCTGGCTCAGGGGACCCAGTACATAGAATGAAACACTAACGGAAGAGCTCCCCCCCAATAGCCAAGTGTAAAGAAGGGACAGCGTTATGCTCAGTCCTAAGCACACAACCTACCCAAAAAAACCAATGCACAAGTGAAATTTGTGCAGCCACCCCAAAATAAACCACACCAGTATAACCAGGAGAACTACCCTCCTAACATGGTAAATAAAAAATAAAAAACAAGCCAAAAGGGAACCCTGGACATGGTTGCAGTAACCAGAAATTCCCACCACGATCCCAAGCTAGAGGCAACTCTAGTATGAATCAAAACCAAGAGCTAAGCAATGCCCAACAGCAAGGAAAAATGCCACCTCTGCGAACAAACCATTCTTGTTCAATATGTGGTGAGTATGGGCACTATACTCACCACTGTCCTAATCTCCCTGAGCTAAAACAACCTCAGAGTAACCGAGGACAAGGAGGATCTTCCCAACAACTCGATGTTACGCAAGAACCTTTCCCCCAACAAGGGACGGTCAGCATTCAGCAACAAAACCTAGACGATTCCGGGAAAAGAAGCCATGAAATCTACATGACTGGGGAAGAGATATTTTTCCAAACACAGAATCGTTACGACACCCCACCAGAAACCACTACCTCAGAGGCTAGTACTAGTGCGCTGACTACACCTTGGACCATTTCAAAGATGCCTGTAGAACCATTTCCAAAGATGGAAAAGGGATCTAATAGGCAAGCAAGAAGATACTCCAAAGCGGCCCATAATTATAGCAATGTGGAAAATTTAGCTCAATCACATTCTGTTATGTCCGCTGGAAGTACTCCAGTCATGCCCAAAGCAATAGAAAGCCCCACTTTCCGCATTAAGTGCTATCGACCCTACCAATAAGCGTATGATGGCTTTCGACTTAGACAATGCCACACCTAGGCTTCCTTCCATGGTCGCCTTCCAGATACCAGTTTCGGTCCAAAATATCACTATTCATCAATGTGTCAATGACGAGGGTGCATCAGCATGCATCATGTCAAAAAAAAATTGGCAGAAGTTGGGTCCTCCTGAACTAAAACCCTTGGTCATAACGCTTCGAGCATATGGCGGTCGTCCCTTGACCCCCATCGGCCTCTACCAAAATGTCCTGGTCTGTTTAGCTGGCAAGATGGTCCACATAGACATTGAAGTCTTGGACACTCACTTGGATTACAATATACTCCTCGGGCGGATTTACATGTACGCCATATCCGCCATAGCCTCCTCCATTTTCCGCATTATGATGTTCCCCCACGAGGATCGCATCATTACTGTAGACCAGCTGACACACTGAAAGAAGTGTCCCCTAACCAACACGAATGTAATTCTACCCTATTTAGATATAGCCGTATATGGTCTTTCATGGTACCAAGAATATGTCCCTAGCCAATTCAAACCCTCATCCGTCCTAGGGTCATTCCTAGGAGATCCTCCCATTATCCCTGAGGCATCGCCCGATGCCACAGGGGCCTCGGTGTGCATGATGTCCACATCAAGCACCAAGGTTAGTCAGGACACAGAGTCAAGCAGTAACGACACCGAGGCATCAGCCACAACAACCTCTCTAGCCTATGCCACCTCCCAAACCCCTTTCCTCTACCCCCGAGCTGGCTTCGTCTCCCAGCAGGTTTTGGTAACACTAGTGTTACCCAACATATCGTTGGAATTCAAATTTTGGTACCTCGTTCCCCCTTCTGGAATGGGATCCACCAATGATACTGCCATAGGGTTAAAGCCCCTCGGTCCCGAGGAGCCCCAACCTACCCAAGAAATAGTCGAGACCACCCCCGCAAAGGAAGTTCCCATTACGAAACTAGAAATCATGGCCAGGAAAACTGCAAATAGAGGAAAGAAGATGGTGACCCCCACTATTCAAAGGGAATCACCAGTTTGTGCCATGTGCGATGTTATAGGCCACCCTACCCACATATGTCCTGAGTTGGACAAGTTAAAACCACTCCTCGGCTCTGAAGCAAACATCTTGACATTATGTCCCTGTAAAAAGGAACCTATCACCAAATGTAAAGGCAAACCACTATGTACCAATCACGCATGTGCTCTCTATGGCAACTATGGGCACTATACGCACCATTGTCCAGAGACACCATGATATAGGGATGCCTTACATGCGGTCGAGAGATCATATCAAGAGGATCCCTCCATCCAGTCTGTCAACAATGAACCTTGTACCATCCTGTACCTACAGGAGGACCGACGGTCTCCAGAAAGACAACCATTTGTCCCTCCTCCTCCAAGCCACCATACACCAACCAGGGATAGGGGAACCCGGTTGCCTCATCCTCTTGATTTATCATGCGCATCGATTACTACAGACAGTTTGAACGAGTCTTTGACCCAAGGTCACCTAGGCAGCAGTAATCTATATTCAGGGAGTTACCATGCGTGTCGATTCTGCAGACGGCTTAATCAGGTCTTTGACCCAAGATCTCCTAGGTAGCAGTAACACCCATGGTACTTAGGGACTTACCAGGTAGGTAGATTCTGCAGACAGCTTGATTGGGTCTTTGACCCAAGATCACCTAGGCAGCAGTAGTACGGTGTGCATCGATTCTACAGATGGCTTGATCGGGTATTTTTCCCAAGATCACTTAGGCAGCAGTAGCACCATGCATGTCGATTCTGCAGATGGTTCGATCGGGTTTTTGGCCCATGGACACCTAGGCAGCAATAATCAATACCTTGCATACTCATATGATTCTACTTAGAACGTATCACAACCTAGCTATCATGAAATTCACCCCAACACTCATATACCAACCAGGGACAAGGGAACCGATATCCCCCATTCCCCGCACAGAATGAACCAATGGCACAATGTAATGCGCTAGTCAATCTAGTGCAACCCTTCCTAGGCTCATCAACAACCATACAACCAAGAGAATTATGAAAATCCTCCAAATGCTGCAAAAAGAAGCCGAGGAACAAACAAAAGGGAGATCGTGGATAGGGGTCAGTAACCAGAAACACCTCCCTAATCTCATTCTGGGGGCAACCCCAACTGAAATCAAAACTAGGACCCAAGTAAAAACTCCCAAGGGAAAACTAGAGCTTAGATTATCTGATCACTAGACTGAAAGAAGCACTATGATCAACACTCCATGACAAAAAGCGGCGATGCCACACATTCGCCCTCCTATAAAAAAAAATTTTCAACGCTGGTAGGTATGCCCTCTCTCGTATTCCTTTTTAAAGCCCATGAATTTCAATAATATTTGATGAATAGAAGATGCTTTCACTTGAGGTAGTTGTTTTTGCAGGAAGAACCTACAAAATGCTTACAACACCATCCACTGAAAGTCCCAGAGCAGGTATCATTCTACCCTAAGCATGATAGAATCCCACAAAAATTTGCATATCCTGACATCATTTCTCCATCAGAAATAAACCATAGGGCCCTCATATCCGACCGCGTTTGTCATCACCTCACCCTGCGCATGATAAATGTTCGCATTGGTCGATAGAGCCTCCCCTCCATGGCGCTCATCACTTAAAGTAGAACATATATCACAACACAAGTGACACCATGGCCTTACCAATTCAGTCCGAGAAGCACCTCTTACCCACCCATTCATCATGCATAAGGTCAAGTTTACAATTCAAACTAAAAAACCCCCTTCCTGGGTGACCAAGTTGTACAAGCAGATTGAAAGTGCACCTTCACGCATCGCATTTGGCCCACCATACCTCCATCAGCATAATCCTATATGTGACACTTCTTCATCCGCTTCATCAACCCCACACATGAGACCAACCAATGGGACCCCCACCCCTAGAAAAACATCGTCTTCACACCTTCACTGAGTGCACCCTTTCATGTTTTGGGGTACCTGTCTCTGTGTTTGGTACAAACCAAACCCCATTATTTTATTCTTTTGGTAAGTGTACAAATACCGCAAACAATGCACTTTGCCACTTCACCCTCATATTTCATCTTTTCCCGCACGGCAGCAGTCCCTCATTCCCCTTGGTTGGAGTATTTGACCCCCACACACACACCATCATGACATTCATAGCCAGTTCACACCCGCCTTGGAATTCCTACCAACTATAGGGATTTTCCCTTAAGAAATAACTATGACTGTCACCAAGCTGCTAAAGTATACTTTAACCTCAGCCCACTGAATCCCCATCATCTATCTTCAGTCACCTCTCACCAACATGGCTATGTTAAACCCATCACATCTAGGTCCCCAAACCCTCAGGTCGGCGACCCATGGTTCGGTTAAGGCTTCCTTTTTGTCGACCTCGAAACCTCTTTTCCAAAAAGGAAGTGGTACCTTGGACCACCCCTCCCCATGCAAAGGGGGTCCTCGGGTGGCACTTTGGGAGACATCATTATCCACAGATGTCATCGATCCTCTTGACATTCGACTACGAAAAAATATTTCATGTCAAGATGGTATCGTACCTTACAACCATTGCACTTTGATCAGATCCGACGAAGATCCGTGCCTCCATAAGCGTCTCTGTCAACAATGCTTACACGGGAAGGTCCCAACCAATACATATGTGTACATTCTGTATTTATATTCTATACCAAGTTTATGCATATGGGTACCACATTCCACCCATTGTCAAAGGAAAAAACACCCCTGAGGGCATCAGTAATCATTGTCAACAACCGCCAGCATCACTACCATAGTAGTGCCACAGACATCACATGTATCTGTCAATTTTGTCAACTAGCCATAGCATCATGAGCATGGGACATGCCCGCCTCATTGAAATTTTGTATATACGTTGTATATTTTGTTTTCTTGCAGGGATCCCTTAGGCCATGACCATCTCAGAAACGGTGCAAGGTGTTGTCAATTCCAGATTCACGCAGGCCTCTCTCTCTCTCTCTGTGCACGATACAGAAAAGAAACTATAATGTATTTCGGCTATACAGTCCTTTCTAGACCTCACTCATTAGGGGGAAACTGTTAACACTGGAAAATCCTATAGTAGAAGATGACATTAATTAATGTCAAGCCAAAGGATTTACAGGGTAGGAACACATTATCGAATCAAGAAAGTATTTAAAATCTATAAGGTTTTGAGAAAATTAAATTTGAACTAGTCTTAAATGCTAAATTGCGCGCTTTATCCTTTGAGAAGAGTGCCTTTTGCGCACCTTTTTTCCCGATAAGCGCACATTCCTGTAAATGGAAAAATGTCGCTTTCCGGGAGCACACAAAGCAAAGGACAGTTTCTCCTTACATGAAGCCACCTAAGGAAAACCACCGGTGCCTCCTTAGACACCATCTAAGCACACAAAGGAATATTTGGAGCACACAATGGAATAATACCTCTCCCTTGGGTGACCATCCATCATGTACCAAGGGAGGGAAGGAGGATTTTAAATCCCTTATATAAAGCCACCAAGAGATGAAGAATGGGTGATCACATTGTTATGTTGGCCAGAATTGCCCAAGCAATACTAGCAGTGTGTGACCTGGAGCTGGAGATAGAGGGGACTCGATTGTTGGCCACCCAACAATCCTAGTCCATCACAGCAGAGAGAGAGGGAGACTACATCAGAGGCAGAGCTTGGAAAACAACATCCTTGCATCGGGACCTAGAACCATTGTCTAGGGGAAATTTGGCAAGTGGGTAAAATTTCGTCTCCATATCAAACGTTTAATAAGAAGAGGCCTTGAGCCATCGTTTCCATTATTATCGTTTTGACTCTCTTCAATAGATTTTGTACATTTTTGTTTTAGTTTTTAGTTTAATTTGAGCATACATTTGCATATTTTTTCCTCTAGATTATATGCTTTTGAGCTCCACCACTTTCTTCGATTTTGTACACCCATGTGTCAAATCCACCACAACATCCACTATCCTAGCCAATTCACTTACATATGAGTTGTTATCCCTTAGGTAGTATTTTACCATCAAAACTTCCTTATTCTATTTTTTCTTGACATGATAATGCGTCATAAATTGATGAATCACAATCTTTCTATCAACTTTTGTCACTCTAAAAACTTATAATGTCCTATTACTACTGGGTTACTCCCCACCCCCAAGCCTTAGATGTATCCAAACTTCATTGTTATCATATTTGTTATCTAACCCCTAACATGTTGATATATTGAAATATCATTTTCAATTAATGGAACTTGACATCCATTAACTAACACACATTTTGGGTTTTGTTAGTATTAAGGGGCAGGCCTTATATGAAAGCCCAAAATTCCCAAAATACTGACACCTAATAGCGAGCCTCTTAGCATTGGATTCCCACAACATTCTATCATGGTGACATACCACATAATCACCACATCAACTTGTCATGTAATCAATACCTAACATTGTGTTATGTCATCATGACACTTCTTATCCATGTGTACATGCCAAATTGATATGCAATGTCATCAATAAAGGTTACCCTTAAACACATCATCTCTCCAATATAGTATTCATTTTTCCATATAAAAAAAAAAAAAACACTTCTATAATCTAATGGGATTTTCAGGTTTCATCAATATTATGGCAATTAAAATGATGAGGTAATGGGTGTAATCTTGACATATGACACTTGAAATTCAAATATATTGAAAATTGAATGTAAAATGACATAGAGACCATTTTTTTCTACCAAAAACCTGTCTATTAAGTCAGGAACCCACCAAGAGGATTTATATGCATAGGAACTCCACTTTAGACATATTATATTGATCTCATAATGGAAATAATAGACAGATGGTTATCCTTTAACTCATGAACATATCATTTCTATTAGCATTGGGATATTACAATAGTTCTTTTTCAAGACTCAACCTAGCACCTAATATATGATACTCGAATATCATGATATCTTCCCCAAGGGCTAAGCCCCCATCTTGGCTAATATTTTAGTCATAGATCCCTTTCCAATCATATGACTAGGGGATGGGTTTTGGGTACGTGTTATATGTTTTTCATGATTAATTGTGCTTGGCCCTCTCTATTGATGGAGGGGATTTGATCCCTTATATAAATATTACCATGGGGGTTTAGGGGAGTCGCTGACACTTTATGGATCCCCTGCCTCTTGCCTTGGGAGTTTTGGGGCAATGCTTTTGAGGCAATATTTTTGTAAATTTTCCTTGTAAAGTATTGTAATTTCGTAGTCAATATGGAATATTTAACAATACATTGAAGATCTAATTGTAGAATTTGAATTAGGGTTATTTTCCCTTGAAGGGAATTGTTAAGAGGTAATTCTATAGCGACTATGTAATAAATTTAGAGAGATAAAAAAATTATACTATTCTTCTCTTTTTTAGGTTTTTTGGGTAAAATATATGTGCAGATTGTGTGTGCGCGCTATTGAATCTCTTCTATCTTACACTGATAATCCATTGATAGGAGTTACCTTATGCAAGGTTAAAACCTTCATCTTATATGAAATTAATATTGACTTCATGGGGAGACCTTTGTGGCTGATGGATTTGGAAAAATTGGCTTGAGAAGGAAGGCAAGTAGAAAGGTATGTTCCTCCTAATCTACATTCAAATTTTTCTATGTTTATTATTGATGATGATCATATAACTTTTACGGAGGTAGTTGGATTAAGAGGATGAAAAACTCTACAAAATGTTCATGGTTGAAGAGATGGTAGCCTTAGATGAGAATGAAGCTTGGGATCTAGTGGAGTTTTTGATTGGAAGAAATCCCATTGGAAGAAAATGGGTATTTAACACGAAGCTAAATGTAGAAGGCATAGTGGAGAAATAGAAATATCGGTTGTAGCAAAGGGTGTTTCACGAGGTAGAGGGAATTGACTTTAGTGATATATTTTCTCTTATTACCAAGTCAACTTCTCTTATATTTCTTTTATTTAATCTTGCTACTCTTTTATTTTAAGAAGAACAAATTTTCATGAAGACAAAATTCCTACATGTTGATCTAGAAGAAGCAATCATACATGAGGAAAATAGAAGGATTTTTTATGAAAGGAAAGAAAGAGCTAGTATACAAGTTGAAAATCCCTGTATGGGTTAAATTAGTCATCAAGAATGTGGTATCAAAAATTTGATACTTATATAATGTGATTTATCTTCACAAGTACCAAAGAACATCATTGTGTATATTTCAAATTAGTTAGTGATCATGTTATTTATTTGGTCATATAAGTAGATGATATGTTGGTAATTCGAAATGATAGTGAAATCATCAAGTAAGTTAAAACTTAATTGTCTTCTAAATTTGACATGAAGGATCTCGGTGCTGAAAATTGTATCTTGAACATGTAAATTAAAAGAGATCAAGTAAATTTCTAGCCTTTCTCATGGATGATCTTTCTTGATTGTTAGCAAGAAGATGATTAAGTTTTTGCTTTGCTAGGGTTTCGTCAGCTAGGGTTTCGCTAGCCTGACCGCAACCCTCCTTGCTGTCAAGCTTTCTCTGTCAAGCTGTGTGCTGTGTCTATAGGGTCCTGCGCCATTCCAGGCCCGGTTGGAAGCCCACATGTCAGGTCCCCCACCGCAGTGGGAGGGGCTGTAGTCCTACCGTGACGCAGCAAACTAGACTCCCTTCATGCAAGGACAAGAGCCCAATGGACCTAATGGCTCCTCTACAACTCCAGAAACCCCAATCATGGTGGAACAATGGCAAGAAAAGAAGGGTAAGAGTCGATGCCTCCCAAAGGCAGCAGTCAACCCAAAATTTGTCATCCCGAATGAACGCCTGGAGAAAGCTCGACAATATATGAAATATCATGCAATGATCTACAAGTTTTTGGGGATCTGGCTATGAGAACATGACATTCTAGCTTGGATCCAGAAAAGGTGGTCCCAGAAAGGGAATATTGAGCTTCGGATCAGGGCCAAAGGGTTCTTTACATTGATCTTTGAAGATCTGGAGGATCGTAAGTGGATCATAAAAAATGACTCTTAATTCATGGGTAGTGCAAGCCTCTTCATTCTCTATTGGGAGGAATGCCACAACCCAAACAAAGAGGAGTTAACTATGGCTTTGGTTTTAGGTACAACTCTACTCCCTCCTTGATTATTTCTAGGAGTTGGATATCCTAGAAGGAATCGGGAACTCAATAGGAGAGTTTGTCAAAACCTCAAAAATCACTAAATGGCAATCGCATGCAACCTATGCCCAGATTTGTGTCCATATGAACATCTCTGAACCCCTGCAAGAATCTATCAACTTGATCTACCATGACTCCACCTTGAATCAACCATTAGAGTATGAGCACGTCCCTTTCAAATGTCGCAGATGCCATAAATATGGACATCTCCTCTGAGATTTCCCATTAACTATAGGCGAAGAAGCTCGTGAAGCTGTGATGGCAAAGGATGATGATGCCTTCCAATCAGTCCAAGGGCATCGTTCCAAGCTGATCCGACCCCCACAGCCCATTCCTCCCTACCGCTCAAGCTCTCAAGGGCATGGACGTCCCCAGTCACCTCAGGCATCAACTCCCCCCTAAAATCGGTGCCTCACGCATCCAAAAACTTGTTTGAAGGAATCCTTGGCCCTCATCCCCACCCAACCCCCCCGTCTTCCCGGGCTCTCCCCTCTTCATCCCAAGGAACTTTGCAATATATGGACATAGATAAGTTACTCTCCACCCCTGGGGATAGGTTTTCCTCTAAAATGAAGACCCGAAACACACTGAATTAGATAGACGAGCACAGTTGAGCCTAAAGAAAAAAAGAAATATCCTAGAAGCTGAGAAGCAATAGAATAGGCTCGGTGCAGAGGAGAAAAATCTGGTTGAAATCTTCAAAAGCTCGAGAAAACCAGGTTTCAAGGATATTCTAGGTAACCAACTGAACTACTTTGGAACCCTCTTCACTCAATGGGCGGCTCGTTCTGAACGAGCAGAAGCCGATCTCCACAATATGGCATAGAGGGGAATCCCCTCAGCATCATCGTTCAAGACCCTGGAGGAAACGAGAAGGGAAAGAAGGGCCACAAATCCACCAAATAGCTTATCCGTGAAGTAGGAGAACGTTTTCTGAACTCAAGACAGATGGGACAATTGACGGATTTTTTTCCCAGATCCAACATACCTTCCTGATTAAGATCATGTCATGGAATATCAGGGGCTTCAGTAGCCCAGGAAAGATCCGATACCTTGGAGATAAAATCATAAGGTACAAGCCAGATATAGTTATTCTATAAGAGATGAAGGCGCCGACCAATAATGTTCAGGAAAATAGCCAGATATGCTGGAGAAATAGCCAAGTTTTGAAAATCGAAGCCACCAGATCTATAGGGGGTCTTGCGATTTTCTGGGTCCCAGGGAGGGTTATCTTGAATGACTGGGTCGGAACAAAATTCATGTTATCAACCTCAATTTGATTGATATGGGAGCACCAATGGAGGAGCCTAACTGTGGTTTACAAGCCATTACACCTTGGGATAAAGCAATGTTCCTCATGCACCTGCAATATCTCAACAGATCATGGGCTCAGTAGGATTGGATCCTGGGAGTTGATTTCAATATGATATTTAATTTAGAAGAAAAACGTGGGGGTGTTTGATGTCTCGATTCAGCTTCGCATGCCTTTAATGACACTATAGAGGATTTTTGCCTTGTGAATTTCATCCCTCGCCAAGGTCTTCACACTTGGAACAATCACCAGGGGAGGAGAGTACCAGATTTCTTATAGGCTAGATATGTTTCTCTTCTCAAAGCACCTCATGATGACCGATCCCTGACTCTCCTCAGAGATCCTCCCCTCAATTGGCTTAGATCACTAGCCCATAAGTGTGGATCTAACTTCACCAACCCCCCACCCCCTTGTCGCACAGGCTGTTTAGGTGAGCTGTGAGATCTGGGATTCATTGATAAATTAGCCTCATGGTAGAGAGGTGTGTGTACACCACCTGGCAGCAAAATGCAATCGTTTCAAAAAACATTGCAAGGCCTCAAGGGCCATATCAAAGCCTAGAACCGGGAAACCTTCGGCAACATCTTGGTGGAGAAGGGACAGTTGGAAACTGGCCTGGAGGCAATCGAACAACACATCATCTAGGATGGCCACACTGAAGACATGGCCAAAATAGAGGAACTCTTAATCAAAGATCTGGAGGAATGCGAACAACAAGAGGAAATTTTATGGTGGCAGAAATCCAGAATTCGGTGGTTGAGAGAAGGAGAAAAAAATAACAAATTCTTCCACCAATCTATGATTCAACACCGTCAACACAATAGAATCATATTCCTACAGGAAATCGATGGCTCCTGTCTAGAGATCCATGAAGACATCGAGATGGAGCTTCATGACTCCTTCTCCTCATTGCTACAGGATGAATGGTATGATAGAACATAGGATTTGCATAAAGTTTCCCAACAAATCCCCTCCTTGCTCACACAGCACCAAAATGAAGCACTTCTCAGCCCTATCTCCCTCCTAGAAGTTGAAGAAGTAGCAAAGGCTGTGCCATCAAGCAAGGGCCTGGGATAGGATGGTTTCAGTGCAAAGTTTTCTAGGGTTGGCTAATCATTCCTTAGTTAGGACATATCAGATTTTGTCTGGCCTCAATGCCACATTCATCGCCCTCATCCCCAAATCGTAGGAGGCAACCAGACTGGGGGAATTTTGGCCCATCTCCCTCTGCAATGTAGTTTACAAGATATTATCAACCATCATGGTCCGCAAGCTCAAGCCGCTTCTCCACCGCATCATTATTCATGAGAAACCGGGGTTCGTGGAGGGTCATCAAATCTTGGATGGTATTGTCTCTGCACACGAGACCATCCACTCTATCAAATTATCTCACAAGATGCATGGAATGTTTTTGAAATAGGACCTATCGAAGGCATATGACCGCCTTAGCTACGAGTATCTTCTACAAGTCCTACAAGATTTTGGTTTTGCAGTTGATTGGATTCAATGGGTAAAATCAATGATCTCTACTCCGTTCTTCTCCATTCTTATGAACGGTACGCCTTCAGACACCTTTCAGTCCTCTAGGGGAATCTGTCAAGGTGATCCGCTCTCTCCCTTCCTGTTCATTATTGTTGTCGAAGGATTGGGCCACCTTCTCAAGATGGCCAAACAATCCCATCAAATATTAAGGCTCCATCTGCTGGGATAAAACATTGACATGACTTACCAATAGTTTGTGGATGATAACCTCCTCTTTGGTGCTACCACTCTGAAGGAAGCCTCCCAGCTGAACAATATCCTAGAAGTCTTCCAGGAATCCTCAGATATGATTCTTAATAATATTAAGTTTGATATCTTCTTCTTCAACACTCCCCATCATGTGAAAGCTTGCTTAGCTAGAACTCTGGGCTTCAACATGGGCTCTCTCCCCTCTAAATATTTGGGCGTTCCTCTCTTGTTTAACCCCTTATGCATCACCCCCTGGAAGGACCTCTATGCGAAATTGGCCAACAAGCTCTCTCATTGAACTCATCGGGTCCTTAATATAGCGGGCTAGACCACTCTTCTCAAATAGGTAATGCAAGCAATTCCCCTCTACCAGCTTTCTACTCTTCCAACCCCAAAATGCATCTACTTGGAACTTACCTCCATATTCAAGCAATTCCTTTAGGGAGTTACTGTGATGGATCGAAAATGGCCTCTTGTAGCCTCACACACGCTGTGTCTCCCCAAGTTGATAGAGGGTTTGAGCTTGAGAGACCCAACCATCCTCAATGCAACCCTGGGGGCTAAATTGTGGTGGCACTAGTTGAAAGGAGGACCAAAACTATGGAAGAATGTCTGGTCTCATAATTACAGTCAAGGAAAACCCTAGAATGAACTCCTCCACTCTCCCCTCCGAATTCATGGCTTCACCATTTGGAACCTTGCTAACACTAATAGTGACCTGACCCTCGAACACTTCTTTTGGGAGGTGCACAATGGGGCAACTGGTCATTTCTTGATAGACGCATGGAAAAAATCCCCCTGCATCTCTCACGATCCCTCCTTGGTGGATCTCATGCCCCTCCTACACTCTTGTGGAGCTATGAAGATTAGAGATTATGGGCTCCATCAACCGAATATGTATGGTTGGAGACAATGTAAAACTGCAAAAGACCGGCCCACTGACTTACCTCGTCAATAATATGAGCGGCTAGCCCAATACCTTGCCCAACAAAAAATCCATGCCTCTCAGGGCCAGGATAAACTACGATGGGGCATTTCGACCTCTCAGGTATTTTCATTCAAGGAATCCTATCTCCTTCGTGTGGAGGTGTAGGTAAATTGAACCACTCAGGTATGGAGGAGAATTTGGACTGGCCACCTTTGGCCAAAGGTGGCCCACTTCCTCTGGTTGGTGGCGCAAAAACGTGTTTCAACATGGGATCATTTCCTCAAGAGGGGATTTATTAGGCTGTCCTGGTACTTCCTCTACCGAAAGGACGAAGAAACCCAACCCCGCATCTTCATGAACTGCCCTCTAACTCAGCAGGTCTGGTTCCAAGCCTTTGATATTTTTTGCCACTCAGATATCGCCCTTGAAAGTGCTAGATCCTTGCTTGAATACTGGCTGATCCATAGATTCTCCAACCAGGTGTTCTCTAGAGCTTGGTGGCTTCTACCTGGTCTCCTATTTGGGAACACTTGGAAGGGGCGTAATCATGTGATATTTGATAATCAAGCCTTGTATACCCCTCTCATATGGTCCTTGACCCTTTCCAACCTCCGAGAATTCATTCTCGCGGAGCCATCATATCCCATGGACTAGGAGGCTCCTTCCCCCGAGTTAGGCATTCTACATCTTCTGAACCTCTCCTCCAACCTGGTCCACCCATGCCCACCCCAAAATCCCCAGTCACCCCCTCGCCCCCCCTATGTGCCTTCTCTCTCCCCTAGGGATTTATTCAACTCAACTTTGATGGTGTGTCAAAGGTTAACCCTGGGGAGGCAGGATATGGAGGTCTCCTCCGAGATGTTAAAGGAGCACCGCAGGCTGCATTTGCTGGGTCCCTTGGGACGAAGAAAAAAATGTAGTAGAGCTAATTGTATTGTAAGTGGGCTTGACTCTGGCATGAGACCTTGGGTAAAGAATATCCGTATAGTCGGGCACTGCCGGTTGATTCTGTACATGACCCAGAAAGTAATTAACAGAGTGGACCTGGAGTGCATTGCTAAGAGCTGGCGGTTGGATGCACAACTATCCTGCATCAGCGAACTCATCAGAAAAATGGAATATGCCACTACGAGCCATGTGCTTCGGTCAGGGAGTAAGGTGGCTAACTGGCTGGCCAACAAAGGCACAAACAAGTTGTCTCATGAAATCTGTGGCAGTTGGAAGGACATCTTCATAAAAGCAGACTTGGATCCTAGAGAAAACCGAGACATAAAAAGCCTAAAGGATGAATACCTTCATGTCCCCGCTGGGGGTGTCCAATCACTTGGACAAGTGGGTGGGGGGTATTTAAGGCCCGCCTAACCCCAAGCCATGCACCCGCTGACTCACCATGCTCACACGAGCGAGTGGTAAAGAGCCTTAGGGTAGGCAATATCATGGTAGGGTGGTCATGTTAAAGATATTGGAGGATGTGATCCTACTCATTTCGGTTCTGAAGGTGATGGTGAAGGTTGGAGCAATGACCTATAATGACGATCACCTGTGTGCTCTCAAGCCCTAGCTTGAGTACCACTGTCTTGGAAAAAGTAGAGGAGCAGACTCGTCGGGAAGTAGAGGTGAACGGTGGGAAGCTGTAATATTCCCAATTAGCAATGACTAATTGGAATATTCGAGTTTGGTCAATTTTGCCTTATGTAGTTAGATTATAAATAAAAGTGAGTATAGGGGGACATAACTCACTCTAGAAATAAAGTGCACTCCCTAGTAGAACCAACGTTGTAACTAAGTGAGCCAAGAGACCACGTAGAGAGGGGGCCCACATAGACCACATGGAGGGACTGCGCAGGCCAAGTTGAGCGCATGGAAAATGGAGGCTACATTGGAGGAGGTGGGCCTTAGGGTTTGAGAGGGGCCAACGCTATATAGAGAGGAGAGCCTCCTCATTTTGGGGCATTTTATTTTTATGATATTGAGCTGGTCATTTCGACTTCTTGAGCACGCTGGTTGTTTAGCTAGTCTGCAGCACTGTTTAGTGCATCGAGTTTCGCTGTTGGGAGATCTCACCCTCAGCCCCAGGGGAATTCGAGTGCCTGCTCAGGTGAGGTTTTTCCATCAATATTTTGTAGGAGAATTGGCGTTTGGCTTCCATAGTGGAGTAGTGCATTCATAGACGGCGCAGTCCTGAGAAGGAGGACGCAGTCCATTTCTTGGGAGCTCCGGAGTGGGTTTCCTTCAGAGGATTTGAGCTTGGAGGTTGAGCAAGGGGCCAGCCCTTTCCTCTGGGAGGATTTCAGTTGAGTTTGTGGCCATATTTTTTTTGTCTCCATTCAGCCTCAGCGCAGAGCCTTGGAGGATAACGTAGATCCTTAAGGGGGTGATTTTCGGGGGTCGGTCATTTCAGAAATGCTTTCTGGGATTTTCTGGGTTTGGTGAGTAGAGGCGGATTCCAGAGTTTCAGCTCATTCCAAGGAGGGGAGTAGCCCCAAATCCTCATTTTTTTCCAGTAGTAGCAGTTACACAGTAGTTTTCCAACAACTAGGACGCAGATCAGAGAGCAACCATTTCCTTGCCATTCTGAGAGTAGTTCTTGACTTTCCTTGAGAAAGTGTAGGTGTCATCACTCTAATCACCTATTGTACTCACTTATCTTTATCAGTATAATAAAATGGCTTAGCATTCTATCTATATTTCTGGAGTATTTGTTACATGTTCTATATATGCTATTGTATGCTTGCACTATTGTTATTTCTCTCTCTTTGAGCATTCCAGTTACTATACCACTTGGCGTGTTTTCCTCATACTCTTAGACAGAGTTTGGAAAGGACCGAATAGCCTCTAGATCTCATCCTCTTTTCAGAGGTGAAATATCTGGTAAACGCCCTCCTAGTCCATCTCTGGTTGGATTTTGCTTGTGTTTGAGAGATATCCTTGAAACGACATATTACAGAAGCAGGGAGGTATCCTAGCAGCAGCTCCAGAACATGCGAGGTGTAGCAGGAGTAGGACGAGGGAGGTGGCAGGGTAATTCGGATGGTGGATGTGTTTTTGACTAGGAGAATTAGGCTCGCCGCCTGGGTACTGACTCCAATTCTGCGGATGGTATATCAGTAACTCCTCCGTCACAACTCCTGGGTGCTTCTTCCTTTTACTAATGGATAAATATAGCCTCCCAGTAGTGTTAATTTGTGGGTGGTGCAACCTCTACACCTCCCTGGGTGGGAATGGCAAGATCAAGGGTGTTTTTGTGTCCCTCATGTATGGCACCCGAGAGACGCAGGTTGAGGTCGAAGCTAACCTCAGCCAAGGGTTAGGTGATGGAATTTGGTAATCCTGAATGGGCAGTTTAGGGGTGACTTGAGCATTCAAGCAGCCAAGAGTGAGATAGAGAGGGAAGTATCCATGTCGAGAGAGCGTGGACGAGCCTGTTGTTGTGCTTTTGGATGAGGAATAGATCATAGAGTGGTTCCATAAGACCCCAATTCACACTTAGAGTCTACGAAGAGCCCACACTCAGCAACGGCCATGGCTGTCTCCCCAGCCCAAAACCCTCGCGACACTGAGGCACTAGTCACCCTTGACGCCATCTCCACCCAACTACAATATATTCAACTCAACTTGGACACCCTACAAGAGCAGAGGTATGAGGACCATAATGAAATAAAGGCTTGTATTCGCCCTGTTCAAAGCCTACAGACATAGACCATTGATGCCCTAGAGAGTCTGTACCATATTCTAAGGCGCTCTCAAGACCACCTCCAAGCCCTGGAGCCTCAAATGGATCATATTAGCTACCACCTACACCACCAGGATAGTTTCTTTGTGGCTTCTCCACCAGGTCCCCTGCATCCACCTCCTTGGTGAGAACTTTCGATTTGTTTTTTGTAATTTTGTGGAAAATAACCAAGTGCTTTGAATGCCTTGACTAGCATCCCAGTTCCATGGGCATTGTATGTCATTGAGGGTGACTAAATGTAATTGATCCATGGTGGCTCCTCTTGCAAATTCTGTTTTTAAGATGATAATATAATACTATTTTTTCACCAAAATAAATAAATAAATCAAGTAGGAAATTTTAGTTAAGTCAAAAGAAGTATGTAAAGAAAGTATTGCAAAGGCTTAATATGCACACATGTAAATAAATAATGTTCCTATTATTTCATGTGTCAAGTTATCTATTGATGTGTGTCCCAAGTCATAGGAAAAGGAGGAGGGCATGCCCTATGTTTGATATGCTAGTGTAGTTGGAAGCTTGATGTATGCAATGGTATATAATAGAATATACATTGCACATGCATTGCGAGTACTGAGTAGGTATATGTTGAAATCTTGGAGGTAACATTGAAAAACAGTGAAGATGTTTTTTAGGAATTTGCATGGAACTACTAGATTTGGATTGTTCTACTATGGAAGACTAGGATTGGAGAGAGTGTTGGACGTGAATGTATTTGTTTATGAAAATTGGGCTAGAGATATCGATAAAAACATATCAATAAGTGGTTATTTTTTTGGCCTATTTATAGGAGAAATTAGTTCGATGGGAAAAATACAATCTATAGTGGAATTTTCAACTACAAAAATTGAATACATGGTAACGAGTCATGCAAGAAAGGAACAAGTATGGTTACAAATATTATGTTGAGGTATTGGGTTGGTGCAACAAGTTGTAAGGATAGATTGTGATATTCAGAGTGTAATCTTCATGGAAAAGAACCTAACTTATCATTCGAAGACACCATATTGATGTTCAATTACATTTTTAGAGGTATGGTTTAAGAGAAGAAGGTGATCATAGTAAATGTGGAAATTTTGAAGAATACTACGTATTCACTAACATAATATGTGAGAACCGAGATGTTATATTAGTGTACAGAAATTATGGGAATTTCTTGCCTGTATTGTTTATCATGTACTCCTATGGCACCTTGCATGCAAAGAAAAAAAATTTGGTAGAATGTTGGGTATATATATATTACTTTCATTTTTAGTCATGCTTTCACCCTAGTTCCTAATGGGGGGAGGGGGGTCGGGCCCTCATATAACTATTGTTGTGGACCCAATTCCTAACCAGGAGGTGGGACGCTTACCCTCCCCCATCTAGTATAAATGTTTTCATGGGGGGTCCAAGGTGGGGTGAAAAAACGTTTATGGAGCCCCACCCAAGCGGGGGCCTTTAGGAACAACACCCCCAAAGTGAATTTTTTAGAAACATTTCCTTGAAAATATTAGAATTTCCTATTCAATATGGACTATTCGTTGTTGAGTCACATAGTTTATGGTATAATTTATGTTAAATGTTTTTCTCTATAAGGAAACCCTCTTTAAAGAGGGAATTATATAGCGATTAGGTAATCAATTGAGAGATATAGAAAATTCAGTCACGTTTTCACATTTTTAGGTTTCTAGATGAAAATATTTGTGTAGATTGTGTGTGTGTGTGTGCTATTAAGTCCTTTGTGTTTTATATTGAGAATCTATTTTTATGAATTCTTTGTGTAGGGTTAAAACTTAAAATGGCCTCATAGGCCTTGAACCCTAAATTTCCAACACTCATGTTAATATTTTCCTCCTGAGTTAAAAAATTATGGGATTCAAAGGAAAAAATTGACTCTATCAATCAACAAACATGTTATATTCTATCAGTATTTGGGATTTACAGTAAGATGTAGTTTAATGAACTCATAGCTCAAGGCTCAATAGTTTGATGCTCTGATACCTACAACCTGATGGCCCAATAACTTCCACTGATTAATGGCTCTAGATAATACCTCCTTACGATGATGTGACCATGGGTTAAGGAAAAATCCTTCTATCACAAATTTCCAAACTTCGTCCATATAACAAAAAAATTAAAAAAGGGGTGAATCCCCAAAATTTCAACAATCCCTTATTAAATATTTGTATGTTGCCAATAGATTCTCAAGCTAGTTCCAAAGAACTAAAAATGTTTGTAATGACATAGAGGACTTGATTTTGTGTACAAATGAAGGCTTACCGAACATTTTCATTAGTAATATGACTTTCTAGAGGAAAACATAATAAGGATATTGCACAATTATTCCATTCCACATCTAGAATATTAAAATAAATATAAATTTACAATAAAAGAAGAGTCTTAATGGCCTGTTTAAGTTTTTGAGTTCTAATTCTCAATACAGTGAACCCCCAAACTATTACATGAAAGAATAGAGTGTACTTCCAGTCTATTAAATAAAACATGTTTTAAATTAACTCAACTCATCACTTTTTGAATAAACCATATCAAGCATTTTAGAATCATCATTGCCATCATATATATAAATTCAACATATCAACCTTTATGAAGAAATGGAATAGTATCATTTCATTAACAAAGGAAAATTACACTTATCTCGTTTTCTTAAGTTTGTTGAAAACTAAAAAAGGTTGAACAACTCAAAATATAATACCATGGAACTCTAATATCTTCCCTCTTAGGAAAAAAATCCTTTTGGGTATCTTCTTAGTCATAACCCACTGCTTTACAATATGATGAGTGGTTTATAATTACCTATTTTGATACTAAATAACACAACTATCTAATTAACAACTAAATCTCCTAATTCCTTATTTTCTTGGATGGTATTCAAGTATGTGGTGCCATCAAATTTGATGATTATCAAATTTATGATCTATAAGGGTGGAAGGTACCTCTATGTGTGGAATTTAATTCCATTAAATATGATGACTTGAGTGAATGGATGATAGAAAAGTTTTAAAATAACATATTATAACTCAACATGCTTACAAGATAGAAATATTATTTTGCATGAGATGATGTGATTGAGCTTCAACACTAGGGTTAGGTGTATTGAATCATAAGAAGGAAGGGACAAAGATATTTAGCCAAAATTTGAATGTCAGAGCCATGTCAACATGGTCCTTTACAACATCCAACTTCCATAACAATACATTTGTCAAATTAGTGGGGTCTATTACACCAAAGGAACACTTTACTATGAAATTGATTATGTAATACATTTTTTTTAACATCATTTTATGAATATAAATAATAAAATAGACATTAATAGCATAATTATACACTTTATTAGATGCTTTAGTAATACTCATATTTAGCTGAGTTATAAAAAGAGAATTAAGGAACTATCACACATTTTTTTCATGTAAATCAAGAATTGTATTGATTAATCAAAATACGAGAGAAAAATAACCTTGGATTTCCTTTGATATATCATAAGGGAAACCATATCAATGGAAAAACCTTGATCCTTGATATAACCATACATGAAGATTAAAAAATAAAGCAAAAACTTGTAAGTTTTTGGTCCAAAAACCTTTATAGTTCAACCTATTAACAATTGAAATTAATGGATAAAGTTTGTTTCACGGTTGTGTGTGTGTCTTAGTTTAGACTTAGTTCATATTTTATAGGATATATTTTTTATCTCCCTAAATTTAATGTAGTATTATTTATTTATGATCTTATGGTCAATGTAATAGAGCGGTATTGCTTGGGAAGTCTCCAGGTGTAGCTTGTCTCACCTGTGATCTGCTAGTTTCATATTACAAGTTTTTTACTAATTTGACTATCCATCTTGGTATCAGAGCTCAGTGTGAGCTGATTTTATGGTTGGTTGAGCCTTTATGGCTCAGAGCCTTGGTGGCTAAGAACCTTGGTTGCTGAGATTAGAGAGTCTTTGCGGCTGAGAGCCTTGGTGGATGAGATCAGAGGGACGCTGGTACAATTTTTTTTTATTTTACAGAGTGTTGTTTTTTCTGAATAAACCTGATCAGTACACCCACAACATAGAGAGGTTTCACTTACCAATGCTATAAGTACATAGGGAAAGAGAATTGTTCAGCGTTGATGGTCAATAATAGTACCCATGATGATAGTGAAAACTTATATAAGTTTTCTTCAGTGCAACCTGTGACATGGTGAACTCGTGCTGGTGTTTTTCGCATATTAGAGGCATCCTAAGACCATTTGTACATGTGTTGGTGGTCTAGTCTACAGTTGGATCCATAACACCTAGATCTGGAACTATTGGAGGATATGGAATTAGATCTGTAGATCGATTTTTGGAGGATTTGGAGGTAGATCTGTAGATAGACTATTGGAGGATTTGGAGGTAGATCTGTAGATAGACTATTGGAGGATTTGGTGCTACATTCATAGATCAATTGTTGGAGGATCTGGTGTTGTATCTGGATATGAGTTGTTGGATTACTGGATTTTTAGATTGAACGAGTGGATCTGTTATTGCAGTCGTGGATCTATTAATCAGAAAATCTACTAGAGGTGCTCGTAAATTTAAAAGTAGGGCATTGTTGAATTTTTTTTTCCAGAATGAATAATCACATTATATAGAAATACCTTAATGAGATAAATAAGCTTGACAGGTCAAAATACACCAACTATAAGTTCAAATTATAGAAATTGGTCGAGGGTTCTAGTGCATGGAAAATTGCAAATGGAGATTAAGAAAAGTTGATTACAACTGGAGGTGCCACAACCTCATTAGTTCAAGAGTGGGATAAGAGGGAAAATAAAGAAAAGGTGTTGTTGAAGATTTCATTAAAAGACAAAATAATCACTCATATCCAAAACTGCAAAACTGCCAATGAGAATTGGGTGACCCTCAAGGATTTTTATGAGATAAAAAATACAAATCATGTGTTTTTTATGAAGAGAAATATTTTATCCATTAGCATGGAAGAAAATGAATCTGTTGATGCATTCATCTCATGGATTAAATAACTAAGAGACAAGTTAGGTGACATAGGGGAGAAAGTATCCAACTCTGATCTCGCCACAATCACCTTAAATGCCATGACAAAGGATTATTAAATGTTCATTATAGGGTTTGCAGCAAGGGAGAAAGCTCCCATATTTGAAGAGATGACATGGATTTTGATTCAGGAGGAAGAGAGACGTTAGAATCTGAAGCCTCAGAATGCATATCTGGAATTGGTGGCAAAGAAAAAATTGTTCAAAGGGAAACAAGGAGGAGGAAAGAAAAATAGTGTTCCATCTTAGAAAATCCTTTTCAAGGTATGTCTTCCACTAAAAATGATTCCAGAATTATGTGTTTTTACTATGGTAGAAAAATTCATGCTGTTAGAGACTGTTATAAAAATAATAATGATGAAAAAAAACATAGACACAAGGGTCATACAGGGAATTTTGTTGATGAAGATATGAATCGTGATCTTAAATTATGTGTACCTGATGCTGCTCTTTATGCTGAGGCTGATGAAGCTACAACTTCGATTGTGGATTCTGAAGCATCCACCCATATGACATGTAATAAACACTGGTATGTTAATTTAAAGGAGACCGACAATGGTGCTAACATCCACCTGGGAGACAACAGGGGATATCAGATTAAAAGGTATGGAGATATTCATGTGATATTTCCTATTGGTAATATCAGACGCATCCAAAATGTCATGTATGTGTCTGGTATTAAAAAATTTGAAGGTAGAAGCTTTCAAAACTTAATTCATTGTAAAGGATTTTTTGGATCATCAGAAGTCGGTTGCATAAGGAGTAAGAATTGGAGGTCTATATAAGTTGAATGTTACAAACATGCCACATCAAGCTTTAACTTCAATGACTATAACAACAAAGAATATTTTGCATCAAAGGTTTGGTCACGTCATCCTTCATGACTTATTGTTGCTTGAGAAACAAGGTATGGTTGATGGACTTCCTATTTTAAGGAATGAACATATTGATTGTGAAGGCTATGTACTTGTAATAATACAGAGGGATGAATTTCCCTTTAGCTTAAATAGGAGAAAGAAAGATATATTGAACTTGTGCATATTGATATTTGTGGACCTCTACAGACAAGGTCCTTAAGGTGGAGCTTACTATTTCTTTTTATTTATTGATGACTCCACAAGGTATACCTGGGTATACTTTATTAGAAGGAAAAATTATACTTTCGAGTACATTAAAGAATATATAAATGTCGTTGAAAAGAACACAAGGAGATTCATTAATATTATACACTCAGATCAAGGAGGAGAATACACACTTGGGAACTTAATAAAATAATAAATATATCATGGAGTAGCAAAATAGTTTACATTACCCCACACTCCACAACAGAATGTGGTTGCAGAAAGAAATAACAGAACACTGGTGGAGTTTGCACATAGAATGATGAAAGGGAATAACCTATCCAATGGTTTTTGGGCAGAAGTAATTAGTACTACAGTTTATTTAAAGAAAAGAAGTCCAAATAGGTGTCTTGATCTCAAGACTCCATTTGAGGCATTGTATGGTTTAAAACCTGCAGTCCATCTCTTGAGAGTATTTGGTTCTATAGCTTTTGCACACCTTCCTAAGGAAGATAGGAATAAACTGGATGCTAAAGCTATAACATGCATGTTTTTAGGGTATTTTTCTGATTTCAAAGCATATAAGATGTTTAATCCATCTACTCACAAGGTTTTTTCAAGTAGGGATCGTATCTTCCATGAATAGGTTGATGAAGGGAATAAGGACAGAAGTTATGAGGAGTGGAATATGCCTTTAGTGATTGATTATAGCAATGATGAAGACAAAGAAAGTCATTTACAACAACAAGAACAAAAAGATGAGTATAGTGAAGTGGATACATACAACATTCGAAGTCCATTCAGAGGTGATCAAGAAATCACACAGGAAAAATTTTAGAAAAAATTCAAACAAGTCTGCTACCAAGGAGATCAAGATGATAGACTCACTTACCTGCAAGGTACAAAGATTATGCTCTTATGGCTAGTATTTTAAATTTTATTGAGCCCATGAGTTATAATGAATCAAATCAATATGATGAATGGAGGTCAGATATGAAAGAAGAGTATGAGTCCATAATTAAAACTAAAACCTAGGAATTATTTTAACTTCCAAAAGGAAAAGAGCCCATAGGTTGTAAATGGCTATAAACCTAAATTCAAGAAGATGGTAGTGTAGACAAGTATAAATATAGGTTTATGGCCAAAGGGTACTCACAGAAAGAAGGGATTGACTATGAGGACATTTTTTCTCATGTAGCCAAGTTAAATACTATTAGTATGTTATGGGCTAGATGTAAAAGCTACTTTTATAAATGATGGCAGTGTGGGTGCAGGTGTTAAGGAGAGCTGCTCAAATTTTGTTAAAATGTTTTCTAATTCAGGAGGAATTTGTTCCTGATATTTATTTGGACACTCTCGGTCATCAAACTTTATTAAATTTGTTTGATAAAACTAATAAAATGACCTACAGAAGTTAAAGTCCCCTTATCCTTCTTCAACATAAGACTTCATATTAAGCAATGTTAAAACCTTTTAGCAAGGGTATCAGATTTCAAACCTTTAATAAAGCTCTATTGACTAAACTGTCGGGTCCATATCTGTTCGTTAAACTCCACGCAACTTCGGGTGCGAACACCATCATATCTTCGACATTCACAATCAGACGGCTATCGCATTCAATTAACTCCAGCACTTTATTGCTCCAAAGCAACGCGAAATCGGTGGTATTTCCACCACGATGTGTCACTTTCCTACTTGATCACATTCGATTTTAATAAAACCACTTGCACGCCAAAATCTGTGTGAACACAGTGACTGGTTTTTCTAAAACCGCTTGTCGGCAAATTCTCAATTCCGATCGCGTTCAACCACGGAATTTTCGTTGGTTTATCACTCTGTAACTCAATAAGTAAAGATCAACTATCGACTTTTGATCTCAAGCAAAGAAAACCCAATTTATTTAAATTCCTCTAAATTCTTTACACAGAAGTTACTTACACGTCAGTTCTACACGGAATGTATAAATCAAATGGATTTTCGGAGAGATGAAACCCTCAGGGAATTTTCCAAGCATACAACAGATAGTTAAATTCTGCAATTTTATTAAAACAGAGGCAAAAACCTCTCAATCAAATCTTCTATGGTCCATATTCGATTTGCTCCTTCTCAGAGGTTACATTTATAGGTTTTTACAAAACAATCGACCTCCTGTTGAGAATCGAATTCTCCTAATTTAGATAAAATCCGAATTACATAATATCTTCCCTAAATCTATCAACTGAAGGCTAAATACATTGAATCAAATCTAAAACTGTTCAATTTTTCTAGATACTAGTTCAACCCTATCTAGTAAAACTGTAAATTGACAGCTAAATGTACTAACACCTTTGCTTGTAAATTTTTTTGGATTTTTGGAATAATTAATGAAGCCTTTTGTCTCTAAGCCTCGTGCTCCTGCATTAGACTCATAAGGACAAAAATATTCATGGGCTCCTGTCCATGAGCTTCTCCACAGAACTACCCAATTTCTGCAGCATGGTTTATGTCATCCAGGTAGCATCTTCAATTGGCTGATCCCTCCACTTGATCAAGTATTGAAAATATTCATGTCCTCTGGTCTTCTTAAACACTTTCTTGTCTAAGATCCTCTTTGGTTGTAATGTCTTTTTTGTGGGTAAATTTTTTACCCAGTCAATCTTTTCTCTGTCTTCTGGTCTGTCATCTATGCCACTATCTTCATATCTTTACAAATCAGCAACATTGAATATTGGAGATATTCGAATATCATATGGTAATTCAATTTCATAAGCATTTGCAGAAAACTTTCTCAATATATTGTATGGTCCTATCTTTTTAAATTTTAACTTGTTATACTCCTTCTTTGGAAATCTTTCTTTCCTCAAGTGTGCTAAAACCAAATCACCAACATCAAAATTAACTTCTCTTTTTCTCAAATCTACTCTGTTTTTGTATTTGATGTTGCTGTCTTGTAGCTGTTGCTTTAGCTGTTCATGTACTGCTTGAATTTCTGAAGAAAACTCCTCTCCTTCAGCACTTCTCATTTCTGCTTTTCCCAAGTTCCTCAATTCAGATACTCCTCTTGGGTGCATTCCATAAATTATATGGAATGGACTCTATCTTGTACTTATGTTAGGTGAATCATTATATGCATACGCTGCTTGTGGTAAAATATGATCCCACTGTTTAGGATGTTCTCCTGCAAGACTTCTCAAAATATTACCCAAACTCCTGTTCACTACTTCAGTTTGCCCATCAGTCTGAGGATGATAAGTTGAGTTAAAACTTAGTTTAGTACCAAGCTTCTTCCATAATTTCCTCCAAAAATGACCAACAAATCTGGTGTCTCTATTAGAGACAATACTTTTAGGTAACCCATGTAATCTGACAATCTCCTTGAAAAACAAATTGGCAACATGAGTAGCATCACTGGTTTTATAACATGGAATAAAATGTGCCATTTTTGAAAATCTGTCAACTACAACATAAATTGCATCATTTCCTCTCTGTTTCTTAGGCAATCCTAAAACAAAATCCATACTTACCATATCCCAAGGTATGTCTCGAATAGGTAATGGAATGTACAAACCTGCATTTTGACTTTTCCCTTTTGCATTTTGACAAATTTTACAATTCTTCACATACTAAATTCCAGTTCAGATCTCATCTTTGGCCAAAAATAAAAATTACTTAGTTTCTCATAAGTCTTATCAACACCAAATGTCTAGCAAGTCCACCACTATGTTTCTCCCTGATTAAATTTTCTCTCATAGAACAATTTAGTATGCACAACTGACTTCTTTTGAACAATAAACCCTCTTGTAGGAAATAATCTAACCACTGACTTCTGTATATCAAAACAATATTACAACATGCTTCAAATGCTTCTTTGAAATCCAAATTTGTCTTATAGATTTCTTTAAGAAAATCAAAACCTAACACTTCAATTTGACTTTCTTGAACAAGAATGCTTTTCCTACTCAAGGCATCAGCTACCTTGTTTTCTTGACCACTTATATGCTTCAATAAAAAGTTACAAACCCATTTTGCATGTTTTTGATTAAATTTAGGATGTTGCATAATATACTGTAAAGCATGATTATCAGAATATAGCACAAATTCTTTAGACATTAAATAATGTCTCCACTTCTTCAATGACTGTACAATTGGATAAAATTCCTTGTCATAAGAAGAGTACTTCCTCATTGTCTCATTCAGCTTATCACTGAAATATGCTATAGGTTTATCTTCTTGACTTAACACACCTCCAATAGCTTCCCCATTGGCATCACATTTCACTTGAAAAGGTTTATTAAAATCGGGCAAAACTAAGACAGGTTTCTAGTTATCTTTTGCTTCAAAAACTGAAAACTCCTTTCAGCTTCAGCAATCCACTTGAATGGTTGTTTGTCCTTATTTATGGTTTCAATGATAGGTGCATTGATCTTACTAAAATTCCTTATGAATTTTGTATAAAAACTAGCAAGACCATGAAAACTTCTTACCTCAAAAACACTTTCAGGTGAAGGCCACTCCACAATTGCCTTTATCTTCTCTGGATCCATTTTTAATCCTTCAGCAGAAACGACAAAACCTAGATATACCAATTCTTCTTTCATGAATGAACATTTCTTTAAATTTATCAGTAACGTTTCTTGATGTAACTTCCGTAAAACATAATTAAGATGTCTCAGGTGGTCTTCCTTTGTTTTGTCATAAATCAATATATCATATAGATATACTATTGCAAATTTACCAATAAATTCCTTCAATACTTCCTTCATAAGCCTCATAAATGTACTAGGTGCATTTGATAAACCAAAAGGAATTACCATCCATTCATACATCCCTCATTTGTTTTAAAGGTTGTTTTCCATTCATCTCCTTCCCTTATCCTAATTTGATGATACCCACTTTTCAAATCTAGTTTTGAAAAATATCTTGCTCCACTGAAACAATCCCTCAAATCTTCAATTCTAGATAAAGGAAATCTATACATGATTTTTATCTTGTTAATTTCTCTTGAATCAGTGCACATTCTCCAACCTCCATCTTTCTTCAGACTTAATACTGTAGGTACTGCACAAGGACTCAAACTTTCTCTGATGAAACCTTTTTCAACCAATTCCTGTACTTGCTTTCTGATTTCTTCATTTTTTGTAGGAGTCATTCTGTAAGCTGCTTTGTTTGGAAATTTGATCTTGGAATCAAATATATCTGATGACTGATTCTTCTTACAGGTGGTAATTCATCAGGTAAATCATCCACAATAATATCACAATATTTCTCCAACATTTCTTGAATTTCAATTGGCAAATCATAAATTTTAGTAGAATTAAATACTACCTTAGGTTTGAAAACTAAAGCAAAATTTATCTCATCATCTTCAATCTGTTGCAATTATTCTTTTCCGCTCAACAATAAAGCCTTTGGATCAGACTTTTTACTTGATGCATCTTCTTCTTCCATGGGTAACAATGTTTGATTCATACCATCATTGAAAAACTTGTAAGTGTTTCTCTTTCCATCATGTACTGCTGCTCTGTCATACTGCCATGGTCTACCCAGCAATATGTGACACACATCCATAGGCATCACATCACACATGATTTTATCTTTGTAACTGCCCATTTGCAATTCTATTTCACATTGTTCCTTTACTATCAGTTGATGTCCTTCTGAAGCCATGACACCTTGTAGGGTGTTGGGTGTTCCCTTGTCTTCAATTTCAACTTCTCGATCACCTCTGTAGAGACCAAATTATCTGTACTGCCACTATAAATTACCAATTGATAGAATTTCCCTTGAAATTTGCACACACTTCTAAACAAATTCTTTCTCTGTGTTGGTTCAGCAACTTCCTTTGTTTGTTTTAACAAAACTTTGTTAACAACCAAATATTATCCTTTCTCTGGCACAATTTCTTTCTCTGTTATAGGCAACTTTGCTGCTTCTTCTTCAATCTAAGCAACAATTGCATTTCTCTGGTTTGTCCCCACATTCTATGGACACTCATAGGCTCTATGTCCTAATTTTTTACATCTGTAACATCTGACTTCTCTTACTTTGTTTCTGCCTCCTCTTCCTCTGTAAGGACTCCTTCTGCCACTTGTATCACCTTCTGTGGGTGTATACTGAGGTGAGTTGCTACTAGCTCCATCTCTTGGTGATGTAGATCTTCCTCTACCACCTTGACTTTATCTTCCTCAGAAAATACCTCTTCCTTTGGAAGATTGCTTCCTTATGAGTTTTTATTCAGCTTTTAAGGCCATCTGGTAAGCCTCTTCTACTGTTTTAGGAGAAAATATACTTATCTCTTTTTAAATCTGCATTCTGAGACCATTTATGTACCTGGAAATATTCTCTGTTGTATCTTGAATTTGTCCTGCTCTTATTCTCACTTTGTAAAATTCTTCTATGTACTCTTTTACTTTCATTAATATCTGTCTAAGATTCTGCATTTGTCTAAATAATGAAAGCTGGTAATCACTAGGCAAAAACTTAGCTCTTAGCTTTGCTGCATTTTGTTCCAATTCTTGATTGGCTACTTACAAACTCTCCTTCTTTCTGCTTGCACTCCATCCCACCAAAGTGTTGCATGTCCTTTAAACCTTGTGACAACAAACTTAACTCTCTCTTCTTCACCCATCTCTTCATAATCAAATCATTTATTCATTTCATTGATCCAGTCTATCAACTCTTCTGGATTCAATCCTCCTGCAGAAGCTAATACTTCAAGTCTAGGTTTGGATGTAGATCCTAAAATTGATTTAAAGAATCTCATCTCAAGAGTAAGCTCAACATTTCCTTCTTCTTCTTCTTCAGCTTCAGGTTCACTGACATCTTCGGGATCTCTCTGTTGTCTTGCTTCCATTGCTTCCAATCTATCTTGAATATGCTGCATAGTCTCTAGTACTTCAGCATTTGCAACTGGTCTACCTCTTCTTCTACCGGCACTACCTCCTCTACCAATTCTGACAGCCATGTTGGGTTTCTTTTTCTGACTTTTGGAAGCTTCTTTAGTGTCTGAAAAATGCTCTGAAGACTGCTCTGATACCACAAATGATGGCAGTGTGGGTGCAGGCGTTAAGGAGAGCTGCTCAAATTTTGTTAAAATGTTTTCTAATTCAGGAGGAATTTGTTCCTGATCTTTATTTCCACTCTCGGTCATCAAACTCTTAAATTTGTTTGATAAAACTAATAAATGACCTATGGAAGTTAAAGTCCCCTTATCCTTCTTCAACATAAGAATTCGTATTAAACAATGTTTAAAACCTTTTCGCAAGGGTATCAGATTTCAAACCTTTAATAAAGCTCTATTGACTAAACTGTTGGGTCCATATCTGTTCGTTAAAATCCATGCAACTTCGGCTGCGAACATCGTCGGATCTCCGACATTTACGATCGGACGGATATCACATTCAATTAACCCCAACACTTTACTGCTCCAAAGCAACGCGAAATCGGTGGTATTGCCACTGCGATGTGTCGCTTTCCTACTTGATCGTGTTCGATTTTAATAAAACCACTGGCATACCAAAATCTGTGGGAACACAGTGACTGGTTTTTCTAAAACCACTTGTCGGAAAATTCTCAATTCTGATCGAGTTCGACCAAAGAATTTTCGTTGGGTTATCATTATGTAACTCAATAAATAAAGATCAACTATCGACGTCCGATCTCAAGCAAAGAAAACCCAATTTCTTTAAATTCCTCTGAATTCTTTACACAGAAGTTACTTACACGTAATTTCTACATAGAATGTATAAATCAAATGGATTTTTGGAGAGATGAAACCCTCCAGGAATTTTCCAAGCATACAACAGATAGTTAAATTCTGCAATTTTATTAAAAAAGAGGCAAAACCCTCTCAATCAAATCTTCTATGGTCCAAATTCGTTTTCCTCCTTCTCAGAGGTTACATTTAATGGTTTGTACATAATAATCGACCTCTGTTACACAGTAATTTGTCACCGTCCCTACCATTCCCCGTCCCGCACAATGGAGGACCCATTATGTGACCTGTGAGCAATGTTATGCCTTGAAACTATCATCATTGCATCCCTTTCCATGAGGAAAACATTTCTTCTGTTGATCATTTCCTGAGCAGACCCCTAAAAACACCTGTTTTTGCCTTGGCGCTAGTAGCCCATTATGAACCCGCGCCAATGGGGGAAAATTAACACTGAGCCCGCACCAATTGGCGCTCTGTCCCAGTTAAGCACCCGCGCCACTCTGCTTTTGGAAAGTTTTTAAAAAAAAGAGGCGAAGTTTCGATTACAACAACTTCGTGGATGAGTCATCAGGAGTGGTTTCGCCTGAATAACCACGGCCTTCCTCCTTTGGCCTCTTGTTTCCACCTTATGGGGAACCTCCCAAAGGATAAGGCCTCCCTTCCACTATTGTAGGGATCCCAACCTCCTCCTCTCCTCTATAAATATAGCCTTCATCCATTGATGAAGGGGCGGAAAGGCTGATAGTCTTGAAGTGCCTAAGCTTTGAATCTCCAAATTCCCAAGAGCCTTTGTGCTGTAAGAGCCCTCTTTCTTCCCTTAAGGCCGACTCAAGTAAGGAGACCATCGTCGAGAGACTCTGGAGAGGTTTTCCCTTTCCCTGGCGAGCTTTGCGAGACGTGAACGACTGGAGACCCATCCGAAGGAGAGCACGACGTCAGAACATTGGTTGTAATCTTTCTTCGATTGTTATTTAATGAATGATTACGATTATGGTTCCACTATGTTTTCGATTATGTTAATATGAGTAATATCCTTTCTGACTGATATTTAGTTACGTATGCCAGATTTTATGCTTGTATATGTTTGTTTCTTGCATGTGTAGGTGTCCATCCACGGAGATCGTGGGGGATCGTCATCTGCTGGGGCTGAGGAACGGGAACGCTTTCTTCTTTAGATCATAGCATTGGATTCCAGGTAGGCTTCCATCTTTAGTCTTTCCATTCGTAACTAGGAACTTGCGTCGTAACATGTTTGAATGTTGCTAGACCCCTGCTGGGCTAGTAGGGATCGCCTCTATCTGCAGAGGGGATTTACCTCCTCAACAACCTCCTCTTGAGGATCGAATTCTCCTAATTTAGATAAAATCCTAATTACATAATATCTTCCCTAAATCTATCAACTGGAGGCTAAATATGCTGAATCCAATCTAAAACTGTTCAATTTTCCTAGATACTAGTTCAACCCTATCTAGTAAAACTGTAAACTGACAGCTAAAGTTACTAACACCTTTGCTTGTAATTTTTTTTGGATTCTTGGAATAATTAATGAAGCCTTTTGTCTCTAAGCCTCATGCTCCTGCATCAATAAATATAGAATTGAAGGAATTAGTATAGTTAACACAACCTGAAGGGTTCATGATCTGTATGATATCTTAATGTAAATGTGCTTGAGGGTTTGTAAATTGCAAGTGTTAAAATTGAGTTTTTGAGAGCTTTTATGTTAATTTTTAAACACATAAATCATGAAAATAAACTCTGAAATATGCGGAAACAACAAAAAAATACACCAAAAAAATAACCACAACATAGAAAATGATGAAGGAGTTCACCCCTCCTGGGCTACATCTCCTTAGTCCAGCTTACAATGGCTTGGTCCTGTTTTATGATGCACAAGATGGTAATTAGATACAGTTATAATGCTCAAATGTCTTCAAAACATGTTCCATCAGCTTCAGAATACCCAAACATTTCTGTCTAGCCTCTTTCTTCTCAAAAGTTGTCAAAAACTGAAGAAGTTACAAGCTTCCCTAGTTTTGTTGCTAACCGCACCACAAATTCCCCAAAATTCGGACTGTTGCTACAAATTTTCCCCACAATCGGCTAACCAAGTGCTGATTTCACGAAAATCTGAGCGAAATTGTCAGATCATTAAAATGCATAATAACGCCTTAAACGGGAATTTAAAACCAGATCATCGTGGTTAATTAAAAAAATGGTTTAATTAGAGAATGCCCTTTGTCTAGACATAATGGCCATATGGTGTTATATGGTGGGGGGGGGAGGTATTGGGGCTAAGCCCTGGCCCCTTACCCCGAACTTATGTCGTAATAGTGTTTAAATAATATTTTTGGAATAAGGTTTAACAAGGAATGTCATGGCCTAATGGTTGGGCAATGCACTATTTAGAGTTTTGTCTCAGTTTTGAATCTAGTGGAGTTGAAGTTTGGCATTAACCTAAAATTTGGTGGCCCTTGTACTACCACATGGCACCATGTGGTTGGCCATCATTCCAACCAATATAATCATGCCAACCTACACTAATTAAAATCGGACAAGTGGTGAGGATTTTTTATTTTTGACTGGGCAACTATGCCCAGTCAGCTATACGGACTACTGACTGGGCAACCTGCACAATTTTGCCAAAATGTTACCTATTTGGGAAAACAAACAGAACACGTTTCCAGGAGCATACAGTGTCGGTTTTCCATGAAACTAGTTGTGTCAGATTTAGAATGACGATATATATGTGGTCTTTCAGGATCCACCATTCTGACAACTTTCATTTTGAACATAATTTTTAAGCACTTGATCACTCCTCCCAACTCTAAGCTTTTGGACCCCAAAAGATCACTTTCAGTTGTTCAGTAGATGAGGGTACAATTCCCTCACCTTTCCAATCTCGATCCATTTGTTTTTGCTTGGATTTTTTCCTTTGAGCCCCACACGAAGGTACTCCACATTCCCTCGTTTTGAAGACCTTGTTCTTTTGTCAAGAATGATGTCTTGTTGTACTTCATGAAGGTATTCAAGAGAAAAAACCTCAATGGAAGGAATATTAACATTTTCTTATTGATCTTCAATCAAAGGCGACTCACATAACCTTAAGTTCTCAACATTAACAAAAGCATACATTTTCATATATGAAGGAAAATCCAACCTAAAGGCATTATCACCAATATTTTCTAAAATTCGGAATGGACCATATCAAATTGGTTTCAGTTTTTTACTCTTTCCTTGAAGCATTTATATTTGAAGCCAAACTTCATCAGCGACTTGGAATTTGTGATCCACATGATGCTTGTTTTGCCTTGTTTTTTACTTGACTTGCCTACTTCCCAAATGTTCTTAAACTTCTTGATGCACCAATTGGATTTTTTCAATGAACCTTTATCTTTGTCTATGTCACTATGACCATCAATAGCAACATCCTTTCCAAAAATGAAATCCAAAGGATATTTAGGCAACTATCCCAAAAACGCCTCAAATGGAAATGTTTGAGATGAAGAGTGGTTGGCCCAATTGTAAGCATGTTGAATATAGTTCAATTTTTCATCCCACAACTTAGAATTCTTGTTGCAATAACCATGAAGAAGATGTATCACCATCCTCTAAATCAGCTCTGTTTGACCATCGGTTTGCTAATGAAATTATGTACTCTTTTTCAGTTTGGTGTCCATGAATGCCCACAATCTTGACCAAAAATTCCCAACAAAGTGAGAATATTGATCACTAACAATGAATGTGGGAAATCCAAAATGCACCCATGTACATTCTGAAAGAATAGATGAGCAGTTTTTTCAGCTGTAATTTTCTTTTTTACATGGCATCAAAATACACATTTTTATAAACCTATCCACAACTAAAAAAATATAATCATGATTCCTTTTTGATACAGGAATACCTCCACAAAAGTTCATTGAAACGCTCTCCCATGGATGAGAAGGTACTGGAAGTGGTGTGTACAATCCTAGCTTTCTATTGCTAGGCTTATAGAGAGCACATAATGAACAACCTATAATAAAACGTAACACACTTTTAAGCATGTGAGGCCAATAATAATACCTGTGTAGATGTCCCACCTTCTTACTTACACTGAAATGACCAACAATAAAAGAAGTATGTGCCTTTCTTATGATGTTGACTCTTTTTCCCGGTGGAATACAAACTTTTACCAAGATGGTACAACAAGTTATCATGCATGTGATAATCCAATTCCTCTACTTGGTTCCCTCGACTTAAAGTTACATATAAATCTTGAAAATCACTATCTAAAGCATATTGTTCAACATAACTCTCATGCAAAATATAATTATGCTTAAGAATAGTAGCAACACTAAAAATAGGCCTCGAAAGCATGTCAACAAATTTATTGTGGATACCTTTCTTATACCATATCACCAAGTGGAATTGTTGAAGAAAATCCCTCCATTGTAAGTGCCTTGATTGCTGCAACTTGTTTGTAATTGCAAGTATTGCAATGATTGATGATCAGTGGGATTGATTGTTTCGTTACCCATCAAGTAGTCTTTCCACTTTTTCACACATTGCACTAATGCATAAAATTCCTTGTCATATGTAGGATTATTAATCATTGTAGCATTAAAATTTTATGAATGAAAACATTTGGGCTTACCATGTTTCATGAGGATCTCACACATGGCATAGTCACTAGCTTCAGTCTAAATCTCAAATGATTATCTCAAGTCTGGAAGTGCAAGTAATAGGGTTGAACTGATTTTTTTCTTCAATGCATCAAATGAATTTTGTTGTTTACCTCCCCACTGGAAGACCTGCTTCACACTTGTTAATGCATGCAATGGAGCTACAATAGAAGAGAAGTTAACAATAAACTTTGTTTTGCGACCAACTTACAAAATAGAAGAAAATATAGATGAATGACTTAAAAATTATCCACTCCGAGGGGGAAAAATCCTTTACATTACTTAAATGAACAATTCTTGGATGATACAAATGAAAAATCCTCCTTTCTATAAATAGGATTCTAAAGGGTCACAATATAATGCTAGCCTACATAACAATAATAATGTAAGGGAACAACAATAACAATAATGGGCTTCTATGGGGCACAATAATAACAATATGGGGACTACATGGGCACAAAAATAACAATAAGGGTCTACACTAACAATAAAAATAAGGGGATACACTATTATTATAGGGACCTAGCATGCCCCTCTCCAAAAAAGTGTTTTTCTAAACATTTGAGTAGTTCTCGATGGCTCTGTATAAAATTCTCCTCTTCCCATGTCGAATCTTCAGCGGGTAAGTTCTTCCACTTGATGAGATACTATTAAATTGATCGATTCCGTGGATGTCGAGTTCTTGTTTCCATGACTACTTCAGGTTCCAATATGATTTTTCCTTCCTCGTCAAGTTTTGGCAATATTGTTTGAAGTGGGAGTTTGCCACCTATAACCTTCTTTATGCATGAAACATGGAAAACTGGGTGCACTCGAGAAGATGTAGGAAGCTCCAATTTTTATGCCATAGAACCAATATTTTGCACTAGCTTGTAAGGACCATAGTACTTTTGTGATAATTTATTATCCTTCTTAGCTTGCTTGAGGGACATTTTTTTATATGGTTGTAGCGATAAAAATATCGAGTCGCCTACATCAAAACTTCTTTCACTGTGACGTTGATTTGCTTGTTGTCTCATTCTATTTTGCACCAAATTGAAGTTATCCTTTAAGAGTTGGAGAATTTTTTTTTTATGCCCGATGTGCTCTTCCACTGCTTGAACCTTAGAATTTTCTCTTAAATGTGATGTGATTGATGGTGGATGATATCCATAAAGTGTCATAAATGGGGTTATTTTTGTTGCAGTATGGAATGAAGTGTTATACCAACATTCAGCTAGAGGTAACCACTTGACCCATTGTGTTTGTTAATTAGATACAAAGAAACGAAGATATCACTCCAAACATTTTCTCACTATCTCATTTTTCCCATCAGATTGAGGATGATAAGATGACCTATGAGCTAGTTGAGTACCCAAATAAGAAAATAATTCCATCCAAAAATTTCCAATGAAAAATGAATCTCTGTCGCTTACAATAATCTTTAGGTTTCCATGTAGGTTTTGAATTGTTTCCATAAATGCAGTAGAAACTATACTGGCTTTAAATGGATGAGATAGTGCACAAAAGTGTGCATACTTGGTAAGACTATCAACTACCACCATGATGCCACTCTTTCCTTCAGAGTTGGGTAAACTTGTGATAAAATCCATTGAAATCTCCTCCCAACGTTGACTTGGAATGGATAAATTGTAGCAAACCTGGGTCTTAATTGTCTCAAATTTATTTTGTTGGAAGACCAAACATTCTACCACAAACTTTTGAATATCATATTTAAGGCCATCCCGAAAAACACAATTCTTGACCTTGTGGTAAGATTTTAAAAATCCTGGTTGTCCTCCTAAGGGAGAGGTCTCAGGTGTGCAATTCAAAAGAATCTTTTGTTTTAGTTGGGAATTCTTACAAAGATACAAGCGATATTATACCATAATTAATAACTTTTCTAGCTAAAAGTATCAGATGTACTAGGATCTTGCTGCAACTTCTGAATGAGTGTCGACACTTCTTCATGATTCTTCCATTCCTCCATTGCTTCAGTTTTCCAATCTAGTTGGATAAAAGAAATGGTTCAAAACAATGTTTCCACATCCTCATCCTTTCTTGAGAGTGCATCTACAACCACATTTAGCTTCCCTTTTTTGTAGATGATTTCAAAGTCATAACCCAACAACTTTGTGACACATTTTTGCTACTCTCCTGAAGATAGTCTTTGTTCCAAAAAATATTTAAGGCTATCATGATACGTTTTTACGTTGAAGTGTCTTCCCATTAGGTAAGGTCGTCATTTCTTTAGTGCACATAGTATTGTCAACATTTCCTTCTCATAAATAGGTTTCTGTAAATACTTTCCTTTTATTGGGCCGCTTTTAAAAGCAATGGGTCTTCCTTCTTGCATTAAAAAACCACCAATTTCATTTCCTAAGACATCACATTCCACAATAAAGGTTTTTTGTGAAGTTTGGCGTATCTAAGGCTGGTGCTTGGCACATTTCCTCTTTAAGATGTTCAAAGGCCTTAGTTTCATTTGTAGTCCAAGAACATGCATCTTTCTTTAGTAATGTTGTTAGAGGAGCTACTGTTATCCAATAATTCTTAACAAATTTGCGATAATACCCTGTTAACCTGAGAAATCCTCGCAAATGCTTTATGGTTGTTGGGATTTTCCATTCCTTAATGGATTTAATTTTGTTAGGGTCTACCTTAACACCCTCATGACATACAATATGACCCATATATTCCACCTCATGTACTCCAAAGAAACATTTGGAGGCTTTTGCATATAATTGTTTATCCTCGTATAGTTTGAGTACCCTGTCAACATGTTGAACATGATCATTCCAAAACTTGTTGTAGATTAGTATATCATAAAAAATACTAACACAAATTTTCTAAGGAATGGTTTGAAAATGGAATTCATCAACCGTTGAAATGTAGAAGGTGCATTGGTAAGGCCAAAAGGCATGATAAAAAATTCATAATAGCCCTCACGAGTTCTAAATGTTAGTTCCGAAATGTCTTCAGTCTTCATTCTAATTCGATGATAACCTGAACGAATATCCAACTTGGTGAAACAAATTGTTCCATGTAATTCATCCAATAATTCATCAATGACATGAATGAGAAATTTATCTTTAATAATGAGCTTGTTGAACTCCCTATAATCTGGACACATGCGCTAGGATCCATCCTTCTTGTGCAACAATACTACTGGACTAGAGAAAGAACATTGACTAGGTTGAATTGTACCGACCTCTAGCGTTTCTGCAATGATACGTTCAATTTCTCTCTTTTGGGCATAGGGATATCTATAACGCCTGATGTTTGGAGGAACACTTCCAGGAATCAAATGAATAGCATGATCATGATCACAAATATGTGAGAGGCATTTGGGAGTCTCAAATACCATGGAATGATTGTCCAAGACTTTTTGGAGATCTGGAGAAATAGATTATTTCGATGTTTGAAACTCTAGTGAGCATAATTGTGCAATTTCTCCTCATTGTTCTTTCTTTAGAAGCTTTGTCATCCCATTAGATTTTATTATCTTTCCTGGTTTCCCCGTAATACCCCTTAATTCAACTTACTTTCCTTTCCAAAAAAAATCAAGAAAATTTCTTGAAAATAAACTTATCGCACCCAAAGGTTGTAACCATTGAACTCCTAGTACCACATCAACACCACCCATTGGAATGTAAAGCATTGGGCTATGAATAATAAGAATACCGATTATCATTTATCCGTGGATGTTTGCCTAACAATGAGAGTTTACCACGTAAAACACTGTGCCAATTTATTTGTTTCATTATTCTATTATTTTGTTTATTTTCCATTATTTTATGCAATTAACTATATTTGCAAGTTATGCTTACATTGCTCAACTCAACAACTCTCTACCATGGTTGGGGTGTTGAGGTTGTACTCATCAGTTTTAAACACAAACGTCAATGCAATAAGGAGATGGAGTGTCGTTTGAGAGGAAGAGACATAGATACTATGCTATTTTCCCACCTTTTTGGAGTTCACCTCCAACCCTTCAACCAACCATTCGATTATCACCATAATGATGTTGAACCGTATGGGAGAGGAGATGGTTTTGGGAGCAGAGGCCACTTCCACGACCGTCCCATTTTTGCTAAGCATGATGTCATGGAAATAGAAATACTACTTCCTTATCTTCTCCTTTCGACCTTGGTTACCTACAAGAAAACCAACAACAACATTAGGGTAACCAATATAATAATTGGTTCCAAATAACTTATTAGTCACCATGTCAAAAGGATGCCTCGTGGCAAATACCTATGGCGAAGAGAGATTAACTCCACTTTTATAACTCAGTGCCTTTTGGGATCCCGCTACATTCAATGTATCCCAGTGTCATGAGAATTAACCCTGTGGTAGCACGTGGGAATTTCAAAATTTGAAACCACCGTCACGTTAATTTTTACTTTAATATCAATTTTAATCATTTTAATAAGGAATGTTGATTGTATTTGACGGGAAAAATACTAAAGAAAAAATTTTGTATCAAATTCCACCCCTCGCCTTGTCTCACCCAGGACTTTTGTTCATTGTTCATGTTTAGATAACTGATTATTAATCCAATGTTTTAGAAATTGCAATGGATAACTTGCTATACCACATTGTTGAATACTCACTCTTCACATAAACGATTCTGTGTAACGGGATCATCATATTATATGGTCTTCGATCGTCTAAACTTCAAAGTAATTGTTTTGGAAACCACCACTAAAATGTTATTTACTTCTTTGATAAGATTTCAGAAGCTTAAATGTTTCATTTACATTTTGTCATTTTCAGTGTCGCTATTGAGAATACGAACACTTTGCGTACCGACTTTGTTTTCTAATTTATTATCTTGCCTTAATCAGGGCGAGGCAACTCTCTTTTGTTTGATGGGATTGCCATTTGTCTTTGATGTCCTGTCTTGTTATGTGGACCGCGTGGTCTCTCCGGCATTTTCGTCCACATCCCAACCAACGAAGTGCCATTTCTAAAAGTGCAAACAAGATATTTACATGACTACTGAACACACCTGGAGTCACGAGACTAAAATATTTACATGTGACATTTTATACATTGTCAATGTTGCCGATTATACTTTTCTTCTACAGGTGACCTGTCATTTTAAATTTCTTTGTCAATGTTGCCGATTATACTTTTCTTCTACAGGTAACCTGTCATTTTAAATTTCTTTGTCAATGTTGCAAGTTTAACATTTCCTTGCATGCATTAATTAGCACAATATAAAAATTTCACTCAAAATCTATGAAAAATATATTTCAGAGCGGATATAGCGTAATTGTTTGATCTGAATATATTATGTGTTACATAATATGATTTGGTGTGATGCTTTTTAAGTAAAGGATTTTGTTCATACTCTTTAGAAAGTGGTTAGATTTAGTTGATTTGAGAGATGTTTGCTCAATTAGATGTTTAGGATATTAATATATAGTTAAGAAATTTACTCAAATAAATTAATTGTTTAATTAAAATATTTTTTTATCTTAAAATATAGTACTCAATATGTGTATTTTATTGATAGAGTGTACTTGTGACCTGACTCCTTCACTGAAGGACCTATGGAAATGGAAAGAAAGGTATTTGTAGAGTATAGGTGTATATTTATATGTGTATTTTATTGATAGTGTACTTGCCTGACTCCTCCACTGAAGATCGATGAAAATGGAAAATAGATGGAAATGGAAAATAGAAGTATTTGCAGAGTATAGGTATTTATTGTGTATCTTTCTCTTCCACTCAATCCTGGCGAGTTTTATTTCAGCTGCCATAGGCCCATTAATGCGTCCAGGAAGAAATGTCGGCCGCACGATGATCTACGGTTTTAATCCTACGGCGAGCATTTCCTGCCTGGGTGCGTTAATGGGCCTATGGCAGCTGAAATAAGGCTCGCCCTCAATCCCTGCTACAACTACTCCAACCAATATCAACCGCTGCCAATGGTGCTTCCAAAAACAGTCTCCATTGTTTCTGTCACAAGTACTCTTACTTCCTTTCCTTGAAGCAAACTACCAAGAACTCTCAAGGACCTCTCTGTCCTGGCTGTAGAAACACATTCTCAAGGACATCTCTGTCCTTCTGGCTGATACAAATTATCAAGGATCTCTCTGTCCTTCTGCAAGACATCTTTGTCCTTCTGGCTTCAGATACACATTCTGAAGGATCTCTTTGTCCTTCTGGTTGCAAGCACAGTAAAAAAAATTCAACTTGCAATCTTTGCTTTTCTACGTGCACAATGGAATTCAGCTTCACCAAATTTTCTTGACATTTCCACCAGCATATCTGACAGAACTCACCTAGTTGATGGCTCGGTCTTTTTAGTGAAGGCCCTGCATCAATCTATGGTGACCGACCCGTGGATTCATTTTGTAGTATCTACCTGTAAACAAAACATGGCTGACCAGAACCCATTAGAGTATTGTTAAATTTCTTTGAAGAGGTTTGCTGTTATATCAGAATTAGCAGGTGTTATTAAACTTTTGAAACCTGTAACTAGGATAGTAAACTTTTGAAACTGGTAACTAGGATCTTAATGTAGAAATTATGGATTTTATAAAGGTGCCGTGATCCAGTACCTCAGGGAAGCAAAAGAAAACCTAGATAGATAAAGGATATTATTAAAAAGTTTTCCATTACAACAAACCTCATGTATAAGTAAATTTTCCAAACTCGTAACTAAAATTCCCAGAATAGAAATTATGAATTCCATAGAAACATGCTAATTCCTCCCACATTATTTTTAAACTCACTCTTTATGAGAATCATATGGGCTAGAGAACAGTAATTTCAACCAACTCCGCTGACAAAATTTAATGCAGGAGATCTCTAGGTGTTTCTCAAGATTTCTTAGCTTCGTGAAGAAGCTATCTCTACCGACAATGAACCTCGAGAAGGTTCTTCTCATATATATTCCCATCACCGGTAATGCAAATAACAAGTTAAGTTTGTGTAAAAACTGCGTTTTCTGTTATGGTATCAGAGCTCAGAGCTCCTTCTTCGGGGTCTTTGGATTCTTTCCTGGTATCAGAGCTCCTTCATTGGAGTCTTTCTGATTCTGTCTTGCTATCAGAGTCGATGGTTTCAGTTTGGTGTTTGCAGTGGTGAGTGCATGTAGTGATGTTTGTGTTGTGAGAGCGCTGTGACTGCTCGGTGAGGAGCTGTGTGCTCAGTGGTTTGAAGAGCGAGTGTGACTTGAAGTTGCTGTGTTTGGCCAGAGTCTTGAGGACTCCTAGTTTGAAGGGCACAAGAACTCTGCCCTGCTGTTCCGGCTGTTGAAAAAGGCGTAAAGTGTGGGTTGAGCACTTGTGGCCTATTGAAGAATGTGTCGTTGAACTGTTGTGTTGAGTGCTGGGTGGAGAAGCCTGGGCTCTGCCGTTTGAAAAGGGATTGGCTCATAGGAGGGCTCGGTGACCAGAGCCGCGGTAAGTGAAGAAGAGCAGTGTGCATTTGAAGGCTCATGTTAAGGTTGTGATGAGTGCATAGGTAAGTGACGTCGCTGTGTGGAGAGATTGCTGTGCACAAATTGTAAGCTGACTGTGAGGGAACTGTAGCTGGCGCCACGGCTGGTGTTGTTGTCGCTAGCTGGTGTAGCGGCCGAGTCGTGAGAGATCGCGAGGCAGATGTGAGGAGAAAGACGGTAAGGATTTCTAGACGTCTGGTGTGCGGGTCACGAGATTGAGTCCATCCTGTAGGATTTGAATTGGAAAGTTTCCACTGTCCATCGTTGTTCGAGATTTAAGGAGCTTTGCTCCTTGTGCCACGTGGAGCTTGGGTGCGAAGTGTGGGAGCGTTGTGTATGACTTGACAGAGACCCTGTCACTACTACACCAAGGGAATTTTAAGACATTTGTTTAAGACAAAAGAAATCTTTCGTCTTAAAAAGTCACTTTTTATTTTAGTTATTTTATATTAAAATTTAATATCAATTGAATTGTCTTAAATATAAAATTTAAGACAAAAATAGTGTGAGACAAAAATAATTTGAGACAAAACTTTATATTTAAGACAAAAACAATTTGAGACAAAAATATTTAAGACAAAAAAATTTAAGACAAAAGTATTTTAAGACAAAACGAGTTTGAGACAAAAATATTTTAAGACAAAACTTTATATTTAAGACAAAAGCAGTTTGAGACAACTATATTTTAAGACAAAAGCAATTTGATACAAAAATATTTTAAGACAAAATTTTAGATTTAAGACAAAAGCACTTTGAGACAATAATTTAAGACATAACTTTATATTTTTAAGACAATGGCGACTTAAGACAATGACAATTAAGACGAAACCCATTTAAGATAGTTAGCAATTAAGACAAAATCATTAGCATTAAGAAGTTTGCATTGAAATATCCATGAGTGGATAGTGGATAAAATTATATTTTTTATTTTTGAAAATAGATATTCAAACCACACGAAATTTAATCATGTCATATTTATTTCTTTTATATTATATTTTTCTTTTTTTCATTAAACCACATTCTAAAAATTTAATAAATATACAGATAAAAAAATATTATTTTTTGGTTGGAAACTCAAGGGGATTTGAACTTTGAATCTCCTGTTTTAACCATAGGTGCTCCAACACTAATATTCTTAGGCATATTATGTTTTTTCCTGCTCCAAATACAACCTCTAAGAACTAGTAGGGTCCAAGGAAAAGAGCTACAAGTTCCCCAAATCCAATCTACATTTCATGGACAATCACATTTCCCCCAAATGTCCTCCACATATTTGCCTTGGTGTATTGGAGTTTGAAAAATACATAGGATGGCATAAGTAATCCTAATCATAAGACTCAACTTTCCTAATGACTAGGAGGCCTTAAAAATAAAAAATAAAAAACATCTTAACTTATGCCTAAAATTACTAAAAATTCCTATCCCAAATATGAAATTAGAAATTCTGCAAAATTATAGGGCAACAAGGAAACCAACTTCCTCTTCTAAAAATCTCTAAGACCTTATGGAGGACAAATACAAATTTTGAAATAAATTATTGAAATTATGCTCTTGCATAAATAACTACCAATGTATCCTTGTAGGCCACCCCCTTTAACAATAGTAATACCAATGTCCTTTATCAGCTAGAAGGAACTCGATCCTTACATAATTCTCTCTTAGATCCCGTTAACCCATTGCAATGATTGTCTTTGATGCCTACCTAGTTGCAAGCACATTAAGAAGCAATGTAGCATATTGCTGGTTGAGGATTTCGATAAGTATGTGATTTTGTTGACATCTTGTGACTGTCCCGTATGTGAATATATAAAATCTTGGATGCATGTCGCCCTGACACTATAACAAGACTTAGTACTGCCTATCATACCGTGTCACTCCCTCCTCGAGACACCTAAAACTCGCTAACACTCCCTGTCACACATTCGTATTCATTCATTTATGAATTTGAACCTAGTGCGCCTCTGTTATGTTTTCCTGGCACTCCCTAACACTCCTTAGCACACATTGGCACAACTTGGCACTTGGAACAACTTTGTATGCTTCTCTAGCACTCTGAGATGCCTTGGCACTTCCTAGAATACCATGTCACTCCCTTCTTAGCACACCTGGAATTGGCTTATACTTCAATTCCATACATTTGAAACTAGTTCCCCCTTGTGTTTCCCTAACACTTGGCCCTCACACTCCCTAGCATGTGTTCATGCCACAAATTGGCACCTGCCACATCTTGGCATGCCTATCATGCCTTGGAACTGCTTAATATGTCTTAGTACTTCTAGGAATTCCCTGACACACCTTGGTATTCCTTAGCTTTCATGTCATCATAGATAACCTTTCTTTTTTTGTGAATTGGGAACCCAACCAAGTCATTGGAAAATCAATGTTGTGACCAGCCCAAAGTTTCCCTTTGTCAGAAACTACTTTGTCCAACCCTTTATGTAACCATAGCCTTACCTCCTACAAGTCTTATTCTGACCTTCCCCTAACACACTTTATCCTTAAAACACTTGGAATTCGTTGACACTACTTAGCACACACTCTTATTCGTTCATTTCCATGCATTTTGACCTAGTTCTCCCTTGCAATGTCCTGGCACTCCCTAACACTCCTCAATATACATTGACACTTTCTGGCATGTGTTGGCATGCCTTTTCATTCCTTGGCACGCATTGACACTCCTTAGTTATCATGCCCTCACAATTACCCTTGCTTTTTTGGAACTTGGGAACCCAACCAAGTCTTGCCTTGACTATAACAGCTTGACCAAGTTACGGTTACTACAACTAGATCGTGCCTTGTTCACCTAAGAAATGACTATAACACCTCACCCATTTAACCCCCTAAACCCTAAACCCCTAACCCATTTAACCCCATAAACCCTTAACCCCTAACCCCTTAAACCCTAATTCCCGACCCCTAACCCATTTAACCCCCCAAACCCCTAAAACCCCAACCCATTTAACCCCCAAACCCTAACCCCTAACCCCTAACCCCTAAAATACTTAACTGCTAAATCCCCTAACCCCCTAAACATATAACCCCTTAACCTCTAACCCCTTAACCCCTAACCCCTAACCCCTAAAATCCTTAACTGCTAAATACCCTAACCCCCTAAACCTCTAAACCCCGTAAACCCTAAACGTCTAACCCTTAACCCCTAACCCCTTAAGCCCTAATTCCCAACCCCTAACCCATTTAACCCCCTAAACCCCTAAAACCCTAACACATTTAACCCCTAAACCCTAAACCTCTAAACCCTTAAACCCATAAACCACTAACACCTAAACCCCTAACCCCTTAACCCCTAAACCCCTAAACCATTAACGCTTAACCATTAACCCATTAACCCCTCACCCCTAACCCCTAAAATCCTTAACTGCTAAATCCACTAAGCCCTAAGCCCCTAATGCCTAATCCCTTAACCACTAGCTCATTATTCACCTAACCCCTAACTACACCTAAATCCCCTAACCCGTAAGCCCCCAATCCCTAATCCCTTAACCACTAACTCATTATTCCTCTAACCCCTAACCCCCCAATCCATAATCCCTTAACCACTAACTCATTATTCCCCTAACCCCAATCCCTAATCCCTTAAATACTAATTCATTATGCCCCTAACCGTTAAGCCCCCAATCCCTAACCCCTTAAACACTAACGAGAATATACCACAGTGGGCATGCACAAGAAGAAGAACCAAAGAAATCAAATTCAATAAAGGAAGCACAACCACCACTCCAAACTCGCTTCTCTAAAACACATATAACCACAATAAATCCCACTAAAGCTTACAAATTTATCAAGCCCTAATTAACTTAATAACAAATTCAACAAGCCAACGTGCTACAATTTGTTGAGTCACCCCCAAATCAATTAGTAATTATTGCATGAATGTACATTTGTTTGTAATTTATTTAAAAGGTTGAAATTCTCTCAAGACGTATAGAATATATCCAAGAGTTAAAAAAATGGAAATTTTTCTTACCTCCACAAGGTATCATCACACCCGGATAGGTGAAAACATACAAGTATAAATCTTCTACCTCTAAGTCTCAATGACACTTCAACATGTCAATAACATACTTGCAACAATGCTTAATGAGTTTTGTCTATTGGCTAAAGAGATGTACATCCATCCATCAAAAAATAAACATATCAATCAATCCAACACCATAAATTGTGTTAAATAGTTCATCATGTTATTCCAAATATTACAATATTGTCTTATATTAGCTCACATATTCCTTGAATATTTGAAAGCCAAACTACCTTAGCACAATATACCAGAAATATTTGCACTCTAAAAGACAAAAAAAGACAACAAAATAAAATAGGAACTTTAACTCTAATCCAGACACTTCATTCTTAGCAACATGATATCTAATGAATATGATACGTGGAAAAAAAGGCTTCATATATTGTCTATCACATGTCAAACTGAGTGAACAAACACATGCATAGAACACATCAGAAATAGGGTTCATAGATCGACTCTTATTATATGGTTTCAAAACCTTCTTGTCTCCTTAAAGGGGGGTTCTGGAGGTCTTAAAAAAGACTTCCTTTTGCTAAACAAATGGATTGTTTCTTTTGTTGAATCTCTAATTAAATTGAGAGGGGGGGGGGGTGAATCAGTTTAATACATTCCTGATCTTTTAAACTTTTCAATAAACTTATTTACACCTTCATTTCAAACTCTATTTAATGTGAGAGTAATCTTAGAATGTAATCTGAAAGTATTAGTTTAATAGAGCAGTAGACTTAATTTGAGAGCAACATGTATTAAGCAAATGATACATATCAGATCAATACATAAATATCATGCACAGAGACACCAGATATAAGTGGAAACCCATAAAGGGAGAAAACCACATCTTATTATTGTTGTGATGCAAAGGCAAGCTCCAACTCCCTAAACTACACTGTCATGGTGCACCAAGAACACCCACAGAGGCTCCTACCTCACCCCCGCAAGTACACCCTGCAAGGAAGCACCAATCCCTCCAATCTTCTCGCAGTGCACCAACCTACAGGAGGCTCCAACCTCACCTCGTACCACAACTAACGACTCAATGCTCGCAACTTTGATAGGAAGCTCCAACTTCCTCAATTTATCAACCGGTGCTCATTGATTTACCCATATCGCCTCCGTTCGCCTTTCTCCTTCTGTTCTGCTTTTCTTAATCTTCTCTGTCTTACTCTTCTATATTCTGCCTTCTCTCGATTTACTCTCTCTTCATTTTAAAAAAAAACTCTCTCTGTATATCAAGATGATATTATTTATAGATTTCCTCACATGACTGTCTGTATTCTGCTTGGAATTCGAAATGGAAAGTCATGTCTCTTTGCCTTCTGCCTTCTCACTCCTTTTATCAGCTTACTCAGAAATTATAACTGTAGGTGTCAATTTTAACATTACAGTGGGAGTTTGTTTTCTCTCGGAGACTTGCCAATGCATCACAAACAATAAAAATTTAAATAAAACATTTACATTCAAATTTAAATGAGAACTCCAGCTCAACATATTTAGTATTTTGAATTGGTACGCATTTGTCTTTTCTTTGGCTGTCTTTGTCTTTTCTGTGACTGTGTTTTATCTTCTTTCGGATCTGTTTGCTCTTCTATCCTCTGCTGTGGTGTAACTGCTGCATATGTGTAAATGTGCCTTTTATATCCGCTGACTATAAATCTGGAGGAATTCCAATCCCTTTTATGCCATTAGTGTCTTGTTGATGTGGCAGGTTCCGCAGGCCGGAACATACATATATCACAAGCGTTAATAATCGCCCTCTCGTAAAGCTAAGGTCCGTGGGTCTAGAGACCACGCGGCTTATCGCAACCGTGTTATATATATAACTCAATAACCATTATATATCATATGTGTTATGCCCCCAGATCATATTCAAACGTTATTCAACATATATAATATATACAATTTATTTGCAAATAACCCGACGTCCATAAGGATTGGCTGCCAATACGATTAGACCTGGAACTCAAGTTGTATATGAGTCATATTTTATATACCAATCGGGTCCGGATTTCCAATCGCAATCGCAACTCTTATATTCTCTGATGCGATTGACCATTGCCGATGCGATTAGAACCTGGAGCTGAAATCTTTGTTAATCATAATTTATAAGTCCATCGGGTCCGAACTGTTAATCGCAATCGCAAGTTCTTTAATTTGTGTTGCGATGGTTTGTTTCTTTCCGATGCGATTGGAACTGGACTTCAAACACTTTGTTAAACATGGTTTATAGACCCATCGGGTCCGGTCTTCCAATCGCAATCGCAAGTCTTTAACATATGTTCCGATTGACCAGTGCCAATGCGATTTGACCGTAACTCAAATATGTATTAACCCCTGCTTATAACAGGATCGGGTCCACCATTTCAATCGCAACGTTTTACAAAAGACATGCGATTGGGAACTCGGATGTGATTAGCAATTAACTGTGGTATATAACTCGATCGGGTCCGGCATTTCAATCGCAGCGTTTTACAAAAGACATGCGATTGGGAACTTGGATGCGATTAGCAATTAACTGTGGTACATAACTCGATCGGGTCCGGCATTTCAATCGTAATTGCAACTTTCTGTTGCGATGTTCCGTTGCCCTTGCGATCTCCGATTGCGATTGGGGAGAGGTCCCACCATCTAAAACTTCGTTTTGTGCGCTCCATAATATAACAGACATATATGTATACTTTGCCAAAGGGTTAAGCGATTCCCGGAATATGGTTTATATGTTATATGTAACGCCCATCGGGTAATGATTCTCGGAATTATACATACGACTGTATCTGCCGGCTTGGGCGATTCTCGAAATTTTATATCTGTCCTCCGGGTTGGGCGATTCTCGGAATTATACATACGACTGTATCTGCCGGCTTGGGCGATTCTCGGAATTTTATATCTGTCCTCTGGGTTGGGCGATTCTCGGAATTATACATACGACTGTATCTGCCGGCTTGGGCGATTCTCGGAATTTTATATCTGTCCTCCGGGTTGGGCGATTCTCGAAATTATAATAGCTCTCTACCTTTGTCTCTGCCTCTGCTCCGCCAGTTGGAGAGTGCGATTCCCAGAATTTTGTAACTGCTCTGTGCCTCTATCTCTGCTTCTGTCACTCTGCCTCTGTCTCTATCTTCCGATAACGGTTCTTCACTGTGCTTCTATGACTGTTACATTTTGACTTTCTTCTTGCTGCCTCTATTGCTTTCGCTATGCCTCTTTTGCCTTCCTTTGCTACAGCGCTGCCTCTTTTTCCTGAGTGCTGCCTCTTTTGCCATCAATGACAATATTTCCAACAATTTCCCCCTTTGGCATTGATGGAAATCCACTTTCTCTGTTTTCTTTCTCTTTCTCTTGTTGCTTGCTCTTCCTGTTTGCTATTTGTTCTTCCTCCCCCTTTGACATCAATGGCAAAGGATGACTCCTCATCCCTCCGTATGGGTTCTGTCGTTGTAGTTCCTTTCTCTGAGTTACGTTTAGGTCCTCTTCTGCCGAAATTGGACTATGCTGTGTTTCATTTGTAGTGCCTGTAATATGTGCTAGATTGCAGACATAGATGATGCATTTTACAATTGAAAGGTTCTTGTTGCTTCTGAATGCTGATAATATTGATAATGCTGATCCCATGGACTTGTTTTATGCTTATCTTGCTGGCTGTTCTCCCCCTGGAATGATATCTTCGTTTTGTTCTCCCCCTGAGACTGTACTTTCTCTTCATATTAGAGAATAGTATCTACAGATACTACCCCTAGTTTGTCTCTCAAGTATTCGAATGGTTCTCTGGCAAGTGGTTTGGTAAATATATGTACTATCTGTTCTTTCATTGATACATAGTCCAGTTTAACTATCTTCTGAGCCACTTGTTCTCGAAGAAAATGATACTTGATTGGTATATGTTTAGTTTTTGAATGAAGCACAGAATTTTTAGATATACTTATAGCACTTGTATTATCACATTTGATTGAGATAGGTTCATTAATGCTTACCTTCATGTCTTGAAGTGTCTGCTTCATCCACATGACTTGTGTGCAACATGCTGCTGCTGCTATATATTCTGCTTCAGCTGTAGACAGAGAGATGGATGTGTGTTTCTTGCTTAGCCATGCCACCAGAATTTCTCCTAGATAGAATGCACCTCCACTTGTACTCTTCCTATCATCCACACAGCTGGCCCAATCTGCATCTGTGTATGCTGTCAAGGTGAAGCTTTTTCCTTTAGGATACCAAAGCCCATGTTGTGCAGTTCCTTGTAGATATCTGAGTATTCTTTTTACTGCCAGAAGATGGTTTTGTTTTGGTGCTTCTTGATATCTTGCCACTAGTCCTACTGCTAGCATGATGTCTAGTCTTGAGGTTGTCAAGTACAGCAGGCTTCCTATCATGGATCTGTAGAGTTTTTGATCTACATCTGCAGACCTATCATCAGCACACAGCTTGCATCCCGTGATCATGGGGGTTGTCACTGGTTTGCAGTCCTCCATTTTGAATTTTTTCAGCATTTCTTTTAAGTATTTTTCTTGAGAAATGAATGTGCCAGTGTTCTTTTGTTGAATTTGCAGTCCTAAGTAGAAACTGAGTTCTCCAATCATAGACATTTCAAACTCTGTTTTCATCTCATCAGCAAACCCTTTTGCTAGTTCATCTTTGTTGCTTCCAAACATAATGTCATCAACATATACTACAACAATCAGGAGTTCATTTTCATGGGCTTTTATATATAGATTGCTGTCTACTCCTCCTCTTTTAAAACCCTGTTTTTGCAAATATTTATCCAGTCTTGAGTACCAAGCACGAGGAGCCTGTTTCAGTCCATATAGGGCCTTCTTTAGTCTGCACACATAGTCTTCTTTGTCTGTCAATGAGAAGCCTTCTGGTTGTTCCATGTACACTTCTTCTTCTAGATCTCCATTAAGAAAAGAAGACTTTACATCCATTTGATATACCTTGAAGTCTTGATAGCACGCAAATGCCAGGAACATTCTGATAGCTTCCATTCTAGCTACAGGGGCAAATGTTTCATCATAATCAAGTCCTTCTATTTGTGAGTATCCTTTGTAGACCAGCCTTGCTTTATTCCTGATTACTTGTCTTTGCTCATTCATTTTGTTTTTGAATACCCATTTTGAACCAATGATATTTTTCTCAATAGGTCTAGGAACTAGTTCCCAGGTATTGTTCTTCTCAATTTGGTCCAATTCTTCATTCATTTCTTTTATCCAATACTTGTCCTTGTTGGCTTCTTCAAATTTCTTTGGCTTTATTTGTGATAACATGGTTATGTATACTTCTTCTGTTTGTTCTGTTAGCTGCCTTCTTGTCTGGACTCCTGCTTTCTTGTCTCCTATGATCTGATCTTCAGGATGATTCTTCTGAGTGTATCTTGAGGGGTTTTTTGAGCTCAGCTCTGCATCTTCTATTGTCTTGCTAGTTTCTTCATCATTCTAGTCTTCTTCTTCATGATTAACTGATGGAATGCAACAATCTGTATTTCTTGTATTGTTTGGAAATTCTTCATCAAATCTCACATCAATACTTTCAACTATTTTCTGAAGAGTCTTGTTGTAGCATCTGTATCCTTTACTTTTGGAAGCATATCCTAGAAAAATCCCTTCATCTACTCTTGCATCAAATTTCCCAAGGTTTTCACCATTATTCTTTATGTAACACTTGCTACCAAAGACTCTAAAATGTTTTATTGAAGCTGGCTTTCCATGCCATAGTTCATATGGAGTCTTGTCACTGCTTGGCCTTAAGTGAGCTTTATTAAGGATATGTACTGCTGTGTGTACTGCTTCTGCCTAGAAGGTTTGAGCAATATTATTCTCTTGCATCATAGCTCTGGCTATTTGTTTTACAGACCTTTTTTGTCTCTCTGCTACTCCATTTTGCTGAGGTGTCCCTGCAATAGTAAATTGTTGTTTTATTCCATGTTCATTACATAGGTCTTCAAAGTAATAATCTGTGAATTCTCCTCCTCTGTCTGATCTGATACATTTCAGCTTGCATCCAGTTTGATTTTCTGCTAATGCTCTGAATATCTTAAATTTTTCCAATGCTTCTGATTTATTTTTGAGAAAGGCAACCCATGTCATTCTGGAGAAGTCATCTATTATCGGCATGAAATAGGATTCTCCACTTGGTGTTCTAGTTCTAGCAGGACCACACAGGTCCATGTGCACAAGCTGGAGTGGTCTTCTTGTTGACAACTCCTCTTTAGATTTAAAGGATGTGCGAGTCTGTTTCCCTAATTGACAAGATTTGCATATAGTACTTGAAGGCCTTTTTATTTCTAGCATGTCTTTGACAGCTTTCTTCTTGCTCAATTTGATGATATGGTCAAAGCTGAGATGTCCCAATCTCCTATGCCACAACCATGACTCCTCAAGTTTGCTAAGATGGCAGGCTTCATCTTCCTCTTTCACTATGTATACATTGTTCTCTGTTCGAACACCTTTGATCAGAGTCTTTCCTGTTGTGCTTGACCTGACTACAAAATCTTGTGCTCTAAAAAGAACTTCACAGCCTTTGTCACACATCTGACTGACACTCAGTAAATTTGCTTTCAATCCATCCACAAATAGTACCTCTTGGGCTTTTCCTCTGCCATTGTCTATGCTGACTGAGCCTTTTCCCTTGATCTTTCCTGATTTATCATTACCAAAAATAACATTGCGAGATTTCTTTTCATCAAGAGTTATAAACTTGCTTCTGTCTCCAGTCATGTGTTTGGAGCAGCCACTGTCCAAGTACCACTGGCTTTTCAGATCTTGAGCAGTTAGAGCCAGGTCACATTTATTCACCTTCTTTATACACTAGAGGCCCCCTTTTGAACATTTGATTATAGTTTTTGCATAATTGTGAGCATGAACAAAATTTCTTTGACTCATAAACCTCCTTGAGGTATTGAACATCGATCTTTGTCTATACTTTCTACATTCAATAATTTTATGGCCAAATTCCTTACAATAAAAACAATAACCATAGAAATTATTTGCATACCTGATGTAAGGTTGTTTTCTCCATTTGTTTGTTTGAGATAGCCTCTTCACTGTTTTCATCTTTTGCAGGTCTGAATTACTCTTCCTTGCATAACAATATGCAGCAATGTGTCCTGGCTTGTGGCAGACATAGCAGGTGGCATTCTTCATAGGAGGGAAGAATTTCCTCTGATGACTTCCAAATTTGATATACTTAGGGGCATATGATTCTTTTTATGTCATCTTAGTATTCATTATATTCTTTGTTACTAGAGGTTTCTTCTGCTCTTTGTCTCTCTTATTGCAGATTTCTTCTTTTGTAGGAATTATTTGAGCTACTTCCTCATCCTTCTTTGCTTTTACAAAATTAATCTCTCTGTCAACCTTTTCTTTTCCTTTACTTGATTCTCCTTCGTAGCCTATTCCAGTATTTATCATAGGGGATCTTTGAGCAACCAAAATTTCATTCAACTTAATAGAGCTTGTTGTTTGAGAAGGGTATATAGAAACTTTCTGTTGAGCATTTTCTAATTTCTTTCTCGGACACAGAATTTCTTCTTCCAGCTTCTCTTGTTCTCGAGATTTATCTTTGATTTGCTGAAGTAACATATCTTCTATCTTCTTGGCTTCTTCAAGCTTTACCTTCAGCTGCATGAGGACTTCTGAATTTTGTTCTTCTTTCACACATTTTAGGATAATCTCTTTTTGTTTTATGCATTTTAGTTTGAGTCTGTCAATCTCCTCCAGAGCACTTCTTAGCTCCCCCTCAAGGTCTACTTCCCCTTCTTCTTCTTCATCTTCTAGTAGGAGTCCCTTAAGATCTTCTATGGCCATCAATAAAAATTCTGAGGTTCCTTCTTCACTTGAGGGTTCATCTGAGTCTTCAGATGCATTGCTGTCTTGCTGAGCATAGAAGGATTTTCTGTTGGATTTCTTTCCTTTCTGCCAGAACTTTGATGTGTCTTTCTCTGATTCTTGAGCTTGATTTCTTACTTTCTTGTGAGGACATTTAGCAGCATAATGTCCAACTCTTCCACAGTTAAAGCATTTGAAGGGAAGTTTACCTTTGTATCTACTTGAGCCTCTATCCAATTTCTTAACAAATTTAGCCTCTTCTTCATCAGAGCAAGAGCATATTTCTTCATTTTCTTCTTTCCTTTTTTCTGTTTTGAATGTTGCTTCCCTTGTACTTGGCTTCTTCTGTGGGAGCCTCATTTCATAGGCTGTTAGATTTCCAAGTATCTGGTTCATGGTCAAAGTCTCCCAATCCGTTGTCTCTTCTATTGCAGATACCTTGGGATTAAATCTGGATGGGAGTGATCTTAGAATCTTTTGCACAACTATACTTTCTGGTATGGTTTCTCCAAGAGCTTTCATATTGTTAACAATTTCTGCAACTTTTAAGAAGCTGCCAACATCTTCATCATCATTCATTTTTAAGTTTTCAAACTAGGCTCTATATACTTGAAGTTTGGCAGTTTTTACTTTCTGGTCTCCCTCATGTATGCCTTCAAGAGTATCCCATATTTTCTTGGCAGTGTCTTTGTGCATTACTTTAATAAACTCTACTTCACATAATCCATTCAGGATGGCATTCATGGCTTTTGCATTAGCTACAAAGATTTCTTTAGCTTCTTTTTCTGTATCAGTTGACTTCGGGGCATATCCTAATTCCACAGCAGCCCAGACTTCTATTCCTAGAGACATTATGTATGTCCTCATTCTGATTTTCCAGAAAGCATAATTTTCACCGGTGAAGAAAGGGGCTTTATTGGTTGAGCATCCTTCTTTACTAGCCATCTTGGGAACCTAGGATCTCCTTTCAGTTGTTAGACTTGTACAAAGGAACCTGCTTTGATACCAATTGTTGAATCTCTAATTAAACTGAGAGGGGGGGGGTGAATCAGTTTAATACATTCCTGATCTTTTAAACTTTTCAATAAACTTATTTACACCTTCATTTCAAACTCTATTTAATGTGAGAGTAATCTTAGAATGTAATATGAAAGTATTAGTTTAATAGAGCAGTAGACTTAATTTGAGAGCAGCAGGTATTAAGCAAATGATACATATCAGATCAATACATAAATATCATGCACAGAGACACCAGATATAAGTGGAAACCCATAAAAGGAGAAAACCACATCTTATTATTGTTGTGATGCAAAGGCAAGCTCCAACTCCCTCTCACCACTGTTTTTCTGCAGGCACCAACCTACAGGAGGCTCCTACCTCAATTCTGCAAGCTACAACTTGCAAGGAAGCACCAAATCCCTTCAGTTTTCTGCAGGCACCAACCTACAGGAGGCTCCAACCTCAGTCAGCTACAACTGAAGACTATCAAGCTGCAACTTGATAGGGAAGCTCCAACTTCCTCAATTTATCAAACTGAAAGTTTGCTGATTTACCTCAGATATCAGCTCTGTTCTGTAGCTTCTCCTTCTGTTCTGCTTTTCTTAATCTTCTCTGTCTTACTCTTCTATATTCTGCCTTCTCTCGATTTACTCTCTCTGCATATCAAGATGATATTATTTATAGATTTCCTCACATGACTGTTTGTATTCTGCTTGGAATTCGAAATGGAAAGTCATGTCTCTTTGCCTTCTGCCTTCTCACTCCTTTTATCATCTTACTCAGAAATTATAACTGTAGGTGTCAATTTTAACATTACAGTGGGAGTTTGTTTTCTCTCGGAGACTTGCCAATGCATCACAAACAATAAAAATTTAAATAAAACATTTACAGTCAAATTTAAATGAGAACTCCAGCTCAACTCATTTAGTCTTTTGAATTGGTACGCATTTGCCTTTTCTTTGGCTGTCTTTGTCTTGTCTGTGACTGTGTTTTATCTTCTTTCGGATCTATTTGCTCTTCTGTCCTCTGCTGTGGTGTAACTGCTGCATATGTGTAAATGTGCCTTTTATATCCGCTGACTATAAATCTGGAGGAATTCCAATCCCTTTTATGCCATTAATGTCTTGTTGATGTGGCAGGTTCCGTAGGCCGGAACATACATATATCACAAGCGCTAATAATCGCCCTCCCGTAAAGCTAAGGTCCGTGGGTCTAGAGACCACGCGGCTTATCACAACCGTGTTATATATATAACTCAATAACCATTATATATCATATGTGTTATGCCCCCGGATCATATTCAAACATTATTCAACATATATAATATATACAATTTATTTGCAAATAACCCGACGTCCATAAGGATTGGCTGCCAATACGATTAGACCTGGAACTCAAGTTGTATATGAGTCGTAGTTTATATACCAATCGGGTCCAGATTTCCAATCGCAATCGCAACTCTTATATTCTCTGATGCGATTGACCATTGCCGATGCGATTAGAACCTGGAGCTGAAATCTTTGTTAATCATAATTTATAAGTCCATCGGGTCCGAACTCTTAATCGCAATCGAAAGTTCTTTAATCTGTGTTGCGATGGTTTGTTTCTTTCCGATGCGATTGGAACTGGACTTCAAACACTTTGTTAAACATGGTTTATAGACCCATCGGGTGCGGTCTCCCAATCGCAATCGCAAGTCTTTAACATATGTTCCGATTGACCAGTGCCGATGCGATTTGACTATAACTCAAATATGTATTAACCCCTGCTTATAACAGGATCGGGTCCGCCATTTCAATCGCAGCGTTTTACAAAAGACATGCGATTGGGAACTCGGATGCGATTAGCAATTAACTGTGGTATATAACTCGATCGGGTCCGACATTTCAATCGCAGCGTTTTACAAAAGACATGCGATTGGGAACTCGGATGCGATTAGCAATTAACTGTGGTACATAACTCGATCGGGTCCAGCATTTCAATCGCAATCGCAACTTTCTGTTGCAATGTTCCGCTACCCTTGCGATCTCTGATTGCGATTGGGGAGAGGTCCCACCATCTAAAACTTCGTTTTGTGTGCTCCATAATATAACAGACATATATGTATACTTTTCCAAAGGGTTAAGCGATTCCCGGAATATGGTTTATATGTTATATGTAACGCCCATCGGGTAATGATTCTCGGAATTATACATACGACTGTATTTGTCGGCTTGGGCGATTCTCGGAATTTTATATCTGTCTCCGGGTTGGGCGATTCTCGGAATTTTATATCTGTCCTCCGGGTTGGGCGATTCTCGGAATTATACATACGACTGTATCTGCCGGCTTGGGCGATTCTTGGAATTTTATATCTGTCCTCCGGGTTGGGCGATTCTCGGAATTATAACAGCTCTCTGCCTCTATCTCTGCCTCTGCTCCGCCGGTTGGAGAGTGCGATTCCCGGAATTTTGTAACTGCTCTCTGCCTCTGTCTCTGCTTCTGTCACTCTGCCTCTGTCTCTATCTTCCGATAACGGTTCTTCACTGTGCTTCTATGACTGTTACATTTTGACTTTCTTCTTGCTGCCTGTATTGCTTTCGCTGTGCCTCTTTTTCCTTCCTTTGCTACAGCGCTGCCTCTTTTGCCTGAGTGCTGCCTCTTTTGCCATCAATGACAATATTTCCAACATCTTTCACACATGTCTGGAAACGTACTTTCCAAATCATATTGTAATAGATTCATAAGGTGATATTATTGGTATTAACTACATCTTAGTTGGAGACATCATTTTCATTGTAGGGGTTGGTACCTTTCAATTGGATGTGGTTGGTGATGTGAAGACTACTCAACCTCTATTAAAGATTCATACTAACAATAACAAGCTTATGGATGCTTGTTTACAAAGGGAGACGCCTCTAAAATTAACTCATTGGATTCTTTGTTTGTTCATGCTAATTATTGCTCTCAAATTTCCTTCTCCAAGGGGTTGAGACTATTTGCTTCATTTATTTTACATGGCCCAGTGAAAGAAGAAGAATGGAGATTATCTCCACATCTTTTCCATTTCGCTAAGTTACAAATAAAAAGTGTCAAATTCTATAGCCAATAGACTAATAGCCTCTTGATGCACCTTTAGTGAGCTATGCGTAGCTCTCACCTATCACTGTAGCTCAATGAAATGACATCTAATAGCTCCAAGACACCACTATAAATGGACTAGTTGTGAAGCTTTTGTTAAATTATCGCCTCCAAATGTTCAATTATCATGAATTTTGGGGGAGGGGGATCTTTTGGTGTATTGAACGGGGCAAGGGGACATAAGGGTAGCATGGATGGGTAGAAGTGATAGGTTCGAGCATGGTTTACTAAGATCTATAATCCTAACATTAGAGAATGAGAAGGAGCCTTAGGGCCTTATGACATAGGGGGTAGGGGACCTATAGGTAAGGCAATGAGAGAAATTTATAGGGGAAACCCCAATAGTTTTGACAAGGGGATCAGGGGCCACATTATCACAACCCATACACACTTAACCCATAACCACTAAAATACCTATCCCTTTAACCCCAAAGCCATAATCCCTTAACCCCTACACCCATAACTCATAACAAATTAACCCCTTGATCCCTTAAACCCAAAGCCACTAACCCCTTAACCCCTAACCTCTAACTTAGAATCATTGAACCACATAAAACCTAATCCCATATCCTCTTAAACCTTGACCCTTAACCCATAACCCCTAACCCCTAAAATCATTAACCCCTAACCCCTTAACTCGCTGACACCTAAATACCATAACCCTTAGGCACTTAACCCCTAAATCCCCTGACATATAAGCCCTTGATGGTTAATCTTTAACCCCTGAATCCCTTAACCACTAAGTCATTAACCTCTAACCCTTAAACCCCATAACCTCTAAATCCCATAAGCCCTAACCCTTTACCCTTTACCCTTAACCCCTTGCTCCTAAACCCTTAAACCCCTTAACTCCTAGAACCCCTTATCCTTTCTCCCAAACCACAGGTGCTCCAACACTAATATTCTTGGGAATATTATGCTTTTTCCTGCTAACTGCTCCAAATACAACCTCTAAGAACTAGTAAGGTCCAAGGAAAAGAGCTACAATTTCCCCAAATCCGATCTACATTTTATGGACAATCACACTTCCCCCAAATGTCCTCCACATATTTTCCTTGGTGTATTGGAGTTTGAAAAATACATAAGATGCCACAAGTAATCCTAATCATAAGACTCAACTTTCCTAATGAGTAGGAGGCCTTAAAAATAAAAAAAAATCTTAACTTATGCCTAAAATTACTAAAATTTCCTATCCCAAATATGAAATTAGAAATTCTACAAAATTATAGGGCAACAAGGAAACCAACTTCCTCCTATAAATCTCTAAGACCTTTTGGAGGACAAATACAAATTTTGAAATAAATTGTTGAAGTTATGCTCTTGCATCAATAGCTACCAATGTATCCTTGTAGGCCACCCCCTTTAACAATAGTAATACCAATGTCCCTTACCTAGAAGAAGCTCCTTATATAATTCTCTCTTAGATCCCCTTAACCCATTATGATTGTCTTTGATTCCTACCTAGTTGCAAGCACATTTTGAGGCAATTTAGCATATTCCTGGTTGAGGATTTCGATAAGTATGTGATTTTTTTGACATCTTGTGACTGTCCCGTATGTGAATATATAAAATCATTTTTTTGTACCAGTTTAAGGACTTATACCATCAGGTGTGTGCGCTAACATGAATGGAACTCTAACTACATGTTGTATATATTGTAATGTAAATGAATAATCTCTTTTGGAAAGGGTTCCACTCATGATGCCATTTCGCAAATTCTTGCACTCACCAATTGTGGTCAGATTGGTGAGGTAGATTTTAAGGTCTCTTCCAATTTATAAACACATACAAAAAATCATTAACAAACCTCTTGCTTTAATGCAATGGATACAACGTAAATAATTATCCATGGAAAAAAATTATCGGGGTCCCTATCATACCATGTTACTCCCTCCTCGAGATACCTAAAACTCGCTAACACTCCCTGTCACACACTCTTATTCATTCATTTATGTATTTTGACCTAGTGCTCTGTTATGTTTTCCTGGCACTCCTTAACACTCCTTAGCACACATTGGCACACCTTGGAACTTGGAACATCTTTGTATGCTTCCATAACACTCTAACATGCCTTGGCACTTCCTAGAATACTGTGTCACTCCCTTCTTAGCACACCTGGAACTGGCTAATACTTCATTTCCATGCATTTGAAACTAGTGCTCCCTTGTGTTTCCCTGACACTTGGCCCTCACACTCCCTAGGATGTGTTCATGCCACACCCTGGCACCTGGCACATCTTGGAATGCCTATCATGCCTTGGAACTGCCTAGCATGTGTTAGTACTTCTAGGCATTCCTTGCCACACCTTGGTATTCCTTAGCTTTCATGTCTTCATAGATAGCCTTACTTTTTTTGCGACTTGGGAACCCAACCAAGTCATTGGAAAATCAATTTTGTGCCCAACCCAAATGTTGTGCCCAACACTTTCTGGCATGTGTTAGCATGCCTTTTCAATCCTTAGCATGCACCGACACTCCTTAGTTATCATGCCCTCACAATTACCCTAATTCCTGACCCTTAACCCATTTAACCCCCTAAACCCCTAAAACCCTAACCCATTTAACCCCCAAAACCCTAACCCCTAAAATCCTTAACTGCTAAATCCCCTAACCCCCTAAACCTCTAAACGCCTAACCCATTTAACCCCCTAAGCCTCTAACTCCACTCACATCCCCACTCAGGATATATGGTGTGTCCATCCCTTCACGTCACCAAACTTTTGCACGTTCCCGAACCTGGACAATCAATGAACTCACGCAGCCATATCGGGTGACATATTTTGAATGATTTACCAGTCAACTGATTTTAAGATGTATAAAAATATAGGTGAAAACAATATGAAAATTTTTATAAAAATTCAAATAAAAATATGGATTGATTAGAACATTTGGGATGAGTCTAAGGAATGCTGCGTAATAAAGACTCTAAGAGTGCATTGGTTGCTCGAATATATGGTAGTTGTTCTTTTCCTTTATTTTTTAAGCATCCTGCAAAGAAAAAGGTTATGAGGAATTATGAGGTGATGTGGATAAATGTGATATATTTATATAACTTAAAGGTATTAATTTATAATAAGTATTAAATCACTCAAATTTTTTATTTATTTTATTTTATTATATTTTTTATAGTGATAAAATAAAAAAAAATTATAAAAAATAAATTAATTATATTTTTAATTAAAATTATTAGTATTAGTAAAGGCTCCTTCTAGGTCTCGAGATTGCTCTACCTCTTCAGTGATTGAGAGGTTCCATTGAGCTCGCGGGCTCTGGATGAGAGATTTGTGTAGTGGTCTGACTTGTCCGAGGTTGATTCCTTGAAATTCTCTCTTGCAACCGAGCTCTTCCATCAAGGTCCAAACATGCCAGGGAAGAATCATTTGTTTGTGCGCAAGCTTTGAAACATTATGGAGGAAATTAACTAAGGATGTGATTATGTGAGCAAGGTGCAGATCAATAACTTGTTGTTTGAAATGGTTATTGGTCTACATCGGTTTCCTTGGCTTTCACAGGAGAATTTGTTATCTTTATTTCTCTCTAGTGCTCTTCATTCAGCCTTTGTTAGTCATTGGTATTATCTCTTGGTGATTGGTAGTCAACCACTCGTTATTTTGGCAAGAAATTGGGAATTTGAAATTGAACTAGTTAATGATAGAGTATGCAATTGGAAAGACCCAATGATGGACAATACCAGTTGTGAAGGTGGAGCAGTGAGATCCTCAAAGTTCCCCCTCTACCAGCCACACAGGTGGCTATTTCTCTTTCATGCGGCCCTAGTGTACCATGCTAGGGAATTGAGTTGTAGAATGTGCAACTCAGCTACAAGATTCATGGAGTAGAATCTGCACAGGCTCAGTGTAAAGATGTAAAAGGCACAAAGACTGGTGTGGTGAAACCACAGAGCTACTTCTAACAAGGCAGTTTAATATATACAAATTAAGAAGGGAGCACATGTTATGTTGTATTTGATGTACACCATTTTTTCCTTGATCTTCCATATTGTAATTATGTAATGGATTTGACCAACTTTCCTTGAAAGGTGTTCAAGATCATCTCCTCCATATTTTAATTCTGTAATGGATTTGACCAACTTCAAAAAGAGGATCTGTAGTATTATCACATCCATTCCAATAATATCAGGAGCCAGGGTCTCTAGGAAGTGCACCAGAATGTGCTAACCATAAATAACTTGACATATTTTCCTTTGAACCAATCAATCAATAGTCAATCCCTTTGTCAAATAAACTTTGATTACATGGTGCTTGTCTTCTCCAAAAATAAACTTTGATTACATGGTGCTTTGTCAAATAAACTTTGATTAACTATAAAGGGAATAAGTTGTTTTCATAATACACCATTAACTATAATATCCCCTTCATTTTGTTTTGAATAAACTTTCTCCCACCAAATCATCCCTTGGTTATGTTCTCACAAGACATGGTAGGAATCTATATCAATGAAGGAACCTCCCAATTGTCTTATTAATCTAAAATAAGGCTAGATCTAACTTGCATGTGGGAGTTAATTACATATTTTAACAGTTAAGAGTAAGTTTTGTTTGCTAAGAGGTATAGGTTCAAAATGAGAGGAGGCCTTTGTAGATTTAACAAAGTATGTATACCTTCTTAAATTTAGCAGTCAAATAACTACGCTAAAATGGGTCACTTATCCCACAAACAAAATATTTTTTTACACCAATTTAGTGCCTAGCTTAACCATAACTTTAAAATTAAATAATAATAATAATTAAATAAAATTCTTGATTTTTATTTAATATATTCAATATTTTAGCAACCATTACAATATAATTTATGGGACAATAATTTCCGCATAGTTTTTATGAAATGTCATTGTGAATAAGTTATTATATCCAGGAAATTTATAAATTTCGGAATCCATGCTATTAAGAAGTATGGGGTTTATGTAATCGTTCTTTGTCATTGAAATTGACGCCATTTTTTTTTTAATATTTTGACTTTTTAACTTTTTATGGACCGTCAAACATGACTATTGCATTTATTCAGAGTTAATTTAATATTGAAAAAGGTAAGTTAAATAAATCGCTTATAATTATAGTTATCAGGTCTTAAAATTTGGGAATGTATATCTCACTATTTGAAAATTTGATTCGAAACAAAATCATGGTATGTTTGGAATCCAAAACTTAATCCATTACCTTTGTCAACGTGAAGTATTCGTGAGGGCATGTCGATCATTTGTTGATTTCATCTTTACTTGAGTAATTTCCTGCTAAACCAATTGGAGAGTAGGCTCCTTGAATCTGGTAGTTTAGCTCTCAACTATAACCTAAGCTCTTGAGTGCGCTTATATTGATAGTAAGCTATGCCCCTACGCACCTTGGCTCTCCAAATACTACTTGTTTAATCAGATATTCTCCGCGCTTAGTACAATACACTGAAAGCTTCTGAAAGATTTCCCTCACAAATGAAGCCGTCCACATCGCACAATCCTTCAACTTAGTGATTTTTTGTTGTTCAATGTTTAGCCTCTATAACTTAGACATAAATATATCCTTTAATTCGTTTAAGGACTTAGCTACATCCTAGGGATAAATCTATATGAACTTCACGCACCATTAGAGAAGCTTCCCCCACTTTGTGGTTAGGAACTTTATCAACTTAGAAACTAGCACTACAATCCTTTTCACCCTCCAAATTAATCCACATAAGAATCGATGTGGTTTTTCATCACCATCACTCTTCATAAAGTTCTTGGAACTACTGTAACCATATCGTTGGTTGGGTTGTTCACTAAGATAAAACCTTATGGACATGTTTGAATAATTAGGCCTACTCCCCTACTTGAACTAAAATTCAAGCATAACATATGCCACTTCTACTTGTATTCCCACCTTCATTTTGTTTTCACCACTACTATATCCCAAACTACTAAGAAAAGTTTCTTTCAATTCAAAAGTAGAATAAAACGTTGGCATTACCTCTAGGTTTTTAAAATTCATAGGGTGGTTGGTTTGGATTGGATCCACTTTTCTTAGGATATAACATGTCTAATACTTGAGATTCCTCTAGCTCAAACAATTAGAACACATTATTAAGTGTTTATTCCTCTTCTTTCTTTGTGACGATATATCTCTCCATAGGCTAATCAATACCTTACAAATCAAGGCTTCCATTCTCTCATTATATTTTTGTATAATCATTCAATGCATTTACATTATATTTTGTTCTGAAATCAGGAGCAATACTAGAAATAAGGGTCCAAAACAAAACCGTGAGCCCAGATTTGCCTTCATGATCAAAACTGATCTGGATCACTTGGAGGATGGATATAGATTACGTAGAAATATATAAAAAGGGTGAAGCAGTTTCACATCGATCCCATCAGGTCCTCCATAGCAAAGTATATCTCTAATCTTGAGTTTTTGTTGAAGTTCCATTCCATGGCGTCTGCAAATAACATGATCAATGATTTGCTAAGAAATTACAGCAAGCAGTTGGTGATTGTCTCCTATTACGTATTAGTGCTCTTCGTCACTCCGATCACATCCCAGAAAGGGTGCAGGAACAATTGAGAAATATTGAATGAGACTTCCAAGGCCAGTTAATATCCACCGGTGACAAATGCACATACGATCCAAAAGTGAGCACTCACATCTATTCTGGCACTATCAGCGGCTCTAGAACAGGCACTTGCAAGGCACGCATGCCTCTACAAGGAAGGAATACCCCTTCCAAGGATGTCTGCAACACTGACACTGGAGCCGAATGTTTCACCTCATCTCGTCGTTACACCACATACAATTTCTCTCCTCTAATTTCTTCCCGCACGCCTGTGATTCTCACCCTCAATGAATCTAGGGTGTTTGCCCAAGTCCCTCTAGGACTGTTTCCCAACCCATTGAATTGACCGATTCGAGATGCTGGGTGATTTCTCTATTGAGGCGAGTGATTCTTTTACTAGTTTGATAGCGATAAATGAATTCATGATTAGGTACACTCCTGCCTAGAGCCATAATGCCTCCCCACAATACCAATTTTATCTTCAATGTATATTACTTTTATTAGCCAAAAATTTTAGCCTATAGTATGAAATCATGACTCAATGACTAGTACCTTAACCTATTGGTTTCCATCATCAACAATCCTCCTCGAGCCTCCTAGAAGTTGGGGGAAAGAGATTCCTAACATTTGTTTGGATTTGAGATGGAACCTGATTTGTGGATTGGATGGATGATGTGGTGTGACCATGCCGATGGAAAACCTTCATAAAATACATGGTTGAAGAGATCAACCAAGTATCTAACCAAAGCACGAAAACCATGCTTAAAAAACTTTGCTTGGTAGCTTTCTTCATCGACTGCTTTATTGTTGTTCATCACCCAAATGGACTCTCTAATATCTATGTCTGATAATAGGTAACAAGAAGAGTGTGGGGAGGTCACATGAATTTGAGCATGCCCCATGATATCATAAAGGTTAAAAGTGTGAGAGAACATGGATGTAAGGTCGAGGTTGTCTCCCCAAGCGGGCCCGTCATTTGGAACCTCCAATTTGGGGTTCCCAGCCATGTGGGAAGAAGTCCCAAATGACTACCTGGAGAATTCTGATAAATGCTCATTTCCCTACTTGTCATGCTACCATAACCTGTTCTCTGGATTGTTTAATTTCTACAACCTGTGCTTGAGTGGGGTCCTCATCCAAGATAAATATTGTTGGGAAGAGAAAAAAACATTCTCTTAGCCCCGAGGGCGCAAAGTTGATTAGATGCAGTCCAGAACCTGAGGAAGAGAGTGGAATCATAGCCCAACCATGCTTTGTCCAAAGCTATATCGGGGAGGCTAAGGGTATCCCAAAGGAACCTAGCCCCCACTTTCATAGGATCCAGAGAGGGGTGAGGTAATTAGGGGAGACCTCTCACCTTGAGATTCAATTCTCTTTCCTGTCTGGTGTGTTATTCTACAAGTTTTGCTTGCACCACCTCCTCAACTGCTGCAAGAAGGGTAGGAGTTTTATCCTTTACCCAAAGCACTTGTGCCCAAGAATTGATGTGTGTCTTAGTTTCTTGTTTGAAGGTGGCATGTTGGGATCGAATTTCTTCATGCTTGCTTTTAAGGTCGATAATTTCAGTAGGCAACGCATCATTTGGAGGATGGAGAATTTCCCACTCTTTGATTTCATGTAATATCTTCTTAAGGGATAAATTATCCCCTTCCACCTCCGAAATTCTGGCAGAGAGGGTGTGTATTAATGAACAAATCTTGTTGTTTTTAGTTTCCAAAAATTCCATTTTCTGTAGCATTTGTTTTATCTAGGTTTTCCAGAATGAGAAATTTGAATCCATGGTTTTTTCATGGATTTTTGAAGCTGTATCCCTTGACCCTCAGCCACTATTACTGCAGGCTTAGGCGAAATTGGGGTCTCTAACAGGATTTCAAGAAATTGTTTTACGTCCATGTCTAATTCCATAAGAGGTACTGTAAAAATACTGCATGGATAGGAACTGTTACTTCAGTTGTTATACAACTGATTCGTGGTACTTGTGAAACACTGAGCGTGTATCCCCAAAACACGTTGCAACTCTCTTCCTTTCCTGGTGCGTGCCTCTACTGTTGTTGTTGTTGTTCTCTTCCCTCCTTGTCCGCACTTCTGCACGTTGTCAAACTGGGCATCAAACTTCAATTGTATGACAGTCTTTGGCAAATAACAAATCTCTTACAAAAGCATCTTGCTCGAGTCTGGAGAATCAGAAGCACTACAAAACAACTTTGCAGTGGCGTAGAGAGTAGAGAGACTCATGCAACTGCTTCACAAAACCATACTTCTCCATACCACCCTCGTGGCAGTAGTTTCCATCTGCGCATTCCATTCTATACATTCCCACTGTTGATGTGTGCTTCTTTGTTCTCCATTTTTTATTTGTTTGGTCAGATGCGGCCGCGGAAAGCATGACTCGAGTCAAGCTGTTATTGTTATTCCTTTGTAATTGCACAATGCTTCTTATTTTAGCTTAAGGTGGATGAGGATCTCTTGACTTTTTTTTTTTTAATTGAGGGCCTAGATTGTTTCTCAAGGGAATATGCTCAACATATGCTTCGTTTGAATGTTTATCATATGTTGTAGTGTGTTACAGAGTTTGTTAGGTTGCACTGACTTAGATTAGATTTGTGCCAGGTGACTCCTGCGTAACAATTTCCTAGGGATTTGAGATAATTCCAATTCTAATAAGTTCCTCGTTGTTATTTATAACATTCATTTATATAAGCAAATTTTATTTAGCAAAATGGTCCATTACTTTTAATAAATTGAAAAAAATAGATTCATGCCACAGGGATCTCCACCCACCACTTTTCTAGGAATTTGAGATTATTCCAACTCTAATAAGTTCCTCCATAATAAATTCATCATTATTATTTATAACATTCATTTATATATAAACTAATTTTGTTTAGCAAAATAGTCGATTTTACAATGAGATGTGTAAATTTTTTTAATTTTTTAAAAGTTAAACTTGACCCACAACTTTTTTCTACATGGTTAATGTAAATATATGCATTAGTAAGACATTATTTAGCCGTACTCTAACTAGACTTCTTTTTAACCTTGAAAATCATGGAAATTCCGGTAAGATTTTAAGAAAATCCGGCAGAGATTTTTGTAAATCCACGTTATAACTATCAAACTTTAACATTTTGGATGTCCTAGAAGTTTTTGATGGTGCTGAATCCATTTCCACCATCAAAATCATGATTCGGTCAATTTGGCCCAGATTTCGACCAATTTTGGCTGTTCAGGTTATTCCTCGTCTCGTTAGACAACTTCCATTATTAATGTTGCAATAATTTTTTATTATTATATGTATGAAACCTTCAACTATATCAACTTCATGAATAATTTTAATATAATTGTACTAATAAATAACTTCCCCAAATAAATATGGTTCCTTATTCTCTATAAAAAAAATTAAAAATAAAAATAAAAATAAAAATAAAATCTTAATCTAATCTAAAAATCAAATGATAATCTAATCTAAAAATCTTTATTTTTCTGTCAATTGTTAAATTTTTTATATTAATTTTAATTAATCCAGTTTCCTTCAACTCTCCGATGAGATTTCAAGATTTCAAATTTTCATTTTCTACTGTTTTTTTAGACTTCAAAACATCATTTTCTGTGGGTTGTTTATTTTATTTTTTTTATATATTAAATTTTAATCTTGAACTTTCTGGAAATTTTCATTTTCTGGGCGCGTTTCCCTTGAACTTTCGGAAAACCTGTCTTAAAGTTTTCGTGTGCGTGGCTCTTCTTCCCGCTGACATAAATCCTCAGCGCGACTTCTTAGAGAGTATTAAAATTTTCATGCGCTCTTCCTCCAGTTGGCGTAGCTTTGCAGAGGGAGATGAGAAGGATGTGGAGGTCGTGGACCACCGATCTTGCTCTCATGGCAGGACTCCTCTCTCGCTCATGCCAGGTCTCCTTGGAGAATGTGAATTTCGCGCTGGACTTCTCTCTACGAACGAGGGCAATGTTAGAACAAGAAAATGGTGTCTCGCTCAGGGCTGATTTCTGGAAACATGTAGAGGATATGGTTTTCCCTCTTCTTCCTCCTTCTCCGCCGTTGTTTTAGTGACTGTTCCTCGGCCCACGCTGGATTTTCCCTCTTCTTCCTCCTCCTCCATTGCTATTTGGTGGCTCCGCTCCGGCCGGGCGCTGGAAACAACACCAGGCAAATGGGACTCTTAACCATCTTGGATTGGATCAGATCAAGGTTGATTTCTGGAAACAGACGAATGATATGGAATTCCTTCTAGTTCCTCGTCCTTTGTCATTGTTCTGTGGCTCTGCTTCAGCCAGACACTGGATTTTCCCTCTAAATTAACAACTGTTACCTGGTCTAGCAGAGTTTTTAAAGTGATGCTTTTAAGCCTCAAAGAGTCTTCTACAAATTCAACAACCAGGTTTGAAAATCCACAAACACGCTATTTAGAGAGTCCTTTTTCGGATGCAATATTTATTATTTAGTGTATTTAGGAGGGCATGAAATTCAGCCCATTTGTTTCTGTCTTTCTAATATAATATTGAATGAGAAGTATCATTGATCAAGCATATGTAACATCCCATTGGCACCATGGGCCAAGTTTACACTGTCATTTTCCATAGAGAAAAACCTAACTTCTGGATTTGTAAATTTCCGAGGCTTAAGGTCTAAAATTTCTTCAGTTTTGGAGGTGCTTTTATATCTTTATAAACATATTTAATTATTTGGAAAACTTCGAAAGGGGAAAAGGAAAAACCCAGAGATAATATTGCATTTCTGGTATGTATATTTCCCATGATACCACACAGCGTAATTCTTTTTGGTTTATTGTCTTCCTGATCTGCTCTAGGAAAACCTAGGAAACGATAGAGTAATTATTCTATTGTCAGCGTTAATTACTCCTCTAGTGTTTGGACTGGTTAGTCTATAGTTAGCGTTAATTACTCCTCTATTTGGACTGGTGCTTCTCCAGTTGCAGGGCGGTGTCCCTGAAAATCATGTCTGTTTGGACTAGTGCTTCTCCAGTTGCAGGGCAGTGTCCCTGATAATCATGTCTTGTCAATACTTCACTGGTTATTACAAATGATAGCTACATGAAGTATTTGTCCATGATATTCATGCAAGCAACCAAGGACACAAGAAATCTTAATTTAAATGATAAGAGAAAATTCCAATTCACAGAGAATCCAGAAGCCATACTATGAAAGATGAAAGAAGAGATGGATGCATCTTAAGTGAATAATATCAAAATAAAGGAACTTAGGCCACACCCATTGCTTCACTGAAAGAAAAACTATTCAACCAACATATTTGAAGAGGTGTAACATATGGTATATTCAAACCCTAGGTAATGTTCTCTTCTAATTAACCCAAAAAAAAACTGTACTTTTCATTTCAAGAAGTCAGAAGACACAAATTTTAATAGCTTTTATCTGAAATTAGATTACACCATTTAATTTCGGTCTCACTTAGGATTGATCGAGAAACACGAATGCCAATCTTAAATAACACTTTTATTTTCTAAAGTTACTGACATCTGCAATATGATGTATCCATACTATCTCCTATAGTCTAAATTATTTAGAAAATGTTTTGTTTGTTGATGTTACTCCTTATAGCGTCTAAGTGGATGTTTTTTTTAATACTATATTCTTCGTGATGGATTCAATCCATCAACAATTATGCCTAAAGTATCACTGAGTGTGACTTTCAAAAAGTGTCCATCAACAATTATGCCTAAAGTATCACTGAGTGTGACTTTCAAAAAGTGTCTAGCTCTAGCTAGCTAGAGATAAACTTTTTTAATATAGTGATGAAAATTTACAAGTTTTCTCAAGAATGTCAACTTTCAGCTTCTTATCTCTTGTTTACTTTATATGGTTCATATTTCCATTTGTTTGAGATATAAATAATCTACTCCAATGACTGATTTGGACTTAACACTGTTTCAACTATAATGGCCCTTTCTGTATCTCATTTTTTACAGCCTCATATCTCAATCATTATGAATTCAAAGTTTTTTTTGACATGGATAAGAAAGCTGCCATAAAAAAAAAACCATTATATGGATCAATACATCCACCCAACCATTATATGGATGAATTTAAGTTTTTAGGTGTTGAATAATAATCAAATATTACATTTACAAGATTTTTTATAATGGCTCTGTTAAGAGACAATTTCCCTGGTGATACCCTGGGCTATGTATGGCTCCCCTTGGCCAATCTATTGAACCTCTCAGGTTGTTTTCTTACGTAGTGAATTTTCAGTGACATGGAGAAAAATCCTATGTATCATTTCATCATCTTCAAACCATCATGGACATGTCAACCAAGTAACTTGGTATCTGATCCTAAACTTCTAGGATGTGCTTGATTGGTGTCTTGGACACTGGTGTAAAGTATCTAGCTAGCAATTGCACTGCCAGGTTAGAGATATTGGACAATATTAGAACCCTGGTGACCATGGTTTTTAGCATAAAATATTCTAGTGGTGCCCTACCTTGAATTTTTTTCAACAATGAGCATGTTTTGGGTAGCATCGTCCTCATGAAACAGTTTCGAGAAAAAACTAACAATGTTGTGGTTTCAGCAATCATTCTGAAGGCTCAATTGATCTGATCTTGCTCAGATTGACATCCATATTTTGTTACTTTTAATCAAATGGCACCTTGATTTTAAATAGATAATCATATTGGCTTAATTTTTGTGTTTATCTACATGTTTTAGGTATCCCTTGCATGCTTATTCCTATGTCTCTTAATCATTTCGTGTAACATGGAAGAAATTGGGGGGAAAGTTGAAGAGTATAATTTATTTTCATATTATCATTTACCCAAAATTGCAGAGGGTAGGGTAATGATTATGTTTTCTTTCATCTCTATAAGTGGCTCTGTGGGAATTCATACCTACTGGGTCAAGGTTTTTATACCTAACACTTCATGATGACCTTCTCAAGTGGCCGTTGTAGTTGCATAACCTCTAAACATCTTCTGGTTGATGTTTGCACGAGTTGAATGAGAAGTAAAAGGACAACATATTAGTTATTTATCATTATCATATTTCACAAGGATATGCCAACTTTATAGTGTGTGAAGGACGATATGATCTGATTCTCATCAAACCAAACAAGATTTAAAACATCACATTCAACGCACATGGAGCTTGCAAAAACACTCAGATTATCTCACGCTTTCAATTGCCATTAACTCAAATATTGTTTTATTTCAGTGTTTCTTCTTATATATACTCAGCCTTCAGTCCTCCATTGATGGCCATATGATCTGATTCTCATCAAACCAAACAAGTTTTAAAGCATCACATTCAACGCACATGGATCTTGCAAAAACACTCATATTATCTCACACTTTCAATTGCCATTAACTCAACTATTGTTTTTTATTTCATAGTATTTCTTCTTATATATACTCAGCATTCAGTCCTCCACTGATGGCCATGATGTTATATACTTGTAGGATCTCTAAGGGAAGGCCAGGTCTGAAATTTTCAATAATCTGGTCAATAGTATTATTTCATAACAACTCTTCTTATATATATGCAACCTTTAGTCCTCCATTGATGGCCATGATGTAATATACTTGCAGGATCTCGATTGGAAGCCCAGCTCTGAAGATTTCAATTCTATGACCAATAGCTGAAATACTATTGAATGAAGTGAAATTTTTAAATCTAGGTTCCCCTTTGAAATTCATATTGTTTTGTGCCCATTATCATGCTTGCAGTCACAATACTGTTCACAATATACATCACTGGTTATGGATAACATTTGGTTATACCAGGGTATATTTCAATCTTCTTTCAGATTTTATAGTTCCAGCTATTATCATCATATATATATATATATTTTGTTTGAGAAAGTTTGGTTATGATTCATATTGGTATTATATTTTATTGAATTTATTTATTTTATAGGTTATACTAGGCTAAGTATAGGTCGGAAGTAGCCCATATATTGAATGGAAAAACCATCTTTTATTTTATGTTAATGATAGGTGATTGAGCCTTGAGATAAGGTCTATACTTTTGTAGAGGAGCCAACCAGTATTACTATTTTGCAGTTTGGAAATTTCCTATATGCAAGCCATTGTTGTATTTTTATTATTATTATTTATGAGATTCCAGATTGTCACGAACTAGTCTTCAGATTAATCCATGGATGATCATATGTTATATGATACTTATATTCATTTTGTATTCATTCAGGTACTGAAACAGGAGTTTTTTTCCTTGAGTAGGAGATTATAATAGTTAGCTTGTGAATATTACCATTCTACAGGAAAATGGTTTCTTGCAAACTAGTTATAGTCAGTGGCATTTTCTTGTTTAGATTTTCAATTATTTGGAAACACACAGGCACTATTTTTATCACAGTTCATATGAGATATGAAGGAATTAAATGAGAAAGTTAAGTTAAAGTTGCTTGTAGGAATGAGAATATATTATTATTTTGCAAACAATTATTTAACCACTATTTTTTTTTGAAATGTAAAATCTTACAATTTTTACAGCATCTATCAAAATTATTTAACAGCTAATTTTTTTTTGAAATGTAAAATATTACAATTTTTACAGCAGTCATTGATTTTTCATATATTATGATATTAATAGGCTTTCAAGGCCACGGATGCTAGCAAATTCACAAGGTAAGTTTTTACTGTTATTTTTTTTTCTCATTTCAAATTTTATTTCTTGGTATAAATATTATGTAAAGAGTCTAATTGAAATATTTTACTATTACAGGTTGTTGACTTTCGGATCCTATCTCAAAATTTTGTAACTTAATTTTTTTTAGATATGAAATTCTCATACACTACTTTTCTGCTACAGTTTTATCAAAATTTAGGATTTGTGCCCAACTGGTGATGTCCATGACTGTTTATTGCAGATGTTTAACTAGGATCTGACATACTCAGTTTATGAGTTTTGCTATTAACTTTAAGATTTTGTACTTTAAACAATTGAGTTAATGTAACTGTATTTCATACTTCTAATATTTTAAAAATTGTTACATAGATGCAAATTCCCTATCACTTTTTGGGTGATGTCAATTTAATATCATTCTTTCAATCCAAAGTAACATCATTATTTTTATCTAACTTTTCTGATGATGTGAATAAGTATGATGCAGGCAGAGCAGTCTCCAACAACAGGTTCATCCCCTCTGCTGCCTTTTATACATGAAAGTTCTTATCATCTCCACTAAATTCTGGTTTCGATGGATTAGAGGAGAAGAGATATGAGGATGATACCTCGTCCTCATTTATTTTCAAGATTCATGTGAAATATGGCCCTTCATCTTGCCTGTCACCTCCAGGAGGCCTGGTAACCCTCTTCTTCCTGCTTATTTAAGCATGTTTTTTTGTTGATTTTATCGAATGCACATAGTGAAAAAGGCTACAAGATAAGATGCATTGTTTGCACTCTTTGATGTTTGATGGAAAACAACAACTAGAATTTTAAAGGTCGTTTCTTTTGTAATTTTACAAACAATAGCTCCTTGACAACATCACTAGTGCTATATCCTTGACAACATCTTTGCATTTTTGTTCAATCTACTTAATGTTTTATGCTATAAGTTTTGGCCTTTTATCCTCCTAATTCATTATGGCTATAAATTTTGGTGTTTTATCTTTACAATGCTTAGTGCTATAGGGTTTGGGTTTGACCTTTTTTTTGAAGGAAAACATCATGGAGAAACCCAAGTGATGCTTTTCCACATTCTTGAATGGCATCCCTAGCAAACTTGTTGGCTACTCTACTAGTGTGCCTCACCTAAGGGGATTCAAACAAGGCACTTATTTTCATGAAAGTTGAAACTAGTAAAATGCCCAACGACAAGAAGTTGAGCTAACCCCTTGCGATAGGCTATGGTTTCTTATCCTCTCTACGCTTTTAAGACCATTTCTAGACATGTCTACTTGTCTTACATGAAAAATATGAATTAGACAAGGTTGCTTACTTGCTTTGACTTTGTATTTCTCGACTCTCCATGACCAAAGCCTTTGGTTATCCTCTAGCATGGGCAGTTGACCAAAGCAAAATCAGAGGCATCACTTTGCATAAGCAAAATATTGGTGAACTTGTTAATGGATATGTTTTAGAGGACTTGTTTCTCACAATTATGGAGGATGATGAATTATTCTGAAATATGCTAGAAATTTTGGATCTCTTTTGTGAGCTTTTGGGTCCAACATTTAGCAAGTTAAAAGTAATTGCCTATTAGAAAAACCCATGTGAATTGTTGAGTGGTTGGAGAACTTGTGGTAGGATTTGATAAAACCAAGGAAAATTTTCAATTTATTGGTTTTATTTTTACTCTTTCAATCTTCCATCATTGTGCTTTGGCAATAGATACTATAAAGAGCTAGAAAAAATAAATTCAGGTGATTGAGCAATAAAATGCAACTAGAAGTCTGACCAAACTTGCACCATAGTGCTAGCGATCAAACGCACATTGTTTTTAATGTTGGACCCCCACTAACAGCTGCTTATAAAATTCTAACACCACTCCCATCCTTTTTATGGGTGAAGATTGATGGGGAGAAGTTTGTTCATAGAGTTGTTTGGAACAGGTGTTTCTCCTCAAGAGAGGTCATTCTAGCAATTATTTATCTTTAAGCTCATAGAGGGAAGATAGGTGGAGTTATAGAGGAAGAGTTTAGCTCTTTGTGCTAAATAGATCTTCACATATATAGAGATAAAAGTGGTTGTAAAGATCCTCCTATGCAATTGTGTAATTGCAAAAAAACCATATAGAAAAATAGCAAAAGTGTTAAAGAGGCCTTAGTTTTTAGCAAGATGTGCTTGCATCAATATTGATTGACGTGTGGAAAATGGAATTATTTTAGTTCAGAACATTTAGAAATATTGACGATTTGTCAAACCATACTTAAGCTAGGAGGCTTATTAATTAATTACATGGATCTGTTTCAATATGCACACCCTTTGGTGGACATTGATGATTGGAGGAAATGTTGAAATTTTTTGCATGCATTGTTGGGTTCTGACCACTCACCCAGTCAAAATGAGGATAAAGATAGTCAAGGACTTATATACTCCTTGCAACAAAGCGAACAGGATAGAGGTGTCTTGGAAAGAACTTAAAGGGAAATTCAAGCAAGCAATGTGGATAAAATTATTTGATGGAAGGGTTAGGAGTGGAATCATTCAAAACCCTTCTAGAAATATAAGCTTGCTATGTTTACCAATGGTTGATAGGAACTTTATAGATTGATGTCAAGATTACATAGCCTATAGCCTTAAATATATGCCCTCAAATTGGCACTACAAACTTGAGGTTTTTTGGAGCCCCCCATTAAATTAAAAAAAAGCTTGTTTACATGATCTTTAGTTTATTGGTTTGGACTTAGTTGTTTATCTCATATTTGTGTCCCCACACTTAATTTGTTTGTGGTGTCATGGAAGAAATTAAGCATATTATTCAGTATTATAAAAGGCTAAAGCTAGCTTGATGTGAAGCTACATCTCTGTTTGACTACTTATGGTGGACCAAAGTCATGGGATTCATCAAAATTGAACCTTGAAGTTGAAAGTTGATGAACCTCAAGGAAAAGTTCAAATTTGTCTAGGTTTGGTCCTATTACCTACCATTTCGTTGGGTACTATAAAGGGGTAATCATGGTGTCCATGTTTAAGGATCTGATTATTACCGAGTTTGAGGTTCTTCATTGGTGTTATGCATTATTGCATTCATTGACTGCACATAATTGCAAGTACTTGTTATGCAAATACACCAGAAGCCCTCATGTGAGTCCTTGGAAAAGGATATTACCTACTCATTTCTTATCGATAATGGCATACCTCATAATTTTGACTATATATGGAGAATTTTAAGTATTGAACAGAGGTGTACTATTCAAAGACCCGATCATGGCATGGTATGACATTACCTTATATCATTGTAGTTGAAACAATAGATTCTAGTAGCACTAGATGCACAACTTCACCCAAAGACATGTGATCAACTCGGAGTAAATTGTATAACACTGTCCTTTTTCTTAAAAGAAATTCTTGAAAATTTATGGTCATTTTGCATCCAGCATACCCTAATCACCCTAGTACTTTGGCCTATGGCAGGAAATCTTCTTATCCATTTTCCATTCAGATAATGGGAGACACAAGATCTACTTATGCATGACATAATAAATTCATTAATGAGAAGTCACAGATAATAGATCTGCCGAATAACTGGTTGTCCTAACAGCTGTGGTGCATAGGGTAGCAAAGAAAATTAAAAAAAAAGTATTCTAATAGTCTGCAACAATTTTGTAATGTCATAAAAAACCAAGGGGTCTAATTTATCCCTTGATGCCTACATCATTGTCTTCAATAAGTAGTTATAGGACCACTCAATGTTACCCCACATGATTGTGGGTAATATCTTCCTCCAACTTGGAGACAAGTGTTCTTATTGGAAGCACTTGAGAACCCCGAAATATCATCCTTAACACTATTTCTAAAATGAAATATATGATCCAGTGTAGCCACATCAAATTCTGGGGGGAGCATCTCACAGTCTTCCAGTGATAGAAATCGCAGTTATGATAGACCTTTGAAATCTTTACATAATTCTTCAAGAGTTGAGCAGTTTGATAAATCCAAGTGCTCCAAGTTCTTGAGTTGGCTGAAAATTTCTGGAAGATTCTTTAGACTGTGACAAGAGACCAGCGTTAGCTTTCTTAAACTTCTTAGTTCTCCAAATCGCTCCGGAAGCTTCTCTAGACGGCTGCAGCACATGTCAAGTTCTGTTAAAGTGGAGAACTTGCAAAACCCATCGGGAAGTCCTTTTAAACAGGATTGAGTTCAACTTCAGCTGACCAATGCTTTCAGGAATATTACTTAGTCCCTGACAACAATATAGATCAAGGTTCGCAAGGGATGTTAGCTTTTCTAAGCCAGAAGGGAGATCTTTTATTCTTGTACACCAGGATAAGTCCAATAATCTCAATGATGAGAGCTTCTCAAGACTGCTAGGAAGAGCTTCTAGACTTCCACACCAGGATAGATCGAGTTCTTGCAAATGCCAAGAGCTCAAATATAACTTCATTTTTATTAGTCACCTACTCTCTCATTGTGGTTTGGAAGTTGCAAATTGGCAGCTTACAAATTTTCCACGATCAGGTCTACCCATTCACAATTTTGTTTACAGTGATTTCAATGACTTGGGGCACTCTCCAAACTACCTCCCCAAAAGCAGCCAACAAATCTAGGGGCTTAAGGTGAATGGTAATAATTCACTAGTCTGCTCTCCAAACTACCTCCCCAAAAGGAGCCAACAAATCCAGGTGCTTAAGGTGAATGGTAATAATTCACTAGTCTGCCTATGCATGCCTTACCATACCTGTACAGGTATCTCACTGTATACGCCTTTTCCAGTAACCATTACCAAAAATTCAACAAAATATAGTTTCACGGTTCCAATCGATATGTGTGTTTAGGGATTTTCTGAGGTTTTGGGTCGATTCGGAAACCCGAAAACCCCATGGTGTGTTGTGGAGTCATAAAAAAGGAACCATCATAATAACCCTCAACCTCCAAGATATCTTTCCAACTTTCATAGTTAGAAGTAAAATTTGATCATCTCCTAAGTATAAACAGTACCACAATTTTTGAGGAAAAAGAGAAAAAGAGCAAAAGCTGATTAAACCATAAGACACGATGAGAACAAAGATCTTGATAGGTATGCACTGCAGAAGAAATGGTAGATAAAGCTCTGCTTAGATAAGGTCCACATGAAGTTAGCTCTGCATGAGCTTGGTCTTGCACGGCCAACACAGTAAGGGTTTTATCATCCCTATGACCTGAGCAGAGCTATGAGCGATATCCTTGACTTGCTACAGTTTACGTCCTTCCATACACTACAAATGCCTCATGGTGTAGGCAAGGTAGTTAAGGGAACTTACCTGACCTTCCTGAACTCGATCCTGAAAAATATTACCTGAGAATACTCAGATATCTACTGAATAATAAGAAATTTATCAAGAAATATCAGTACACATATGGTTCCTAATAGGTATAAGAAATTATACTTGAAGCTCGAAATAGCATTGATTCTTTCAAGGGAATGCTCACCTGCAGATGAGACTCTGCTATATACCGGCAAGTATCAGCAACTCGATGATTCTTATCTCCCAGTGCCTGCTTCTGAATTCTGAGGCCTTCATGGTAAGATATAAAGGCATTCTCATATTGACCCAACATAGAATAAGTATCCCCAAGCTGCATATGCCCTGCAAATGCTCCAAAAGCCATCTCAGAACCCATCTCAGGGATGTACATAGCCAGTTCCTTTTTCAATATTGAAATGCCTTCTTCATATTGCCCAAGTCTACACTTAGTTGCAGCCAGGAGATAAAGGCTCATTACAAGCTCAGGCCTTACATTTCTATTGCCGTTTTTCTCAAAAATGTACCAATTATAGTTTAGTGAAGTAAATCATATGACAATGGTGTAACTGACAGCTCAAGCTGCTCCTTTAGAAACATAAAAACATGACCAACAAGCTCATGAGTGTCCCCATCCAATCCACTGAATGAAAATATATTCTTACTGATATACAAAGATGTGTATCTCCTGAAATGGAGATGCACGTGTCAATTTATTTTCACAAGAGAATTATGCAAGAATGTCTAAGAAGGTGAATTCAAAAACCACGAGAATGCCCTACATTATCACCTGATTACTTTTGAATATATGTATTAAAGCAAATAAAATCATGAAAATACAATTCTCAATATTCTTCTTTAGTGACCATAGATTATGGTAAATAGATCAGTATGACACCTAAGACGATTGCAAGACAATCATTTAAATCCATTTGTTCTGATATGTAAATTTGAGAAACCTAAAAAAAATCCAAAATATCACATATTAAGAAAAAAATCAACAGGTAAACTAATAAATTTTTTAGCTTACAGTGAAAAATAGACATAAACCTCTTTTGTATTTATTATTTAGGCATTCAAATTGTCATATTGAGCAGAAGGATATGATGGAAAAAACCCTATGAAAATCATCCCTAAAAGCTTGCATATATACAACTACAGTTTATTTCTACAGATGCACACTACAAGCTAATATTAATTATTTCTATTTTGCTCTAGATCTGCACAATGAAATTATGCACCTCATCCAAAGAGTGTACAAAGATTTTACATTTAATATAAGAGTTCATATATAATTGTAGTAAGATAAGTTGGTTAGGGTTAGAAAACAAAACCTAAAGTAGGCTAAGAGAGCTGCTGTAAGTGCAATGAGTAAAAAAGCTTTTGTATCAATCTTAAGCAAGAGCTTCAGGCTTAATCACCAACTGCTTATAAATCACCTTGCAAATTTTTCCATTCTATAGTAGAGTACTAGATAGTAAACATATGCCCTTTTCTGAAAAAAAAGGGCAAACATGAACTAAACACATGAATGTGTGAATACCCTCCCTCTGCAAACTGAGGTATGAACTTCTGTGACTAAATATCAAGGATGCATAAGCTTAATTACCACAGATATGTGATTTAGTATTCCCTTAAAGCCCACACCAATTGGTGTCAATGGATAGGTATATATATAAAATGGAAAAATATCCACAATAGCATATAGAGTATAAACTCTAGACACATATGGCCAGTTAAAATACCCTTTCTCTATATTTACTCTTTGAAAACTTTTAATTTAAATCCCTACAATGGATGATCCCATCTGCTATTTATGTAGTCTTGTTACACATTGATTACTACAGGCCAGAGTTGTTTGAAATATGAACACAAGAATGCAATGAAAGTTTCTAAGCTTGACAGCGATAGCAAAACAGTGATATAAGTATTTTATAAGAAAACAGGGATAACATAACAAGGATATAAGAAAAGAAAACAGGGATAGTAAAACAGGGTTATAAGAAAATCTCACAGTTTGCTTCAGCCTCATCTAAGTGGTCCTGGCCATTGCTTTTTCCTGTCCACTGAAGGCCATCTCTTACTTAGTGCAACTTTCCACAAGGATTCACCCCTAAATAAATTAGCACAGCGCTTCTGGACACATGATGCAGCAACCCAGTTGGAGGTAGGAAGCCTCACAAACACTTCAATAAGAAGATGATCAGGAAGCCTACCAAAACAACTCTCTTCAACTTCAGTACTCATGAATTCCTCTAACATTGTTGAATTTCTGAAGGAACTGGCCTCAGGTGTTTTAACGTTAAATATATTTTCATCACAACAGTCTGTGGGGATCTTATTCCTGGTTGAAAAGGTTTCATTCTTGTAACTTTCCTTTTCAGGACTTAAAAACATTAGTTTATTTGTGTGAGAACTACAATAATCTCTTACATACTACAGTTTCTCACTAATTCACCAGTGGGCCTTTGGTTCAGAAGTGAGGTCAATGGAATATTATGTCATCCATCAGGTTTCCATTCCCTCTATAGTTTTCCTTGTTTGCCTCACCTGAATGTGATGGAAAAAAATGGATGAGAGATGGGTGCAAGTCTTTGGGTGATTTTTCCAAATTGATAGCCTTTAGTATTACCATTGGATTTGGGTGATTTTGCGAAATAGATACCCTTTAGTCCAACCATTGGATCTGCATCTGAAGAATGTCTTCATTGCATGTATTTCAAAGCAACTTCCAAAATAATTTTTTTGCTTTTATTTCTCTTATCAGATCAACTCCTGACTGATGTTCCATTTACTGATACGAGTGATCCCTGATATTGACCTTGTGGATGACACAAATATCAACGTTTTATCATATTGACCTTGTGGATGACACAAATATCAACATTTAAGTTTGATATGGTAAGTTGATTTTAGATGATGCATATACCTGGTTTGGTAAATTAATGGAATTGGTTGACAGGCTATAGCCTATATATCGTATGCTAGTTTCAACTCCTAGAAGTGTATACATTCATTAAGGCTTTTTGGCTGCATCTATTAGACATTCTGCTTTAATTTTCTAGTTTGATCCATTGAGGCAGTCATCAAGAAAAAAAATATTTCATATCTTTTCTTTCTATCTTGGTTCAAAATCACTATTCAGTGGAACCAAAGGGTCAAATTATTCACAGAATCAATGAACAGTATGAGAAATGGTCCCACATCTCTCTCTCTATATATATAATAATATCCCATCTATATCAGGTGTTGTCCATTGCCCATGCCAAAAATATTTGGAAAATACTACCTCAAAAACAATAAGTTGTTACTGTTAGTGATCATAGATAACAAGCCTTTCTTATCCATTCCACAGAACAGAAAACTGGAAGTCCTATGGATGAAATTTTAATGTGCAGCTACTTACTTTCACTATACTACTCAACAAAACCTGAGGCTGTGCAAGACAAATTAACTCAGTATGAGATATTTGACATCCATATAGCAATAGGCATATAGTATTCGGATGGTTTTGTCAACTGTTGCACTTACTCGCATCTTCTTATGGCATATTCTTGTTAGTGACTTAGTGCATACCATCTCTTCTTTTATACTCATTTTTAATATATTTTAGATTTGTATGTTAAAATGACAAACTGATTTTAGTGTATTTGAAAGTGCAAGATACCTGATTAAAGATGAGCTGGTAATCATTACTGGAACTGCGAAAGATATTGACAAACAGAATGCACTATCTGATGCTATTGTTGAAGTCCTTCAACATGAGTTGGGCCTTCCAATTATCTATGGTAATAAAAACGACCTTGTACCTAGAAGACACATAATTGTCAAAGATGGACTACCTAACCATACCAATGATCATCAAACAGCTACTGATAGGAGAAGAAACTAAAATGATTGGGTGCAGAATGAAAGGAAATGAAACTGAATTGGAAAGTTCCACCTGCTTCATATAGTAGCACAATCATCAACATAGATAATTTTGTATTATATTTTGGTACAAAGAAGCATCCTTGAAATGTACGCAGGATTTTCAAATTTAAATCCAACTCATATGTTTGACCTTTATAATCATTCCTTCTATCCAAATATGAAGAACTGAATGTGATCCAAGAATCTGATTGTTTTGTAGAGGAAGCAAAAGAGAACTACAACCATAGAAATGGGTGGGTTTCCAGTTAAATTATTTTGTTAGCGTATGAAGAATAAGCCTTTTTGTTGTCAGAAGCAACTATGGAGAGAATTCAGTTAAAAGTATCACTTTTTGGCAAAGATTTTTATTATATATCCCTTTTCCCATTAACATGACACTGCAGCATGACCTATTGTTATGCCTAACTGCTGATATCATGCATTTGTAATTTATTGAGATAATCATTCAACAAGACATACTGCACACGATGTGGTCTTATTGTTGGGGAGTAAAGTGAGCTGACTTGTTATGTTTCTTGATTAGAAGACAAATACAATGTTATCCTCCGATCTGTTGGCCTGCTCTTTTGATGCGGTTTGACAAAATTATGATAAAAGTAATAAATGGCATCTCACTTTTTTTATTTGGGATGGGCAATGGTTGGAGTAGAAATGCAATATACAGGTTGATGCTTCTTTTGTGGTTATGATTTTGAAACATTTACAGATCACTGAGCTTCCTTTATTCCTTCCATTTCAGTGCTTGAATGCTTAGGTATTATGCTTTGTCAAACTTGTGCGCTTAGCTTATGGCAAGTGTAAGGCATTCCTGCATTTCCTTCTAATAAAATGCTGAGCTCAAAACTGAGAAACCTATCAGTTTTCATTTACAATTGGAGATATATTTCATAGATGCAGAAACCTGTTAATTGCCTCGGAAGTTCATTTTTAAGTGATATAATCGATTTGCACATCAGCCCTAATCTTTTAGGCGCTAGACAAAGTCGAACTTATTTTATGGAAGTTGTTATCAACCTTTTTCTGCTTGTCCATATGCAAACTATTAAAATCCAAAGATAAACCATGATAAGATCTGGATGTGTATTCATTTAAGCAGGAGTAAGTTTGTCACTTTAATGGTCACTTGCATATCAACTCTTCATTTATGTGTTTCTTGATTTTTCCTTTTTAATTTCCGATTTTATATGCCTAACTATTGTTTGCTGACATGTTTTATCTTTAGTTCTACTAGTTTAGGGTGCCTTGGTTACCCAATCTTGATGTTAGGTTGTCATTTTGAAGTATTTCTAATTTTCTGTGCTCTATGCATGCTATTCCAAGAGTAATAAGTTCTCCTAGCAAAATTTTATATTTCTCTTATGATCATTATTCTATTATACCCATATTGAAATTGCCTAATTGGGTGCATAACAACTGTAGAAATTGACAATCTCTATTGAGTTTTCTAGACCTATTTTTTTTCTGCATATGTGTCTGGTCATGGAATAAACAGGGAAATCTTATGTGGGTGTAAAGATGTTGGAGCTCTTATTGATGGCAGATTATTTGCCTCCTAGTTCTATACTTGTCATGACTTATAACTCCTCACATAATTATTTAAAGGGTGCTAGCTCATTGGAAGAGCACCTACCATGCAGGAGGTTGGTGGTTCGATTCCACTGTACCCTAACATGAATTATTCAATGATATTGTTGATTTTTTTAATTAAATTTTTTATATTGATTTATTTTAATGGTGAGATATTTTCCTGGATTCATTGTTTTATATTGTCTCTACAGAGACAATAGATAAGATTAAAGACATTGTCTCCATAAAGACAATATGTCTTTAATTTCAACTATTGTCTTTGGAGAGACAAAAATGAAATTGTCTCAAGTTAAGACAATTTACCCAGAAATTGTCTTAAAACCCCTTTTTGTGTTGTAGTGCAACTATTGTCTCTGGAGAGACAAAAATGAAATTGTCTCTGGAGAGACAAAAATGATTGTGTTATATATTGTCTTTATAGAGACAATATTTTAAGACGATTTAATTTTAAGAAGATTTAATTTGAGACACCCGCTTAAAGACAATATTTAAGACAATACACAAGTTTTCTTTTGTCTCAAATTAAGACAATTTATCCAAAAATTGCCTTAAATATTGTCTTAAAACCCCCCTTTATGTTGTAGTGTGTGCGCTGCTATGCATGCAAGCCTGCCGATCTAAGTGTGGAAAATCCTTTTTTTTGTTAAACCAGTGAGATCGCTGGTATGTGTGTTTGAGCGCAGTGTTCATTGCAAGACCGTGGAGTTCCCTGTGGAGACTGCCGGCGGAATTTTTGGATTAAGTTTGACGAGATGTTGGAGCACTGTTGCAGAATTGTGTGAAGCAATTTGTGCATATTGTAATTTCTTTTATGTGGAAGAAAGTAGAGTTGCTGCCCTGGAGCTGAATCTAAATTGTGGAAGAACGTGGAGCTGGACCTAACTGAAAACATGGGATGGAAAAGAAAGTTGAAACAACAGAAGAGAAAGAATGAGAGGGCTGAGGCAGAATTTGGAAAAATTCCAACCATAGAATTTATGCTCAATGAATATATGAATTTGGATCAACCAGAAGATTTTATGGATGCAGTATTGAAGAGATTAATGCCCGTCATTCTCAGGTAAAAATTTTGAGCTTTGGGCTGTTAAAATGGAGGAACTGCTAGGTTTAGTGGATTTATGGAAATTTATCCACGAAAATTCTATTAATTTTGATGATAAATATAGACATGCAATAGCCTTGTTTCTTATTATATCAGCTCTAGATGAAAAAATCTTGTCAAACTTTTTAAATGAATTTGGTGAAGTATTTGATCCAAAAATGTTTTGGCATATTCTTGAAATGAAGTATAGCATGAAGTCGAGTGAGAAAGACGAAACTAATGAAATTGTTGTTAAAAATAGTGATTGTGTTGAAAGCATTATAACTGGGATCAAGACTGAAAGTATGTCTATAGCTAACAATAGAGTAGCATGTGATAGTCAAGAAACTCCCCTTGATGCAAATATTTGTGAAGTCAAATATGATGAGAATTATGTGTCTCATGAAGACTGGTTCAATTTGATGCATGAAAAGCATCTTATTGACGAGTTGTTGTTTTGTGAGAGGATATCCCTATCTTCATATGAAAATCAAATGCATGATGACATGTTTGTAATAGGAGAGTTGATTAAAGAGGTTGAAGATATGAATCAACTAACTATGAAAGATGAATATTTACAGATTGCGGATAGCAAAATTGTGGAGGATTCAAAAGCACATCAAGCTGTGGAAGACTTAATAATAGTTGATGAATTGAAGAAAGTTAATAGACCCTTTGAAGAAGAGGGTGCAGATTTTGACACTGAGGAAAAGGCAATAAAAATTGAAGAAATGACAAGCGTTGTGGACAAGTGTAAATCCCGAAAACCTCCAACAATGGTGAATGTAAAGAATGTTAGCCTACAATCAAGAAAGGAGAAACTTCACCACTATCTTATGGTGAGAAAGGTGAAGATGAAACTGTGTTTGCAAATAAACGAGTATGGACCATTTAGAAAGAAGTCAAAAATGAAAATCTTGTTGTCATGTTTTTTGTTCTGTTGTAATCCTAGCTGAGACTTAGACCAACAGGTATATCAATTAAGAGTGTTTATATGTATAGTGTATTTTGTGTGTTTTTATATGGTTGAAATTAAGGGGGAGTGTTGGAGAACAATAATTTCAACCAACCCCACTGACAAAATTTAATGCACGAGATCTCTCGGTGTTTCTCGAGAGTTCTTAGCTTCGTGAAGAAGCTATCTCTACTGAAAATGAACCTCGAAAAGGTTCTTCTCTATGTATATATTTCCATCACCAGTAATGCAAATAACAAGTTAAGTTTGTGTAAAAGCCATGTTCTCTGTTATGGTATCAGAGCTCCTTCTTTGGAGTCTTCTGATTATTTCAATATATCCCGTCACCATTGAGAAGACGTGGTCGATTGCAAGTGTGTGAAAGAGAGAGCCCACATACAAAGCCGAGTGCTCTTGGGAGAGATCGATCCATCCATGTGGATGAAGAGTGGCAGCTAGGGCAAGTCGAATGGAAAAGCTCTTGGGATTCTCATCTCAAAATTCAAATTCAAATTTTCTTTCTTTCTTTCGTTCTAGTAATCACTAGGTGGAAGGGAAGCACACTTGAGGCATTCCACACCGCACTTCACGGATTTTGTCGGTTTCTGGAGTATTTCAATCTATCTTCATTTGATTTTGATCTATCATTTTATTAGTTTGCAATCATTTTTGGTCCTAATGAACTTTCTAGGGCCTGGATTTTCATTTTTGATCTTGCTAAGATTCCTATGCTCCACAAATTCGTTCAACATCATGAAAATCTTGGCCAATTACATGGAAAATTACATTTGTGTCTATAAAAGAATGGGCAAGTGCAGCTGTAGAGTTGTTGTTTGGAAAATTTGGTATTAGAAATGCATTCGATCGAAACCCTGCAGCCTTCACTGGAACGTCGTGATAAGGAACTTGATGTATTTGAAGATGCAGAGAAGCTGGCATCTGAAACATGTATCAGATTCCTTTCTTTGGTTGAATAAGTGATTGAATTCATAGTGGATGACTGTTCTGCTGTTCATGATTCGAAATTTTATGATGTTGTTGAATTGTTTGATTTCAAAAAGGCTTTACTGGAATCTGATCTTACTTATTTGGGTTTCAAGATGAAAGCTATATCATACTTTTCGAAGGACTGGGAATGGTTGATAGAGAAGTATAGGAAGCGGTTAAATTCATGGACTATGAAATTCTTATCCCGGGGTGGCAGATTAATTCTTTCGCAGGCTGTGTGACATCAAATTTCTATTTATTGGGCCCACCAATATATTATTCCCAAGAGGATCTTGAAGGAAATTAAGAAAATTATGGGGAAGTTCATATGGGGGGGGAGGGGGGGATTGGGAATAAATCATCCACCTTTCTAGTTGGGATGGTATTGCCTTGCCTAAAGAGCTGGGGGGGTTGGGTATATTAGATCTTGAGATTTTTGGAAACGTTCTTATCATAAAATCACCGTGGAGATGCCTACACAGTGATGGTATTTGGCACGATATCATAAAGAAGAAATACATTGGCTGCGAGTCCTTGGAGGATTTAGACTCATTCGGTTGTAATGATGGTCCAAAAAGATCCTGTATATGGAAGGGTTTCGGCACAGTATGGCCAAAGATAAGGGAGAACCTGTGATGGTATTTTGGAAATGGTGCAAAAATTTTAATTGGTTGTAGAAGGTTGCCTAGGTTAGAAAATTATGTCCCTCTAAATGATGATATTATACAGATGCTTAATCAGAAGGGGGTTTTTTATTTACAGCAGTCCATTCTAAACTTGGATTTTGGTGTTCCTAGATGGAAATATGCCTCACAAATGGGGTTGCATAGCAGGTGGGATGCTGAATGGAATAGATATATCAACCTACTAACATCATTGGGGATTTGTACTTCGGTGGAGGGTGATAGACTTACATGGTGTGGTTCCAAAAAGATGGATGGGTTGAGTGTTAGAGGGATATATTCAAGTCTTATTCTGAAAAAGCAGTGGTTGCATTCAAATCGATGGTTTAAGAAAATCTGGAGAATCAATGTACAAATAAAACTGATAAACTTTATGTGGCTTGTGTGAAGGAACACAAATCTTACATGGAATAATTTACAAAAAGGGGGTTGGCAGGGGCTTGGTTAGTGTGTCCATTGTGGGGTGGATGAGGAGGATAATTGTCACCTATTTTATACATGCTCATTTGCTAAACATACATTGTTCCTCCTTAGTGAAAAACTACACATCCAGGTTCCTTCCTTTAGCTCTACTGAGGAGTGTTTGGTTTGGTGGCTGCACAAAGGAAGGGTCTATTGGCCTGTGCCTTTGTTGTTTCATTGGAATATTTGGTGTTGCAGAAATAGAAAAATATTTGAGAATAAGTCATGTTCCCCAACTGAGGCGGCATTACTGATTTATTTTTCATGGGAAAACCAGAAGATTGGCCAGCAACCAATACAAGATTTATCTAAAAGACCGTGCACATTTGAATACCAATACCCGATATGTTTTTTGATGGAGCCTATTAGGATTTAAATTGTGGATGTGGAGCATGGTTACTGATCTCTCCAGTTGTAACTATAAAATTTATTGGAATGGAGGAAAAGGTTCGAACATGAAGGCGAAATGTCTTGCTTTATGGGGTTTATTATGGTTTTCTTGTCAACTTTGTGTGGATCAGATCTGGGTCATAGGGGATTTCAAGGTTCTAATTGATCATATGCACCTTAAAGTTATGATTAATCTGGGGAATTTGGCACAGTGGATGGACCGGATCAACATATTGCAGAAGTCTTTCATAAACATCTATTTTCATCATGTTTACCGGGAGAAGAACACTGTGGCTGATAGATTGTCAAAGAAAGGTTTGGTTGGGACTTATGGCGATCTGCACTATCAGTCGTTCACTTAAAATGGACAGGGCGCTGAAGGAAATATCCAAATTCATTGATGATGACTGTCCATCCTCATCGTTTTTGTTATCTATGGTTTATGGCTATTTGGTTTTGAATTTTTGTAAGCTGTTCAAGAATAGATGCTTATTTTGTGTAAGAGGAAACAATTTTGTTTTATTGTCTATCTTATAAGTCATAGAATTTGTAGTAGCGAGCAGGCTATATGACGGATTTTGGATTGGGAGTTTCTCCTCCATACTGTTTTTGATTTGTTGTTGAAGAAGTTTAAACTACTTTGTATTACTTTTTTAAAAGTAGAATAACTCTGTAAATGTTTTGAATTATCAGTTTTTGTCTGGTACAAAATATAAACCAGTTTCATATTTTTCTTGCTAAAAAGGAGAAATTCATTTTAAATTGGTTAAAGGCTAAAGTCAAACATTGAAAGACTTTGGAGGACAAATATTATTGAATAATTTGGAAAGGTTCCTATTTCAGCTTCAACATTAGCATTTGAAACTGTAGAAAGCATAAATATCAGAGGTATCATTTCGTACAACTGTTTGCCCCAACCTTCAATATCTTGACATGAAAAATTGTAATTGTGGAGCAGAGTTGGATTAGACTATTTCATTTTGTTTCTTGCATTAGAAGAGGTTTGTAATATTGTGAAGAAAAATTAATGGACATATGTATATACATATGAGAGGGAAAGTATTGATGGTAGAATAGAGTCATAGTGAAATGTCATGCAATTTTCATTGGAGTGATATTTAGTGATTGTAAAATAGAGTTAGTAATATTTATTTCATTTAATTATTTTTTAGAGTTTGAGTTAATGTTGGAATTGATCATTCTAAAAATAGTTAATTTTTATTTGTGGGAATTATTAACTTCCAGATATGATGAAGACATGACATGAATATAAAATAGTGAAGATGGCATCAGATGATAGTGGTTAGAGAAACAATTGAAGTTAGGCACTGGTGGAAAAAGGAAGGTAAAATATGTTGAGATTCAACAAGATGATGAGCTTAGTGAAAAGAGTCGCCTTCACTAAGTGGGCCTGTAGGCTATTTTTGGCGCAAGTCTATTTTTAGACATGGTGATCATATTTCAGAAGTTGCAGGATGCTATTTGTGGATGGTTGATGAAGTTGGAAAAATATATGAAATTATATTTTTAGAATATTGGGCGAAGTCTATTTATAGATCGTCGATCTAAAAATAGAAGTGTCGATTATTATTAGCTCTTAATAATAATCCAACAATAAACATCAACTTATTCTCTTGGAGCACTTAGTTTCAGTGCACGGATTTGGCAAATCAGTAGGCTGAGGGAATTACGCAATTCCCAAGGGCAACTGGTGGTTCATGCATGGGGGACTCAGTTAGAACTGAAGTGGCAAAGTTATGACAGAGTTGGAAGAGTAGTTCATGGAGTTGTATTCAGTTTAACTCAGTTAGACTCAGTTGAGCTAGTTGTATCTAGTCTAACTGAATGATACACTAGTGAGAGTGGAGTGAATTAATTAGTTAATTAATTCACAAATAATAACTCATAAATAAACTGAAAAATACAGCAGTTAACTACAGTGCATGGCAGCTCCAGTGGAGACCCAGTGGAGAGATAAGTGAAAGGGAAAGATGGACTATATGTTGTGACTATAGTGATGCATTGATTGCATCACACACACATTGGAGTTTCCAATGAGGATTGCACAGTCAACGCAAGAGTAATTCGAATTCATTTAGAGCTATTCTTCAATAGGGATTGCGCAGTGGAGGCAGGCTAGCAGGAGGGCAAAGATCGGTGCATGGATTTGCAAATTTTTCCTGATTAGTGTGTGACGATTGACTGTACTGAGAGCTTGATGTACTAAGCTTTGTATGAGATTGTTACATGATCTCCATGATACATAATATAGGATAGTTGGGGTTTTCAGCTTCAGGATTTCCCATTAAACAACTGTGTTATGTGTGTTGTTTTTATTTATGCTTCACATGTGTGTGCAATTAATTTTCTACAAAAGATTAACAGTGGAATGATTCTGTATTTTGCAAGAAGTTAAATATTGTGAGATCAGGGGAATTTGGATGTATGCATGCTTAATGTATACTAATTTCTACATGGTATCAGACAATTGTGGAAATTATTCAAACTCAAATATTCAAATTCTTCATGACATGGTGATCATATTTCAACAATTTTTAGACAATTGTGAAGAATTGTTGAGTTTGTGCTAGTGGACAATTCGAATTTGCTACAGAAGATTCTTGGTGCAAAGTTGAGTATACGTTGAAATGTCTTTCAATGGGTTGCGATTGGAGTATGCCCTTGATGGCGGCTTGAATTACATATCCTGGAAGGACAGGATGGAAGCGGTGCTGGAGGATAATGGACTGAAGGAGTTCATCGATAGCGATGTTTTTAAGCCGAGATCTAGTGATGCTGCATTACTTGACGCATGGCAAAAGAAGACAGCAAAGATGACAAGAATTTTGTTGGAAGGTGTGAATGACCATATTGTGTCCAGCCTTCACGGGAAATCCACTCCATTCTTAATGTGGAAGGCTTTGATAGATTTGTTCCAAAGCAGAAGCGACTAGAGGAAGTTGGCGCTTAAAGACAAGCTCAGAAAAATAAAAAATGGAGAAGGGAAATAGTATTCCAAAATACCTCACGAAGTTTGTCCACTGCAAGGATGAACTGGGAAGTTTGGGGGTTATTTTTGATGATGAACACTTGGTGATATTGGCTCTCCTTGGGCTTCCAAAGAGTTGGCATATCTATGAAGACTCTGTCAATGGACGGAAGAAACTACTGGGATGGGAGCGACTTTGGTCGGATCTTGTGTAGGAGGAGATAAGGCGGGGTACCAGGGATTGATCTTCATCAAAGAATGAATATGAAGAGAATTGCGTTTTGGTTGCCAAAGCAAGGAAAGGGAAGGGGAAGAAATTTCCTTCAAAATCCAATGCTAAAGGCAAGAAGTAGGATTTGTCCAAAGTGAAGTGTTTTCACTGCCACGAACATTGGCATTTCGCCACTAACTGCCCAGAGAAGAAGAAGAACAAGAAGGATGTTGGAGCTGCAGCTGGAGAGGCCTTAGCCTCGCAATTTGAACTTGATTTCTCTTCGATCGCATGCTTGGTTTCAAGCACAATGGGATCGGTGTGGTATCTTGATAGTGGTGCGTCTTTCCATATGACGGGAGCCAAGGAGTTGTTTAGTGACTTGGAGGAGAAGGACCTCTAGATGCATATAGAGATGGGTGACGATGGTTGGTACAGTGCGACTGGAATTGGGACCATTACCTTTGAGAGGGAGTCCAGTAATCCATTCTTGTTGAAGGATGTTATGCATGTTCCAAGTCTGATGAAGAAAATGGTCTTGGTCGCAATGCTGGAAGACAAAGGTTATGATGTTGTTTTCAGTGAGGGAAAAGTCTTCCTTTGACATAAAACAATGTGTCAAACCAAGAAGATAGGGGTTCGAATTAAGAATCTCTACAAGCTCAAGGTAGATGGTTGCGCTGTAATGGTGGGAAAAGTAGAAGAATTGGTGAGCCAGGATGAGGGTGAATTATATCACAGGAGATTGGGCCATCTTCACCATGACACTTTGAAAATTTTGCAGTAGATTTCTACTGGACTTCCCAAGGGTACTCTTGCGCAGTCAGATCAGTGCAAGGGATGTAGTATGGGTAAGTTTGTGAAGACCACCTTTCATGAGAAGGAGAACCATGCTTCAGTGATCCTGGAGAGAATTCACACAGATGTGTGTGGACCTTTCTCGGTTGCTTCAACAACAAAACATAGGTATTATGTTATATTTGTTGATGACTATTCTTGTAGATTCTGGATCTTCTTCATGTAGAAGAAGAGTGAAACGTTCTCAAAAATCTGTGAGTTCAAAGCATTGGTGGAGAAGGAGTTGGAGAAGTAAGTGAAAGCTCTACGGAGCGATAATGGTGGTGAATAAATCTCAGGCGAATTCAAAGACTTCTATAGAAAAGAAGGAATTCGAAGAGAACTCATAGAGCCTCATAACCCATAGCAGAATGGGGTCGCTGAGAGGAAGAACAAAACGATCGTGGGTGTTGCACAAGCTATGCTTGAGAGGGAGCTAGACTTGCATGCAGTGAAGGAACTGCTTGTTCCAAAAGATGAGCCTCTAGATGTGGATCAGCCACAGGATGAGATTCATGGAGTGGAGGAGTCCACTCATTCAGAACCAAACATCAGACAAGGCAAAAAGCATACCACAGAAGTTGAGAGGCTAAATCTTGATGTGGCACATAATGTAGGAGTCCCTACATCACAGCACAGACAGAGACATTCATCTGACCGATTTATTGGATACATGGCTCTTATGAGCAAGTGTATCATGATAGAGCCATCTTCTTCTGAAGAAGTAGTGCAGGAGCCCACATGGGTAGATGCCATGGTGGAGGAGTATGAATCCATTGTTAGAAACAGTGCTTGGGAGATTGTTCAAAGTCTGGTGGGTAAATTAGTTGTAGGATGAAGATGGATCTACAAGGTAAATCATGCTACTGATGGGAGTGTCGAGAAGTATAAGGCAATATTTGTTGCCCAAGGCTTCTCACATATCGAGGGGATTGATTATGAAGAAACCTTTGCACTTTTCGCAGAATATTCTTCCATAAGGACCATCCTTGATCTCTCAGCGCAGATAGGTTAGCACATTCATTAGATGGATGTGAAGACTGCATTCCTTAATAGGATCATTGAGGAATAGGTGTACATTGAGTAGCCTGGAGGATTTGAGATCTTCAGCAGCGAGTCGCATGTGTGCAGGCTCAAAAAAGCATTGTATGGGCTGAAGCAAGCACAACATGCTTGGTGCACAAGGATCAACAGCTATTTCACTAGACTTGACTTCACCAAGAGTGAGGCGGATGCAAACCTGTACCAAATTGTGGTGGAGGGTAAGCTTTTAATCATTTTTATTTATGTTGATGATTTAATACTAACGGATGATGAGCAGTTGATACACTCTGTTGAACTCTTAGTTAAATTGAGAGGGGGGGGTGAATCAGTTTAACACATTCATGGACTTTTAAAACTTTTCCTTTAAAACTTATTTTACTTTATTAACACCTTCATTTCATGATCAACATAATGTGTGAGCAATCTTTATTTATGAGCAGCAATTAATAAGCAGATTAGATAATGTCCCAGCAGTCTTAATATGTTAGAAGCAAGTATTAGTAGAATAGATATATCATATCAACACATAGACATCATGCACATAGACACCAGATATACGTGGAAACCCATAAAGGGAGAAAACCACATCTTATTATTGTTGTGATGCAAAGGCAAGCTCCAACTCCCTCTCACCACTGATTTTCTGCAGGCACCAACCTACAAAAGGCTCCAACCTCAATTCCGCAAGCTACAACTTGCAAGGAAGCTCCAACTCCCATCTATTTTCTGCAGGCACCAGCCTACAAGAGGCTCCTACCTCAGTCAGCTACAACTGACATCTATCAAGCTACAACTTGATAGGGAAGCTCCAACTTCCTTACTCTTTCAAAAGAAAAAAAAACACTTGCTGATTTACCTTGGATATCAGCTCTGTTATGTACCTTCTTCTCTGCTGTTCATCAACTCTTATATCAGACCTGCATCATCTCTTCTCAGCCCCTTCTTCTTCTTTGCTCAACTCCTTCTTATTCACATTCTTCTTGCATCTTGCTTATTCTCTTCAACTCTCTTTAATTCTACTGCATACTCTCTTCTTCTCTCACTCCTTTTTCGTCAACCATCTCCCCTTGGATATTACCCTGTTTTATACAAAAATAGCTTCATGGCTGTTTGTATTCCACTGGGAATTCGAAATGGACAACCATGTCTCTTTGCCTTCTGCCTTCTCATCTCTTTTCAGCTCACTCAGAAAAATGTAACTGTAGGTGCTTATTTTAATATTGCAGTGGGATATTTGCTCTCTTCTGGAGACTTGCCAATGCATCACAACAGTATAAATTTAAATAAAACATTTACATTCAAATTTAAATGAGAACTCCAACTCACTCGTTTTGTCTCTTGGATTGCTGCGCATTTGTCTTTTCTCTGACTGTGTCTTTTTATTTTCTGTGACTGTGTTTTATCTCTTTTCAGCTCTGTTTGCTCTTCTGTCCTCTGCTGTGGTGTAACTGCTGCATACGTGTAACTGTGCTTTTTATATCAGTGCATTTTATATAAATATATGGAACTGCTGACTATAATTCAACCCTTTACACACAACAAGTGTCTTGTTGATGTGGCAGGTTCCGCAGGCCAGAACATACATATATCACAACTGTATAGCGTTAATAATTTCCCTCCCGTAAAGCTAAGGTCCGTGGGTCTAGAGACCACGCGACTTATCGCAACCGTGTTATATATATAACTCAATAACCATTATATATCATATTTGTTATGCCCCCGGATCATATTCAAACGTTATTCAACATATATAATATATGCAATTTATTTACAAATAACCCAACGTCCATAAGGATTGACTGCCAATACGATTAAACCTTTAATAAACCAAATTCATTATATATGACTCCACCCCAGGCCCACATATCACGCTTTTTGATGCATTGATTCTCCTCCGATTGCGATTGATCGCAAACGCAAATTCAAAAACTCCGATGCGATTGAGTCACTGTTCACTGTTCTTTGCCGATGCGATTGACTAATATCGATGCGATTGGGACTCAAATTTTATTAGTCAAGGTTTATAAGCCCATCGGGTCCGGATTCTTAATCGCAATCGCAAGTCTTTTAATATGTGTTGCGATGGTTTGTTTCTTTCCGATGTGATTGACTAATGCTGATGCGATTGACTAATATCGATGCGATTGGGACTCAAATTTTATTAATCCAAGTTTATAAGCCTATCGGGTCCGGATTCTTAATCGCAATCGCAATTTTCTATGGGTTACATATTACGCTTCACAGTTTTTCTCCGATTGTGATTGAGGAGGGGTCCCACCATTTAAATCTTCATTTTGTGCGCTCTATAATAAAGTGCTCCACTTATATAACTGATATATATGTATACTTGGCCAATGGGTCATGCGATTCCCGGAATACGTTTTGTATATGTTTATATATATTCTTTGCATGGAGTAGGGCGATTCCGGAATAATGTTTATGTTATATTATATGTATACTTGTGGGATTGGAAGTGTGCGATTCCGGAATTTTATAACGGCTCTCTGCCTCATCTCTTATACTCTCTGTACCTTTTGTCCTTTCTTGCCTGCGTCTCTACCTTCCGATAATGGTTCTTCTTGTGTGCTTCTATGATACATTACATTTTTGACATTCTTCTTGCTTGCCTCTATTGCTTTCAACTTTGTGCTTCTTTTGCCTTCCTCTGCTTCAACGTTGCCTCCTTCTTGCCCTCTGTTACTTCTTTGTCTCTTCCTTTCTGCTATATCTGTTGTCTTAGTTTCTTTGTACTCCTTCCTCTGTTGCGTATATAGAATCCACTCCACCTGTTATACTTGTAGCAAATCCTATGAGGCTCCGATCTTCTACGCCTTCAATTCAACAATTTTTTTCCTCAACTTCGAACTTTGCTACATTACCAGAGTTCTGTTCCTCATCTTGATTTAATTCTGCAGAATGAATTGATGTATTCTCCCCAACAGTGCTTCACAGACTTCCCACTTGAATAATTGTGCAAAAACACAAATTAGCTTCTACTAGACTGTCTTATTACTACACAGTCTTCCCACTTGAATAATTGTTCCTCATCACTCTGTCTCATTCCTTAGCTATTAAATGGTGCTCTTCTACTGTCCTCACTACTTTGCAGCACCTCATCTGACTCCTGCTGCCTTTGTTCCTTCTATGCTCTACTTGTCTTATGCTCTCTCTACTGCCTCTACTTCTTTAAATGAACCTGTCTCCACTGCTCGACCCTCTCTACATCTTGCTGCTTTGCTGCTCTCTTTGCCTTGTTGCTTCCTCAAATTTTCCTCCTTTTCCATCTCTTTTTCCATCAATGACAACATTTCCAACAGTCTCCCCCTTTGGCATTGATGGCAACACATCCACCAATAATCCAATGCTTCCTCCAAGTCTATCTGCTTTTCCTCCCCCTTTGACATCAATGGCAAAGGGTTGCTCATTTCCTTTTCTTTGAGATATGTTTAGGCCTTCCTTTTTCTTTTTTTCTTTTTTGACTTTGTACCATGCTGCTCTAAACTTGTGTACAAGATTTGTTGAGAGAACACTTTGCGGATTATTGGACTTGAATATACACTTAAAGATTGTGAATGCCCCATGTGACATATCAAGCTTGCTCCAGCTATACTTCAGTCTATATTATAATCTTCATCTGCAATGCATATCTATTGAGGAAGGTTGTAGTTGGAGTCTGTCCCCTTCTGTAACAATTATCTGTAGTACAACATATGTTGAATTGTGATGATGCCAATATGTCTTTTATTACTGTGGTTCATTTTTCTTGCCTGTTGGTGATGATATGAGCTAGGATGCTGATAATGATATTAGACATAATAGTTGTAGGTCCTTGTTACTGATGTGATCAATGAATTAACTAGAATTTGATCTAAGAGATCAAATGCCTTTACTTCTTGCATAATGTACTTTCAAAAACAAACCCTTGAGACTAGATACATTCAGTGTATTAGTCAGTCTCACTTATCAATCATGCACTTTCCTTTATGACATAAGGGGGTATGTATATCAATAATCAATCTCTCTTTAAAGATGGATTACCAGCAAATCCTTTGTGCTTGAGCGTCGGATGGTAATCCACGGCCTAGTCCTTTATTCTTCGGATACTTTGAGCATTCTATCGGAAATGAACTTCACGAGAAGCAAGAGAAGCATATTCAAGACGTTTAATTGAAAACTCGGCAAAACGGACTTCCTGAGTTTTGTAAGCGGTTGCCTTGAAGATATACATGTACCAAATTCGAAGGAAGCATGCAATTATATATATAGAAGAAGATATTTAGCGATTGCTCAATATACTACTTCAAGTGTAAGCAAGATAATGTTATTTTTTCTCACTACTAACCTTTTTCATGTTGAATCGAGATAATGCGGGAATATTCGTGAGGGTTCTTTTTCCATAATCCTTTGATCTGAGGACACGAACCATCTTGTTGCTCACGCGATAACACTTGATATTCTGTTCGATGGAGGCATCTTGCTTGTACGAGAGTACCAATTGATATTACTTTGATAAAATATGCGGAGAGATTTCACTTCGGTTTGCACATAAACCCGTTAGATCACCTTATAAGTCCATACTATTGAACTTTCCATTTCACATTAATGATCATTAATATCCTCAATCTGATCTTGTAATTATTTAACATTATTCTTTTTCTATCATTTGGTTCCAAGGAAAGCCATTGCATGCATGTTTCTAAAAGCACATTCCTAGAATCATTTTACCTTTATATTCAATTCAATTGTTCTAACATACAAATCTTGAGAAAGACATCTTCAATTTTCTTTGGCCTTGAATCTTCACGCGATTACTCAAATAAGGAATACTCTCTTAACTACATTCCTCCAAGGTGACCTTTTGAATGATGTTATGAAATAATGATGATAGGCACTTCTCTTACTAGTCCTTCTTAATGTGATTCATTTTTTAATTCTAGCAGTATGATGCACAATGTGATCATCACTTAATGTGCTGATTTTTCCTTAGCTTACATGTTCATGGCCGATGTTCTCTCTACTCCCAAGGCTTCTTGCTACTTTCTCTCCTTCCATCAACCTGTTTGGCTATTGTGTGCTTTAGGTGTTCTTCTTCCTCTATAGTTCTCTGTTGGAGAAAATTGTCCTGTGCATTCTTGATCTTATAGTTGTCCCTATTCCAATGAGCTCTTCTTATACTGCTTTTTGTGGGGACTACATATGAACTGATCTCCCCCTAAGATGCTGCTTCATATCTATCACTGGTTGGATATTTGCTTTGTTTCCTAGAGCAGCTCCCCATGAGACTATGCTAGATTTATTATGTTATTGAGATGATAGGCTCCCCTTTTCTCTTTTCTTTCCATACTCTATTGGGGTTCATCATAATTTCTGTACTCCTTTCTGATTCATAGTTTTGTTTGATTGGATTGGATTTCATCATCTGTCTGGAGTTCTTTAATATATATGGCAGGTTACAGTCTTTTGCTTTGTGATCACGATTGAGGCATACATAACATCTTATTTGACCAAGGTGCATTTGAGCTGATGTATAATATTTTGTTCCTCTTCTTGAATACATTTTACAATCAGCAATTTTATGTCCAAAATTATTGCATGCATAACAATAGCCATGGAAATGATTTGTGTACCTGGTGGAAGATTGTCTTTTCCCTTTGCTTGCTTCAGGTGTTCTTCTTGTTTGCAGCATCTTTTGTTGGTTGGACTGGGTTTGCTTTCTCTTGCAACATGTTGCAGTATGTCCTTGTTTGTGGTAGGTAAAACATGTGATATTTTTCCTAGGAGGAAAGAACCTCCTTTGACATCTTCCAAATTTATTCAATTCATCTTCAGGAGCATATGAGCCTTTAGCAGCTGATTTTTTCATCCTCTCATTCTCTATTCTTCCATGTTGCTGCTTGATTCTGTTTGTTTCTTTACAAATCGTATTTCTTCCTTTGGTTTATGCCCTTCCTTAGGAATTTATTTGAGAATTTCATTTCAAACTTCTTTACGACTTTACAAAATATTTTTATTTGTTATCTTCAACCTTGGACTTCTTGGTTTCACCTTCATATCTTATCCCAGCCTTTATGAGAAGGTGACCTTGTTCCTTTAAGTACGGTCAGCGTAGGAGCTTTTCATTTTGAGGAGTATTCATTAATAAATCTCTTTAGGCCTTTTCTAATTTCTTTCTTAGGTTCACTACTTCTTCTTCCAATTTTTCACATTCTAGATTTTCTCTCTCATTTGTTGCAGCAGAGTGTCTTCTACTTTCTTTGCCTCTTCAATCTGTGTCTTCAGGCAAATAATTTCTTTTCTGTCTTCATATTCTTTCTCATCACATATTTGTACCAATCTCTTAAGGTATTTGTTTTCATTTTTCAATTTTTCTATTTTAGTCAGAGCTGTGTCAAGTTTGGCTTTTTCTTCAGCTACAATTTCTTCATGGCTCTTACTACCATTCAAAATAGTAGGTACCTCATTTGATTGAACATCTTCTTTTTGACATGAATTTCTCTTTTTCTTAATTCTCTTTTCCTTCTTGACAATGCAGTCCTCTGTGTCTACTCCATGCATGAAATGCAATCTGTCCCAAATTTCCTTTGCTGAAGTTAAATCCATTATTAACTCAAGATCCTTGTTATGAAGATTGTTATATATCACACATTTTGACTTGGCATTCCTCTGTTGTTCTTTCACTATGGGGGAGTCTGTGCAGTAACCATCACAAACAAGCTCCCATACCTCAGGCTCATCAGCCATTAAACCTGTTTTAACCTTATTTCTCCATTTAGGAAAGTTTGTTGTATTTAACACAGGTACATTTTGATAGTCCATGACTTAACTAGATCTCCTTCAAGCTATTAGGCTTGCACCAAAGGAACTTGGCTCTGATACCAATTGTTGAACTCTTAATTAAACTGAGAGGGGGGGGGGTGAATCAGTTTAACACATTCATGGACTTTTAAAACTTTTCCTTTAAAACTTATTTTACTTTATTAACACCTTCATTTCATGATCAACATAATGTGTGAGAAATCCTTATTTATGAGCAGCAATTAATAAGTTACAGACAGGATAATGCTATCAATAAAGTATTAATATGTTAGCGAAAAGTATTAGCGTAATAGATCGGACATATCAACACATAGACATCATGCACATAGACACCAGATATACTTGGAAACCCATAAAGGGAGAAAACCACATCTTATTATTGTTTTTTGATGCAAAGGCAAGTCTAACTCCTCTCACCATCGTATTTTCTGTGAACCAACCCACAGGAGGTCTAAATCTTCAATTATAAAGTTACAAACTTGCAAGGAAGCACCAACTCCTTCTCAATTTTCTGTAGGCACCAAACTTCAATGTGAGTGTTCTACCCCGCCTACCACAATCGACATCTATCAAGCTACAACTTGATAGGAAGCTCCAACTTCCTTACTCTTTCAAAAGAAAAACACTTGCTGATTTACCTTGGATATCAGCTCTGTTCTGTACCTTCTTCTCTGCTGTTCATCAAATCTTATATCAGACTTGCATCATCTCTGCTCAGACCCTTCTTCTTCTTTGCTCAGCTCCTCCTTATTCACATTCTTCTTGCAACTTGCTTATTCTCTTCAACTCTCTTTAATTCTGCTGCATACTCTCTTCTTCTCTCACTCATTTTTTTTTTCAGTCATCTCCCCTTGGATATTACCCTATTTTATACAAAAATAGCTTCATGGCTGTTTGTATTCCACTGGGAATTCGAAATGGACAGCCATGTCTCTTTGCCTTCTGCCTTCTCATCTCTTTTAAGCTCACTCAGAAAAATGTAACTGTAGGTGCTTATTTTAATATTACAGTGGGATATTTTCTCTCTTTCGGAGACTTTCCAATGCATCACAACAATATAAATTTAAATAAAACATTTACATTCAAATTTAAATGAGAACTCCAGCTCACTCGTTTTGTCTCTTGGCTTGTTGCGCATTTGTCTTTTCTCTGACTGTCTTTTCAAATCGTGTTTTTTATCTCTTTTTCAGCTCGTTTGCTCTTCGTCCTTCCGTCAGAAAATGATATGTGTAATCGTGATTTTGAGTCACAGTATTTTATATAAACATATGTAATCGTCGATCGTAATTCAACTCCTTACATGCAAAGAAGTGTCTCGTTGATGTAAGGTGTTCCGCAGCGGGAACATACATATATCACAATCAGATAGCGTTAATAATTTCTCCGTAGTGCCGAGGTCCGTGGGTCTAGAGACCATGCGGATTATCGCAACTGTGATATATATATAGCTCAATAACCATTATATATCATATTTGTTATGCCCCCGGATCATATTCAAACGTTATTCAACATATATAATATATGCAATTTATTTACAAATAACCCGACGTCCATAAGGATTGACTGCCAATACGATTAAACCTTTAATAAACCAAATTCATTATATATGACTTCGCCCCGGGCCCACATATCACGCTTTCCGATGCATTGATTCTCCTCCGATTGCGATTGATTGTTCATGCTCCGATTGCGATTGATCGCAAACGCAACTTCAAAAACTCCGATGCGATTGAGTCACTGTTCACTGTTCTTTGTCGATGCGATTGACTAATATCGATGCGATTGGGACTCAAATTTTATTAATCAAGGTTTATAAGCCCATCGGGTCCGGATTCTTAATCGCAATCGCAAGTATTTTAATATGTGTTGCGATGGTTTGTTTCTTTCCGATGCGATTGACTAATGCTGATGCGATTGACTAATATCGATGCGATTGGGACTCAAATTTTATTAATCCAAGTTTATAAGCCTATCGGGTCCGGATTCTTAATCGCAATCGCAATTTTCTGTGGGTTACATATTACGCTTCACAGTTTTTCTCAGATTGCGATTGCGGAGGGGTCCCACCATTTAAATCTTCGTTTTGTGTGCTCTATAATAAAGTGCTCCACTTATATAACTGATATATATGTATACTTGGCCAATGGGTCATGCGATTCCTGGAATACGTTTTGTATATGTTTATATATATTCTTTGCCGCTGGAGTGAAGCGATTCCCGGAATAATGTTTGTGTTATATTATATGTATAACGCCGGTTGGAGTGTGTGATTCCCGGAATTTTATAACGGCTCTCTGCCTCTGTCTCTGCCTCTGCTGCTTCTGTCGCTCTGCCTCTGTCTCTACCTTTCGATAACGGTTCTTCACTGTGCTTCTATGACTGTTACATTTTGACATTCTTCTTGCTGCCTCTATTGCTTTCACTGTGCTTCTTTTGCCTTCCTCTGCTTCAGCGCTGCCTCCTTTGCCTGAGTGCTGCCTCCTTTGCTGCCTCTGTTACTTCTTTGTCTCTTCCTTTCTGCTATATCTGTTGTCTTAGTTTCTTTGTGCTCCTTCCTCTGTTGCATCTATAGAATCCACTCCACCTGTTATACTTGTAGCAAATCCTATGAGGCTCCGATCTTCTATGCCTTCAATTCAATAGTTCTTTTCTTCAACTTCGAACTCCGCTACATTACCAGAGTTTTGTTCCTCATCTTGATTTAATTCTGCAGAATGAATTGATTTATTCTCCCCAACAATGCTTCATAGTCTTCCCACTTGAATAATTGTGCAATAACACAAATCAACTTCTACTAGACTGTCTCATTACTACACAGTCTTCCCACTTGAATAATTGTTCCTCATCACTCTGTCTCATTCCTTAGCTACTTGTCTTATGCTCTCTTTGTTTCATCTGCTCCTTGACTGATGCTACTCCTTAACTCTCCTTTTGCTGCCTCAGGTGGTCCTCCTTCGCCATATCCTTTGCCATCAATGACAACATTTCCAACACACTCATGCAAGGCAGATCTTGCAAAGGAGTTTGAGATGAAGGATTTGGGCCTCCTTCATTATTTCCTTGGATTGGAAATATGGTAGCGGGAAGGTGAAATGTTTGTGTCTCAAGGCAAGTATGCCCGAGAGATACTAGAGAAGTTTCACATGCAAGGCTGCAAGCCTATCAACACTCCTCTTCCAGGAAATTGGAGGAAAGAGGATGCTACATCGGCAGAGGTAGTGGATGCCAATGTTTATCGACAGTTGGTGCGTTCGCTCATGTATTTAGTTAATACAAGACTAGACATATGCTATGCGGTGAACCAGTTTTCACAGTATGGTTTATTTTACAGATAGACGAATGAGGTGAAGTTGCATAGCTTCACGGATGCAGATTGGGTAGGAAGCCCAACAGATAGAAAGAGCACATCAGGAGGGATTTTCAGTATCGGATCTACAGTATTTTCTTGGTACAGCAGGAAACAAAGATCCGTGGCACTCAGTTCAACGGAAGAAGAATACATGGTAGCAAGTCAAGCTGCATGTGAGGCTATCTGCATGAGGAAGATCTTGGTTGGTTTGTTTGGTTCACATTTAGATCCCACAGTGATACATTGTGATAATCAGAGTTGCATTAAACTCTTGGTTAATCTTGTGTTTCATGATAGATCTAAACATATTGATATCCGGTATCATCAAATCAGAGATTGTGTGCAGCGGAAGATCATGTTGCTTCAATACATTCCTATGAAAAATCAGGATGCAGATATTATGATGAAGGCGCTCACCAGGAGCAAATTCGAATACCATAGAGGTAGGATCAGGGTGAAAGATAATTCCTATCTTGTTGAGAGGGAGTGTTGAGATTCAACAAGATGATGAGCTTAGTGAAAAGAGTCGCCTTCACTAGGTGGGCCCGCAAGCTATTTTTGGCACAAGTCTATTTTTAGACATGGTGATCATATTTCAGAAGTTGCAGGATGCTATTTGTGGATGGTTGATGAAGTTGGAAAAATAGATGAAATTCTATTTTTGGAATATTGGGCGAAGTCTATTTATAGATCGTCAATCTAAAAATAGAAGTGTCAATTATTATTAGCTCTTAATAATAATCCGACAATAAACATCAAATTATTCTCTTGGAGCACTTAGTTTCAGTGCACAAATTTGGAAAATCAGTGGGCTGAGGGAATTACATAATTCCCAAGGGCAACTAGTGGTTCATGCATGGGTGACTCAGTTACAACTGAACTGGCAAAGTTATGACAGAGTTGGAAAAGTAGTTCATGGAGTTGTATTCAGTTTAAATCAGTTAGACTTAGTTGAGCTAGTTGTATCTAGTCTAACTGAATGATACACTAGTGAGAGTGGAGTGAATTAATTAGTTAATTAATTCACAAATAATAACTCATAAATCAATTAAACAATACAACAGTTAACTATATTGCATGGAAGTTCCAATGGAGACCCAGTGGAGGGATAGGTGAAAGGGCAAGATGGACTATCTGTTGTGACTATAATGATGCATTGATTGCGTCACACACATGTTGGAGTTGCCAATGAGGATTGCGCAGTCAAGGCAAGAGTAATTCGAATTAATTTAGAGCTATTCTTTAGTAGGGATTGTGCAGTGGAGGCAGGCTAGCAGGAGGGCAAAGATTGGTGCATGGATTTGTAGATTTTTCCTGATTAGTGTGTGACGGTTGATTGTACTGAGAGCTTCATGTACTAAGATTTGTATGTGATTGTTACATGATCTCCATGATACATAATATATGATCTTTGGGGTTTTCAGCTTCAGGCTTTCCCGTTAAACAACTGTGTTATGTGCGATTGTTTTTATTTATGCTTCACATGTGTGTTTAATTAATTTTCTGCGAAATATTAATAGTGGAATGATTCTGTATTTTTCAAGAAGTTAAATATTGTGAGATCAGGGGAATCTGGATGTATGCATGCTTAATGTATACTAATTTCTACAAAATAATTATGTGTTTAGAATAAAAACATGCTCATGATCATATTGTAGTATGAGTGAAACATTGTATTTGTAGAAAGTCTATATGGCATGTGTTGATGTGATATATTGGTCATTGAGAATGTATGTTACATGTATCTCAATGAGTGACCTTTGTAATTAAATGTGCCCCAACTAGTCATAATGTAAGCCTAATGAGGCATGTGTATCTCATGTAGTTCATGCTAATCTAAAAGCTAATTTGTAAGTGTAGGTTTGTGATAAGCCCAAACTACTTGGTGTGATGTGATGAAGCTTGTGAGAGATAGGGAAGATCTGGATAGGGCTTCCTCTAAAGTGTTGTAGTTCTTTGGGTGTGTGACTCATAAGCATTGGGAGCATGGTTGAGGGAAACTTTAAAAAACCCATAACATGGTTGAGGGTAAGCCAATAAAACTCAGTGCATAGTTAGAATTGAGCCAAGAAAACCGAAGATGATGATGGTGGTGTTGTAGGGGAGTTACAAGTACATGTACAGTTATGAAAATATGGTGTTTGAATGCACCATGTATATGAAAGACATCATAGTAGAATGGTGGTTGTAGTGGTTGGTTACCCATGCATTTTGGTGGATGGTTTTTCTTTAATATGGATGTCAACATTTTGATAAAACCATAGATAGACTTTGGACATCAAAATTGAGACAAGTAGTCATTAAAGGGGAGTCAGTAGAGAAATAACTCTTACTAGTCTTTTGTCTAAAGGAATCATTTCATAGTAACTGAACTAAATGATTGCTATATAGACATGTGAATCAGTTCATAGTCTTTAGAAGTTTGTCGAATCTTATTTGTTTGAGAGAAATTTGTCTAATCTAGTTTGTTTGAGATATCTGATTCACAGTCTTTAGAAGTTTGTCTAATCAAATTTGTTTGAGAGAACTTTGTCGAATCTAATTTATTTGAGAGATCTTAACTGATGTGTTTGAGACATTCGTTCAACAAAATTGATTGTGTGATCAAAATATTTTTTCTATCTAAATACTCCTATATTTATATGTGTATCATTATTTAATTACTAAATTAATTAAATATACTTATGAAATATTAATTATATATAATTAGTATTTATATAATATTTATATATTCATATTTATCATTTAAACTCGTGTATTTATATGTATATCACTATTTAATTATTAATTTAATTAAATATTCTTATAAAATATCAATTATATATATTTAACAATTATATACTTATATTTATATATCTTCATAATTTAAATTACATTACTCACAATTAACAATATAATATAGTATTAATATACTCTTTAACCTTTAGTTCTTGTAGTAGTCTATTTAATGCACTCTTAGTTGTGCATTTAAGTTTTTTAAGGGCGATATAATATTTATTTATTTATTTTTATTTTTTGGTCAGACTCACAGAGGATTCAGAACTCTGAACCTATGTGGACCAAACTCCTCATTATCAAAGCAATAAGACTGTCTCAAATGGGATGTTGTCCATTTAATCCTAAAGTACAAGAGATGCATTAAAATTATATGACATTTGGAATTTCACAAATCATGTCAATTTTTACACATGGAAAAGGTAAAAATTAGTATTCTTTTATTAACAATCAATATACTAGTGGAATTAGACTTGAGGTGTGATCAAAATTAGGGAGCTAATAATAAAAATCAGCTGACGTTTTTACAATTCCGATCCTGTAATATTATAATAAGCTAATATGATATATACAATGTTTATATATATATATATATATATATATATATATATATATATATAACTGGAAGAATTAATAATTTTATTATAAAAATTAATTAGATTATAATTTAATTTTAAATTGGTATTATTGAAATGAATTATTATACGAGTAAATTATATATTTAAAAAATTATTTAACAAAATTTTTAATGATGAAAATTTGTTTTTATTTAACAATATATATTCTTAATTTCTAACTATGTTTGGTTACAATATCATGATCCAATATCATATATTATTAATATCAGATGTCCAAAAAACCATCTCAAAATATTTCGTATTTAATTTAATTTTATAAAATTTTTTAAATTATGGTATTATAAAAAGGAGATAACTACCTTTCAGATAAATCTCAACTCTATATTATAATTATTACTAAAAAAATTTATAATTATACACACAAAAAAAATTATTATACATTTATTAATTATTAATAATTAAATTGAAATTATAGAAACTTTATCTCAACACAAAAATAACATTTACTAAAAATTTAAGAATGCTTTTTTACTATGGATTATTAGCTGGTTTACAATTTGCATCTAAATAAAGTGAGATTAAATATTATTGATTTTATTGAGTTTTTCAAATTCTTTTATATTTTGAATTTAAAACAATTTGAATATGAAAAAATTGCATATTATGCTTTGTAAGAAAAACATTTAACATTTAATTGGGCAAAATTCAAATAAGTATAAGGATGAAAGTTGAATGAGATAAAAAAATAGTTGGCTAGGCTTTGAGGTGAATAAATATTATTGATTTTATTGAGTTTTTCAAGTTCTTTTATCTTTTGAATTTAAAACAATTTGTGATGCAGGGGCATTAGGCAAAGAGAAAAATACTTTGTATTTTATTAAACTTAAGGGTTTTTAAGTTTTTAGAGGAGCTGGATTTTATGAATAATTTGAGTGGGTTTTAAATATTTTTAATTAAATATTGTAAATAATTCTCAAATGTTTGAGAACATGAGAGAATTAATCAAGTTGAGGATGTAAAGAGATTGAGAGATTTTGTATTCCTAATTTAGAGATTGGTTTCATTAATTATGGGTGAAAGAGGATCTTTAGGGATTCAAGAGTGATTTTAGAATTTTGTTGAGAAGTTGAAGGGATTGAACATAAATTAGATTATTCTAAATTGTATAAATTATCAAGCCTCAAAGGCATTGAAGATAAGAGAGAGTGTGAGTAGAGGAATAGAGTAGAAAGCAGGGGTTTCTACTTGGAAGCCTTTGGGCAGATTGTAAATGTGGCCACTGGTTGAAAATCAGGCCAAGGGGGAAGAATGTTGATGTAAGTATTGTGTATTAATACAGAATATGATTTTCTGAAGTTTATGCCATTATTGAGTTTTTTTTTATTGAATTGATTTTGAGAAGAAATAATGCCTGTGTAAGACAATGTGAATCGAACTATGTGTTCAATGTGTTGAGGAAGGGTTCAATTCTCTTTAAATTCCTGAACTATTATGCTATTGAGGTATCTGAATGGTTAATCTCCGTGTGAAGAACCAACTCATTCCTTGAAGCTGTAATTGACTTAAACACTTTTGATAATACCTGTATGTTGAGGATTTTGGTTTTTTTGGGAATTCATTTGCTATTGGTGAAATCCGTGTTTGGGTATTTCTGAATGAAAATCGATGAAGATTCGATTGGTATAATCGATATCAATTTTGCTATTAAAGTCACAAAACATAAAGCGTGGAAGACTGAATTTGAAGGCATTTAAAATCTGTGTGAAGAGGTAATCAAGGAGCGGATTAAACGTAAAAGCGATGGGAGTTCTGAGCTGAATAGAATTTCGTTAATCGACTTGTTGGTTAATCCACGCCATCAGGTTGCACACAGAGAAGGATGATCGAACTTTGAAATGATGCGAGGGTTTTAAACCCAGTCAAATGTTCAATTGCAGAGCACCGCAGAATCCTGAGGTAACCGGCGTATTAAGAGGAAGGAGTGAATTTGAATCCATTGGCAAGAAAAACCAAGAGAAGCAGTGATCGAAGCTTAGTTCGATTGCAGAAAATTGAACTCCATGAATCAGGTCGAAGACTTAATTGGATGGCGCAGGAATTTCAATGGAATTTTGAACAAGGAAGGAGTATGAACCGTAATGTATAGATGCGTTGGCTAGCATTGGTGTGCGAGACACAAAGAATGACACTGGACGTATGAAGGCGTGAAGAATTTTTTGAGAGCAGTTGAACTCTGCTGGCATGTTCGAATGTAGAGTTACGACATAGTGAAACCTTGAGTAAAAATGTAGGAGGGAAGGCTGAAGTGGAACTGTGATTTATGGAGCGTTGAAGCGGTTTTTTGAGACGAGGAATGGTATTCGTGTGACTTTCAACTGGTAAGTGGTAATTTTTATTTTGAACACGATTATGCTGGATGATGGACACGTGGAATTAGTGGATTTGAATTACTGCCAATTTTGCGTGCTATTTAGTTGTTAAACACTGAAGCTTATGAGAACGCGATATCCATTGGATATGCACACAGTGCAAATGTGGAGCACGATGGGAAATTGACCGTCGGATCAATTTGACAGTTAACACAAAGGTGAGTTGTGGGACCCAACAGAACTATATATGTTGGCATGTGGATCTTAGTCCATGGTATGACGTGAAAGTTTCATAACATTGGTTTGTGGACATAATATATGTTAAACGTTATGGTCAATGTGAGAAAGTTGTGGCACATCTAATTTGAGTTTTTATAAACTTCAAATGTTGACTTGAACTCATTGAAGTGAGGACAAAGTCTGAGCCTTTGGTTTATTGGAGTATTCGAATGTTGATTTGATTTCAATTGAAATGGGTTTTAATATATGAGTTTAGCATAAGGTAAGAAGAGCTCCCGCATAGAAGAAACGAAATCTGAGTTGTATGTCCTGGTTTTATAACCATCAAGAAAGATAGGAGCTTCTGCATATACATATATAAGATTGTCCAGATTGTAGATCTTGAAGACCATTTTGGATTTTAAAATGAAAATGCATGGTATGCATTGGAAAGTGTCTATTGTGGGTAAGCGGGGTTTTCCCTCTATCAAGTGGTATCAAAGTAGGAAGGCTCTGTTGAAATTGAAGATTTTTTTAATTAAATTTGAATGAGTGCATGTGATGAATGAAGGAAGATCAGATTTCAAAATATGATATGCAAAGGTACACAATTGCAGTGAACATGAAATTTGCAGAAATGAGTGAAGAACAAGATCATGCAGGGATCTTTCTTGTAAAATAATTTTAAATCTGATTTGAAATTTATGATTGCAAGAATTATGGTTGCAGATAAGATGATGATGGCAGTGAACCTGATGTTCCAACTAAAGGTTGGATAGGGAGAACAATTGCAGTGTTCTCAAGAGAAGGTGAGTAAAGGAGATAGCCTAAGAGAGAGTAGAAGAGAGTGCTCAAGAGGTTCCAGACATGGTGAACCAATACTTGCCAAAAGGCCAAGTCCAGTGAGTGAATTGGTGAGGTAAGTGGCAACAGGAGAGCTTGCTATTGCAGAGGCTAGTGCAACTCATGGTGAGTGAGGAACTCATGGAGAAGATGATCTTGGAGGATCAGAGAAAAGGTTTAGAGAAATTCCATAGAGGTAAGATGACTGATAAGGTCAGAGAAAGAGATATTGCAGTAATGAAGGTACAATTGCAGGTACTACAGGAATGGTTGCAAGAGTAGGAAAACGAGAGAGGAGGATGGATCTTTCCACTAAAGGGAAATAGAGTGATTTGGCAACCATTACAGATGAGGTTGAGGAAAAGAGAGATTTCCTTATTGAAAGAAGAACTTAGAGTTCTTGAGCCAGAGATGGAATTTGAAGATTCCACATGCACATATGTTCAAAGGGAAGTGCTTGAGGAAGTATTTGAGACTGAAAGGTCTTATGGTTTTAAAACTAATGAGTTTTGTATGCTTGCAGGTACATCACAGGGAGATTAACAAGCTTTAGAAAAGAGAAGGAAAAAGAATTGAATCTGAAATCTGTTCAGATCAATGCTCAGATGGTAAGATCTCAGCAAGGCATGAAGGCAGAAGAGTCTAATGAGAATATTCAACAAAATATTGGAGCAAGAGATGAAGGACCATCTGATGATTGGTTAAGTACTGGTGAAGGTATTAAAAATTGTGTGAAGTTTCCAAGTTCTACTCCTAATGAAATTGTTGAATTGTATAGGAAACTAGATCTTCAGAGAAGAGAATTAGAGAGGCAGAGGATTTACACACAGGATAATTTGCTGAAGAAGCAAGATAAGAAAGTTTTCATGAATGATAGTCATGAAGCAGAGGATGGAAAGAAGGAGAGACTAGCTGACAGTCTCATGGAGGAGGAAAATCAACATACTGATGTGCTAACAAAGGAGTTGGAAAGGAACTTAGAGCAGCATATTGAAGTGTTGCGAGAGAAAGCTGAGGAGAAAGCCAGTGAAGATTTTCTGAGTCTTGAAAGAGACTTAGAACTACAGAAAGAAGAATTAGTGACTAGATCATCAGTTAAGACCATTAGGTATTATGATTTTAAAATTTAAAATTTGTTTATGTTTACAGGTGATGCAGAAGACAATCCATCATTTGTAATTGTCTTAAGAGAAGAAGAACTGTTGCAGAAATAAGGTGAGACAGTCATGTCTCATATGAAGAAACTTGTTACTATTGGTGACAAGGAAGAATTGGTTTGTCAAAATAGCCAAGAGAAGACTGGAGGACAGAATTTTGGAACTGCTACAGTTATGGAGAATCAAAATTCTATTCCGATTAAGGATGAGGATACAGTGCTTGAAGAACTTGATTTGATTGCCAGAATCAATGAAGATGATGATGGACAATTACTGAAGATTGTCGAAGAAGAAGAAGATGTTGAATTTAAGCATACTACTGATGTGAAACAAATACAATTGAGATGGCTGAAATGTTTGCTGAAGACATTTGAACCAGAAAAAGAAGTTGTAGGCACTGAAATAAAAATGCTTGAAGTTGTGAAAAGAATAGGAGCAGATATTAGTTTGCAGAATTTAATTTTTCTTACTAGTATATAAACAGAGATAAATGAGTATGTTACTGTAGGAAGAAAATTAAATGATAATTTATTTTCTGAAGATAAATTTGCAGGTGATGAGCAAATAAATGTTGTAGAGGGACAGGAAGTTCGAGAGGCAGCAACAATCGGGGAAGTGAAATCTATAGGAGTAAAAATAATGTTAGCAACAATCGAGGAGGAAGCAGCAATCGGTGAGGCAACATTGACAGCAACAACATCAATGTTGACAACAAGAAGAGCAGTAACAACAGTCACAACAAAAGAAGCTATAGCAGCTGAAACAACAGAAATTAAAGGCAACAGCAGTGGGAAAAGTAAATTCCAGATAGAAGATAGGCTGGACATAGAGATTGAAAACATCAGGAGACTGATGATGAAGGTGTCTCAAAAGTAGAAAACAATAGCAAGAAAGTAGAATAATTGCAGCAAGGGAAAGACAAACAAGGACTGTGAAAGCATTGTTGGAGGCAAGTTGCAGAACAAGATATGGAAACCTGGAGAAGTGCAGTTAAAGGATGATGCAGCTGTTGGACAGCAACAAAACAAAGTATGGGATCGAGGAGGCAAAGATTAAAGGCACATGATCAGGAGATCATGAATAATTTTGACCTTGGGAGTCTGATCCAGGGGCATTAGGCAAAGAAAAAAATACTTTGTATTTGATTAAACTTAGGGGTTTTTAAGTTTTTAGAGGAGCCGGATTTTATGAATAAATTGAGTGGGTTTTAAATATTTTTAATTAAATATTGTAAATAATTCTCAAATGTTTGAGAACATGAGAGAAGTAATCAATTTGAGGATGTAAAGAGATTGAGAGATTTTGTATTCTTATTTTCGAGATTGGTTTCATTAATTATGGGTGAAAGAGGATCTTTAGGGATTCAAGAGTGATTTTAGAATTTTTTTGAGAAGTTGAAGGGATTGAACTTAAACTAGATTATTATAAATTGTATAAATTATCAAGCCTCAAAGGCATTGAAGATCAGAGAGAGTGTGAGTAGAGGAATAAAGTAGAAAGCAGGGGTTTCTACTTGGAAGCCTTCGGGCAGATTGTAAATGTGGCCACTGGTTGAAAATCAGGCCAAGGGGGAAGAATGTCGATGTAAGTATTGTGTATTAATGCAGAATATGATTATCTGAAGTTTATGTCATTATTGAGTTTTTTTTATTGAATTGATTTTGAGAAGAAATAATGCCTGTGTAAGACAATGTGAATCAAACTATGTGTTCAATGTGTTGAGGAAGGGTTCTATTCTCCTTAAATTCCTGAACTATTATGCTATTGAGGTATCTGAAAGGCTAATATCCATGTGAAGAACCAACTCATTCCTTGAAGCTCTAATTGACTTAAACGCTTTTGATAAAACCTGTATGTTGAGGATTCTGGTTTTTTTGGGAATTCATTTTCTATTGGTGAAATCCGTGTTTTGGTATTTCTGAATGAAAATCGATGAAGATTCGATTGGTATAATCGATATCAATATTTCTATTAAATTCAAAAAACCGAAAGCGTTGAACACTGAATTTGAAGGCGTTTAAAATCTGTGTGAATAGGTAATCAAGGAGCGGATTAAACGTAAAAGAGATGGGATTTCTGAGCTGAATAGAATTTCGTTAATCGACTTGTTGGTTAATCCAAGCCATCAAGTTGAACACAGAGAAGGATGATCTAACTTTGAAATGATGTGAGGGTTTTAAACCCAGTCGAATGTTCAATTTTAGGGCACCGCAGAATCCTGAGGTAACCAGCGTATTAAGAGGAAGGAGTGAATTTGAATTCATTGGCAAGCAAATCCAAGAGAAGTAGTGATTGAAGCTTAGTTCGATTGTAGAAAATTGAACTCCATGAATCAGGTTGAAGACTTAATTGGATACCACAAGAATTTCAATGGAACGTTGAACAAGGAAGAAGTATGAACTGTAATGTATAGATGCATTGGCTGGCATTGGTGTGCGAGACACAAAGAATGACATTGGACGTATGAAGGCATGAAGAAGTTTTGGAGAGTAGTCAAACTCTGCTGGTATGTTCGAATGTAGAGTTACGGCATAGTGAAATGTTGAGTAAAAATTCCAGAGGGAAGGCTGAAGTGGAACTGTGATTGATGGAGCGTTGAAGCGGTTTTTGGAGACGAGGAATGGTATTCACGTGACTTTCAACTGGTAAGTGGTAATTCAGATTTTGAACGCGATTATACTAGATGATGGATGCGTGGAATTAGTGGATTTGAATTACTGCCAATTTAGCATGCTATTTAGTTGTTAAACACTGAAGCTTATGAGAACGTGATATCCATTGGATATGCACACAGTGCAAATGTGGAGCGCGATGGGAAATTGACCGTCGATAGTTAACATAAAGGTGATTTGTGGGACCCAACATAAATATATATGTTGGCGTGTGGATCTTAGTCCATGGTACAACGTGAAGGTTTCATAACATTGGTTTGTGGACATAATATATGTTAAATATTATGGTCGATGTGAGAAAGCCATGGCACATCTAATTTGAGTTTTTATAAACTTCAAATGTTGTCTTGAACTCATTGATGTGAGGATGAAGTTCGAGACTTTGGTTTATTGGAGTATTCGAATGTTGATTTGATTTCAATTGAAATGGGTTTTAATATATGAGTTTAGCATAAGGTAAGAAGAGCTCCCGCATAGAAGAAATGGAATTTGAGTTGTACGTCATGGTTTTATAACCATCAGAAGAGATAGGAGCTTCCGCATATACATATATAAGATTTCCCAGATTGTAGATCTTGAAGACCAGTTTGGATTTTAAAATGAAAATGCATTTTATGCATTGGAAAGTGTCTATTGTGGGTAAGCAGGGTTTTCCCACTATAAATTTGAATATGAAAAAATTGCATATTATTCTTTGTAAGAAAAAACATTAAATAATTAATTGGGAAAAAGTCAAATACGTATAAGGATGAAAGTTGAATAAGATAAAAAAATAGTTGGCTAGGCTTTGAGGTGAATATTCTTATAAAGTTATGTATTAAAGTTTTATGTTCTAAAACTCAGTATAGGGTATATGTTTATACATTAGATGTAATGTAATATTCTATGTAAAAAATTTTAATGTCTGATAGATTGGAGGTTTCCGTGGTGTAGATTTTCAGATGCAAAACTCAAAATATCCACAGTCTTCATTTTTAGTCTACGTTTCGAGTCTAAATCAAGACTCATCTTTAGGAAAAACCTACTAAGAAGATAATAGATTAGGGTAAATAAATAGAGGAAAATATTTGCTTCTCTTCTTTGAATTTTTATCCTTCTTCTTTTGAGATTACAAATCTCAATCCATGTATCCCTTCAGTACAAGGTAACAATGATATATTGGAGGTTTCTGTGGTGTAGATTTTCAGATGCAAAACTTGGAATATCCACAATCTTCATTTTTAGTCTATGTTTCAAGTCTAAATCAAGACTCATCTTCAGGACAAACCTACTAAGAAGAGAATAGATTAGGGTAAATAAATAGAGGAAAAGATCTGCTTCTCTTCTTTGAATTTTTATCCTTGTTTTTTTGAGATTGCGAATCTCAATCCATGTATCCCTTTTGTACAGGGTAACAATGATAGATTGGAGGTTTATATGGTGTATATTTTCAGATGCAAAACTCGGAATATCCACAGTCTTCATTTCTAGTTTACGTTTCGAGTCTAAATCAAGACTCATCTTCAGGACAAACCTACTAAGAAGAGAATAGATTAGGGTAAATAAATAGAGGAAAATATCTTCTTCTCTTTTTTGAAACCTCCAATCTATCAATGTTACCCAAATATTTTCCTCTATTTATTTACCCAAATATATTCTCTTCTTAGTGGGTTTTCCCTGAAGATGAGTCTTGATTTAGACTCGAAACATAGACTAAAAGTGAAGACTATGGATATTCTGAGTTTTGCATATGAAAATATACATCACAGAAAGCTCCGATCTATCATTGTTACCCTGTATGGAAGGGATATATGGATTGAGATTTGTAATCTCAAAAAAACAAGGATAAAAATTCAATGAAGAGAAGAAGATATTTTCCTCTATTTTTTTACCCTAATCTATTCTCTTATTAGTAGGTTTTTCCTGAAGATGATTCTTGATTTAGACTCGAAACGTAGACTAAAAATGAAGACTGTGGATATTCCAAGTTTTTCATGTGAAAATATACACCACAGAAACCTCCAATCTATCATTGTTACCCTGTACAAAATGGATACATGGACTGAGATTCGTAATCTCAAGAAAACAAGGATAAAAATTCAAAGAAGAGAACCAGATATTTTCCTCTACTTATTTACCCTAGTCTATTCTCTTCTTAGCAGGTTTGTCCTGAAGATGAGCCTTAATTTAGACTCGAAACATAGACTAAAAAAGAATAATGTAGATATTATGGTAAATAAATAAAAATAAAAATATACTAGACCTATGGTAAATAAATAAAGCCTCTTTTTATATGTACTCCTTAAACGTATTTATATTTAGGAATTTTTTTTTTTTTATATTTAGGTGAAGCCTATGGGCCAAATACCATGGGACAAATTATTACTAATACTACGACTAAAAACCATGGGCCAAATACTATATTTATATAAGAAGTGTGGTAAATAAATAAAAATATAAATAAATCAGAGGTTATGGTACACAGTTCACGAGAAGTTCTTAACATTAAAAAATATAAAAGTGGTATAAAGAGGTATGGTAAATAAATATAAATATAAATAAACTAGAGGTATGGTAAATAAATTAAACCTCTTGTTATATTTACTCCATAATCTTCTTTGTATTTAAGAACACTAAAAAAAGTTGTTATATTTAGGTGAAGCCTATGGGCCAAATACCATTGGCCAAATTATTATTAATACCATGCAAAAAAACATTATTAACCCTAATATTGATATTAAAAAATTAATGCTACTATTATTATTAAATTGAATATTCATATTCATATATTATAAAATTAATATTATTAAATTTAATAAATTTGGATTAATACAATATTAAATTTGTTATATTATAATGTATATTAATATATCATGATATATATTAACTATATATATAGATGGGAGGGAAGAACAAAGACATAGATTGATAGAGGTGGAGAGATAGGGGGATTGTTAAGGGAGAGATGGAGATGAACTGAATTAGAGGGGAGATAAGGAATGGAGAGAGAGAGGGGGGGAGAGGAGTGAGAGAGGCAGAGAAGGGTAAGAGACAGAGAGGGATACATAGAGATGGAGGGGGAAGAGGGAGAAGGAGAGAGGGAGGGATATAGTGAGAGGATTGGAGGACACACACACACACACACTGAGGCAGAGCGGTGGGGGAGAGAGAGGGAGGTAGGAGAGAAAGGGAGAGAGAGGAAGGATGAGAGAGAGGAGGAGAGAGGGAGTGATATAGAGATGGAGTTGGAGGGGGAGAGAAGGAGGAAAGAAGAAAGGCATAGAGAGTGAGAAGTGAAGAGAGAGAGGGAGTCACAAGGGAGATATAGTGAGAGAGTGTTTATGTTTAGGGGTGAGATGAAGAGACAAAGAAGGAGATATGGAGAGAAGGTAGGAGAGAAGGAGGGAGGAGAGAGGGAGGGATATAGTAACATATTTGGATAGAGAGTGTTGGAACGAGGTCCCCTAGCAGCGTTTTTGATATATTTTTGTAGTAATTAGTCTAGTGCAGGGGCTTTGGGGGGGGTCAAAGCCCCCAATGTATTGTAATGGGTCAAAGGGTAGACCTAGAGTCTGAAAACCACGGTTTGTGGACCACAGGATAGCGTAGATTATGGGGATATAAATAGATATATAGTTTGAGTCTAGAGGTAAGTAAGATTGATGCTAACTACGATCCATTAATATTTTTTTTGGGTAGTATTGGGTAAGGACTCCAGCTAGTTGTGTGCGCGAAGATCCTCAGTCCTACTATGTGCAGACCCCACTGGCTATGTGCGTGCTCTAGAACTTGGGTTTGTGAATTGGTTTTGGACATGAACACGGAATCTGTTGAAGTATCTCTATGTTCTCTGAACTGAAATACCTCTGCATTATTTGAATACGTTGTGATTGTGTCTGTGTTATTTGAATTAGCTGCGATTGTGTTATTTTGTGCTGGTAATTACTGATGCACACATGGATTGGAAGGTGTTGCTAAGATCTGCTTAATAATAATAGCTTTGTTCAAGTTTACTTACTAGTTATACTGTTAAAGACTCAGTAATAAGCTCGTTTCTATGTGAACCTCATAGATCTGCCTTAATTACTCATTGTCTCCCAGGGTGCAAAAACTTGGTTCCAACATCCACCCATACTAATTCGGGTGGACCTTGTCCTGTGAAAGTAGGTCATTGCCGGAAGTGCCAGTATTATAGGGGTTTGTTGGCAAACCTTAAATTCAAACCTGGGTTAGGATCCCTCAAGCCAAAAAATGGTTCCTTTGTCGGGACTGGGAGCATTTTGAGAGAGATATCGGGTAATGCCACAAGGCCATTGGAGACTTGAGAAATTGGAGCTCGAAGACTGGTTTGAAAAAAAAATTCAGGAATTTTCAGTAAAAGAGAATCACAACACAAAGCTAATGGTTGAAAAGTGGAAGAACAAATATATTTTCACAGAAGTATATGAAATTTTCTTTGTAAATTTTGCGCACAAGCTACAGGAGTGGCTAGTGTTAGGGTCCTATAATAATAGGGTTCATAAAATTTTGAATTCACTTTCATAGTCTTGTAAATATGTACATACCTTGCGTTTTGCAAGTTGTTTTCCCATATTTTGAAAAAGTTGAAAAAATAATAAAAAATCAAAAAAGAGGGTAAAAATTCCTAAAAGAAAGATTAAAGGACTTACAAAATATAGACCCCAAAATAAAAAGATGAAAATAAGGCCTAAAAGTGAGCAAGTCCAAATTCCACTACTTTACTTTATTGCAAGAATAAATGATCATGGCAGTGTGTCAATAAATTCCATAATCCATGATGAGTTAAACTGCTTAATCTTGACTTTTCATGTTTTCAATTTCATGTTTCAGATAGTGAATAAAGATTTGTCAGACAGTTTAATCTTGACAAATCAGTAGATAAGTAGAGAATAATGAGGATCTCAATAGTTTAATCTGAGCCCTTGGATGAAATAAGGTATATTTAGATAGTTTGTGCTTTAAAAGAATAAATGTTCCAAGGTTGCAAGCCTAAATGCACCTACAAAATGAAGAAAAAATGTTAGAATAAGACTGTGTAGGTAGAAAGAAGTGGAGAAAACATGTAATATTGGTCGTCAGACAAAATCACTAATTCCCCCTCCCCTATAAGTATTAAGTATTCTAGGTTATCGGTCAAATAGGCTCAAAGAATTTCTCTGACTTTTGTTGCGACTGAACCCAAGGCTCGATGACTGGTTAGTTGAAAATCTTGAGTTCTTAAGTTAAATCCCCATTTATCATTATTTCATCCCTCATTCATACATTATAACTCCTTTTCATAAGTAAAGACTCATTCTTACTTAATGAAGCGTAAAAACCCATCTAATTAACTTCCTTCATTCAAAAACATACAAAAAATCCTCAAAACTACTGTATCCTAAGAATTTGGTGACATGATAAAAAAATGAGCTTTGCTTTCCTTTTACACTTTACTTAGTGATTTATGTATTTTTTTGTACACTCCATCCCCCTTTCATATTAACTTTTAACCTGTTTTATTAAATCCCTATATAATACCTTATCCTACTTATTTAACTTCCTATATCTAAATACCCCCCAAAACCTACTATTATAAAGATTTTAGTCCAAAGTTATTACCCATGTGTTAAATTAAAACCCAAATAAAATCCCATTTGGTCTAAAACTATTGCTAAACAAATATCCTGCCCCCTATGGTTATTAAATCATTCATAAGGTTTAAAACTATATAATAGATTACAAACTGCGCCAAATGTGTTTTATTTGGGTATATCACAAATGTTTTGAATAAAAACATATTACTCCCCCTTATAATTTTATAACCCAAAGTTTTATTGAGATAGACTAAGGTTTATTTTTAATAAAACTTAACCCCAACCCTTATCCATATCTGCCTATCCCCGCCTTTATATAAACCTTTTGCTTTTTATATGCACCATGCTGCCTATATATATAAGCTCACTTATATACGATTTAAAAGCTTTACCCATTGAAAAATACAAAGGTTTAAAGCCTATTTTAACCGTCTCAATACATAATTTTCCTAGTCCCACCATTTCCTTTGGCCGCACCTTCCAAGCCAATCTCGACCCTTCGCACTCGATTCCTAGATCCAATGACCCAAAAGCAATATTGTGCGCAAAAAGTAATCATTTGCCAAATCTCAAATCAGATGCGAAATGGGTGGTATTGGCCATTTCTCCCTCCGTGACGTGTCAAAAATCTATTGGATGACGTTCATTCAGAACAAACCTGCTTACTGCCAAAATCCTATGCAATAACCACTGTCTGGTTTTCATTCGAATCCCAAAACCACCTCCTGCCATGACGTGACCTACATTAAATTTTGATTAAATACGGCCAAATCTATGGTTAAAACCTTGGGAACATGCATATTATTTCATTATTTGCGTAGTATAGACCATTTCGCTTTGCTCTCGACTGTGTTAAACATTCTCAAGCCCCTTCATACCAATTTCTCACCCAAAAACTCAGATTTGACCACAATCCACCATTGAAGACTGTTGAAGAATTTTTCACCGCTCCAAAATGCTGCCAAAGCCAACACTTCACATAGGAACCTGTAAAACCCTTTTTAAAGTCAAATACCTGCACTTAAAGGTATTTTCCGAAGAATTAAAACATGCATATTGAATTCAAATTGTCTTTAAAGAAATCCAATCCTTTTATTTACAAAATTGACCAAACTAAACGACCCAAAATCACAAAAAATAGGCCAAACCCTGGCAAAATTTTCCCAGGAAACCGTTTTTTCCTCTGCGCTCCTTTTCAAGCAAATTTGCTCAAAATTCACAGTTTAAGGATCAAATTCAAATATTTGAAAGGCTAAAACCTCTAAAATACCTTGAATTCTTATTTTCTAAACCAAAACACACTAAAAAAACCCATGTTTTCTGTTTATGCCAGTTTTATATCCTCAAAAAAACCTAATTGAGCAAAAAGCCCAAAAGAAGCCATCCTTAGCCTAAATTACTCATTTTCCTCTTTGTTTAATATAAAAACCCCTGCAAACAGTCTAATATTGCAATAGTTACCTAAAAATGCCTAAAAAACAGAACAACAGTAGACTTGAAGGATCTAAAGCAGCCAAATCTGAGGGATCCAAAGCCCCTAAGCCTACCCCAGCCATTACTGTGAAATCTGATATAACAATAAACCCGCTTCAACCACCTGTGGTTGCTACTGAAAGCATTCCTTTGACTAATATTCACTATAAAATTGCTGATCCTACTGTTGAATTCAATTTGTTAGATATACACAACTGGTGTTATGAAAAGTATCTAGACAAAGATGAAATTCCTATTTGGGAAACACATTTACCAAGGTATATAGTTCCCTTAACCCACTGAGGTCAATAATTCATAAGGTTGTGTCAAAAATATTATGAAATAGATCAAAGGGCCATAGTAAATGCTGATAAAGAGATAATTTTCACTATTACAATCCAATCTATTAATCAAATGCTACAATTGCAGCCTGATCCCCAAGCAGTCCCTTTGTCTATAAATGCCTTAACTCAACTATATCTTGGCCTAGATTTCCCTAAAAGGTTCACGATATTTCAGAATTTTATGCCTTCTCATGTTGATATTCCAAAGATAAATCCTCCATACTCCACAGCTAAATTCCTGAAGGTTCTAGAAATATTATCTCTATTCTCTCTTTTATCCTTGGATATTTTATAGATGAGTATACTAATGAATCTATTCTTGGTTTCTTGTCCACCATGTCTCCTAGTCAACCTCCATCACTCATCTTTGACTATGCTAGTATCATAGCAGATACCATCCACTACCAGTTGACTAAATTACCCACGGCAGGAGTATTTAGATATACTTCTTATCTTTTTCATTTGTTCCTATTCTTTAAAGCAAACAAATTTCCAGCCACTTTGCAAAAAATGGATATAGAGGGAAAACCCCTATCAATTATTTTTTGGACTTCATTGCTGAGAAAAGAACGTAATGATTTCACCTATTCAGAGTTTTTAGGGCTATATTTTCATCCATCAATGACCATATTGAATAAATCAGAGCAACCATGGATCAGTGAAGAAATGCAAATAATTTTACATCTTTCAGAGAATAACAAGGTTGGGGATTGGTACCTCTATGAAAAACACACTGAATTAAGGATTTTTGGGTCAAACTTGCTACCCTAAAAGTTTCCCAAGCATGTGTGTATGAGAATTTTTGCATTAGAATATCTTAGACAGATTCTCAATTCAGATTCAATTAACTTTATGGCAGCCAAGAAGAAGACCCAATTTAAGTTAAAAAATCAAATTGATCCATTTATTTGCAACCATAGAGATGTTAAAAAGGAAGTGACAAAGAAGCTATCAAAATTCACATTTGAAGAGATTTTTCCATGGAATTATGATCCACAAGGGATCTTAAGCAAAATAAGGGTCAAATGTAAATTAACACCCTTTATCCATCAGTCAAAGCTTGAAATAGAAAAATTTTCTGATGAAGTTGAATGGATTGAAAACACCTTGACAGAGGTAGCAAGCCAAAAATATCAAGCATGAGAATTGGAAGTTGTCAAGCAGCCAAAAACATCAAGTAAACGAGTCAGGGAAGAAGGAGGTTACACAACAGAGACAAAAACTGAGACTAAATTGAAAATAATCTATAACAAAAGGCCTAAGCTCAGTTCAGTTGATAAGGAGAAAGTAACAATTGATATTGGTGAGACAAATGCTCCAGTGACCAATGATGATATAGCAACAACCATAATCAAGGAAACACTTATGGAAATTCAAAAGGAAAAACCAGTAAACCAGAATGACACATAGATGATTGAGAAACAACACAACATGGAAGCCTCTTCCTTAGAGCCAGCTGAGGAAAATTACTTGGACATCAAAGAGAAGTACAAGAAAATTAAGTAGAAAAATGAAGAGATAAAGAAAAAAATATACTCTCAATTCTTGAAACTGAAACCTGACAGTAAGAATAGATTATTATCAGCATTTGCTTATTCCAACAATAAAATGTTGATTTCATTTCTACAACCTACTACCTCAGTACCAAAAATAGTATCAGACTATAAAAAGGTTGATCTTGTGGTAGACACAGAAAGAATCCATGAGTTGGACTAGATTGAGTTCCATAGGCAGAGCTCTGAAATGTTATATTCTACAGTGGAAACTAAAGCAATGAGTGCTAATTAACTCCAAAATACCATCCTCAACATGCAAGATCATATGAGGATGGAAAAAGCCTCACTATATGCCAAGGACCTAAGGATCAAAGTCTTAGAGGAACTAGTATTACATGTGGGATATGACCCTTCAAACATCAAAGTAGTATAATTTTTTATTAAGAAAAAGAATGAAGATATAGCAGCTTTGAGGAAACAACTCAAACTTTCTCAAAATGAGCATCCACAAGCAAAAGAAGTCCTCCAGGATGAAAGTAAGAAAGAGGAAATCATGAAACTAATAATTGACAATACAAATCAAGGAGATGGAAACACAAATGGACAAACTGGTCCAAGAAAGAGAGACTGTAAAAGAGCCAGAAATTCCTACAATTCCTACAGTCATCCCAGTGATTACTACAACAGTGCCTTCTACTTTAGGAGAAAATTTGGCACCAAAAAACCAACTGGCAACTGTAGTGCCAGTGATTTATGCCACCAATTCAGCTATAGAATCTTCTACCACAACTATACAGCATACCGATGAAGCCAACCAGATAGTAAAAGCAATGGAAGATATGTCCTTGAAGACAAATGAAATAAACATATTAAAAAATATGATTGAAATTCTTGAAAGTGAAAATAAAACATCTGAGATTAATGCCAAAAATCATGAACAAAAAGCTATCATATAAGGGGAGCAACTAAAAAATCTACAAAAGGAATTGAATTTTATAGATCAGATCTCCTACATCAAAAATCATCTTTGGACTAACATCATTGAAGACATTCATAATCAATGGCCTTCAATTCAAGTAATATTTGAGCAGAAAGAATTGTTTTTGGCAGCTCAAGCAGAGATACAGAAGACCAAGGATGAATCGACTGATAAAAATGAACATGCATTAAAGCTCATAACATTTCTCAATATCAATAATAGAGAAGAACTTGAGGAACTTCAAGTATTAGATAGGACAGAGAGAATCCTACAAATCAGGAAGGTTGTCACTAAAAAGAACTTGATGAAGAATCTTGAAGAAAAGTGTAAAGCCATGAACCTTGCCATATCTAGATTTATGGTAAATTATACAAATATTAGACAGAAAGCCTTACCTGATATACATGTGTTCAATGAAAATCTTATGCCATAGAAGGACTATGACAAAAAGATCGGGGAGTTTGCTAAAGAGCAAGTAAAAAGGCCACCAGCACAAGGAACTCCTACAGGGAAAGTTTTACTTCAGTATTTTTGAGGATTTATTCTTCTTACAGCATGAAATTAAGCATCTCTTTGTCATCAAGCCTACTTTTGCAAGATATACCGAGGATGATTAGAATTTTAGGAATTTGAAGAATGTGCAAATTCCTAAAGCAGAAGAGTAGCATACTTTCACAGACTTGATATAAAACTGGAAGTTGAAAAAAAAAAAAGTAAAACAGTTTGCCTCAAGACAGTCAAAAGAAAAGCAAAAGAAAAGAGTAAAACAGTTTGCTGATTTTTACTGCTAAAAGATATATTTTACAACAGTAATATAGTAAAACTGACAGCTAAAGAGTATAAGTGTCAAAGAGTATAAATTTAAAGAGTATCAACAGGAAAGAGTATCAGCGAAGGCAAGTAGATTGCAAGATAATACCTAGCAGCCAGCAAGCAGGACACATAGGCATCCAATAGCTCATTGTCATCAAAACAATTCAATTTATTTTGAATAAAAGAGGACAACTTTCTGATTGGTTAAGCAGTTGTCTCTTTATTCTGTAATGATATTTCATTTTTCCTAAGTTAATTCCTAGAATTCCTCTAGGATATTTGTAATACATTTTGTATAAATACTTCAACTTTAGAAGTTTTAATTGTGGAATAAAATTTCTGAAGGTTATTATAGACATATTGTTAACTTGAAGGTTGTGTGTTTCAACTTTGAGTAGTAGATTGGATCACCATTTTGACATCATACTTCAGGATCCTTGTGATAAGAAATCTGTAGTGAAGTACTCTCTAAACTTGTCATTTGTAATCTTGCTTTGTTACATGCATACATCTGTGTTTTAATCCTAAATCTGAATGTACAACTAGGAGTATTACTATAGGACATGTTAAAAGCACCCTATTTTTAACTAGTTGTCATTTCTTTGTTTTCTTCTGATTTCCGATGTTGATAATTCTTAATTGATTTCACTCTCGTTTGACCTCTACCTTTTACTTCCCCTTTCCAGATCAAAGGATCCTTAAGTTCCCTTTATCCCAATCATATCATCTCAAAAAATAATTTTCCATAATCTCCAAGGGTTATGTATCTTTCCCTTAAGACATTTGACATTTTAGGCCCTGATTCTAGTTCTGATAGCTTGATTTAGACTCCATAGCCCAATGGACAAGTAAATTTCCCTCTCTTCATCCCTTCTAGTGATTTGTTCTCACCAACACAATCAATCAAAACCAAAATGCCCATTAATAACTAGCCTAATATCTACAAATTAAACAAAGATAAATTTTAAAGAGAGAGCCCTCTTTGAACCCTAGGAAGGCTAGATCCTAGAGTTTGAAGTAGGTTTGTGGTTATCTCTAGAATTCTTTGACTTAAATCCAAAATCCCATAACTTAAGAATTTACTAGAGTGATAACCTATTGTCAACCATACTGGGGACTTAACCAATCCTTAGTCATAAAATTTGTCTTGAAGGAAAATTATTTTATTCATATTTTTATTTCAAGATTATTTTTAGAGGTTGTGGGTATTAAAAAATTGTAATTCTAGCTTCTAGGAACACCTACTATACCAAGTCTAACCCCGATCCTAAACCCGTTGTCATACTATATAACCCAGAACGAATTGGAAAAAATAAAAACAAACAGAAAACTTAGAAGCTGAAGTATCATTAATAAGAGTCAATTCATTACCTCAAGAATTAGTTATTCTTTAAGATATTGATTTTGATCTAAAATTCGAGCATTCCTTATTTAAAATAAAATATGAAAATGATTTAAAAATTACTGTTTTAGACCCTGCTTTCATTTCATTATTGAATACAAAACAAAAAATTATTACAGCAAGATCTAAATCAATGAAAACTAAATATCAGACTAAAATCGAAGAAATTAATGTTACAATTCTTAAGGATATTTATGAGGCTATTGAATTAGCTAAGTTTTTGACTTATGCAAACAAACCCCTAGATTCTCAGTTACACACCATAATAATACCAACTGTAGATTCATCTCTGTATGTTGTTACATCATATATAAATACTACTCCCAACTCATCCACAGATTCATTTATCATTAGACTGCCTTTATAGCCTAGAATACTTTTTCCACCATCCACTTCATCCACTATACCCACTAGTTTACCATCTGATTTTGAAAATTCATCATTCTTATTGCCTAGTAGCTCCACTCATATCCCAATATCACTTCCCAGCAGTTCTGGTACAGTTTTTAGTTCATCAGCTATAATTTCTAGCACAGCTCCAAGTTCTTCTACTAGATCTTCTAGTCAAACTAAGTTTTTAACCATGGCTGCTAGATATGCTCCCCTTGTCTTACCTCAACAATTGCATGACATGCCTCAAGATTATAAAAAAATATACCACTATTTGATGGTGTTAGCTCCCTATAATTTGCAATATTGGAAAAGTCAAACTACAGAGAGAACACTATTTCAACCACTTTGGGATTCTAGGATCTAGCCCTCCTAAATTCGGAGAAGGATCTCTCCAATAAAGTGCAAAGATGAATTTATTTTTTAAAGCTTTTGGGTATTGATATTAGGCTAGTTATGAAGTCCGAGGGTTTTTGTTTGTTTTGGATGGTTGAGCATGACTATTATTTGAGTGGAAAGTCCTAAATGAAAAGAGTTTCAAAGGTGTGAAGTTGCAAGCAATCAGAATAAGCTTTGGCTGATTAGATAGATATAACGAAGGTTTTTAGTCCATTAGGCTATGGAGTCATAACGGGCTTTAATTGAGCAACAACATCAAGAGTGATCCGAGGGGCAAGTCATCTATATCACAAGATCATTTGAGATAAAATGATGGAATGGAAACAATAAAGTGTTGGAGGGGTGGAAACAGATAATAATTTCAACAAGGATTTATAGTCAGTCCAAACAAGAAAAGCCTCTTAAATAACTGTTTAAACCAACCAAAGATAGGGCTAACCATAGAATTCTTGGTCAAGTTTGTATTAAAGCAACTCAATAGACAAACAATCCAGTAATGCACATAATTACCTTCAGAAAGTATGAAAACACATAAGAGAAAACAAAGTGCAACTTAAGATAAGATAATGTACTTTGAAACCTAGTCTGCTTTCAGCCAACACTTAGGGAAACTTTAAGAATCTACCTTTGGAGAATATAAGCTAGAAAACAGGGCTCACCATCACTTTTCTAGTCTAACTTTAATAAGTAAATAATGAAAATAAAATTCAAGAATAATTTTTAAAGCAAACAGTAGGATGAGGGAACGCTAGCATTCCTAGCTGTTTAAATTTTATTGAATCATTCTTAAATAAACAATTTAGAAGAAAAAATTGAGATAAATCTTATAAGTCAGAGAAGGGTACTGTAAATAGTAGGTCCTAACTCCATGCGTGTTGTTATTTATCAGAGAATTAATGGACAAAATGGCATACACAAAAGGGAGACAATTACATAGAAAGGAGCACTTCACCAGTGATATAGCCCAGGATCCCAAGAAACGGCTTGTTATTGATGTCTAACCAGTTACAGTCTTTAGGTCCAATGTTTCAGTTCAGCAATCATCTTCACTTCTCAGCCTAAATATTCTATCACAAACAGAGCTTCAAGAGCCTTTGAAAAATATTTACAAGTAGAAGTTTCGAGCACAAGTATATTTCAAAGTTTTGCCACCAACCTTGTTTTTTCTCCTACAGAAATATTTATAGAAGATATGAGGAGGTGGGATGGGATAAAAGATCTCCTAGGTTCAATTAATACAGATTTAATACTTCTCGGCCTTTGAGGGCTCGATGGAGAAGTTTACAGACATGTCCTCTGTATTAAATGTTTTACATTAAGAATTAAGCCCAGTGGGAGCTTTTGTTGACTTTTAGGCTCTGTTTCATGTTGTAATAACTCTGCTGATATTTTTTTCATTAAGTTCCTTTGGCTGAATTAACTATTCGACTGCGTTGAGGAAAATATATTCTTTTCTAATCATAACTCGGCGTCTTTTGAATGCTTTAAAGCTACAGGTGGTGTTGGGTAGTTGGGAGGAATCAATTGGCCTCTGATATGGTAGTGGAGGCTTTTTTTTCTGATAGATCTTTTTGATTTTATTTAATTGTGTTTTAATCTGCTTCAATCCTGTGCTTAATTGGGTGGATTAGGCTTTTGATTTCGATCTTAGCTGTAATCCATGCAATCTGTGAAAATCAGCTTTAATTCTTCATTTTTTTTATGCTTTAATCTTCGACACTGATACTCTTTTGCTTTGATTTAATTCTCTATGTCTTGTTGATGTGCAGGGATACAAAAGGGTCCATATGGCATCAATGCCCATGAAGCATCCAACGAAACGTGGAGTTGAACCCTGCTGAATGATTTCTCTTAGATAAGTGAGATCCTGGAGGATCGTCACCCTCGGCTTTCATTTTCTTTAATATAATGGAAAAACCATTAACCCCTGCAAAATAAAAAAATAATTAAGAAATCCTGTGTTATTGGGTCAGATTGCTTCAGAAGTTGTGGGGAGGAGCGTGATCTTTGGATGGGGGCAAAACAAAACATAAAGCTACGTCAATGGAAATCGCCGATGCAATTGAGCGCAGGCCATTGATCGGCTTAAGATCAACGATAGAAATTCAATCAGGGACCCAAAAGAGGTGGAGGAATGGCTTTGATTGGGAGCGCTGCGGGCCGTCGGATCTGCAGATCAGATCGACGGTGGAGGGTGAATCGGAGGAGTTCAGGCGAGGAGAAAGGCTTATGATCGGAGCGAATAGGGGCCGTCGGATCTGAGATGTGTCGGATAGATCCGACGGCGAATATTCAATCAGGAATTGACAATCGGGGGGATAAACATACAATATGAAAGTACCCTTTGAATTTTTCCGATGCGATACTGTGCGGTTCGTCTGATCATTTCAGATCAATAGTGGAGATTTTTTCAAAACATGAACCAGCGGGTTTTAGATTAAACTTAGGAAAAAGTGGGTTTTTATGTTTTTCAAAGGAAAATATGCATCGGGATGGTTAATATAAACATTTAAGCGCCTGATTGCAGGCTCTTGGGTTTTATGAAGCTGTAATGGGATCAGGGGTTATATGTAAAGGGCCAATTGCATCAGAACTTTTGTAAAAGCCAAAAGGCTTGCACTCTCCAATTTTTTCCGATGCGATAAGAAATCAAAGGGTTTAGCGCTTGGTTCCAACACCAAGGCATATGTGGGGAAGTGGTTTAGGGGGCTTAGCCAAAGGGGGCTAAATCTTGTAGTCAAAAAACTTACTTTTTATGAAAATTTTCAAGGTTTTTGATGGATTTGGGGGTTTCGGTAAGGTTAAAAAATGAGTTTCTAACCTTATAAAATGATTCTCATGAAGGGGAAAGGGGAATGAATGAAAGATAGAAGAATTCCATGGGGAAAGGGGGAAAAATGGAGGTTTTGCAGCAGTCTCTTCTTCATGGAAACAACAGAATTTCAAACTTCAAGAAAGGGAAACAACAGTGAAGATTTAAACAAAGTGCAAGATGTCTTCATGAGTCTTCAAGAGATAACATTTTTTAGCAACAAAACTTGTTTCTCGAAGGCTCCAAAAATGATTTAGCCACCTTTTGATATAAATTTTTTTATAGGTGGCTAATAGTGGCTCCACTTGGGGATGGTGCCTTATTGAAGGAATCAAGAAATTCAGACTTGCATTCACTGGGGGGCTGATCAGTGCCTCAATCATTGGGCTGCAACTTTCTTTACTTTGATGATATTCTTTGGCTCTGGAAAATGTTAGCCACCATAAAAAAACAATGGATCTTCATCAACACAAGCTTTCTACCTACCCAATCCTATTGATCTAATATTTTTTCTTCTTCAAAGTGCACTTGGATTGGCAAACTCTTTTACAAAATTTTATTCTTTTGAAAGAAAAAAAAATCTAATCTAAGTCTACTTCTTATTTCTCCATGAACTCAAATTAAATAATTGAGTTCATATGCTTCTCTACCTAATCTACTAATTTTTTAGGATTAAACAGTCTAACAGATTTTATTCTCTAACTTCTAAAACATAAATTTAAAATCTTACAAGTCAGGTTTGAACAGTACAACTTGTAGCGGATCTATGGCATAATCAACGAGCTGCACATAGATATTATTTTACAGAAAATTAAATCAAAATTGAAGGCTTAAGATCTGAAAGTTTCTAAGCACGACCTTCTCTCTTTTTCAACTCTATTTTTGAGTTTATTTGAGCTGTCTTTTATTTTTTCTCTGGTTCAGATTTTGAGCTGATTAGAACCAATTTACCTTTATTTTTGACTCAATATTAAAAACAGATATGAGTCATTCTTCTCTTGGGCACTTAGGTTCAGGTTTTGAGTATGTTTGAACCTTTAATTTCTAGCCTAATCTACCTAACTGATAAGACAAGATTAAGCTGTTTGGCAAATCGAATTCACTAACCTATCAGTAGTAGATTTAAAAATAATTAGTCAAGATTAGGCTGTATGACTAATTAGGAGTGTGTTTTTCAAGAGTGGCATTTAAGCTTGCACACTTTCAGACTTTGTCTCTCTTTTTTTGTATGGGGCAGTACCTTTATTGTTTTTTACAATCTACCCTCTTTTCTTTCTTTCATTGTTTTTGTATTTTTGCTTTTTCTAAATTTGAATGCAATGACGGGTGAAAATTTTATAATGAGAAAAAAGATAAAAAAGGCTTTCAAAAAATGATAGGATCAAGAGAAGTAATGTTTGAGCATCCTACCATTGACAAGACCCCCAAACAGTTTAGCTCCATTCAACTCCTGCAAGAAAAAGACATTGTTACCAGCAGTAGAATGAATGAGATAACGACCAAGCCATAAGTTGTCAAATTTCCCATGCTTGCCCTTGTCTTCTCTCCTTGAGTCCCACTTTAAAAAAATTTCTCCAACATTGAAATTGCTAGCCTTTGTTATTCTGTCAAAAATATTTTTGATGCTATTCTGATTTTGCAATGTTTTGTTATAAACCTCCTCTCTAGTTCGCTGAAGATGAATTGTTTGATTAATCCTTCTGATCATGTTATTGTCTTCAGAATGAACCTCTTGAATCAACCTCATAACTGGTACACCAAGGCTGGTAGGAAAAATTGCATCTGTACCATACACAAGTTGGTAGGGTGACATGCCAATAGATTTCTTCAATGTCAATCTATCAGCCCAAAGTGCATGCACAAGCTTTGTGTGCCAAGACTTCTTGTGGTCTTCCAACAACTTCTTGATTATGTCTACCAAAACTTTTTTTGAGGATTCTGCAAGTCCATTACCTTGAGGGTAATAGGTTGTGGAATGACCCAATGTTATATGATATCTGTGACAGAATTCAACCATCTTCTTCGATCCAAATGCTGCTACATTATCAGTGATGATCTTGGTAGGACAACCAAATCTAGAGAGAATATTAGTCTCCATGAATTTTATAATGACAGAATCATTGGCTTGCCTACAAGGGATGGCTTCTATCCATTTGGTGAATTAGTCTTTGGCAGTGATAATCCATCTATGTTGGGCAGAGGATGGTGGATGGATTTCTCCTATGAAGTCAAGTCCCCACTATTGAAAAGGAGCTTCAACAGTGATTGGATGCAGAGGTAAGGGTAGAAGCTTTCTTTTGCCTTCAAAAAGTTGGCATTTATGACAGGAAATAATCATCTTATGCGCATCAAGAAAATGAATAGGCCAATAGTAACCATCCCTCAAGATTTTGTTGGTTGTTGTCTTCCAGTATAGGTGGCCTCCACACTCCCCTTCACGGAACTCATTCTGAACCTTCTCTGCGTCATACTCAGGAAAACATTTAAGCAACATCCCACTTGCATTTTTCCAATAAAAACATTTATCTATAATGCAATAGTTTACAACTTTTAACTTTAGAAACCTTGCCCTTGTTTTTGATAAACTAGGAGGTGTATTCAAATTAAGAAAAACATAAAGAATATCAGCATACCAAGAGGAATTCATAAAATGATCTTCAACAATGCGAGTTGAGATTTCCTCTTGATCATGCAAAGCATTTATCATATTAATATCAAGAACTTAAAAATTGGATTCAGGCATTAATCTAGCTAGACCTTGGCCTTTAATGAATTTAGTGGGCTTTATCTCTAAATCATATTCAAGGATAACATCTATCCACTTACCTCTCTTACCATTTGGGTCCTGTGTTAGAATTTCTTTCACAACTGAATTTGGGACAAAGGAAATGATATGTGAGTGCAAGATGTATACTCTGAAGTCTTTTAAAGCCTTAATCAAAGCAAAGGCTTGATTTTCCATAATGTTATACTTCAAAGGAGAATCTCTCAATGCCTTGCTAAAGAATGCAATAGGTTGCTCTTGTCCTTGTGGATTTTTCTGTAAAAGGATAGTAGCTATTGTATATTTTGATGCAAATGAAAAAATATAAAAATCTTTTGAAAAATCAGGACTGATTAGAACCAGTGTTTTGGTTAATGCTTGTTTCACCAGCTCAAAGGAATTCTTTGCTTCCAAGGTCCATTTTACCCCTTCCTCCTTTTTAAACATGTTTTTTATATTCCTAAGGAGCTCTACCAAGTTGGGTAAAAACCTTCTTAGGAAATTAATCTTTCCAATGAAAGATTGCAGTTCCTTGATGTTTCAAGGATGAGAGATTTGCAATATGGCCTCAATCCTCTTTGGGTCTATCTTAATACCCTCTTATGAAATAATGTGCCGAAGAAGTTTACCTTCTTGGAGACTGAATAGTGTTTTCTTAGGGCTTAAAGATATCCCAAACTTCCTGCATCTCTCAAAAACTGTTCTCAAATGTGCTAAGTGCTCTTCATTTGTCTTTGAAAAAATAGTGACATCAACCAGATAAATAATAATGAAGTAGCTCAATTCTTCAGAGAATTCTATGTCCATGGATCTTTGGAATGTTGCACCAGCATTCATTAGACCAAAGGGCATTTTCACATACATGAAAGTGCCCCAAGGTGTAGTAAAATTTGTTTTTAATTGATCATTAGGGTGAACTAAAATCTGATTATACCCTGAGTAGCCATCCAACAAAGAAATTATTTTTGAACCAACTACCCTTTGTAAAATATGGTCCATCTTGGGTAAAGGGTAGTTTTCCCTAAGGGAAGATTTTTTTAAGTCTCTAAAGTCTATACAAAGCCTAATATCTCCTATTTTCTTCCTAACTGACACCAGATTAGACACCCACTCAGAATATCTAATCGGGACAATAATACTAGCTTCATACATTTTCTTGATTTCCTTCTCAACCAAAGGCAACTAAACAGGGTTTATTCTGTGCAGTTTCTGTTTGAATGGTTTTTGGTTTTCTTTGAGAGGAATTTTGTGCTGAATTATTTCAGTGTCATAGGATTTCAGATCTTCGTAACTCCACACAAAAACATCATAAAATTATTTAAACAACTCTATGTATTTGAGTTTAATGTGAGCTAGTAAAGTTTTAGACAGTTTGATCATCATTGGTTTTAGTTCACTTCCTATATTGCACTCCTCAACTTCAGTCTCTACAGGTTCCAGTTTTGGATTCTTGGCCACATCTTTAAAATCAAACAACTCTTCTAAAGGGGAAGACCGTTTGGCAAACTTTGATTTTCAGACAGCAGAGTCTCTAAGTCTTCTGTTTCTAACTCTACCATCATCTCTATTTTGTTTTCGAGCTTGCTTGACAACATATTTATATCAGCAAGCTCAGGGGACGGTTTCACCAAGAAAATTTTCTTCACCATTGTAGTCTGTTTCATAATCTAAATCCAAGATTTGTAGTTCAAATTCATTTCTGGATTGCATGAAGTATTATACTTTTTTGTCTCCGTCAAACACTTGCCAATATTTTTTGTTGTCAGGAACAGCTAGTCTGAATTTAATCTGAGTTGTGCATTCTTTTGTTTCATATGGCGTTAAGCATGTTCTAGCAGTAAAGGCTAAGTTGTGGGCCATGTTATTCTCTCTTCTTGGGACAAAAATTAACTGGGACTCCTCAAAATTTTTTAAAAGATCCACAACATCATTTCGATAGGCCCTAAGCCTGGGGTGATTAGCATTGTATTCCCCGTTGACCTGCCTAATAATTAATTATGAATCCCCGTATACCTCAATTCTCTTGGCTCCTAATTTTTTCAACAAATGTAAACCTAAGAGAAGGGATTCGTATTCCTCTATGTTATTCGAACACTAGAAGTTTAATTTACAGGAAATTATTTTTACATGGTTATTCTCAGTGTTGCGTATCCAGACCCCTGCACCAGCATTGCTCCTAGTGCAGGACCCGTCAAAGTACATACTCCACAGAGGATTAGTCTTGGGTTTATCAGCTTGAATATCATCCTCTTCAACTAGTGTGCTATCGGTTTGTTTGTGAAGGTTAACACTCTACTGATTTTTTTTTAATTCCTCAGGTTTTTCATTAAGTTGAGGAAATATTTCTTGACTCTCAAGGTTAAAAAGTGATGGACTCATGATTTGTAGTTCAAAACCGGTGTGTTGTTTGTTGTTTTTTAAAGGTTCAGCAAAATATTTTAACAGTTCTATGTTGTCCCCCTCCTCTTCTCTATCGGCCATCAGTTCTATTAAAGTGACTTTCTCACTGAAAGGTTCATCGTTAAACAGGATAAAAGAATCGAGGCCTGTATTTAAAGAATACAGAGGAGAGTTTTGTGGTCTGTCTTGACTAGTAACCATGTACTGCATATGTGACTCCCTGTAAAGCCTTCTTGTCTGATTGAAAACAGAGATAGTCGCATAGGTCATGTCCATCTACATAGTTCCTTGTAACTTAGCCCCCAAGACCTAGATAACAACATTCCATAATTTGGGGGCACATAAGCCACAACAATATCCATAACCAAACTTTTGGCTGGAATCTGTGCTAAGTTAACGCAGAGGTCTTTGATTAATCCTAAACATTTTACTCTGCTTGAGTCAAAGGATTAAAGGCCTTTATAAGGTCTGGTGACTTCTAGACCTAGGCTCTCCATTACAGCTTTTGGCATCAAATTGTGAGAGGCCCCAGAATCATGCATAGCGTTGTGCAAAATCTTGTCACGAACATTTAAATTTACATAAAAAGGAGGAACAGGTCCCTCTTGATACCTACCTTCAATCTTAGGACCAAAAATGAGCTCTGGCTAGTCATCGTTAAGATTGACTGTGTCATTATTGTCCTTTATGTTTAAATCCTTCAAAATTTGGGTTCTATATACATTTTGGGCAGCTAGCTTAGTAAGAGGAACAAAGATTTTAATTCTAAAAATTTCCTTCTCCAAACTAAAAGGCATTTGATTCTTTGAAGTGCTTGTCTTAGCCTTATTAGCTGCCACTCTGTTAGCAAAATCTGTTTGCTGATTTTTTCTATTTACATTTGACAAAATTGTTTTAACAGGAGTAATAGCTGGGGTGTTAGTACTGCTAAGGTCTACACTCTGGTTTTCATTGTTTTGAGTGCCTTTCTCTTTACCTTTATCAGAATTTCCAGCCACTGTTTTGCCCTCTTGTTTTACAATTTTTGGTTTGTTTACAGTGGTGTTTTGTGAAGATTTGTTAGAGGTTTTGGTTTTAGGAGTTTCTTGATTCGTTTTACTTCTAAGGTCATATTTTTTTTTAGAATTTATGATGACATTCTCCATGTCTTGATAATAGCTTTCATCTTCATCTCTTTTGTCATCATAAGGTGCGTATAGAACTTGTTTTTTATCATAATGAACCTCAAAGTCATCATTATCTACTCCCAACATGTCGATATCATCTTCCTCTATTTTCTCATATGTTTCTTCAACCTCGCTTACATAGTTTTTATGGAAGGGAGGAGTGGTCAGTTGATCATCTTCCCTAGGTCTATTTGGAGGTTGGTTTCTTCTAAAATTCTGACTCTAGTTTTGGTTTCTGTTTTGAGGAGCGGTTTGGTTTTGAATTTCTTGTCCTCTCTCAAGGATGCTCATTTTCTTCATCATCTCCTCCATCATTCTTTCCATCTTTGACCTGGAAGTAGAAGGCGTGGATTCCTCTCTGAAGGACACTCTCTTCTCATTTTTCATTCTTGCTCTTTTCTCCATCAAGTTCACTTCCATAGTAAGGGCCCGTTTTTGCATATCTTCTAGAGTTAAAGGGTCTCTCTCTCTCAGCTAATAGGAAATTTCAAGGTCAAATCCTTCAAGAAACTTATTTAACACTGAGCCTTGTGGAGGTTTTAGATCTGGGGGAAGGGCATTATACACACTGTTAAATCTGGTGTAGTAGGCTTGTACACTTTCCCCAGTGTTTTGGTGGAGGTTCTTGTAATCAGAAAGTATTTGGAGAGGATTCTTCTTCACTTCCCATTTTTTAAGAATCTATGATGGAAGGCTTGGAGATCATTAATACTGTAGGGGGCTAAGCCTTTAAACCATTTTCTTACTTCTCCTCCTAAAATCTGAGCAAATAGTCTAAGTTTGATAGAATCATCATCAATTTCATTTCTGTCCAAGTATTCATTCATTTTATCTACATGTTGTGATGCAGTTGTAGCATTAATGGCATCATAAAATGGTATTTTGGACTGATAGTCCCATGGAATATTGACCAAGGGTATAGGAAGGACTAAGGGAGCATACCAGCTGCCATAATATGTGGTGGGGGTGGATTTACAAGAGGTGGATTAACAAGAGGGAAAGTGGGTTGGAGAGGAGTGGTTTGGACAATGGATGTAGGATGAACAGATGTGGAAGGACCAGGAATAGATTGCTGAGATGATCTTGGATGAGAGACACCTAAATTGTGAAGGAAATGTAAATCAGGCGGTGTTGTTTCTCTACTACAAGGATGTTCACTAGATTCTGGTGATGAAAGTGAAGACTCGGAGTCTATCTGAATTATATCATCAAGTGACCTAGTTCTAAATGGATTTCTTAGATATACTTGTGATTGTTGTAGAGCTGCAAGATTTTTAGGAACTAAATTAGCTCTCAAGGGCGATCTGAAAACAATTGACGATTTTATCTTAGGAGACTTCCTAAGGATATTTTCCGGGTTATCAACTATCTCAGGTGGGTTTGGGTTAGGGTAGGCTCTAGTATGAATCTTCCTAGGAGCCACTATGCTGTGTTTCTTAGACCCTACTAACCAAGAATAGTTCAACCAGATATGACAATATTTAAGAGGTTAACTGATCTGTTTAAACAAGAAACTTTAATCCTAAAAATCGTCTTACTGAGTTTAAATGATGTTATAATGATAAGGGTTCTTCCCAATGGAGTCTTAAGGTCTATTTAGGATTGTGGAGTCGCCAAGTGGAATTTCTTAGCTCCTTTGGAGGTAAAAGGTTTTATGTTCCACCACCATGTTTATTGAATACCAATCTGAAATATTTTTGGGTTTTCTGAGTTATTTTTGAGTCTTGTTGGTATTTAAGAATGTCCTAAATCTATTTCAAAACTTAGCTATTGTTATGAGACAAAGATAGTCTATTCTTATGGCTAAGCCAGCTGATCCTTCAAAGTTCGATGAACTCTTAGGAGAATCCTAGGGTTTGCCTAGTTTGTCACTAATTCAAACAAGTTTTTATCATGATTACCATTTTCTTGGTAGTGCTTAAAAAGGGCTGCTTCTACTCACTACACAATGTTCTTGAATCAAAGGTTTCTTGAGGTCTTAAAGGTACCTAGGCCTAAAAAACACTCAAATTCCCCAGTGGAGTCACCAGAGATGTTAGCTCCTTGTAATTTTCAAGATTGGAAAAGTCAAATTGCAGAGAGAACACTATTTCAACCACTTTGGGATTCTTGGATCTAGCCCTCCTGAATCCGAAGAAGGATCTCTCCAATAAAGTGCAAAGATGAATTTATCTTTTAAATATTTTGGGTACTGATATTAGGCTAGTTATGAATTCCAAGGGTTTTTGTTTGTTTTGGATGGTTGAGCATGATTATTATTTGAGTGGAAAGTCCTAAATGAAAAGAGTTTCAAAGGTGTGAAGTTGCAAGAAATCATAACAATCTTTGGCTGATCAAATAGATACAATGTTGGTTTTTAGTCCATTGGGATATGGAGTCATAACAAGGCTTTAATTGAGCAACAACATCAAGAGTGATCTAAGGGGAAAGTCATCTATATCACAAGATGATTTGAGATAAAATTATGGAATGGAAACAATAAAGTGTCGGATGGGTGGAAACAGATAATAATTTCAACAAGGATTTATAGTCAGTCCAAACAAGAAAAGCCTCTTAAGTAACTGTTTAAACCAACGAAGGACAAGGCTAACCATAGAATTCTTGGGAAAGTTTGTATTAAAGAAACTCAATAGACAAACAATCCAGTAATCCGCATAATTACCTTTAGAAAGTATGAAAACACATAAGAGAAAACAAAGTGCAACTTAAGATCAGATAAGGTACTTTGAAACTTAGTATGCTTTCAGCCAACACTTAGGGAAACTTTCAGGATATAACTTTGGAGAATAGAAGCTAGAAAACAGGGTTCACCATCACTTTTCTAGTCTAACTTTAATAAGTAAATAATGAAAATAACATTCAAGAATAATGTTTAAAGCAAACAGTAGGATGAGGGAATGCCAACATTCCTAACTGTTTAAAATGTATTGAATCATTCTTAAATAAACAATTTAGAAGAAAACATTGAGATAAAGCTTATCAGTCAGAGAAGGGTACTGTAAATAGTAGGTCCTAACTCTATGCTTGTTGTTCTTTATCAGAGAATTAATGGACAAAATGGCATACAAAAAAGGGAAACAATTAAACAGAAAGGAGCACTTCACCAGTGATATAGACCGGGATCCCAAGAAACAACTTGTTATTGATTTCAAACGAGTTATAGTCTTAAGCTCCAATGTTTCAGTTCAACAATCATCTTCACTTCTCAGCCTAGCTATTCTATCACAAACAGAGCTTCAAGAGCCTTTGAAAACTATTTACAAGTAGAAGTTTCGAGCACAAGTAGATTTCAAAGTTCTGCCACCAACCTTGTTTTTTCTCCTACAGAAGTATTTATAGAAGATATAAGGAGGTGGGATGGGATAAAAGATCTCCCAGGTTCAATTAATACAGATTTAATACTTCTCGGCCTTTGAGGGGCTCGATGGAGAATTTTACAGACATGTCCTCTGTATTAAATGTTTTACATTAAGAATTAAGCCCGGTGGGAGCTTTTGTTAACTTTTAGGCTCTGTTTCATGTTGTAATAACTCTACTAATATTTTTTTCATTAAGTTCCTTTGGCTGAATTAACTATTCGGCTGCGTTGAGGCAAATATCTTATTTTCTGATAATCACTTGGCCTCTGTTGAATGCTTTAAGGCTACAAGTGGCATTGGGTAGTTGGGAGGAATCAATTGGCCTCTGATATGGTGGTGGAGGCCTTTCTATCTAATAGATATTTTTTATTTTCTTTAATTGTGTTTTAATCTACTTCAATCTTGTGTTTAATTCAGTGGATTAGGCTTTTTATTTTGATCTTAGCTGTAATCCATCAAATCTATGAAAATCAGCTTTAATTCTTCGTTTCTGCTATGCTTTAATCTTCAACACTGATACTCTTTTGCTTTGATTTAATTCTCTGTGTCTTGTTGATGTGCAGGGATACAAAAGGGTCCATATGGAATCAATTCCCATGAAGCATCCGACGAAACGTGGAGTTGAACCCTGCTGAATGATTTCTCTTTGATAAGTGAGAGCCTGGAGGATCATCACCCTCGCCTTTGATTTTCTTTAATATAATGGAAAAACCATTAATGCCTGCAAAATACAAAAAAAAATTAAGAAATCTTGCGTTGTTGGGTCAAACTGCTTCATAAGTTGTGGGGAGGAGCGTGGCCGTTGGATGGGGGAAAAACAAAACATAAAGTTGCGTCAATGGAAATCGCCGATGCGATTGAGTGCAGGCCGTTGATCAGCTTAAGATCAACAATGGACATTCAATCGGTGACCCAAAAGAGGTGGAGGAATGGCTTTGATCGGGAGCGATGCGGGCCGTCGAATCTTCAGATCAGATCGACAGTGGACGGTGAATCGGAGGAGTTCAGGTGGGGAGAAAGGCCTATGATCAGAGCGAATAGGGGCCGTCGGATCGGAGATGTGGCAGATAGATCTGACGGCGAATATTCAATCGGGAATCGGCAATCGGGGGGATAAACATACAATATGAAAAGTTCCCTTTGAATTTTTCCGATGCGATACTGCACGGTTCGTCTGATCATTTCAGATCAACGGTGGAGATTGTTCCAAAACATGAACCGACGGGTTTTAGATTAAACTTAGGAAAAAGTGGGTTTTTATGTTTTTCAAAGGAAAATATGCATCGGGATGGTTAATATAAACATTTAAGAGCTTGATTGCGGGCTCTTGGGTTTTAAGAAGTGGTAATGGGATCGGGGGTTATATGTAAAGGGCCGATCGCATTGGAACTTTTGTAAAAGCCAAAAGACTTGCGCTCTCTGATTTTTTCCGATGCGATAAGCGCTCGAAGGGTTTAGCGCTTGGTTCCAACACCAAGGCATATTTGGGGAAGTGGTTTAGGGGGCTTAGCCGAAGGGGGCTAAATCCTGTAGTCAAAAAACTTATTTTTTATGAAAATTTTCAAGGTTTTTGATGGATTTGGGGGTTTCGGTAAGGTTAAAAAATGAGTTTCTAACCTTATAAAAGGATTCTCATGAAGGGGAAAGAGGAATGAATGAAAGATAGAAGAATTCCATGGGGAAAGGGGGAAGAAATGGAGGTTTTGCAGTAGTCTCTTCTTCATGGAAACAACAGAATTTTAGACTTCAAAAAAGTGAAACAACAGTGAAGATTTAAACAGAGGGCAGGATGTCTTCTTGAGTCTTCAAGAGATAACATTTTTTAGTAATAAAACTTGTTTCTCGAAGGCTCCAAAAATGATTTAGCCACCTTTTGATATAACAAATTTTATAGGTGGCTAACAGATGTTACTACACAATATATTGCTCGGCAACACATAAGTAAAATCACAGACTTCTTTGAAATTTATGAAATAGATTACTCAGATGTTCAAATGAGATTGTTTTCTCAAACTTTGACTAGAGAAGTAAAGAAATGGTTTAAAGATCAAGCTATTGGTAGCATAATTGATTTAGTTGTATATTTTACAACATTGTTGAATAAATGGGAAAAGAAAATGAACCCCCTTCAAATATTATCTGAATTTGATGCATTAAAAAGATCCCCAAATGAGTTAGTTCAAGATTATTACACTATGTATAATAGTGTCTATAATTCTATTCCTGAAACTCTTAAACCTACTCCTTATTCTGTTCTGCTCAAATTCCCTAATGGATTTGATGCAGGTATGGCTTATCAATTAAGGGAAAGCGATGCAGACACCTTAGAAAAAATGAAATTAGATGTCGTTAGTGTAGAAATAAATGTATTAGCTAAAAAATATAGACTCAGAAATGAAAGAAGGGTGACTATCAAAGAAGAAAATTCAAATTCAGATGCAAAAATAGATAGCTTAGCCAAAAAATCAGAAAGAATGATGGATATAATAGATAATATAGAGAAAAGACCCCATTGGGATAATCAACAACAGATCAGAAATCCCAACTTTAGAAAAAACTTAAATCAGGGAAAAGCAAAAGAAACAGGCCCAGATCAAACAATAAGGCCATCCTTCCAAGTGAACTATGCTGAAAGTTCTTAGAATAATGATGAAGATGAGGATTCAATGAATCATTTAATGGGAATAGATGATGATAATACTATTTTACTTACTTAATAAGATCAAGAATTGTTTGAGCTTCAACAGCTTAAATTAGAATCGAGTGAATCTTTTGATTATAAACAGGGTTATGAATTTGCCATAAATGAAATACATAGTCAGTGTAACCTCAGAAATAAGAAAAATAATGAGTCTTCTACTAAAAAAACTTCCCGAAATCAAAATAAGAAAAGAGTAGAAGCTCCAAAAACAAAATTTTGGCAAATTCTCCCAAAGGAAAACAAACAAAGCTCCAATTCTTCCCAAAACATTTCCAGTCCTAAAAAAACATCAAGTCCTAAAATTGTTGATATTACTGATGAAGTGGCTCAAGCCTCAAAAGACACATAGAAATGACTCAGTAACTTACTTGAATACAAGCCAAGAAAGATGGCAATACAAGCCAAGACAGGCGGCAACGACTTCCTCTCACTTTACGAGAAATGCGAACACACGACCCCTTCGGTCTTCAACCTCGCCTTACAATCTCTTCTTGTGATCTTGAAAGAACTGTCCTTAGACAGGCAGCCCAGAAGGCTTCAATATTATTCAAGAAAAATATTACATACCATGTTATGCTGCATAATAGAGCCTTGAAGTCTCAAAACTCTTCAGAGCATAGCCATAGACACTCGCTTACAATGCTTCACACACATACACACACTAACACTCAATGCCTACCACATTTACAAGCTATGATATATATAGAAACTTATGAGCATAATTGAGGGTCCTTGTAAGGCATTACTAGCCCAGACGGTGTCTACTCAATTATCTCGAGTACAATTATAATAAAAGAGATTCCCACTACCAAGGTCCTTTCGGACTCCTATCATCATCAGTTTGCTCGCCAGGTTCAAAGTCACTTGGCCACTCAGATGGTGAAGGGGACCAATTAAAATTAGCATGTGATTGATGTAACCAATCCAAGTACTGAGATTCCCACTCATGATCTTCCTGTGTTTGAGCATCTTGAAAAATATCCACAAAGATAGTCTCTTTTTCTTCGGATGCCACATTTTTACCTTTTTCTGTAGCTTCTTTTCTTAGTGCGGCTGCTGTTGAAGATTCTCCTCTCGTGATTTGCTTTGATGACTATCCTGTATTCAACTTTACCGTATCTGTCGTCACATAGATATTATTTTGAGGAAATAGATATCGATCAGCTGATTTTGTCCATTTGTTGACATATGCTGTTGGATCTACTTCAATATCAAGAAAAGAATCTTTTCGGCTAGTGCGAAATTTAGGAGAAGACTGAACTGCCAGCTCAACTCCATCTAAGAGTTCTATCTTGAAGATTTGAAACATATTAACAGAATGTTTGATGGCACACTGAATCCACATTCGACAAGTGTGATTAATATCTGGTTGCCTTTGCCATCCTAATTCAAAATTAACAGCAGAGCAAACTTTGTTGGACAATAAAAGACTAATTAAAAAAACCACATCACTAGACCAATGTCTAGATTTTACACATATGGTAATTAAGGCTTTCTGATTAATTATAAGTTTAATTGCCTTATTTTGTCCTTGGAGTTCTTCTAATGATATGATCATAGCCAACTTTTCTGTGAGAGTGATTTTTCGGAACTCTTTTAACCAGAGTGTAATCTTTTTTACTTCATCCATATTTTCAGCCAATATAGATTCATCAAACGTTTATGGTCCATAGATTTGTGAAAATGGATTTGGCTTTACCGGATTTCGGAATTCCAGACTCTGATAATCCCATGGAGTGGAGAAGGTTCTTAAATATTGCAGAGACCTTTCAATGCATTGAGAAACTCTCACCTGTGGCTTCTTATGACATAATCCATTTTTAAATTTCCAATCTGCAAAAGGCTCGAAAAGTTCATATTTGGGAAAAGTGTCAGTCCCTTCAAAATGTTCATCATTTCTTTGAATATATGCTGCTTCCGGTTCGTCAAAAAGATTAGGGATCCTCATTGTTTTAAGAAACCTTTCTACCTTCTCAGCCATATTAATCTCATCTATGTCAAGCATTTTAGCAGTTGTATAAACTGCCAAAGAGAAGTCGAGACCACCAATAATATGATAATAGTTTAAAGTCATCAAAAATTTAATCATATCATCAGTGTAGCATCTAGACCAATAATCATCAAGAGTTTTAAAATAAATCTTTACTTTCATGTTGGGCAAGGGATAGACTTTCACCAATTCTTCGTCTAATCCTAACAGGATACCAAGATTTTTTGATTTCCATGCTTGGCATCTCTGTATCCACTTGTTTCTCTGTATTCTGAACCCAACTAATCTCTTGATTTCTTCAGCTGCACGGGGAAGCACCAAATCTAAAATATGAAATCTTTTAACAAAAGTTGCAAAATCATCATCAGTAGATGTCTTTCCAGGTAATTGAAATAAATCTGTTCTAATGCTAGAACTCTGATGAACATGTGATTTATTCATATCTCTTGTTAAATCATTTGCAAAATAATTAGAATTTCCAGGAATCCATTCTACCTCAAAATCATACATCTGGAACCATATTTGCCAAGCTAATAATCTACCACGTGCAAGTTGCTTGGAAATCTTGGCCGCTAAGAAATACTTAAAATTCATGGAGTCAGTTCTGATCAAGAATTTTGCTGGAGCCAAATATACTTCAAAATTTTGAATGCCATTGAAGATGGCAAGTGTTTCTTTCTCAGCGATAAAATAATTCTTTTGGTGAGGTAAGAACTCACCAGAGGCATATGCACAGAGATTTTCTTCATAAATATTTTCCTCACCTTGAACAGGGATCTTTTCAAACAAGATAGTAGCCCAAAAATTATCAGAAGCATCAGTTTGGAGAATAAGAGAACCATTACCAGGAGGTTTTAACTCTGGCAGTTTAAGACATTCTCCTTTTAGCTCTTGAACTGCCGTGGTAGCTTCTTGAGACCATCCACCATGCAAATGTTTACGAATTGGGGCAGTTTTTTCGGACAGCCGAGGAATGTATTTGTGAATATAATTCAGTATCCCCAAAAATCTCTGGATCATTTTAGTGTCAATTAATTCATCTGGAAACTCAGAGAGTTTTGTGAGGACATGCGGCTGCATTTGGATCTTTCCATTTACAATATGAATACCAAGAAAGTCAATATTGTCTTGGAAGAGGATCATCTTTTTCTCAGATATAACAATACCATGCTTGCGAACTTCATCGAGAAAAATCTCTAAATGCTACAAATGATCTTCAAGATTATCACTATGAACCAAAATATCATCAATATAGACTACAATAAAATCATATTTTCCAAAAATAAAATCCATACGCCGCTGAAAGAAAGCAGGCGCATTCTTTAAACCAAACGGAACAACCTTCCATTGAAAGAATCCTGCAGGACAAGTGAAAGCAGTTTTATGTCTATCTTCTGGTCTGATTTGTATTTGATAATATCCAGACTTCATATCAAATTTACTGAATATTTTACTATTCTGGATTTTCTGCATTATACTCTCTTGGCGTGGTAGAGGATAATTAAAACTTTTGGTGATTGCATTCAAAGGCTTGTAATTAATCACCATCCTGGCTTTTCCTCTAACTATTTCTGAATGATTTCTTACCAAGAATGCAGAACATGAATAATGAGAATCACTTGGTTCAATTAGCTGAAGATTCAACAATTCTTCAATCTGCTTTCTCATTTCCTTTTCATCTGAGGGAGTACAAGGTATTAATTTACCTTTAACTCCATTGTCATGCAGGATGACAATTTCTTGTTGAGGACTTTCAACAGCCCAAAAAGCTTGAGGATTCTCAGAGCAATTTTTTATTAATTCTTCAAATATAGAAGTCTGCTCTAGTGACCATTCAGGATTTCTATTGGCCTTTTGCTTGCTGTTATTTTTCTGAGATCTTTCTTCATAAATCTGAAGGAATTCTTGCGAATTGTTTGAGTCCTTGACTGGTCGTTTGATCCATATTTTCTTTTGGCTATTCTCTTTTCTTGCTTCAGAGTTGGCCAAAGTTAGTCGCGGAACAAAGATGGCCCTTTTCTTGATGTTGAAGATAAGTTTATCTTCACTAATGGTAACAGGTAAGACTGAATTAAGAAAAGCCATGCCAAGGGATAAACTAGTAGAAGAATCATAATATTGAACAGCAGAGATTTTAACAATACTCCCCCCAACTTTTAAAGAAATGTCATCGACATAATGAGTAAGGGAGACAGTACCACCAATAGTTTTAGAGACAAGGATATGGTTTAAAGGCTTCCAAATAACTTTAAACAAGGATGGTTGAGCAAGATTATTTGAACCACCAGTATCAATAAAGGCATCAACAGAAATCCATTGATTGCGGACTTGGACTTCAACTGGAATGTATAAAAGATTGTTGGTTTTAACAATCTTTTTCAAAAAAGCATTTTCTTCGACAACAGGAGGAGCAGGACAAGTAGAAGAAGGAGAAACAGTCTTTGGATATGGACAAAAAGAATTCAAAATGGGTGTTGAAGGCAATGAAAGTAAAACAGGAGAGGAATTCTTATTATCCAGAGATAGTGACTGAGTAGCAGAGGGAGCAAGTGAAACATTATCTTCGAAAGAGGAGTCAGGAGTTTCACTAGTTTCATCTTCTTCAATATACTGATCACTGTAATGCAATTCTTCTTCTTGATCATAACAATCAGAATCATAACAACGATTCATTTTTTGTGAACTTTCAATAGGAACATCGGAATCAGACAAAGAGGCATCTGTCAAAATATATACATCAGAAACATCGTCTTGAGAGTCAACAAGTGACCAATTATCAACAAAATCTTCAACTTCAATGCAAGCTTTCAACTTATTAGAGGAGCTCTTAGGACATTTGCGGGCATAATGTCCTTCTTGTTTACAGATAAAGCAGGCATTATCTCTTTTTGGTTGTCTGCATTTCTTAAGATATCGGAATTTGCGAAACGGTCTTTTTGGATTTGCTACCTTCTTAGGTCTGTATTTGCCATACCTTCTTGATTTCTTCTTCTTAAATGGAGTCCAGGGCAAAACAGAATGACAAACATCTATTCCAGGAGAAAATTCAGAGGCTTTCTTTTGCCAGCAAAGATACTTAATTTTTTCTTGACACCTGAATAAAAGATCTATCCAATATGTTTGATCTATTTTCTTATTTTGGACTTCTATATCTTTTAAAATCATGTCTCCTAGATTACCAGGCAACTTAGAAAGGAATGAGATTTTTTGCACAAAATCATTAATCAGATTGGCCTTATATACTTTGGTCATATAGTCAGTACCAAACTGATTAAAAAACTTGATATCTTTTAACTCCATTTTAGTTAAGTCTGTGATAATCTGCTTTTTCTCATCTGCTAGTTCTGGAACAAACTATGTTTTTAGCAATAATTCAAGGGTAGCAAGACCTGCGGAGCATCTTTCATTCTTTCTTCATCTAAAGGAGCCATCCACCAATCATAGACAATACCAGCCATGCGTTTTTCAGCTAACGCAAAAATAGATATATTGTCTAATCTTGAGACAACTTGCATTTGGTAAAGAGACCCAATCCAGACCCTAATAGATTCAGCTGTATTAGATGATTTATCTAAATCCAGAACATAGTCACTTGTATTGGTAGAAAATAAGTCTTCTTCAATTCTAGGGTACTTTGGAACTTCTTTAAAAATATGAGCCTTCTGTAAAGAGGGTAAAATAAATGAAGGAAATTTGGTAGCGGCATTTTCAAGAGTAGCAACTTCACTCTTGGGCTTTTGGAAATTCAAAGGCTTGCTGGCTTCTAAGACTGGTTTAATAGTTGTTTGGTCAGAAGCTTGAGTGCTTGATTCAATGCCGCTTTCTACGAGCTTTTCATCTACATCCCAATAATTAGGAGTATCCATAGAGAGAGAAAAGGTGGGAGTTTTTAGTTCTCTTCTTTTTCTTTCTTTCTTTTTCTGATGCTTGGCTTCTCTTCGTCTTCTTTCTTCTTGATGTTCTTCTTGAAGCAGTTTGAGATTAGCAAGAATTTCTTCAGATTGAGAACCAAGGTCATCTAACACATCTTCTGCATGTGCACACCAGGTTGTGAGATAATTCCCTAATTGATAGACTTCCTTTAAGTCTTTCGGGTCTGTGGCATTATGTTCTATAAGTGGTGCACAATCAGCTCTAGTGGTCGGCTGTTTGGACATAGACGAGGTGGTACAGAATTTTGTTTTTGGAGGCCATTTTCCACCTTTAACAAAAATTTTATTAGCATGCTGCCATTCTTCAACAGGAGAAAAAGACACATGGGATATACGATGCATTTGTTGTACAACAAGAAATGGTTTTGACTCAGGTATATACAATTCATTTGATGCTAAAACAGGGGTAGCCGAAAAAGCTACTTCTTATATAGGAGGTAAATCAACTCGTTGAGAAGAGGAAGAAGATTCTTCTTGTGACACAGGAACTACATATCTTCTTGGCTTGACAAGAGGTCGAGGCACAACTGGTTTAGGAGGTATTAATTTTACCCTACGATCAGAGATAGCAATTCTTTTCAATTTAGATTCAGGCTTCTTGTCGTCTATGATAGACTTATATTGGAAATACCAATTGTTTGGAAGTTGAACAGGATCATACAAAACACCTTCAACTTGGGCATTGGACAAGCCAACAGTCACACAGTCTTTCAAAACAGGTTGTTTCAACTTTGGATGTGCAGTATTTGTAAGCTGAAAAGATGTCTGTACTAGGACAGAAAGATATTCACTATCGTCAGCTAATTGGAGTCCTTGAACTCCAGTCATCAACTTCCAACAATATTGAAGATGGACATCAGTAAGACCGATAGAATAATCTGGGAATATAGTTCCATATTGACAGCCAGTAGATAGATTATCCATTATAGTTCCAATACGGGCATGGTCATAGTTTTGGTGACGGGTATCGAAAACTTCAGCAATACAAGGAGTGTTTAACCCGTGACGAAATAATGGAGCAAGACCAATAAGAATTCCACCAAAGTGAAGATAGTTGTATTTTTTATCAAGAGCATACTGACGGAACTTCTTAAATTCATCTTTTGAAAATAAATTCAGAGAAACTATCTGGACAGAGGGACCAGAAATTTTTATAGTAACCTCCACTTCTTTCAGAAAAGATTCAGACTTTAACATAAAGAACGTAGGAAGCTTGTAAATATTGGTAGCATGAAGAGAAGGAGGGTTCCAGGTTTCAATATTATCGACAACTTCATGCGACTCATCCGATTCGACAGACCGAGAGGCGACTTCATTTACAATTTTACGATCTATATTTGAAAACGAGCGTAACAGATTTGCCATTACAGAATCGAGACAGGGCTCCGATACCAAAACTTACTTGAATACAAGCCAAGACAGGCGGCAATACAAGCCAAGACAGGTGGCAGCGACTTCCTCTCACTTTACGAGAAATGCGAACACACGACCCCTTCGGTCTTCAACCTTGCCTTACAATCTCTTCTTGTGATCTTGAAAGAACTGTCCTCAGACAGGCATCCGAGAAGGCTTCAATATTATTCAAGTAAAATATTACATACCATGTTATGCTGCAGAATAGAGCCTTGAAGTCTCAGAACTCAATAACTTACTTGAATACAAGCCAAGATAGGCGGCAATACAAGCCAAGACAGGCGGCAGCGACTTCCTCTCACTTTGATACCAGAAAATAGTGGACTTAGTAACTTACTTGAATACAAGCCAAGACAGGCGGCAGCGAATTCCTCTCACTTTACGAGAAATGCGAACACACGACCCCTTCGGTCTTCAACCTCGCCTTACAATCTCTTCTTGTGATCTTGAAAGAACTGTCCTCAGACAGGCGGCCCAGAAGGCTTCAATATTATTCAAGAAAAATATTACATACCATGTTATGCTGCAGAATAGAGCCTTGAAGTCTCAGAACTCTTCAGAGCATAGCCATACACACTCGCTTACAATGCTTCACACACAAAAGAATTATTTTATCGCTGAGAAAGAAACACTTGCCTTCTTCAATGGCATTCAAAAGTTTGAAGTATATTTGGCTCTAGCAAAATTCTTGATCAGAACTGAGTCCATGAATTTTAAGTATTTCTTAGCGGCCAAGATTTCCAAGCAACTTGCACGTGGTAGATTATTAGCTTGGCAAATATGGTTCCAGATGTATTATTTTGAGGTAGAATGGATTCCTAGAAATTCTAATTATTTGGCAGATGCTTTAACAAGAGATATGAATAAAGCACATGTTCATCAGAGTTCTAGCATTAGAACAGATTTATTTTGTGTGGAAGCATTGTAAGCGAGTGTGTATGGCTATGCTCTGAAGAGTTCTGAGACTTCAAGGCTCTATTCTGCAGCATAACATGGTATGTAATATTTTTCTTGAATAATATTGAAGCCTTCTGGGCCGCCTGTCTGAGGACAGTTCTTTCAAGATCACAAGAAGAGATTGTAAGGCGAGGTTGAAGACCGAAGGGTCGTGTGTTCGCATTTCTCGTAAAGTGAGAGGAAGTCGCTGCCACCTGTCTTGGCTTGTATTCAAGTAAGTTATTGAGTCCACTATTTTCTGTGGTATACAAGCCAAGACAGTGGACTCAGTAACTTACTTGAAGTAAGAAAGAAGACGAAGAGAAGCCAAGCATCAGAAAAAGAAAGAAAGAAAAAGAAGAGAACTAAAAACTCCCACCTTTTCTCTCTCTATGGATACTCCTAATTATTGGGATGTAGATGAAAAGCTCGCAGAAAGCGGCATTGAATCAAGCACTCAAGCTTCTGACCAAACAACTATTAAACCAGTCTTAGAAGCTAGCAAGCCTTTGAATTTCCAAAAGCCCAAGAGTGAAGTTGCCACTCTTGAAAATGCCGCTACCAAATTTCCTTCATTTATTTTACCTTCTTTATAGAAGGCTCATATTTTTAAAGAAGTTCCAAAGTACCCTAGAATTGAAGAAGACTTATTTTCTGCCAATTCGATTGGCTATGTTCTGGATTTAGATAAATCATCTAATCCAGCTGAATCTATTAGGTTCTGGATTGGGTCTCTTTATCAAATGCAAGTTGTCTCAAGATTAGACAATATATCTATTTTTGCGTTAGCTGAAAAATGCATGGCTGGTATTGTCTATGATTGGTGGATGGCTCCTTCAGATTAAGAAAGAATGAATTTTGCTGCTGCAGGTCTTGCTACCCTTGAATTATTGTTAAAAGCACAGTTTGTTCCAGAACCAGCAGATGAGAAAAAGAAGATTATCACAGACTTAACTAGAATGGAGTTAAAAGATATCAAGTTTTTTAATCAGTTTGGTACTGACTATATGACAAAAGTATATAAGGCCAATGTGATTAATGATTCTGTGCAAAAAATCTCATTCCTTTCTAAGTTGCCTGGTAATCTAGGAGACATGATTTTAAAAGATCTAGAAGTCCAAAATAAGAAAGTAGATCAAACATATTGGATAGATCTTTTATTCAGGTGTCAAGAAAAAATTAAGTATCTTTGTTGGCAAAAGAAAGCCTCTGAATTTTCTCTTGGAATAGATGTTTGGCGTTCTGTTTTGCCCTGGAATCCATTTAAGAAGAAGAAATCAAGAAGGTATGGCAAAGACAGACCTAAGAAGGTAGCAAATCCAAAAAGACCGTTTCGCAAAATCCGATATCTTAAGAAACGCAGACAACCAAAAAGAGATAATGCCTGCTTTATCTGTAAACAAGAAGGACATTATGCCCGCAAATGTCCTAAGAGATCCTCTAATAAGTTGAAATCTTGCATTGAAGTTAAAGATTTTGTTGATAATTGGTCAGTTGTTGACTCTCAAGACGATGTTTCTTATGTATATATTTTGACAGATGCCTCTTTGTCTGATTCTGATGTTCCTATTGAAAGTTCACAAAAAATGAATCGTTGTTATGATTCTGATTGTTATGATCAAGAAGAATAATTGCATTATAGTGATCAGTATATTGAAGAAGATGAAACTAGTGAAACTTCTGACTCCTCTTTCGAAGATAATGTTTCACTTGCTCCCTCTGCTACTCAGTCACTATCTCTGGATAATAAGAATTCCTCTCACGTTTTACTTTCATTTCCTTCAACACCCATTTTGAATTCTTTTTGTCCATATCCAAAGACTGTTGCTCCTTCTTCTGCTTGTCCTGTTCCTCCTGTTGTCGAAGAAAATGCTTTTTTGAAAAATATTGTTAAAACCAACAATATTTTATACATTCCAGTTGAAGTCCAAGTCTGCAATCAATGGATTTTTGTTGATGCCTTTATTGATACTGGTGGTTCAAATAATCTTGCTCGACCGTCCTTGTTTAAAGGTATTTGGAAGCCTTTAAACCATATCCTTGTCTCTGAAACTATTGGTGGTACTGTCTCCCTTACTCATTATGTCGATGACATTTCTTTAAAAGTTGGGGGGAGTATTGTTAAAATCTCTGCTGTTCAATATTATGATTCTTCTACTAGTTTATCCCTTGGAATGCCTTTTCTTAATTCAGTCTTACCTGTTACCATTAGTGAAGATAAAATTATCTTCAACATCAAGAAAAAGGCCATCTCTGTTCCATGACTAAATTTGGCCAATTATGAAGCAATAAAAGAGAATAGCCAAAAGAAAATAGGGATTAAACGACCAGTCAAGGACTCAAACAATTGGCAAGAATTCCTTCAGATTTATGAAGAAATATCTCAGAAAAATAACAGCAAGCAAAAAGCCAATAGAAATCCTGAATGGTCACTAGAGCAGACTTTTATATTTGAGGAATTAATAAAAAACTGCTCTGAGAATCCTCAAGCTTTTTGGGCTGTTGAAAGTCCTCAACAAGAAATTTTCACCCTGCATGATAATGGAGTCAAAGGTAAATTAATACCATGTACTCCCTCAGATGAAAAGGAAATGAAAAAGCAGATTGAAGAACTGTTGGATATTCAGTTAATTGAACCAAGTGATTCTCATTATTCATGTTCTGCATTCTTGGTAAGAAATCATTCAGAAATAGTTATAGGAAAAGCCAGGATGGTGATTAATTACAAGCCCTTGAATGCAATCACCAAAAGTTTTAATTATCCTCTACCACGCCAAGAGAGTATAATGCAGAAAATCCAGAACAGTAAAATATTCAGTAAATTTGATATGAAGTTTGGATATTATCAGATACAAATCAGACTAGAAGATAGACATAAAACTGCTTTTACTTGTCCTGCAGGATTCTTTCAATGGAAGGTTGTTCCGTTTGGTCTAAAGAATGTGCCTGCTTTCTTTCAGCGGCGCATGGATTTTATTTTTGGAAAATATGATTTTATTGTAGTCTATATTGATGATATTTTGGTTCATAGTGATAATCCTGAAGATCATTTGCAACATTTAGAGATTTTTCTTGATGAAGTTTGCAAGCATGGTATTTTTATATCTGAGAAAAAGGTGATACTCTTCCAAGAAAGTATTGACTTTCTTGGTATTCATATTGTAAATGGAAAGATCCAAATGCAGCCGCATGTCCTCACAAAACTCTCTGAGTTTCCAGATGAGTTAACTGACACTAAAATGATCCAGAGATTTTTGGGGATACTGAATTATATTCACAAATACATTCCCCGGTTAACCGAAAAAACTGCCCCAATTCGTCAACATTTGCATGGTGGATGGTCTCAAGAAGCTACCACGGAAGTTTAAGAGCTAAAAGGAGAATGTATCAAACTACCAGAGTTAAAACCTCCTGGTAATGGTTCTCTTATCCTCCAATCTGATGCTTCTGATAATTTTTGGGCTGCTATCTTGTTTGAAAAAATCCCTGTTCAAGGTGAGGAAAGTATTTATGAAGAAAACCTCTATGCATATGCCTCTAGTGAGTTCTTACCTCACCAAAAGAATTATTTTATCGTTGAGAAAGAAACGCTTACCATCTTCAATGGCATTCAAAAGTTTGAAGTATATTTGGCTCCAGCAAAATTCTTGATCAGAATTGACTCCATGAATTTTAAGTATTTCTTAGCTGCCAAGATTTCCAAGCAACTTGCACATGGTAGATTATTATCTTGGAAAATATGGTTCCAGATGTATGATTTTGAGCTAGAATGGGTTCCTGGAAATTCTAATTATTTGGCAGATGCTTTAACAAGAGATATGAATAAAGCACATGTTCATCAGAGTTCTAGCATTAGAACAGATTTATTTCAATTACCTGGAAAGACATCTACTGATGATGATTTTGCAACTTTTGTTAAAATATTTCATATTTTAGATTTGGTGCTTCCCCATGCAGCTGAATAAATCAAGAGATTAGTTGGGTTCAGAATACAGAGAAACAAGTGGATACAGAGATGCCAAGCATGGCAATCAAAAAATGTTGGTATCCTGTTAGGATTAGACGAAGAATTGGTGAAATTCTATCCCTTGCCCAACATGAAAGTAAAGATTTATTTTAAAACTCTTGATGATTATTGGTCTAGATGCTACACTGATGATATGATTAAAGTTTTGATGACTTTAAACTATTATCAGAATATTGGTGGTCTCGACTTCTCTTTGGCAGTTTATACAACTGCTAAAATGCTTGACATAGATGAGATTAATATGGCTGAGAAGGTAGAAAGGTTTAAGGCTGTTAAAGAAACTAAAGTTTTTTTAGCCATTTTGAAGGCATATATTCAAAGAAATGAATGACATTTTTGAAGGGTGGCTTCCTTTTCACAATATGAACTTTTTCGGAACGCACTGCAGGATTGGGAATTTAAAAATGGATTATGTCAGAAGAAGCCACATGTGAGAGTTTCTCAGTGCATTGAAAGGTCTCTGCAATATTTAAGAACCTTCTCCACTCCATGGGATTATCAAAGTCTGGAATTCTGAAATCCAGTAAAGCCAAATCCATTTTCAAAAATCTATGGACCAGAAACGTTTGATGAATCTATATTGGCAGAAAATATGGATGGAGAAGTAAGGTGTACGGACAAGAGTTGAAAATCACTCTCACAGAAAAGTTGGCTATGATCAGATCATTAGAAGAACTCCAAGGACAAAATAAGGCAATTAAAATTATAATTAATCAGAAAGCCTTAATTACCATATGTGTAAAATCTGGACATTGGTCTAGTGATGTGGTTTGTTTAATTAGTCTTTTATTGTCCAACAAAGTTTGCTCTGCTGTTAATTTTTAATTAGGATGGAAAAGGCAACCATATATTAATCACACTTGTCGAATGTGGATTCAGTGTGCCATCAAACATTCTGTTATTATGTTTCAAATCTTCAAGATAGAACTCTTAGATGGAGTTGAGCTGGCAGTTCAGTCTTCTCCTGAATTTCGCACTAGCCGAAAAGATTCTTTTCTTGATATTGAAGTAGATCCAACAGCATATGTCAAAAAATGGACAAAATCAGCTGATCGATATCTATTTCCTCAAAATAATATCTATGTGACGACAGATACGGTAAAGTTGAATACATGATAGTCATCAAAGCAAATCACGAGAGGAGAATCTTCAACAGCAGCTGCACTAAGAAAAGAAGCTACAGAAAAAGGTAAAAATGTGGCATCCGAAGAAAAAGAGACTATCTTTGTGGATATTTTTCAAGATGCTCAAACACAGGAAGATCATGAGTGGGAATCTCAGTACTTGGATTGGTTACATCAATCACATGCTAATTTTAATCGGCCCCCTTCACCATCTGAGTGGCCAAGTGACTTTGAACCTGGCGAGCAAACTGATGATGATAGGAGTCCGAAAGGACCTTGGTAGTGGGACTCTGTTTTATTATAATTGTACTCGAGATAATTGAGTAGACATCGTCTGGGCCAGTAATGCCTGACAAGGACCCTCAATTATGCTCATAAGTATCTATATATATCATAGCTTGTAAATGTGGTAGGCATCGAGTGTTAGTGTGTGTATGTGTGTGAAGCATTGTAAGCGAGTGTGTATGGCTATGCTCTGAAGAGTTCTGAGACTTCAAGGCTCTATTCTACAGCATAACATGGTATGTAATATTTTTCTTGAATAATATTGAAGCCTTCTGGGCCGCCTGTCTGAGGACAGTTCTTTCAAGATCACAAGAAGAGATTGTAAGGCGAGGTTGAAGACCGAAGGGGTCATGTGTTCGAATTTCTTGTAAAGTGAGAGGAAGTCGCTGCCGCCTGTCTTGGCTTGTATTGAAGTAAGTTACTGAGTCCACTGCTGTAGCAAAAGCCTCTTGTTACACTAAAATTGTTACCATGACGTTTTACTGTCTATATGGGTTCATCATTACTCATACAATACTCCCTTAGAAGTCTACAAACATAAAGTTCCTAAAACCAAGCCTTGAAATTGAGAGAAAAGCTTATAAAAGTCTTAAAATACTTGTACCACACTTTCTCTTAGTATTACCTGCGGTGCCACATCTTTTTGTTCTAGAACATGTAGAACCAACTGCAATCTTTCTTCATTAAAGGTTTGGATTCCTATAAAAGGTAAAATGAAGGCGGAAGTAAAATTTGGAAGCCCAATTGGTTGAATATGGAAGCTTTTGGAAGCAATTATTCGGTGGAAAGCTTGTTCCTTTCATGTACATTCATCCATCCATTAAAGGAGCCTACCCCTTGGTATGTGAAACTTAATCCCTTTGAAAGAGGATTCTAGCCCCTCTTATTTGGAGCTACAACCTCTTCTCTTTTTCTATAAATTGAGGCCATAGTTCAGCCTTAAGTGGTGTTAGGGTTTGAGATTTTTTGAGGAGAATTTGGTTAGGGTTTACACACTAGTTTAGTCAAGAGAGTGAGAGTTTCTTTCAGCTTTTTTAAGTTTCAAATTATTTTCTACAAGATCTGCATGTTATAAGTGATTTTTGCTTCATCTTTGTGTCACTCAAAGATCAAAAACCTCTGTATGCCTTAGATCATTGGTATTTCATTGTTTTCTTGCTGAGTCTTTGACTTCATAGTAGAAATTGCTTTATGAGAATTAGATTCCATTTTCTCATTTGCAAATCTTTAACAACTTTTTCATTAAGTTTTGAATTTCACTTGAAAAACCATAATTGTATGTTTTTGAGTTTTTGTTGATTTCAGCAAAGAATTTCTTAGTTAGATTACAAACTAAGAAAAACGTCCTAAAAATATTTAAAGTTTTGATTTCAGATTTAATTCTTAGAATTTTTAGATCTCAAAATTAGTGTTTTTAGTTTTGAGTGTTATTGATGCAGGAGCATTAGGCAAAGAGAAAATACATTGTATTTTATTAAAACTTAGGGGTTTTAGGATTTTAGAAGAGCTAGATTTTTATAAATGGTTTGAGTGGGTTTTATGTATTTTTAATTAAATATTGTAAATAATTCTCAAATGAGAATATGAGATAATTTGGTCAGTTGAGGATGTAAAGGGATGAGAGATTTTTCTAAATATTAATTTAGAAATTAGTTTCATTAATTATGGGTGAGAGAGGATCCTTAGGGATTGAAGAGTGATTTTAGGATTTTGTTGAGAAGTTGAAGGGATTGAACTTAAATTAGATCATTTTAAAATTGTATAAATTATCAAGCCTCAAAGGCATTGAAATCAGAAAAAGAGAGAGAGAGTGTGAGTAGAGAGCAGGGGTTTCTACTTGGAAGCCTTCGGACAATTGTAAAGGGCCAACAATTGGAAACCAGGCCAAGGAGAAGGATTGTTATGTAAGTACTGTTTATTAATGCAGAATTTAAATTTATGAAGTTCATGTACCATTATTGAGTTTATATCGTATGAATGAATCGATTCTGATAGAAGGAGAATTCTATTTAAAACATTGAGTGAATCACGTGTTTATGGTGTAAAATGGGTTTTTGGATCCTTTTGAATTTTTGAGCTATATGGTTCTGTTTTAAATTGAATGCAATCGAATGTTTTACTGGGGTTGGATTAATACTCCACAGCTCTGTTATCAAATATATAAAGTCCAGGTAGAATTTGGAACGAAACAGAAGTTTATTGAAGTCCGACTTCAAATCAGCTGGGACCGAAATTTTGAGATCAAGCATGTTTGAATTTTAAGTTGAGATTGTGTTTTGAATTGGCATCAGATTTAGCAGATCTGTAGCATCAAGAAAAGCGGAGATAGATAAGACTGGAAGGTCGGTTTTGTGTTTAAACCCATTTTATAAGCGTTCTGGTTATATTGGCAAGAATCAATGTGATTCTGGCTTTCAAATTTTCCAATGAAGAATCTGTGATGTTGCTGAAACACAATCTTCAGCATAGAGGGTAATTCGCTTTGTTTGTTAATGTTGCTGAAACACAATCTTCAGCATAGAGAGAAATTCGTTTTGATATTTCTGAAACACAATCTTCAGCATAGAGAGAAGTATGTTTGAAAGGAAGCAATTCGTTTTGATATTGCTGAAACACAATCTTTAGCACAGAGCGAAAGCGATGAATTTCTGGGTGAATCGAATTAAAGTCTGTGTGATTCGACTTCAAAGCAATCATAAATTTAAGCCTTGAAGAAACAGTTCTACATCCAACAAACACAGAGCTCTGGCATATTAAAGTTCAGCATTTCAGAAATTGCAGTTCTATCAGTTCAGTGTTGTGACAGGTAAATGGTGTTGAAGTCCTGTTTGCAGCGTTTTGAAATAACGCAATTTCCAGTGAAAGTTCTGAAAAGTGAAGGATGCTAAACGCAATAATGGGTTGAGTCTGGTCGAAGATTCAAACTGAGAGCAGAGTTGATAGACTGTGATAGAGTATTAGCACAGAGGAGATATCAATCGAAGGATCAATTCGATTGCAGAATGGAAGATGTTGCAGCATGGTAAATTGTTGGAGAAATGTGGATTGGAAGTTCAGCTGATTTTAGAAATGCACACTGCTGGTATGAGCCAACACTTAACATTTGTATGGTAGCCCAGTTAATTTTTGATTAAATAATAATTGAATAAGCGTGATTCAATTTAGAGAAGATTTGGTTGCTGGTGCTATTCTTCAAGGTAAGAGTAATCTATTCAAATATTAATTTTTGAGCTTCCACAAAAGTTTATGAAATTGCAAGAAAGTGGAATTTCTTGACATGAAACAGGAATTTCCATTTTATATGCATGGTATTTGGAAAGATTCTGGGTTTTGCAGGGTTTCCCTGCATCAAGTGGTATCAAAGCGAGGAAGGCTCTGTTGAAATTGAAGATTTTTTGTTTTTGTTTTTTTGAATGAGTGCAGGAAGGTTCTGTTGAGAACTAAAGTGTGTTTTATTTGAATGTGTTCTAAATCTGATATGCAAAGGTACATAGTTGCAGTGAACAGGATTGCAAAAATGAATGGAGGACAAGATCATGCAGGATCTTAAAGGTGAGATAATTTTCTGATTTGAAATTTGTGATTAAGGTTTATGGTTGCAGACAAGATGATGGCAGTGAACCTGACATTCAGCTAAAGGCTGGATAGGGAGGACAATTTCAGTGTTATGAAGAGAAGGTGAGTTGAAGAGATAACCTAGAGAGAGTAGAAGAGAGTGCTCAAGAGGTTCCAGAGGTAGTGAACAATACTTACCAAAATACCAAGTCCAAAAAAGTGGATTGGTAAGGTAAGTGGCAGCAGGAGAGATTGTTGTTGCAGAGGCTAGTGCAACTCATGGTGAGTGAGAAACTCGTAGAGAAGATGGTCATGGAGGATTAGAGAGAGGTTCAGAAGAATGCCACAGAGGTGAGATGACTAATAAAGTCAGAGAAAGAGAGATTGCAGTGATGAAGGTACAATTGCAGGTACTACAGGAATGGCTGTAAGAGCAGGAAAATCAGAAAGGAGGATGGATCTTTCCACTGAAGGGAAAGAGAGTGATTTGGAAACCATTGCAGATGAGGTTGAGGCAAAGTGTGATTGCCTTATTAAAGGAGGAACTTAGAGTTCTTAAGCCAGAGATGGAATTTGAAGATTCCACACACAGATCTGTTCAAAGGGAAGTGCTGGAGGAAATAGTCAAGACTGAAAAGTCTTGTGGTTTTAAAACTAATATGTTGTGTATGTTTGCAGGTATAGTACAGGGAGATGAGCAAGCTTTAAAGTTTGTTAAAAAGCAGGAGAGAAAATTGAATCTTAAATCTATTCAGATCAATGCTGAGATGGTAAGATCTCAGGAGGAAATGAAAACAAAGGATTTTAATCAGAATATTGGTGCAGAGAGAGAAGGACCAGCTGATGATCGGTCAAGAACCGGTGAAGGTATATAAAATTGTGTGAAGTTTCCAAGTTCTACTCCTAATGAAATTGTCGAATTGTATAGGAAATTAGATCTTCAGAGAAGAGAATTGGAGAGGTAGGGAACTTACACACAAGATAATTTGCTGAAGAAGCAAGACAAGAAAGTTTTCATGAATGATAGTCATGAAGCAGAGGATGGAAAGAAGGAGAGACTAGCTGACAGTCTCGTGGTGATTGCAAATCAGCATATTGATGTGTTGACAAAGGAGTTGGAAATGAACTTAGAGCAACATACTGAAGTATTGCCAGATGAAGCTGAGGAGAAAGCCAATAAGGATTTTCTGAGTCCTGAAGAAGACTTGGAACTGCAGAGAGAAAACTTGGTAATTGAATCAACAAGTAAGACCATTGGATCTTGTGATTTTGAAGCTGACAATTTGATTGTGTTTACAGGTGATGTAGAAGACAGTCCATCACTTGGAATTGTCTTGGAAGAAGAAGAATTGTTGCAGAAAAAAGGTGAGACAGTGATGTCTCATATGCAAAATCTTGTTACCATGGGTGACCAGAAAGAGTTGGCTTGTCTAAATAACCAAGAGAAAATTGTGGGGAAAATTTTTGGAACTGCTACAGTGTTTGAAGAACTTGATTTGATTGCCAGAATCAATCAAGATGATGATGGACAATTACTGAATATTTTAGAAGGGGAAGACGAAGGTTATGCTAGAACTAATTTGCAGCATGTTGATGAAATGCTTGAAAAGAAATGGCTGAAATGTTTGCTGGAGACATTTGAACCAGAGAAAGAAGTTGCAGGCACTGAAGTAAATTTGCTTGAAGTTGAGAAAGGAGCAGATACTAGTTTGTTAAAATTGATTTTGCTTACTAGTATACAAACAGAGATAAATGGATATGTTACTGCAAGAAAAGAATTAGATGATAATTTATTTTCTAAAGATAAATTTGCAGGAGATGAGCAAAGGAATGTTGCAGAGGGACAGGAAGTATGGGAGGAAGCAACATGTGGGGTAGCACCTGCAGGAGTAAAACCAATGTTAGCAACGTGTGGGGTAGCACCTGCAGGAGTAAAACCAATGTTAGCAACATGTGGGGTAGCACCTGCAGGAGTAAAACCAATTTTAGCAACATGTGGGGTGACATCTACAGGAGTAAAACCTGAGGCAACTGAGACAACATTGATAACAACAACATCAATGTTCGCAGCAAGAAGAGCAGTAATAGCAGAAGCAGCTACAGCAACTAAATTAACAGAAATTGTAGACAACAGTAGGCTAGACATATAGATTGAAAGCATCAGAAGACTAATTATGAAGGTGTCTCACAGGCAGTAGACAACAACAAGAAAGCGGAAGAATTTAAGCAAGGGAAAGACAAAAGAAGAGTATGAAAGCATAGCTGGAGGTAGGATGCAGAACAAGATATGGAAACCTGGAGAAAAGAAGCAAGCAAAAACAGATGATGACTTGCAGAGAAAAGTGTGGGATCCAGGAAGACAAGGAGAAAGACTTAAAACACATGATCAGGAGATCATGATCATTTTCAACCTTGGGAGTCTGATGCAGGAGCATTAGGCAAAGAGAAAATACATTGTATTTTATTAAAACTTAGGGGCTTTAGGATTTTAGAAGAGCTAGATTTTTATAAATGGTTTGAGTGGGTTTTATGTATTTTTAATTAAATATTGTAAATAATTCTCAAATGAGAATATGAGATAATTTGGTCAGTTGAGGATGTAAAGGGATGAGAGATTTTTCTAAATATTAATTTAGAAATTAGTTTCATTAATTATGGGTGAGAGAGGATCCTTAGGGATTGAAGAGTGATTTTAGGATTTTGTTGAGAAGTTGAAGGGATTGAACTTAAACTAGATCATTTTAAAATTGTATAAATTATCAAGCCTCAAAGGCATTGAAATCAGAAAAAGAGAGAGAGTGTGTGAGTAGAGAGCAGGGGTTTCTACTTGGAAGCCTTCGGGCAATTGTAAAGGGCCAACGATTGGAAATCAGGCCAAGGAGACGGATTGTTATGTAAGTACTGTTTATTAATGCAAAATTTAAATTTCTGAAGTTCATGTCCCATTATTGAGTTTATATCATATGAATGAATCAATTCTGATAGAAGGAGAATTCTGTTTAAAACATTGAGTGAATCACGTGTTTATGGTGTAAAATGGGTTTTTGGATCCTTTTGAATTGTTGAGCTATATGGTTCTGTTTTAAATTGAATGCAATCGAATGTTTTACTGGGGCTGGATTAATACTCCATAGCTCTTTGGAATGAAACAGAAGTTTATTGAAGTCCGACTTCAAATCAGCTGGGACTGAAATTTTGAGATCAAGCATGTTTGAATTTTAAGTTGAGATGTTGTTGTGAATTGGAATTGGATTTAGCAGATCTGTAGCATCAAGAAAAGCGGAGATAGACAAGACTGGAAGGTCGGTTTTGTGTTTAAACCCATTGTATAAGTGTTTTGGTTATATTGGCAAGAATCAATGTGATTCTGGTTTTAAAAGTTACCAATGAAGAATCTGTGATGTTGCTGAAACACAATCTTCAGCATAGAGGGTAATTCGTTTTGTTTGTTAATGTTGCTAAAACACAATCTTCAGTATAGAGAGCAATTCGTTTTGATATTGCTGAAACACAATCTTCAGCATAGAGAGAAGTATGTTTGAAAGGAAGCAATTCGTTTTGATATTGCTGAAACACAATCTTTAGCACAGAGAGAAAGCGATGAATTTATGGGTGAATCACATTAAAGTCTGTGTGATTTGACTTCAAAGCAATCAGAAATTCAAGCCTTGAAGAAACAGTTTTACAGCGAACAAACACAGAGCTCTGGCATATTAAAGTTCAGCGTTTCAGAAATTGCAGTTCTATCAGTTCAGTGTTGTGACAGGTAAATGATGTTGAAGTCCTGTTTGCAACGTTTTGAAATAACGCAATTTCCAGTGAAAGTTCTGAAAAGTGAAGGATGTTAAACGCAAGAATGGGTTGAGTCTGGTCGAAGATTCAAACAGAGAGCAGAGTCGATAGACTGTGATAGAGTATTAGCACAGAGGAGATATCAACCGAAGGATCAATTCGATTGCAGAATGGAAGATGTTGCAGCATGGTAAATTGCCGGAGAAATGTGGATTGGAAGTTCAGCCGATTTTAGAAATGCATGCTGCTGGTATGAGCCAGCGCTTAAAATTTGTATGGTGGCCCAGTTAATTTTTGATTAAATAAGAATTGAATAAGCGTGATTCAATTTAGAGCTGATTTGGTCACTGGTGCTATTCTTCAAGGTAAGAGTAATCTATTCAAAGATTAATTTTTGAGCTTCCGCAAAAGTTTATGAAATTGCAAGAAAGTGGAATTTCTTGACATGAAACAAGAATTGCCATTTTATATGCATGGTATTGGGAAAGATTCTGGGTTTTGCAGGGTTGCCCTGCATCAGTTATTTCTAGAAATTGTAGTTTTCTTTTGGAGAATGTTTGATTTTCATTTCGATCTTGAATAATAAATGGATTTATTTTTGAGGAATTGATCATTTTGAGTTCTCATAAGATAAGATTTCTTTTCGTATGTTCTTGTTTTGAAGGAAAGAATTGTTTTAAAAGGATTTCATTTCTCAACTCTTTCTTTTAGATAGAATTCATCGAAAGGAAATGAATTGTTTCTCATAATAGATGCATTTTTAGTGTATTTTGAGTTGGGTCACTACATATCATCAAAGTTTCACTTTCGTACCTATTGTCCTAAGAAACAACCTATTAAAAGCAATGCTTAAATTAAAATTGATCTAGTAATTTTTATATTTCTAGGACTCTTTTCACCAACATAGCTTAGGCTAGTGTCTTGGAGTAGGGAGTAATTAACTCTCTGAGATAGTTAAAATGAACAAGTAATCAATCTTACAGTAGGAAAAATCCAATAGTAGCCTGTATGCTCTGGGAAGCTCCTCCTAAAGGGGTCAAGCATGAGATCATATCCGAACCAGTGAGGTGATCAATTCTATCTCATTGGGAACAATAGAAGATGTGTGCGTATTAACAACGATAAAACTCGGATTGACCATTGTCGAGGAACCTGGTGTCACTTGTTAGTATACCTCGGATTATGTCAAGGAGCCTTCAAGGTGATTGAGCTTTGTTACTCTGCCCTTGCGTGTATATCGGATCATAGACTGTTCCCCCAGGTATATTTTTTCCTGTTGGTGACCTTAGTGGCCATAAACTTTAAGATTTTTTCCTAAGGTGATGGTGGAGGAAAGATCCCACTGTAGCTAGAGCAGACGTTGACTAGACTCACTTGGACTCGCCGGAGGTTTATCTTCACTCGAGATGGTTTAAGTGGAGAAACTTGCACCGGTCTATTTCATTAAGCAAGTTGTCGGGGTAACTGTTCCAACCACCATTTCTACATTAAAATACTACGATGTTGGATTTCATCACCAACTAGTGTTTTTAGTGTGGGAATGTACTATTTGTGTGTGGTTTGATCTCCTAGATTTTATAAGCGTTTGATCATTTGATTGTCTCGTTAGTGACTTTAGGATTTTTGATTGAAATTTTCCTTGATTGCATGTGATAAATAATTTTTAATCGTGGCTGAATTACCAAGACAATCGCGTAGACTTTAGGGGAAACCCCCTGAGTATACACCAAGCCAACTTGAAGGATTGAAAGCTCTGGTACCACATAGTATTAGCAGAATTAGATTGACAAAACTAGGAGAATCATCCATAATTACTCATCCTGATTATCATGAAGTAAATAAATCACAAATAGCAGAATATATTCAAGAGCCAATTTCAATTTCTGAAATCACTGACATTGCTTCTGCAACCAGTGAATTAACTGAAGAACCTAAAATTTATGAGCCAGAAACTGAACCTGCTGTCTTGGAATCATCTTCGGGATTTGTTACTCTGATTTTTAGTGATCCTGATTCACCTAGAGTAAGACATCGCATTACCAAAAATCTTCCTTCTGATCTCATATGTATTGAAGAACTTGTTGGTCTAGATGAAGACGTAGTTCTTTCCGAAACCCAAGAAACTTTAAATATTAGAGAGTGTGAATCAATATTATACAGTCCTTTTAGAACTGATGCTTGGTATTTATCGTTGACATATTTTTTACAAAACGCAGGTCTTACTTATTCACCACCCCGAATTCCTTTTTACCCTACACCAAGAGGTTATCGACCTTCATTAGCTATGTCATGTGAGTCATATATGTTTTTTAAATCTCTAGAAATTTTTTTATAAGGTGGTTCGTCTGTTCCTCTGGGATACCAGTCACTCTATAGTGCCTTCTCAAGAGAAACTCAACTAATTGAACAAATGTTATCATCTGGTACAAATGGAACAAACACTGACACATTGAACATAGAACAAATTTTTATGATGTCTAGTAATATTCCAAATCCTCAACCTCAAGGAAGTCAATTACTTCCTGGGGGGAAACCTCAAGGAAGCCAGTTATCGCCTGGGGGGCAACCTCAAGGAAGTCAGTTATCGCCTGGGGGGCAACCTCAAGGTACTCAATTACCACCTGGAGGGCAACCTCAGGGTAAATTTTTACCACTTGGAGGTCAACCTGTAGGACAATATTTACAGCCTGGGGAGCAACCTAAAGGACAAAACATACCTCAAGGCGAATATCAACCTCAAGGATAGTACATACCTCAAGGTCAGTATCAACCCCAGAGTCAGTTCATACCTCAGGATCAATATCAACCCCAAATTCAATACATACCTCAGGGTCAATATCAACCCCAGATTAAGTACATGCCTCAAAGATAATATCAAGCTCAAGGTCAGAACCCAACTCAAGGTTTTCAACCTCCTTCAGGTCAACCATTATTACAAGGAGCTAGAAATTTGCCAGATAATTATCAAACTTATGTTCAACCTGGTTATGGTCCTTCATATGCACAACCTTCTATGGGTCAATATTCCAGAATTAATATTATGTGGGATCCATCTCAAATTCAACAGAATTTACAATCCAATGTGTAGTTACCTAATCAACTTGGATAGCCTATAGGTTCTAGTCTCACCTAACAACCTGTCCAGCCTACCATTCAAGTCTCTGCACCTGGTTCTGTTCAGCAGCCTGGGCTTAGTACACCTAGAATTCTGCCTCAATCTTATGTTGCTGCTGCAACTTGTGTTCAACCTACCACACCTATTTCTAGAGTATCTGCAACTCTTGTTTCTACTACCCCTGTATCTGTACAAATTCCTCAAGTATCTGTGCCATAGTCAGGACCTACAATTCAGACTATGGTCCAGATGCCTACAGGACAATATTGTACAAGTATGATTCTCACTAGTCAACCACAATTTATTTATCAACCGTACCGGGGGCAATATCAACTTGGACATGCTACACAAAATCCAACATATCAGTATCAGTCATATCCTGGGTGTACTTATTAAGTACATCAACAACCCCAGTATGGTCTGGTTAATCTTGGTTATCTAGGAGGTTTCACAATTCCCAATGCGCATCCAATTCCAGGATATCTTGGATATCCTCCTCCTATAACTGGTTTGATCACACAAGGTTATCAAGACCCTGTCGGCTACCATTCATAGAAAATTTAGATTTACCTAATCTATCGCGCCTTACGAATGATCCCATATTTTATCTTCTGTATTGGTCACCGATGCCTAATAAGTTGCCCAGTGATATTCCAAAGTTTGAGGTAAGTCAGGAGAAGATCCATCTAATCATGTTATGACTTATCACCTATGGTGTGCATCCACTTCACTAATTGATGATTCGATTCGATCACGTCTTTTTCAGAGAAATCTCATTGGTCTAGTTGCCAAATGGTACATTGAGTTACCACGAGGCTCATTTAATAATTTTAATGCACTAGCTATTACTTTCTTAACCCATTTTCAGTTACCTGTCAGATACGACAATGGTAAAGAATTGTTGACCTCATTAAAAAAATATACGTCTACGTACATATCTAATCACATTCATGAATGGAGGCATAGGAGACGTTTAGCGAATGTCTTTATTCTAGATCAAATTTTGGCTGAATGGTTTATCAAATCATTATTGCCCATAATTACTGAAGATGTGGCCAAAGAAGGCGTTGTTACAAAAGAGAAAGTCATTGCTCAAGCTCAGTACCTTGACCTTGTATATACACAGCCAGGTACTCTGTATGACAAAATCCCCAATTTACCAAGACTTGATAAGTTAACTACGACTCCTTCAGGATATCATGTCGCTGATGGTGTAATTGGTCTTGTTAGCACTAGCAAGAGTAAGAAGAAATCTTCCAAGACGACTTCTCCTATTACAACTTTACCCGATTCACCAAAAGGAGGTTCTTCCATTGAAACTTCTGCCGATATTCATGTTGTAGAATCATCTACAGCCAAACCTAAAACTGGTTGTAAGAAGAAAGGTAAGAATAAAAACAAAAAATCATCTTCAAAATATAAAAATGATAAAACTAAACCAACTGACGATAAACGAAAACCTCGTTATCCTTGTCTGATCTGTGATGAGCATCATTTTACGAAAGAGTGCCCGCATAGAGCTGAGGTATCAAAATTCGTTAAGGGTTCGCCCACACCTGCTGTCTTAAAGGATCCCTTTCCTGTTCAAGATAGTAACATGATTGGATCTTCCTAGAATACGCTAGAATATATCTTGATGGTTGCGACGCGATCGCAAGATTATGGTAGTAAAAATCCTGTTGGTGGTAAAGAAGTGGAAAATTATAATTCAACATCAACTACATCTCCCTCAGTTTCTGATCCGCTACAGATTGAGAAACCAAATCCTGACTTAGTGACCAAACCGCCTGCTAAAGGTGTACTTCGTAAATTAGCTTTCAATCCACATGTGAGAGCTGCTCAGAACTACAATATTGTTGAAGACTTGGTGATTTCCCCTTCAGCAATGTCATCTTTGGAAGTGCTGCAATCATGTCCAGACCAAAGAAAATTACTATTTTCAGCCATAGGAGCCGTAGATCTTCAGGACTCAAACCTAATGATCTTCAATTTGGAAAATTTTACACCTCTCCTACCTCATCAAATGGCTTTTCAAATTCTAGTATTAGTAAAAAACAAACGTTTATTTCGTACTGTTATTAATGAAGGGGCTTCTACGTGTATCATTTCATTAAAATGTTGGAAATCACTTGGTTCTCTGACACTTAACCAATCGCCGAATATCCTAAAAGCTTTTGATGGAAGAGGCTTCCATCTGTTTGGTATTTTAGAGGATCTACCTATAGAGGTCAAGGGAAAAACCATTAACCTTGATGTGGAAGTGGTTGATGCCCCTCTGGATTACAGCCTTCTCCTGGGTCGCAATTGGTCTTACACCATGACTGTTGTTGTATCATTGGTCTTTCATCTCATCATGTTTCCTCATAAAGGAAAGATCGTTAAAATATATCAGCTCTCATATTATTCATCTGACCTAGCCACTACTGGTAGCATCCAACGTGTTGGAAAATTGACTATCCCTTACAAAGATGTTGGAATAGGTTTACTTAAAGATTCTGCTTTACTGGGAAATTTTTCCCTACTTTCTCCCAACGTACCACCTTCTATTGCTAATATCAATATGATTACATCAAGTACTATTTACTTTGATGATTCCTGGATAGTACCTTCAGACTCAGAATTGGATTCTTTCGATGGTGTGATGGATTTGAGTCCTTTTGAATTAGCATATCAGGCAGTACAATCATTTTCTGATACTCCTTCAACTAAACAATCATTTTCTGATCAATGAGGAATCTCTTTCGATATCAAGCTCAGCTTCGCCATCAATTATGAATCCTATTCAACAAGTATTCAATACTGATGGGAATATTCGTGAATTTTTGTCTATAGAAGAATTACCATGGGAAGATCTACATCATTGATCTTCGTTTTTACCTTATCTCGATCATTTTGAAACATATTTTTCCTCCATTTTTACCGCTGATTATGTCAACGAACCTTGGAATCCTCTCATGAATTTTGATTCTGAATTGAACTTAGAAAACATTTCTACGACAGTTCCTATTGACATCTGAGTGAAACTAGGAATTTTTGAAGACATTCATATAGGTGCTTCTTGTACGCCAGATGAAATCCAAGCATATAAATCCCTATTTCAATAATTACGTGACATTTTCCTGGTCATATGAAGAAATGATAGGAATCGATCCATCAATTGTTGTTCATGAAATTAAAACATACACTGATGCTAAACCTGTCTGACAAATATTATGTCAGATACATCTGCAAAAAGTTGCTGCTATTAAAGCAGAAGTTAAGAAATTACTTCATGTAGGTTTTATTTATCCAATTCCTTTAATGGATTAGGTATCTAATATTGTTCCTGTTAATAAAAAATAAGGGACGATATGAGTATGCATCGATTATAGGGATATAAATCAAGCTTGTCCAAAACACAATTATCCAACCCCTTATATCGATCAAATTATTGACGATTGTGCCAGAAGTGAAATGTTTTCATTTATGGATGGATTTTCGAGCTACAATCAAATCAACATACTCCATGCTAATCAACCCAAAACAACTTTCATTTGCCCGTGGGGACTTTTTCTTACTGAAAATTACCTTTCTGACTTAAGAATGCTGGCGCAAGTTTTTAGAGGGCAATGTCTTATGCATTTCATGACATTAAACACATTGTGCAACCCTATCTCGATGATTTACATGCTCATTCATCGTGCAGAGAAGATCATCTTACTCATCTACAAGCTATCTTTATGAGATGTAGGCATTATAGGATTCATCTAAATCGTCACTAATGTGTCTTTTGTGTTGAATATGGACGATTCTTGAGATTTTTTGTCTCAAAGGAAGGAATTCGTGTCGACCCATGGAAGGTTGAGGCCATCGTCAATTTACCTCCTCCTTCTACTCTTCACCAACTCCAAAGTTTGCAAGCGAAAGTGAACTTTTTACGTCAATTCATTCCTAACTATGCTGAATTAACCAAAGGTTTTACCAGGTTTCTAAAGCAGAATATTCCTTTATTTTGGGACAAGATCGCTGATCAATCTTTTGATGCTCTTAAACACGCATTGACCCATGGACCGTTATTGCATCGTCCCAATTATAACCAGGATTAATTTTTATACCTCGCAGCCTCCAATTCTACGATTGGCATGGTCTTAGTTCAGGAAGATGAATTCCACAATGAACATGTGATTTATTATCTCAGTCGCAATCTTCATACGACCGAAATCAAGTACTCACATGTGGAGAAATTGGCCTTCGTGGCCATTCAAGCTGTCAATGATTTCGTCATTACATACTATTACGCAAAACAAAATCGATTTTTGATGTAACCCTATGATGTATATTTTGACAAAAAAACTGCTAGGGGGAAAATAGTCCAAATGAATTGTTATCCTATAAGAGTTTTATTTGGAATTTGAAAAATCCAAATCAAAGAAATCATTGGTATTCGCTGAACTTATGTGCAACTTCCCAAGTACTGACATAGAAATAGTGGCAGAACATCCGATCGCGGATGAATCTTTGTTTCTTATCAGTAGCATCGATCCTTGGTATGGAGATATCATCATTTATCTCCAAACTCAAACTTTTCGGCTCGAACTCTCATGGTCACAACGAAGAAAAATCCATTTCCAGTATTAGCAATATCATATTGTTGGTGACACACTATACCGTCGTGGTGCGGACTCTGTTTTTCAACGTTGTCTAACTCTTAACAAAGCTGAAAAGGTTTTAAATGACTGTCACTCTGGTGCATGTGGCAGTCATATGTCTGGGTATGCCACAGCCCAAACAATATTGCGCATTGGCTATTTTTGGCCATCCTTATTTAAAGATTGTATTTCTGCTATCCAAAAATGCCACAACTGTCAAATCTTTGATCAAAAGATGCGTGCACCACCCACTCCTCTTCACCCTATAATTTTTTTCAGTCCTTTTGCAAAATGGGGCATTGACTTCATTACATGTCACCCTCACTCGGCTGGGGGGAATCGGTATATTCTTCTCGCAGTAGATTATTTTACCAAATGGGCCGAGGCAATGCCTACATTTGCATCAGATGGAAAAACTGCAGCTACTTTCATGTTCAATCATGTGATTTCTCCTTTCGGTGTACCCCAAGCAATAATTACTGACCATGGGAGTCATTTTCGAAACATCATGATGACCGAACAGACTGATCAACTTGGCTTGCACCATGACAGTTCTACACCATATTACTCGCAAGCTAATGGTCTGGTCGAGGCTATCAATAAATTTTTAGTCACCATGATTAAACGAATCATTGGAATTCATAAATCGAATTGGCATACCATGCTTTTTTCAGCACTTTGGGCATATCAAACCTTAGCAAAAACATCGTCAGGTTTTACCCTTTTTCAACCGCTTTACGGTTTAGAAGCAGTATTACCGATTGAATGCGAGATAATGTCACTCCAACTAGCCATAGAGTTACTACCAGCCACTTCTGAAGAGGAGAAATGCTTTTTATACTTAGCTCAATTAGATGAGAATCGGCGCACTCCTGAATTAGCTACCAAAGCTCATGCGAAAAAAATGAAAGCTTAGTATGATAGAAGTGTTACACCTCGTATTTTTTCAGAAGGAGACCTAGTCTTGGTTTATGATCAAGCTAGCGATAAGCCAGGGTCTAGGAAATTTGAACCTATGTGGCATGGTCCTTATATTGTCAATCGACAGCTTGCAAAAGGGGCCTATTAACTGAATGACTTTGATGGGGTCTCTTTAGGAAAACCCGGAAATGGACTTTATCTGAAGAGATATTATTCTTGATTCTTGTGTGGAGATCTTCCCTATATATTAGTTATTTTCATAAGCTGGCGAGTTGTAGATTAGAAGAGAGCGCCTAGTTTAAGTGTGTTTTTACCACTATCCATGCTTATCTGTATCACTCTTGATTTTGCAGATGTCGATGTCCCTTCAAACAAACATTGGTTTTGCTGATGGTGCTTGTCATAGTACATGGAACATTTTTTCCGTAGCTTGGGTTATTGATTCACCCACTGATGAGTCAGTATCTATGCATGGAGTAAGCCTCGGTCAAACAACGAACAATATTGCAGAGTATAGCGCAGTTATTGAGTTATTGTCTGAATCCATTTAATTTGGAATTCAAAGTTTGATCATTAGGTTAGATTCTGAACTCATTGTATTGCAATTTAATAGAGTATATGCAATTAAAAACCCAGTGTTGTTAAGATTATTTTTGAAAGTTCGTCTCTTGGAACAATAATTTTATTATATTGAGTATCGCCATATTCTGAGAAATTTAAACACAATAGCTGATGCAGTAGCTTCTAGTGTTATAAATAGACATTTGCAATAATTAAAGAAGTAGATCAAAATAAAATTCGATAACATGTTAGACAAATAACTAGAAATATTAGTATTATCATAGCATAAGAGTAATTTTTCCAAAAATATTACATCTTCCTCGATCATAGGTTCAAAACGACTTATGATCGGGAAAAACTGATACAAAAAATGATATAATTCTCCAATATCAATTATCCACTATCCATGGTGATGATCATGATAAAACACTACAGCCCGTGCCCCCTTGCTCAGAAATCTCCTGAATGGTCCTAGAACCTCGATAACATATCTCTATAATCGGAGCGGAATGTCATCTATGGTAGTCTCTGGAATATCTAAAGTCAACTGCTCCAGATGGTTTTCCAGGTCGAAAAGGACCTCTGTTGTCTGATCTTGTGGTGGTGGTGGTGCTGTAGCTGGCTTCCTGTCAAAAGGACGGAGAGTGGCTGGTCGACGTGGACCCACATCTGCATTTGAAATTTTTGTCATCAGTTTTGGACAATTCAAAAAAAAATAAAAAATTATAATTTAGAACATGTCAAAATGATTCTTACTTGAGTCATCCCACTGTGTCCCTCGAGGAAAAGACATGTCTCAATCACCACGGAAATCTATCCCAGCATAAGGGGAATCTTCTATCATGAAGATTTGGTTCTCCAACTAATGAAATTAGGCTGGAGTGAAATGAACAACCTCACCGCCTTCACTATGATGGGCCATCAATGAAACCCATCAAACCATTCGAGGCTCTTTGACTCTACCATGATCAACTGAAATCAGCTGTGGGAATTCTTTCTAAAGCGAATGTGACTACAATCTCTCCATATCCTAAGTTTTTCAACTTCGTGTTTTTTTCTCTAGTCAGTTGGCCTTTGACATTGGCCAACACTGCCTCACACCAATTGAAAATGGTGCCTCTAAAACAGTCAACAACAGTTTGCATTTGGGATCTTGTAGCAACATGAGGAGTTGCGCTCCCACATAATCGAGTTACAGTAAATGAAACCACTTTGAACTCAGGATGAATAATGGTTTTTATGTTAATGCGTTTATCCTTAGGGTCTGCTTCTTCATTGCAAAATTCTTCCTGAAGGCTAGCGACAGACTGGCCACCTGCCCTAGCCCCAAAAAAAGAGAATGGCTCACCCCTCTTTGATAAACTAGTGAGAAAGTATATATCTTCCATCTCAATTTCGAGCTGGTGACCTCCAATGATAAAGCATTGTTCCTGGACATCCCATTTGTTTACTAGCTAGGTAAGTAAATCCACTTGAGCCCTCATACCCTGAATGGCCCAAAATTTTTACAAACTGCATTCTCTCAAAACATGTAATGTAGGCAGATGTCACATGGCCACATCATCAACCTCTTTAGGATCACGTTCTCTCCACTCAAGAATTGTAAATATCTTGCAATGGACAAATTAAAAGATCAAAAACAATTTGAATGGGAAAATTTGGTGTAATTTGGGAGATTTATTGATTTTATTTTTTCTTACGGTGCCTCTGCACTTTTCGCATAAAAATAGTGCATGGATCCGCATGTTTCTTATGCATAAGGTGCGGGACAATGAAAATTTTCCCTTTGTAAAATTTTCAGGTTCCGTAGGTTTCATGTGTTTTACCTGCGAACCCCCGTGAGCGAATTTTTGAACATATTTTCCTCCTTAAAAATCAATCTAAGCCCTAAATTAAGAAAGTAAATGGACAAAAATGAAGGAAAAGATGACGTGGATTACCTGGAACTGACAGTTTTTTATTCTGACTGGCGAATCTTCCGCAATCTCCTTCGGAACGTTTTTTACCAAAAGCTCTCAATTTTCACTCTGAAATCAAATGGTAAAAATGATTTAGAAAAACTTCTTTTTATAAGATTTTTTGAATAAATAAAATATTGTTTTGTTCATTTTTCACTTTGAAAAGTTGTCTTCCAAATTATTTTTATTAATCATAAACAGGTATGTTTAATTTTTGATTTTTTGTGCAACATACAGGATTTTTTGGGTGAAATGGTCCTTTTGACAAAGGAGTATATTTTTTATCACTTTTTTGAACTCGGTAAAAATTATGAAAAAGGGAATGAGTACATTTTTATCACTTTTTCGAACTCGTTAAAACTTATAGAAAAAGGGAAACTACTGAGTATACTTTTATAACTTTTTCAGACCCTTGAAAATTATGAAAAAGCAAAGCCTTGGAGTTCTCTTTTAAGCCCTTTTCAGACTCTCTAAAGATGAAAAGACTGTCGAGTACTTGAATATTCGAACTCGTTAAAGGAAATGAATAGTTATCCTTTCAGTATAAGTTTACCCCTTTTCTGGACTGAAATGGACTATTTACAAAAAAGGTATATGTTGACTAATCATGGTCAATAGAGTTCTCTCCTATATTGTTTTATCCTTTTTCGGGCCTGGGAGACTAAATTTACGAAAAAGTACACCCATAGAGTTTTCTTAATTTTTTCTTCTGACTCCCTAAAATTTAAGAACATCGAGTTACTCCTATACTGGACTCGTTAAAATTTAACAGTAAAGGACCTGTCGATTACAAACAAGAATGAACCACTCCTTCTTAGGGTTCGATTTTATACTAAGTTGGACTCATCTGAAGGATGAGATTATATAAAACGAAAATGTTATCCTCCTCAAGCTTGTCAAAAATAAAGAGGTACTTGCCAGAAATGGTGGGGGAAAAAGAGAGAAAACGAATCCATTTGTCACACGTTGTTTAAAAAGTAGTCTACCACTCTTGAACATGACACTTTTTGTCACACTTCTACTTGGGTTGGGAAAATCCTTTGCCTATCAGTTAATCAAACCATATTGAAAGTCTTCAGCCGGTTTCTGGGTATTAACTTTAGGGAAATTGTTACCAAACCATTTGCAGTGTCATTTTGTGTTCAAGAGGACAGTTCAAATAAACCATTCATTACAAACATTTTTCTACATTCACGTTGACCATCCCTGAGTCAGTCCTTGAAAAATATTTCTACAAAACTTGATCTAATGGTTTCGTGTCATGGGCTTTCCTATGACGGATCACTTTCTATCGACGACACCTCATCATCTATCAAGTTGATCTAGAATCCTTTAGTACCTTGGAATTTGTATGCCTTAATGGCAGGTTTCTCACCTTCGACAACAGGTTGCATCATTGACCTTTGATCGAACGATTCTGTCAAATGTTTGAATTCGAATCATTTATTCACATTTCATAGATTGTACTGAGTACTTTGAGAGTCATTGTAATTATTGGTGGTTTCTCTCACACTTGTTAACAGTTCACATCATTGACTGGTAATCAAGTGTTTTCTACCATGTTCGACTTCGACACAATCAATCGCATGGATAGAATTGTACCAGTTCAGGTAGCGGAAATTAAGACCCTGGATCTAGTTTACACCATCCAGGTTGTGAGGATTTTTATTATTCATTATGCAGTAGACCATTCATAATATATGGTTGCGTCCATACTAAGTCTACACTATTGATGTGATAGTAAAATCGTTTCTACATCAGAACAAGTTTTAGTTAGTGTTTGATCTGAGTATGGGAATGCCTACCTCAACGATGATATATATATACCTGTGTGTGTGTGTGTTTTTCATTGAATGTTTTTACAGGATTTCAACTGGGGTGTCCACAAGCTAATCCTCAAAATGATAAAGCACATCACTCTTTGAATGGTCTCATACTTCGCACTTTAGGGGGCAATCTGTTACACTAAAATTGTCACCATGACGTTTTACTGTCTGTATGGGTTCATCATTACTCATATAATACTCCCTTAGAAGTCTACAAACATTAAGTTCCTAAAACCAAGCCTTGAAATTGAGAGAAAAGCTTATAAAAGTCATAAAAATACTTGTACCACAATTTCTCTTAGTATTGCCTATGGTGCCGCATCTGTTTGTTCTAGAACATGCAGAACCGGCCACAATTTTTCTTCAATAAAGGTGCAGATTCTTGTAAAAGGTAAAATGAAGGCAGAAGTAAAATTTTGAAACCCAGCTGGTTGAATCTGGAAGCTTCTGGAAGCAATTAATTGGTGGAAAGTTCGCTCCTTTCATGTACATTCATCCCTCTATTAAAGGAGCCTACCCCTTTGTATGTGCAATTTAATCCCTTTGAAAGAGGATTCTATCCCCTCTTATTTGGAGCTGCAACCTCTTCTCTTTTGCTATAAATTGAGGCCATAGTTCAGCCTCAAGGGGGGTTAGGCTTTGAGATATTTTGAGGAGAATTACTGGAAAAACTCAGACTCTCTTAACTGATTACCATATGGGAATGATTACACACTCATGTGTATGTTATTCAAGAGAGTGCAAAGGCTTGTCAAAGTAGAGGAAACTCTTGTTCTGGACCCTAGAAGGACCTGTACGACATTAAGGCAAACATGGTTGTAAGGCTTCTTCTTTTATCAAAGATAATACAAATGGATCCTGTTTTCTCAATGAGTTTTTTATTTAAATGGATTATTTCTTGAATTCCTTGATCATCAAGATAGATTTATGGTTTATGAATTCATCTATATTATGAAAGTTCTTCTAATTCTTTCATTTTTTTGATGGTAGATCCTGAAAGGAGATGTATTCAAAGCAATAGGAAATAAGACTACGATCAGCGCTGGAATACAGGTAAGTCCTAAATCCTTCATTATAGATAATTCTAGATCAAATATAATCTAGAGAAAGTAGTTTACATCTGTCTATTTGTTGCTAGTTATCGTAGGATACTAGGGAGATATGTCTTGTCCACAAGAACGATTTATCCGCCCAACACCTCTAATTCAATTAAATCAGAAAATTTAGATCCTAAAACACCTTTTGCTGATCCTGAACCAATAAATTCAAAAACTGATAATTCAAAAACACCTTCTGATAGTTCTAATTTTGAAAAAATCTCTACTGCCTCTCAAACAACACCTGAAAAGAAAATTAGAAGCAATAAAACATAGGAAACTTAGACAGATACTATTAAACAAATTGAAATAAAAAAAATAACTGTAGAAACTCAAGATAAACCAAGCCAAGCTACAGTTAATAAAGAAGAACTTATTCAAATCAGTAAGTCTCAACCTACCTTTAATATTCAAACAGAAATTGCTAAGTTGAAAATACCAATTCCTTTAACTGAACTAGTGTTGACGGTTGAAAATGTCTCTCCAACAGTAAGGGGATCTCCCCGGTGTAGAATCCCAATTAGACTCTACACCGTTTGGTTTGGGGATCCCATCCAGTATGTAGGCCTTTTTGCCATTAAATTGGTGAATAGGTTTTTTTTTTTTCAGATAGAGAGGGGACTCGCTGAGATGTAGAATGCATTGATGTTGAACGAATACAAGTCAATGATTGATGAATTCCCTGTGAAACATAATACCATGAATAGCAAAGCGGAATTTAAAGCATGAAACTTATGAAAAGCATTGTTAGAAAAACTTTACCAAGATCATACTTGCTACAAGATTCACTCAACAAATGAGAAAAATTTCACAATGGTTAAGTGATTCATTTATCAACTATGCACATCCCAATAAAGATTTAAAGAAAATATTGACAAAGTAGTTCATCAACATTTCTTTAAGTTATAACATATTATATCATACATGTGTTGCAAGGAATCTCATAACACAAGGGAATACATGAATTGAAATGTGCACCAATATTTGAAAGAAGTAGTGATTCATTCAAAAAGACCATATTCATAGCATAACCACACAGGAGACTTCCATGAGATTCAATAGTGAGATCCAATAACACTTCTTTGTATTCATTAAGAGGTATCCATTCAATAAAAAGCAATGTGTCTCTCTCCAAAGTCCACAACCCCAAAACAAGTTCCATTACAAAATCACCAGAAGATGTACATATAGGCTGAGGTGACTCTTGGTTTTCCCGTGAACTTTGGTCTTCCCCAACTATTGGGATTACTTGCGACTTTGCGACTTTGCAACCTTATGACCTTGCGACTTTGCGACCTTGTGACCTATGTGACTTTGCGAAATTTGCGACCTTGCGACCTATGTGACTTTGTGACCTATGTGACTTTGTGACCTTGCGACCTTGTGACCTATGAGACCTTGCGACCTTGCGACCTATGTGACTTTGCAACCTATGCAACTTTTCAACTTCGCGACTTTGCTACCTTACGACCTATGCGACTTTGCGACCTTGCGACCTTGCGATCTATGTGACTTTGCGACCTATGCGACCTTGTGACCTATGTGGCTTTGCGACCTTGCGACCTTGCGACCTATGTGATTTTGTGAACTATGGGAATTTGCAACCCTGCAACCTTGCGACCTATGCAACCTTGTGACCTTGTTACCTATGCGACCTTGCGACCTTGCGACCTATGTGACTTTACAACCTTGTGACTTATGTGACTTTGCGACTTTGTGACCTATGTGACTTTCCGACCTTGTGACCTATGCGACTTCACGACTTTGCGACCTTTGTGACTTTGCGACCTATTCAACTTTGCAACTTTGTAGCTTTGTGACCTTACGACCTATGCGACTTTGCGACCTTGCGACCTTGTGACCTATGCGACTTTATGACCTTGCTACCTATGCGACTTTGTGACCTTGCGACCTATGTGACTTTGGAACCTTGCAACTTTGTGACCTATCTGACTTTGCGACCTTGTGACCTATGTGAATTTGCAACCTTGCGACTTTGCGACCTATGTGACTTTGCGACCTATGCGACTTTGCGACCTTGGGACCTTGTGACCTATGTGACCTTGCGACCTTGCGACCTTGCGACCTATGTGACTTTGCAACCTTGTGACTTATGTGACTTTGTGACCATGCCACCTTGGGTCCTATGCAACCTTGAAACCTATGCAACCTTGATTTTTATCCCTTTTGCATTCCTCTTTCGGTGATCTCTGGTTTTCATAGCAAGATGCCTTTTTCCTGCATATCAGCCTTGTGCAAGTGACTAGGTGCCCTTGAGATTAAAGTGAGGCTCTTGGGGATTCATGAGGATCCACCTCACTTTAAAAGGGTCCCTTTTCTTGTTGGGAAAACCCTGGCTCTTCGTGGAAACCAATAGCTTCCACATGGATGGTTGGAACCTCAGCTTATGGAGTATTTTAGTGGTGTCATGCCAATGGGCTCTTAATGAAATAGATACGTTGTTCGATGTGTACTGATAGCATCTTTGACCAATTTTTTGAAAGGAATAATATGAGAATGAGTTATCTCTCGGTAATAATGAGAAACCAAGTTACTAGGAAAAATAGCTCATTCGAGGAGTAGCAACATTGAAATATCCAACCTAAGATATTGTAACTTATTTCAATTGCTTGTGCATATCTAAGTTTAGAAACCAACTTAAAACTTATAGACCCTAGCACAGTCAAGATATAACAAGACAAGTGGGTGAGGTGACAGGGTTGGGAAGAAATAGGTCATGGGGATATTACTGACTAAAGGCCGAGTCAAAAAATTAGTGGGTTGAGCGAGTAGAGGGGGACCCAAAATTTTGAATATACCCAAAATTTTGGGTGGTGTTGTAGCGGCTACAACAAATGGCGAACCATTGGTAGAATCCAACATCTTTGTCAAAATCCCAAAAATAATCTGATTCTGGATAGTGATGCAAGGGAATATTGAATAGGTTCTACGAGTACCCTTTGTATTACTTTGACCTTTACAGATATGCCCATTCCTTGTGCCTCAACTAGGTCTTGTTAATAAGAAAACGTCAAAGCAGGAGTTCACGGATGCCAATAGTTTGATGATGATGTAGAGAGAAAGGAAATGGGCTTATCATATTCAAAATTTTAAAACAAGTTTTCAGTGTTGCTCCGCTGCCAGCAGGCCTCAACAGTACCTCGACAGAGTCACTTCAGGAAATCACAAACGTTGCTCTGCTGCCAGCGAGCCTGGTCAGTACCCTGGCAGAGTCGTTACGTTACCTCTCTGCTCAGGAATCATTTCTCAGTACTTTACCATTATTTGTTTCATGTTCTTGTAGCACTTATTTTCATGTTCTCATGGCACTTATTTTGCATGGGCAGATGAGGGATCTCGACTTATTTTACGGGAAAGAGATGTTGTTTCTTGTTTGATAGAAACTGAAAGGTATTCTGATTTGGGTTTTCCCTCATGCCAAGCATTCACATCCCATATACCACCCATAGGTGAAACATTCAAAACAGATCATTAAGATGTTTGAGACTATGCTGGGCATAAGGCTCAGGTGATAGATATAGGCCATTCAAACTTGTTAGGGTTCCCAACAAGAAACTGGATCGTATCTCCCTGGCTAATGAATTTAAACTCATAAGCATTATGTTGAGAACGTGAATTTGATGACCTATTCTGAGAGAAGCTGCCTCTTAAGGTAAACACCACAACCTCATGCAAAGAATGGAGTTAGGGTTTCAGCAATCAGGGAAAAACAAGTAAGAAATATCATCAAGATTTCGATGCATGTAAAGAGGTAAAATAAATCCATCGAACATTAAACTCGTGCAAGGGGGAGTAAGAAGGCTAGTCTGGGCACCGAGGGTTTCGAGGCCCTGGGTTCATTGAGGGCTCATGAAGTGGTATGAAATGTATAGAAAATTTCACAGATATCTCAACAACCAGTGCAAATTATGTGAGGAAGAAAGCATACAACGCGATGCAACAGACGAGGCTTGTGATGCAATGCAATTCCATGTGCAAGAAAGATCAACTAGTTGTAGGTGGAAAAAACAAGGCGAAGCAAATGCAGTGGTTATCAAAACATTACACAACAATAAGCAAACTGAAAGAGAAATGAGTGAAAAATAAATGGAAAATTATAATGCATAAAGCTATTGACCGTAAGAGAATACAACGAACATAATTTTAAGCCATAAAGAAAACTTTCGCATGTAAACCTAATTAACAACTTGAACTAACAAAATTTTATTAACAGATCCTAGCTAGCCTAAACCTAAAACACTAGTTTAACCAAAGAGGTGGTCAAGTTATGTGAAATCATCTTTCCAGTGTAGCCACTGCATTAGTTCCCATCCTGTAAGAACAACAATGTTCGCAATCCGAGCCAGCATACAAAATTGCGCACCAACAACAAGACTTACCTGAAGAGCATGTGCAATAGCATGAAGGTCATGGCTACTTACCAGAGAACGTGCCAGAATGGATTGTGGTAGCTGAATTTCACTTTCATCCTGATACATAGAAATATGTATTTGAAGCATAAAATCATTTATAAATTACGCACATTCATCCACGCAAAACCTTAGGTCCAACGGAAGCGGGGAAAGGCATTGCCTATTTGCAGGTATATTCATTGGATAGGATTCGTCAAACCAGCTCGGAATCTCATCATGATTTTGAGAATGATCACTTTGATAGAACAGAAAAAATAGGCATCCGCCAGGTGAATTTGAGATGCTTGAAAAAACCCTAATTTTGAAAACCCTAGTTCAAAGTTGTTCTCGGGTTTCACCAAGGATGTGAGAATTTGAAGTGACTGTCAGCGAAGGCTAAAATGCCTCACCTTCCTGGACCAACTCTGAGCCTTTGAGTGGGGGGCTTCCAAACTTTGATGGTTTCATGAGATTAACTAGCGAATGGATGTGATCATCAATTGTAGTGATTGGAAAAATGTCCGTGGAATTTATATCAATTCGGCCAAATGTTTGTGCACTGACATATTGACAATCCAATGTATCATAATATTTAGATTTCCCAGGGTGGGGTAAATTGACAAGAATATTTTCAGGTAGTAAAGAGGTTTTCCAAACATCACATGCTTGCGCCTAAGTGCAACTGGTACTGGTTGGGAAACAACTGGAAATATTAGAGAAAATGGTCAGTGTTTCCCTTCCAGTGAATAAATTAGGGTATTTCGATTTTTGCATACCGGTCGTTAGGTAATATAGATCTGTGCTCAGGGAAATATCACTCGAATGGAAGACCTGCTCGGATGAGCTAAAATCCAATGCAGTTATGCTGAGAGGAGTGTGATACATGGGAACCGTCATTTCAGAAACCCTAATTCGAGGAACCCTAGTTGGACTTGTTTGAGGGGTCTCATCAAGATCGTAAGAACTTGAGGTAACAGCCAGTAGAAGCTGAATTTCTTCGATTTCCTGATGGGTCCTTGAATCTTCACAAAGAGGATCATCAAATTTCAGAGGTTTCATATGGTTGAAAAATAGATACGAATGATAGTCCTCAGAGGCATGAGTGAATATGTTTTTAGATAAGCAGTGATCATAAGATCCATCAATTTGATCAGGTTGGGGACCTAGCATGTTAGGCTTCCCAGGAGTTAACAGTTGGGATGAATTGATAAAAGAGACATCTTGAAGTTGCCCAGACAGGTAGTTGCTCCTTTGGCTATTTAAAGATTTTGGATGAAAAAGATCAGACATAAGGAATTCATCAATTTTTTAATGTGATTGTGAAACACCATTCGTATGTTCGTGATTGTCGTCAATACTAGTATAATGTAATTTTGAATTACTTGAAGAAATTACAGAAGTGGCTGAAACATGAAATAAATAAGGAAAAAATGAAAGAAAAGATTTGGAAGCAAGGGTATCAACCACACAAGGGCCTTCCTCACACACATCAGTGTCATCCGGAGAGGTCGATAATTTCGCATGCCCATCATGGTCCAATGATTTTGTAAGGAAATCAGCTTTTCCTGGGACAAGACTCAATTTATTATCACTATGAGAATGAGATTTAGAATCACACCTAGATAAACATTCAATGGGATTGAGATAGATTTCATTAACAGGGGGGGATTTTAGGCCAATATGCTTTTAAAGCTCTGATTTGACAGGGTATGTGGAAGATTTTGGGACAAAGTCTGAACAACTGGAAACTTGAGGGTTATCATCACAAATACCAGGATCAGGTTTTGTTTTCGATCGAAATTGTTCTAGGGAAACAAAAATCACCTGTCCAAACTATTTAATTAAATATGTCCAATCGACATTTCTTACAGGGAAATCTAAAGAAAAATGAACAAATCTGATAGAAAAATCCTCTATGGATTCTTGAGGTTCCATTCTGATCTCATTTGACCTTGTTAATACATTTTGAAAATCGTACCTGTGAAAAGCTTGTTGTAATTAACTGGTGAGCTGCTCGAATGAATGGATGGAAGCTACCAGTAATGTGCAGCACCATTTCTCTGCGTGACCTTTGAGAGTGAGGGAGAAAAGCACGCAAGCCAACTCCTCATCGTTAACTTCGTAACACTCACAAAAATCACATAAATCCAAGAGGTTCTCTGTTATGGAAACTCCGTTTTCACCATCAAATTTTAACTGGGACAAGTGATACATAGTTTCATTGGGCATTGAGCATCAAGAACCAGATAAATCCGATAAAAATCTCAGGAGAATGATTTGGGGACGAGCCATTATAGATATGAGACTAAATACAAGCTCGAAGGTTCAGGCCCTCCTTCTAGCACCAATTCTGTTGATGGTTGAAAATGTCTTGCCAACAGTAAGGGGATCTCCCCAGTGCAGAATCCCAATTAGACTCTACACCGTTTGGTTTGGGGATCCCATCTGGTATGTAGGTCCTGTTGCCACTAAATTTGTGAATAGGTTTTTCTTTTTAGATAGAGAGGGGGCTCGCTGAGATGGATAATGCATTTATGTTGAATGAATACACATCAATGATTGACAAATGCCTTGTGAAACATAATACCATGAATAGAAAAGCGGAATTTAAAGCATGAAACTTATGAAAAGCATTGTTAGAAAAACTTTACCAAGATCATACTTACTACAATATTCATTTAACAAATGAGAAAAAGTTCACAATGGTTAAGTCATTCGTTTATCAATTATGCACATCCCAATAAATATTTAAAGCAAATATCGACAAAGTAGTTCATCAAAATTTCTTTAAGTTAGAACATCATATATCATCCACGTGTTGCAAGGAAGCTCATAATAAAAAGGAATACATGAATAAAAATGTGCACCAATATTTGAAAGAATAATTCATTCATTCGAAAATACCATATTCATAGCATAACCACACAGGAGACTTCCATCATATTCAATAGTGATATCGAATAACACTTCTTTGTATTCATTAAGAGGCATCCATTCAATAAAAAGCAATGTGTCTCTCTCCAAAGTCCACAACCCCAAAAAACGTTCCATTACAAAATTACTAGAATATGTACATATAGGCCGAGGTGACTCTTGGGTTTCCCGTGACCTTTGGTCTTCCCCGACTGTTGGGATTACTTGCGACTTTGCGACTTTGTGACTTTATGACCTTGGGACCTTCTGACCTTGCGAATTTTCGACCTTGCGACCTATGTGACTTTGCGACCTTGCGACCTTGCGACATTGTGACCTATGTGATTTTGTGACCTATGTGACTTTGCGACCTTGCAACCTTGCGACCTATGCAACCTTGTGACCTTGCAACCTATCTGACTTTGTGACCTATGCAACTTTGCGACTTTACGACCTTGTGAGCTATGCGACTTTGCGAACTTGCGACCTTGTGACCTTGTGAACTATGTGACTTTGAAACCTATGAGACCTTGTGACCTATGTGACTTTGTGACCTTACGACCTTGAGACCTATGTGACTTTGCGACCTATGCAACTTTGCGACCTTGCGACCTTGCGACCTTGCAACCTATGCGAACTTGCGACCTTGCGACCTATGTGACTTTGTAACTTTGTGACTTACACAACTTTGCGACTTTGCGACCTATGTGACTTTGTGACCTATGCGAATTTGAAAGCTTGTGACCTTGCGACCTATGTGACTTTGCGACTTTGTGACCTTTGAGACTTTGCGACCTATGCAACTTTGTGACTTTGTGATTTTGTGATCTTGCGACCTATGCGACTTTGCGAGATCGCAACCTTGTGACCTATGCGAATTTGTGACCTTGCTACCTATGTGACTTTGCGACCTTGTGACCTATGTGACTTTGCAACATTGCAACTTTGCGACCTATGTGACTTTGTGATCTTGCGACCTATGTGACTTTGCGACCTTGTGACTTTACGACCTATGTGACTTTACGACCTATGCGACTTTACGACCTTGCGACCTTGCAACCTTATGAACTATGTGACCTTGCGACCTTGCGAAATTGTGACCTATGTGACTTTGCAACCTTGTGGCTTATGTGAATTTGTGACCTTGCGACCTTGCAACCTATGTGACCTTGATTTTTTATCCCTTCTGCATTCCTCTTTCGGTGATCTCTAGTTTTCACAGCAAGATGCCTTTTTCCTGCATATCAGTCTTGTGCAAGTGACCAGGTGCCTTTGAGATTAAATTGAGGGTCTTAAGGATTCATGAGAATCTGCCTCGGTTTGAAAGGGTCCCTTTTCTTGTTGGGAAAACCCTGGCTCTTCGTGCAAACCAATAGCTTCCACATGGATGGTTGGAACCTTAGCTTATAGAATATTTTAATGGTGTCATGCCAATGGACTCTTAATGAACTTGATACGTTGTTTGATGTGTACTGATAGAACCTTTGACCAATTTCCTGAAAGGAATAATATGAGAATGAGTTATCTCTCAGTAATAATGAGAAAAAAAGTTACTAGGAAAAATAGCTCATTCGAGGAGTAGCAACATTGAAATATCCAACCTAAGATATTGTAACTTATTTCAATTGCTTATGCATCTCTAAGTTTGGAAACCAGCTTAAAACTTATATACCCTAGCACAGTTGAGAGACAACAAGACAAGTGGGTGAGGTGACAGGGCTGGGCAGAAATAGGTCATGGGGATATTACTGACTGAAGGCCAAGTAAAAAAATTAATGGGTTGAGCGAGAAGAGGGGGACCCTAAATTTTGAATATACCCAAAATTTTGGGTGGTGTTGTAGCAGCTACAACAACTGGTAAAACATGACTTATACAAATTAACTATAACTGAAACATTGAATATGAATGATGGTGAAGATTCTATTAATTTGAATTATGATCAACCAGAGTTGATATTTGGCCCAAATGTGAATGGAAAACATGGAGATGGAGCAGTCCCTCCTTTTTATATCAGTCTTACCATTCATGATCAAATTCTACATAATGTTATGCTAGATTCTGGAGCTTCGCACAATTTAATGCCTAAAGCCATTATGGAAACTCTAAATCTAGAAATAACAAGGCCTTATAAAGATTTGTTTTCTTTTGACTCAAGTAAGGTTAAATGTTTGGGATTAATCAAAGACTTATGTGTAACATTAGTTCAGTACCATAGTAAGAGCATATTAATGGACATTGTAGTAGCTAATGTCCCCCCTAAATATGGGATGTTACTTCCTCACTCACGGGGAGAAAAGTTGTAGGGATCTCTACATCTGGACATGAATTATGCTACTATCATGGTGTTTGGTCAACCTACAAATTTATATAGAGAAAATTTGATGAATTATATGGTCAGTGGTGCTAAAAGATCTATAAATTTTCCAATTTACACTACACCAACATATCTTGATTTTTTTATCCCGTGTAACTCTATAACTAAAAAAACACAAACTGAACTAATTGACAAAAAGAAAGAACCAAAAAATGATAATATCTTTCATCAATCCCTATGGAATTTAGAATTTGATTGCTCAGTTAACAAATTAGGAGTAGGAGGAGGAGTTTGGATAACAAACATGGAAAATAATCACTCAGAAGGCCATGCTTTCAGGCTTAATTTCAAATGTACAAACAACATGGTTGAGTATGAAGCCTTAATTTTAGGACTTCAAATCATTATAAATTCAAGAGGACAACGAATTTTAATCATGGAAGATTCTGAATTAATCAGAAAATAAATAAAAGAAGATTATTCTGTTCATAGTCCAAGACTAGGCCGATACAGAGACAATGTGCTAGATATAATTGATGATTTATTGGAATGTAAATTTACTATTATAGCTAGAAAATAAAATATACAAGCTCATTGTCTAGCTACCTTTGCTAGTATATGAAATTTACCATTCCAACCAAATCACAGATATACTACTGAATTCAAGCATAGGCCAATAATTCCAGATATTCTTAAGTATTGGCAGATTTTTTCTCAAGATGAACAGATTTACAGATTTTGAACAACGAAGGAGAATTTCAAAATTGTATGATAGATACTGATTGTACAATAGATAATTATTTGGATTGTGAAATAGATTCAAATAACTTAGATTTAAATAGAATAAAGTTTAATAAACCAACTAGATTTACTCAAGCTGACATAGATAGCTTAGAGAAAGTAGAAATTGAAGAAATTATGGATGATTAATCTAACATTTTAAACCTCAAAGATAATTTCTTACCTAAAGGATTAACACCCTTAGAAGATATTTTTGACTCCAATGATGTAGCTAGAAAACAAAAAATGGAGCTAGTAAGATCTGACATAGAAGATTGTAATATTGGTACAAAATTGAAACCTAAAATGATAAAACTTTCCAAAATTTTGCCTAAAAAAGAAAAGGATAAATATATTGAACTTTTAAATGAATATTAGGATGTGTTTGCTTGGAGTTATGAGGATTTAAATTCTTATGATACAAACATAATCCAACACAAAATTGCAATAAAAGAGGATCAAAAACCATTTAAACAAAAGTTGAGGAGAATTAACCCTGTACTATTACCTTTGATAGAAAAGGAAGCTAAAAGAATATATGATGCGCAAATCATTGCACCAATCAGATACTCTGATTGGGTTTAAAACCTAGTTCCCACTAGATAGAAAACAGGTGAAATTAGATTGTGTGTTGACTTTAGAAATCTTAACAAAGTATCCTTAAAAGATAATTACCCTTTACCTAAGATGAACCATATATTACAAAGGGTAATAGCTTCTTCTAGGATTTCTTTGCTAGATGGATTTTCAGGATATAACCAGGTCCTGGTCCAAGAAGAAGATCAGGCTAAAACATCTTTCACCACTCCTTGGGGCACTTTTATGTATGTAAAAATGCCTTGTGGACTGATGAATGCAGGGGAAACCTTTCAAAGGACTATGGACATAGCCTTTGCAAAGGAGATTCATGAAATTTTGGTAATTTATTTAGATGACATCATTATTTTTTCCAAAACAAATAATGAACATTTGGATCATTTGAGACAAGTTTTCATTAAATGTAGGAAATTTGACATCTCTCTAAACCCCAAGAAAAGAATATTTGGACTAGAAGAAGGTAAGTTACTGGGGCATATAATCTCAAAAGAAGGAATTAGAATTGATCCTACTAGGATAGACACAATTATGATCATTAGTCCACCTATAAATATCAAAGAGTTACAAGCTTTCTTAGGTAAGATAATTTTTTTAAGAAGATTCATTTCAAACTTAGCGGAAATAATTAGAGAATTGAATAACATGCTAAAAAAAGATTCAGTTCTTAAATGGAATGTTGAGGCTAAAAAATATTTCAAATCCATCAAACTAGCCTTAACCAAATCTCTAGTCCTGATAAGTCATGATTTTAAGAAAGACTTCATAATCTTTTCATTTGCTTCAGAACATACCATTGCTACAGTTTTACTACAGAAAAATGACCAAGGATTTGAAAAACCTATAGCTTTCTTCAGTAAAAATATTGGAGACACCCCTTTGAAATATAACATAATGGAAAAACAAGCCTTAGCTTTGGTAAATGTTATAAAAGACTTCAGGGTGTATATTCTCTATTCACACATAATTGCCTATGTCCCTAATTCTATAGTAAAAGACATTCTTACTTAGGATGGTCCTGATGGAAGAAGAGGTAAGTGGATTGCCACTATCCTAGAATGTGACATAGAAATTAAACCCACAAAACTCATCAAGGGTCAAGGATTAGCCAGACTTGTGGCTGAATCCAACTGTAATGCCTTGGATATAAATTTTATTGCTCAGTTCGATGACCAGGAAGAGATGGTGACTCCAACGATCAGTGAAACCTTCTCAGATTCACCTTAGTACTCAGATATCATCTTTGTACTATCAAAATTACAAGCTCCTCCTGGATTATCAAGAACTAAATCTAGATTTCTTAAAATTAAAGAAGTAAGATTTTGTATCTTAGATAATGTAATCTTTTGGAGAGATCATAGTGGAATTTTACTGAATTGTTTACTAAAGGAAGACGCTGATAAAATTATTGAAGAGTTTCATGCAGGTGACTATGGAGGGCATTTATATTGGAAAACTACTACTGATAAGATCCTTCGAGCTAGTTTATACTGGCCTACTTTGTTCACTGATGTTAAAAATTTTGTGACTTCTTGTCACAAGTGCCAAATTTTGGAAGGCAAGAAAAAATTGTTACCCCTACCTTTAAAGCCTATTTCAACTGAGATTCCATTTCAAAAATGGGGTTTAGACTTCATTGGTGAAATTGACCCTCCATCCTCAGGCCAACATAAGTGGATTTTAATTTCCACTGATTATTTTACAAAGTGTATCGAAGCCATACCCTCCAAACAAGCCACTGACACAATCATTATAGCCTTCCTAGAAAATAACATTCTTTCAAGATTTGGATGTCCACAAAAGATTATTACTGATAATTTAGCAGCATTCAAATCCAAAAATATGATTTCCTTTTGCCACAAATACCATATTACCCTAGGACAGTCTACTACATATTACCCTCAGGGTAATGGCCTAGCTGAATCCTCAAACAAAATTCTTGTAAATATCATTAAAAAACTACTGGAAGATAACAAGAAATCTTGGAATAGAAAGTTAGTCAATGCCCTATGGGCATATAGACTTACAACTAAGAATTCCATTGGTACATCTCCTTATCAACTTGCTTATGGAATGGATGTTTTTTTTACATCCTCCTTAGGAGTGCCATGATGAAAATTATCCAAGAATTATAGATTGAAACTAATGATATTTAGAGAAGGATTAACCAGACTATTCACTTGCAACAAACAAGGGAAGAATTTTATGTTAAATCCCAAGTTATCCAAGATAAAATCGAGAAAATCTATGATAAAAAGACCAAAGAGGATGACTTTTACATTGGTGATCAAGTGTTAAAGTGGGATTCTAGGAGAGAAGACAAAGGTAAACATGGGAAATTTGATTTCCTATGGAAAGAACCTTATGTAATTTATGGATATAGAGGAAATAATGCATTCTTTTTGAAAGAATTGGATGGAACAGATCTACAGGAAGGACCAGCCAATGGTAGAATGCTGAAGCACTACTACTCCCCTGAATTAACAAAAAATGATTTTTTATTCACTTTGATCATTGTACATATACATTGGAAAGTTTAGATTGGATAGGATGTTTGCCTCACAGATTTGAAGCCCTAAGAGAAGGCCCTAAGCTTTGAAGGGTAAAATGTCATAAATATGAGTTATTTCATAAAGCATGAGACACTTACAAGAACATTATAGTCAAAAGTAAAAGGCTACTGGTTCTCAAAGTTCTTGACATTTCACCAGGAAATGCCATCCCCAAGTGGAGCCACTGTTAGGGTCCTATAATAATAGGGTTCATAAAATTTTGAATTGACTTTGATAGTATTTTAAATATGTACATACCTTTCTTTTTGCAAGTTGTTTTCCCATATTTTGAAAAAATTGAAAAAATAATAAAAAATCAAAAAAGAGGGTAAAAATTCCTAAAAGAAACATTAAAGGACTTAGAAAATATAGACCCCGAAAGAAAAAGATGAAAATAAGACCTGAAACTAAGCAAGTTCAAATGCCACTACTTTCATTTACTGCAAGAATAAATTATTATAGCAAAGTGTCAATAAATTCCATAATCCATGATGAGTTAAACTGCGTAATCTTGACTTGTCATGTTTTCAATTTCATGTTTCAGATAGTGACTAAATATTTATCAGACTATTTAATCCTGAAAAATCAGTAGATAGGTAGAGAATAATGAGGATCTCAAAAGTTTAATCTGAGCCCTCAGATGAAATAAGGTATATTTAGATAGTTTTTTCTTTAAAAGAATAAGTGTTCGAAGGTTGCAAGCCTAAATTCACCTGCAAAATGAAGAAAAAATGTTAGAATAAGGCTGTGTAGGTAGAAAGAAGTGGAGAAAGCATGTAATATTGATCATCAGACAAAATCACTAATTTCCCCTACCCTATAAGTATTCAGTATTCTAGGTTATTAGTCAAATAGGCTTAGAGCATTTCTCTGACTTTTGTTGGGACCAGACCCAAGGCTCGATGACTAGTTAGTTGAAAATGTTGAGTTCTTAAGTTAAATCCCCATTTATCGTTATTTCATCCCTCATTCATAAATTACAACTCCTTTTCATAAGTAAAGACTCATTCTTACTTAATGAAGCATAAAAACCCATCTAATTAACTTCCTTCATTCAGAAACATACAAAAATCCTCAAAAATACTTTATCCTAAGTATTGGTGACATGATAAAAAGATGAGATTTTCTTTACTTTTACACTTTAATTAGTGATTTATGTATTTTTGTGTACACTCCATCCCCCTTTCATATTAACTTTTAACCTATTTTATTAAATCCCTAAATAATACCTTATCCTACTTATTTAACTTCCTATATCTAAATAACCCCAAAAATCCACTATTATAAATATTTTAGAGCAAAGTTATTACCCATGTGTTAAATTAAAACCCAAGTAAAATCCCCTTTGGTCTAAAACTATTGCTAAACAAATATATAAATCATTCAAAAAAGGTTTATGTAAAAAAAGGAATATCACAGATGTTTTGAATAAAAACATATTACTCCCCCTTATAATTTTATAACCAAATTTTTTTTTGAGATAGACTAAGGTTTATTTTTAATAAAACTTAACCCCGCCCCTTATCCATATCCGCCTATCCCTACCTTTATATAAAAATTTTTCTTTATATATGCAACATGCTGCCTATATATATAACCTCACTTATATATGCTTTAAAAGCTTTACCCATTGAAAAATACAAAGGTTTAAAGCCTATTTTAACCGTCCGCATACATAATTTTCCCGGTCCCATCATTTCCTTTGGCTGCACCTTCCATGCCAATCTTGACCCTTCACACTCGATTCCCAGATCCAACGACCCAAAATCAATATCATGTGCAAAAAATAATCATTTTCCAAATCTCAAATCAGATGCAAAATGGGTGGTATTGGCCATTTCTCCTTCCGTGATGTGTCAAAAATCTGTTGGATCGTGTTCATTTGGAACAAACCTACTTACTGCCAAAATCATGTACGATAACCACTGTCTAGTTTTCATTCGAATCCCGAAACCACCTCTCGCCATGACGTGACATGCATTAAATGTTGATTAAATTTGACCAAATCTATGGTTAAAACCTTGGGAACATGCATATTATATCATTATTTGCGCAGTGTAGACCATTCTGCTTTGCTCCCGACTATGTTAAACATTCTCAAGCCCCTTCTAACCAATTTCTCACCCAAAAACTCAGATTTGACCACAATCCACCATTGAAGACTGTTGAAGAATTGTTCACCGCTCCAAAAAGCTGCCAAAGCCAACATTTCCTACAGGAACCTATAAAACGCTTTTTACAGTCAAATACATGCACTTAAAGGTATTTTCCGAATAATTGAAACCTGCATATTGAATTCAAACTGTCTTTAAAGAAATCCAATCCTTTTATTTACAAAATTGACAAAAATAAATGGCCCAAAATCACAAAAAATAGGCCAAACCCTGGAAAATTTTTCCTAGGAAACCCTGTTTTCCTCTGCGCTCATTCTCAAGCAAATTTGCTCAAAATTCACAGTTTAAGGATCAAATTCAAATATTTGAAAGGATAAAACCTCTGAAATACCTTGAATTTTCTCAGCCAAAACACACTCAGAAAACCCCTATTTTTTGTTTATGCCAGTTTTATATCCTCAGAAAAATCTAATTGAGCAAAAAGCCCAAAAGAAGCCATCCTTAGTCTAAATTGCTCAGTTTCCTCTCTGTTTAATATAAAAACTCTTGTAAACAGTGTAATCTTGTAATAGTTACCTAAAAATTCCTAGAAAACAGAACATCAACATACCTAAAGGATCTAAAGCAGCCAAATCCGAGGGATCCAAAGCCCCTAAGCCTACCGCAGCCATTACTACCAAATCTGCTATAATAGTAACTCCCCTTCAACCACCTATGGTTGCTACTGAAAGCATTCCTTTGACTGATATTGACTATAAAATTGTTGATCCTGCTATTGAATTTAATTTGTTAGATATGCACAACTGGTGTTATGAAAAAAGTATCTAGACAAAGATGAAATTCCTATTTCGGAAACACATTTGCCCAAGTATATAGTTCCCTTAACCCACCTAAGTCAAGAAGTCATAAGACTGTATCAAAAATATTATGAACTAGATCAAAGGGATGTAGTAAATGCTGATAAAGAGATACTTTTCACTATTACAGACCAATCTAATCCAATGCTACAATTGCAGCATGATCCCCAAGCAGTCCCCTTCTCTATAGAGGCCTTAACTCAGTTATACCTTGGCCTATATTTCCCTAGAAGGTTCATGATATTTCAAAATTTTATGCCTTCTCATGTTGATATTCCAAAGATAAATCCTCCATACTCCACAGCTAAATTTCCTGAAGGTTCTAGACATATTATCTCTATGCTCTCTTTTGTCCTTGGATATTTTATAGATGAGTATAATGATGAATCTATTCTTGGTTTCTTGTCCACCATGTCTCCTGGTCAACCTCCATCAGTCATCTTTGACTATGCTGGTTTCATAGCAGATACCATCCACTAACAGTTGACTAAATTACCCAGAGAAGGAGTATTTAGATATACTTCTTATCTTTTTCACTTGTTCCTATTCTTTCAAGCAGACAAATTTCCAGTCACTTTGCAAAAAATGCATGTAGAGGGAAAACCTCTATCAATTATTTTTTGGACTTCATTGTTGAGAAAAGAATGTAATGATTTCACCTATTCAGAGTTTTTAGAGCTATTTTTGCATCCAGCAATGACCATATTGAATAAATCAGAGCAGCCAAGGATCAATGAAGAGATGAAAAGAATTTTACAGCTTTCAGAGTAGAAGAAGGTTGGGGATTGGTACCTCTATGAAAAACACACTGAATTAAGGATTTTTGGGTCAAAATTGTTACCCTACAAGTTTCCCAAGCATGTGTGTATGAGAATTTTTTCATTATAATATCTTAGATAGATTCTCAATTCAGCTTCAATTAACTTTATGGCAACCAAGAAGAAGACCCAATTTAAGTTAAAAAATAAAATTGGTCCATTTATCTGCAACCACAGAGATGCTGAAAAGGAAGTGACAAAGAAGCTATCAAAATTCATATTTGAATAGAGTTTTCCATGGAATTATGATCCACTAGGGATCTTAAGAAAACTAAGGGTAAAATGTAAATTAACACCCTTTATCCATGAGGCAAATCCTGAAATATAAAAAATTTCCAATCAAGTTGAATGGATTGAAAACACCTTGAGAGAGGCATCAAGCCAAAAAGATACAACATGAGCATTGGAAGTTGTCAAGCAGCCATAAACATCAATTAAAAGAGTCAGGGAAGAAGGAGGTTACACAGCAAAGACAACAACTGAGACTAAATTTAAAATAATCTATAACAAAAGGCATAATCTCAGTTCAATTGATAAGGAGAAAGTAACAATTGATATTGATGAGACAGATGCTCCAGTGTCCAGTGATGATATAGAAACAAACATAATCAATGAAACACTTATGGAAATTCAAAAGGAAAAACCAATAAACCATAATGAAACACAGATGATTGAGAAACAACACAGCATGGAAGCCTCTTCCTCACAGCTAACTAAGGAAAAGGACTTGGACATCAAAGAGAAGTACAAGAAAATTAAGCAGAAAAATGAAGAGATAAAGACAAAAATATACTCTCAATTCTTGAAATAGAAGCCTGGCAATCAGAATAGATTATTATCAACATTTGATTATTCCAGTAATAAAATGATGATGTCATTTCTACAGCCTACTTCCTCAATACCAAAAACAATATCAGACTATAAAAAGGTTGATCTTGAGGTAGACACAGAAAAAATACATGAGTTGGACCGGATTGAGTTCCATAGGCAGAGCTCAAAAATGTTATATTATACAGTGGAAACTAAAGCAATGAGGGCTAATAAACTCCAAAATATCATCCTCAACATGCAATATCAGATGAAGATGGACAAAGCCTCACTATATGCCAAGGACCTAAGGATCAAAGCCTTAGAGGAACTAGTATTACAGGTGGGATATGACCCTTCAAACATCCAAGCAACATAATTTTTTATTAAGAAAACGAATGAAGATATAACAGCTTTGAGGAAACAACTCAAACTTCCTCAAATTGAGCATTCACAAACAAAAGTCCTGCAGGATCAAAGTGAAAAAGAGGAAATGATGAAACTAATACTTCAATGGACAACATAAATCAAGGAGATGGAAACACAAATGGACAAACTGGTCCAAGAAAGAGAGAGTGTAAAAGAGCCAAAAATTCCTACAATTCCTATAGTCATCCCAGTGATTACTATAGCAGTGCCTTCTACTTTAGGAGAAAAGTTAGCACCAAAAGACCCACTAGCAACTGCAGTGCCAGTGATTTCTGCCACCAATTCAGCTACAGAATATTCTACCACAACTGTACAACATACAGATGAAGCCAACCAAATAGTAAAAGAAATGGAAGATATGTCCTTGAAGACAGATAAAATAAACAGATTAAACAAGATTATTGAAAATCTTGAAAGTGAAAATAAAACAGCTCAAATTAATGCCAAAAATCATGAACATAAAGCTATCATATTAGGGGAGAAACTCAAAAATCTACAAAAGGAATTGACTTTCGCAGGGCAGATCTCCTACATCAAAAATCATCTCTCAACCAACATCATTGAAGCCATTCATAATCAATGGCCTTCAATTCAAGTAATATTTGAGCAGAGACAATTGTTATTGGCAGCTCAAGCAGAGATATAGAACATCAAGGATGAATTTACTGATAAACCTGAATATGAATTAAAGCTCATAACATTTCTCAATAGCAAGAACAGAGAAGAGCTTGAGGAACTTCAAGTATTAGACAGGACAGAGACAATCCTACAAATCAAGAAGGTTGTTAGTAAAAAGAACTTGATGAAGAATCTTGAAGAAAAGTGTGAAGCCATGAACCTTGCCATAAATAGATTTATGGTAAAGTATACAAATCTTAGAGAGAAAGGCTTACCTAATATACATGTCGTCAATGAAAATATTATGCCACAAAAGCACTATGACAAAAATATCAGGGATTTTGCTAAAGAGCAAGTAAACAAGCCACCGGCACAAGGCCCTCCTACAGGGAAAGTTTTACTTCAGTATTTTGAGGATTTATTCTTCTTACAACATGAAATTAAGCATCTCTTTGTCATCAAGCCTACTTTTGCAAGATATACCGAGGCTGATGAGAATTTCAGGAAGTTGAAGAAGGTGCAAATTCCTAAAGCAGAAGAGTGGTAGACTTTCATAGACTTGATATAAAAATGGAAGTTAAAAAATAGTAAAACAGTTTTCCTCAAGAAAGTCAAAATAAAAGAAAAAGAAAAGAATAAAACAGTTTGCTGATTTTTATTGCTAAAAGATATATTTTACAGTAGTAATATAGTAAAACTGACGGTCAAATGGTATAAGTGTCAAAGAGTATAAAGTTAAAGAGTATCATCAAGAAAGAGTAGCAGTGAAGGAAAGTAGATTTCAAGATAATATCTAGCAGCGAGCAAGAAGGACACATAGGCATCCAATAGCTCCTTGTCATCAAAACAGTTCTATTTATTTTGGATAAAAGAGGACAAATTGCTGATTTGTTAAACAACTATCCCTTTATTATGTAATGATATTTTATTTTTCCTAAGTTAATTCCTAGAACTCTTCTAGGATATTTGTAATACATTTTGTATAAATACTTCAACTTCAGAAGTATTAAGTGTGGAATAAAATTGTTGAAGGTTATTATAGACATATTGTTGACTTCAAGGTTGTGTGTTTCGACTTTGAGTAGCAGACTAGATCACCTTTTTGGCATCATACTTCAGGATTGCTGTGATAAGCAATCTGTAGTGAAGTACTCTCTAAACTTGTAATTTGTAATATTGCTTTGTTACAAGCATACATCTATGTTTTAATTCTAAATCTGAATGTACAACTAGGATTATTACTATAGGACATGTTAAAAGCACCATGTTTTTAACTAGTTGTCATTTCTTTGTTTTCTTTTCATTTCTGGTGTTGATAATTCTTAATTGCTCTCACTCCCGTTTGACCTCTACCTTTTACTTCCCTTTTCCAGATCAAAGGATCCTTAAGTGCCCTTTATCCCGGTCATATCACCTCAAAAAACAATTTCCCATAATCTCCAAGGGTTATCTATCTTTCCTTGAAGACATTTGACCGTTTAGGCCTTGATCCTAGTTCTACTAGCTTGATTTAGACTCTATAGCCCAATGGACAAGTAAATTTCCCTCTATTCATCCCTTCTAGTGATTTTTTCTCACCAACACAATCAATCAAAACCAAACTGCCCATTAATAACTAGCCTAATATCTTCAAATCAAATAAAGATAAATTTTAAAGAGAGAGCCCTCTCTAAACCCTAGGAAGGCTAGATCCTAGAGTTTGAAGTAGGTTTGTGGTTACCTCTAGAGTTCTTTGACTTAAATCCAAAATCCCACAACGTAAGAATTTACTAGAGTGATAACAGCTAGCAAGGCTCGTAGAATTCCAAATGTGTTGGAAAGACGATCAGGTCATGTAGTGGACTCTGGAATTGATTCAACAGTTAGAGAGGGCTGAAAAAAAAAATCACCCGAACTGTAGATCATTGGGTGTATAGTGTGATAGGAGGATTTGTAACAGAATTCATAGTCGATCAGTTTGTGTCATACTCTGAAGCAGAGCGGAGGATCTTCAAAGGATTCTGAGCTAAGTTCTTGTGAACATTACCGCTGCTAATTAAAATATTACTGTGCGAAAAAGGCATTTTTTGTAGCCACACTGAATGAATGAACTATGATCGTGGTGAGAGTAAAAAATGAAGTGGTAAGTATTATCGAGTCAACCGAGAAGGGGATAGATTTGTCTACAACCCCTTAAGAGAGCCAACTACGCATGCAGGAACTAGTCCTCCGGCTACACCTTTGTTAAATCAACGTAAGGAAAATAACCCCCTTACCCCTTTGCCACTACCAGAAGAAGATATGGCCACACACATGAAGCTTCCCACCTTCAAGGGTGTGGGAGACGAAGACATGGAACGATTTTGGTTCTTAGTGGAATCAGTATGGACTACGCAAAATGTTGCTAGTGATGCTGTAAAAAGTGTGCAGTTATCCCTCGCTTTTGAATGAAGGGCCCTGGACAGGTTCATGGGGTACGTAGGCCAACATGAAGATCCATCAATACAAGAAATTAAGGATGCTTTAAAACAATAATTTCAGAAGCCTAAGTCCTACGCTCAACTGGTGGTTGACTTGAAAGACTTTAAATAGGGACCCACTGAGTTGGTATGGGAGGCTGATCAGCAGCTAAATAAGGTTATTAGAGATGGGAAATTTAAGTATGAGTATAGACAGCACAAGGAATGGTTCATTTCCATGCTATTGCCTCACCTGCACGGGCCTATGGGACAACAAGTGATTGATACACAAGAGAATGCCTTGGATATTTCCATGAAGCTAGAAGCTTCGCCTAGAGATGATGCCCAATTTGGGGTACAATAGATCCAGGGATAGCTGGAGGCAATGAACCTCGAAATCTATAATTTGTGAAAGGAGTGAGGAAAATAACCTAGTCCAGACGTATGGTGCATAAGATGCAAGGTGTCAAGCCACACCAAGGATCAATGCCCTCTGCTGGTAGACTACATGCAGGCTGGGGGGCCCAACCCATTGTGCCCCAAAGAGGCTGCAGGACCAATTGGTCCCACATTATGGTGCATTGATTTCCACATAGCTGGACTACATGATACCAACCACTGCCCTCATATTGGTGCCTATGTTCCCGAGTTGAAGCAAAAATGGTGTTGATTCTGATCATATGTGGGACATGATGAACACAACTACCGGACACATGACTTAATGATAGACCGAGGAAACTTGTACAGTGTACAAGCTAACCCTTCATCACCATTACCCCCCTCGGGATGAGGAGGCTCCCCTGCCAGAGGCCGGGGAGGGGCGAGAGGTGGAAGCACAAGTCGACAAAGAGGGAAATTGATCTGTTATAATTGTGGAGAAGTAGGGCACTTCACAAGGCAATGTTCAAACCCCACATGATAATCTTGTAGATATTGTAGGCAATTGGATCATGTGATCAAAGATTGTCCGGTACTGATAGAAAAGATGGAGGAAAAAAAATGGACTCCAATGTAGAATGTACAAAGGTTTAAGGCAAAACTATGTGATGAGGGACCCAGTATTAATGTCATTACGTGCATCAGCATGGCTACTGGAGGAACTAAGGAAAGATTTGTGGCTAAACCCCTTATCTGAAAAGTCGTTATAAAAAATGAAAGCTTGGACCTACAAAAGGAGAAAGAAACCTTTCTGGAAGCTCAGAAAGACTTTACCAAGGACGAGGCATCTACTTCAAAGGCTCCAAAAAACCTAATAGCGGATGAAGAAGTTAAACCATTCCTATAGACATGTATGAAGTTGCTACACAACCAGAAGGTAGTAGAAAATCTTCAAGAACTGATAGACAGCTGCACAAAAAAAATCGATCATCCAACAAAAGTTAAAGATGTTCACAAAATTATAAGCATAAGAAATGCACTGGTCGAGAAATGCGGCTAACTACACAGATTGGCGATTCTAAAATGGACCAAGTCATCCTGGATCTAGGATCCGATGCGAATACCCTGCCCAAATAGATGTGGCAGAGGATGGGAGAACCTAAGTTGGAGTGGTCTACTATACGGTTGCGCATGGCTAACCAACAGAAGATCATACCGTTGGGGAGAATATCAAAGGTTATGTTAGATATCGTAGGGGTTAAGGTATACACAGATTTTGAGGTAATTCAAACTATAGAGGTTGTAGACCCTTATCCTGCGCTCTTGGGACTGGATTGGGCTATAGACATGGGAGGCATTATCTACTTGAAGAAAAGGAGCATGGTTTTTGAGAATGAGGGTACGAGAGTAATAGTCCATCTAGACCCAACAGAAGGAGAACATTATACAGAACCCATGTGTGAGAAGACAACATGGATCATATCTATAAATTAACCACCCAAGATGAGGATTGAATTAATCCTATGGCTGACGATGTGCTTTGCTAGGAGAAATATAGTGAATGCCTCTCTGACTCCAACGGGGAGATTGAAAATTGGCAGAGCTGGTTACATGATGTATCTGCGCTACGGTGTCTCAGGATCACAAAGAGCTTCTGGTGTATCTCCTCAAAGGTAAGAGAGATGCCTTACTTTGATGGTTCTGGTAGTATTAGGGATTTTATTAGAGCATTCGAAGCAAAAGTCCCAAGGGAGTGAAGAATGTGGGAACTCAACCTAGCCATGCATACAACCCCTGCGCGGTGGTGGGAAACCCATAAGGGGTCTATTCATGATTGGGATGAATGTTGCAAGATGATGATCCTATGGTTTGAATGCTTGATTCAGCTACGCATGGAGACTTTCCTTAGCCAAGGAGACCAGCGCAAGCACTTGTTTGCATGGATGGAGGTGTGTTGCGGAAGGACCAAGGATGAATGGTTCCACCTGTTCATCCATGCCTTGGGGCCAATCACCACCACATGATATTTGGATGAAGAGCTACATCAATGCACTTGCTACTGGGAGACCATGAAGGACGATTTTTTAGGGACGTTCGGGTTGATAGGCGGAACTGAGGAATTAGATGAAGCCATGGAATACATAGATGCCCTATTATTTAATTAATCACGCCCTCGTGTGGAGTATGGGGAACCATATTAGGATACACAGATGCAAGATATTTGTAACTGCCGCAATCTATAAATGGAGGAATGTGATGAAGACTTGTAAAATATCACTATCCTGGAATCAGAGGGTGAGCAAGCAGTTCCTTGACCCCCAATTCAAACCGTCGATGTGACCAAGCCTCTTAAGCTAAGGGAAGTCAACATTGGAACAAAAGAAAAACCTAAGCTAGCTATAATTGGGGACTACTAGGATGACGATACCATCGAGAAAGTTGCGAAACTTCTCACGGAGTACCAGGACTTGTTTCCTATGAAGTTCTCAGAACTAAAAGGTATTACAGGGGACCTAGGGGTCATGTGAATCACTTTAAAACTGGATGCACACCCTATCGAGAAGCGACCTTACCGATTGAACCCCATGTATAAGCAGAAAGTCAGGGAAGAAATTGAAAAAATGCTAGCCGCAGGTATCATCGAATCAGTAGAACAATCAGATTGGGTAAGCCCTATGGTGGTCCAAGAGAAAAATACTAAAGGAGAAATAAGAATCTGTGTTGACCTGCATAAACTGAATGATGCCTACGTTCATGATCCTTTCCCTATGCCATTCTCTGATGAAATCCTCGATAGTGTGGGAGGGCAGGAGGCATACTCGTTCACTGATGGGTTTTTGGGCTACCATCAGATCAGGAATGCACCTGAATATTGCAGCAAAACTATGTTTTCCACTGAATGGGGGTTCTTCTAGTACACTGTCATGCCATTTGGGCTCAAAAATGCCCCTCCCATACTTTTACGGGTAGTGGTCACAGTATTCAAGGAGTTCATTCACAAGTTCTTGGAGGTATACTTTGATGATTAGAGAACATTTAAATTGGTAAAGAAGCACGTCTCGAACCTGCGATGATGTTAAATTATTTTATAAGGCAATAGATTTCACTAAATATTAAGAAGTGCATATTTTGTGTACCTTTCAGGATCTTGTTAGGCCAAATAGTCTATCGGTAGGGACTAATGGTTGACCTTGCCAAGTGGCAACTATCATCAACTTATCAGTCCCTACAAATGAGAAATGGTTGTGCTCCATCCTCAGGCACACGGGCTACTATAGGAAGTTTATTCAAGGGTAATCATTGATCATGGCACCCATGGAAAAGTTGCTAAAGAAGGACATTTCATTTTTTTGGGACACGGAGTGTCAGAAGAGTTTTGAGCTACTCAACGAAAAGATGGTCTATACACCTATCCTCATATTTCTTGATTGGGCGAAGGTTTTCCATGTCCATGTGGATGCTTCAGGGATCATCCTCGTAGTTGTCCTTACGTAGCTCGGGGAGGGGGACATTGACCACCCAATTGCATTTTCTAGTAGAAAACTCACTAGCACGGAACATAACTACTCCACTATTGAACACGAGGGGCTGGCAATGGTGTATGCCCTGCAGAAATACCGACATTATCTACTGGAAGGGCACTTCAAGATGTTCACGAATCACTTAGCTTTGAAGTACCTAGTTAATAAGCTTGCATTGGGGGCGGGAGATTTTCCTATGGTTATTTCTATTTCAAGAATATGACTTTGAGATAATTGTGAAGCAGGGGAAATTAAATGTTGGACCAGACCACTTGTCCCGAATCAAGAGTGGTGAAGAACTGACCGACCTAGAGGAATGATTTCCTGATGTGTAGCTATTTTCTATTAAGGTGGTTGATGAGAAATTTTTCGATATTATTAAATTCTTAACTACAAGGATGGCACTTGCAGAATATTCGGTACAACAAAAAAAAGAGGTTGTAACTCGCGCAGCTGACTTTACCATCATCGTGGGACACTTGTATAATCTGGGAGCTAATGAGGTACCACAAAGTACATTTTGGAGCATGAAAGACAGGCCATTTTAGCTGGAGCCCATGGAGGCATAGTAGGAGGTCAATACACAGGAAAAGCGACGATGCAGAAGATCTTAAGAGCTGGGTTGTGGTGGCCCACACTACATAGTGACTCTCACGACTATTGCAAAGCCTGTGACACATGAAAAAGGATAGGAAGACCATCATGAAGGGATGAAATGCCCTTACAACCACATATGGTTGTGCAGGAATTCAATAAATGGTCCAAAGACTTCATTGGGCCCATCAACCTACTAGGTAAGAAGACAGGTTCCCGCTACATCATCACTATAGATACCAAATAGGCGAAAGTGCAAGCTGTGAAGGATTGTACTACAGATACCACTGCGCACTTTATTTTTGAGCATATTCTAACTAGGTTTGGTTTTTTGAAGATCTTGATGAGCGATAGAGGTACACATTTCACTAATGACACAATACAAGCTTTGACCGAGGAGCTCTGAATCCACCATGAAAAAAGTACCCCATATCACCCACAAGAAAATGGAATGGTAGAAGCTTTTAATAAATTTATGGAATAGGTGCTTACCAAGGTCTGTAATTTTGATCGAAGTGATTGGGACGTGTGCATCCTGTCAGTCTTTTGGGCCTATCAGACGACGTGCAAGAAATTGAATGGGAAAAAACCATTTTGGATGGTTTATGGGAAGGAGACCATTATTCCCATGTAGTATTTTGTTCCTAGCTTGCATATCACAACCTTTACAGACATGGCAGAGCCCAATATCATGCAGAAACACTTAGCGCAACTAGTCGCCTTGGAAGAAGATTGATTCATTGCTAACTTTCATTAGCAAGTTCAGAAGGCCCGGGAAAAAGCCTAGTGCAATAGGCATATCTAAGAGAAGTAGTTTAAAGAAGATGAGCTAGTATTATTATATGAAATCTAGTTTGCACGCCACCCTAGGAAATTCCACCAACATTGGTTGGGACCTTATATCATAATAGAAGTTATAAATGGCAGTGTGATGAGATTGGCTAGGCTACGTGTGGACCCCCTGCCTGGATATGTTAATTGTAGTCGTCTCAAACCATACTAGACCAACTCGGTGTAGACCAAATGACTATATGGTCAGAGTAGCTGTATTGGGATGGATACACGCAGGTAAGAGGAAAAATGTAGGCAGGCCCGTTATACACGCAAGGGTCGACTGCAGGTTAGGGAGCCCAGGAAGATGAGTTGGATGCATAGGGGTAATACACAATTATGAAAACTAGCCATTGGAGCAATATTGGAAGGTAAAAAGCTAACTTTACCGTTGGAAGGAGCGGGCAGTAGGAAATTAATGAGGCATTTTACGAGTATTTTTTACTGTTTCCTTGATGGTAAGTTTCAACTAAGTTTCATTTGACTATTGCTCACTATTCAAAGCTATAAATGGAGAAGGTCAACTCAAAATTAGGTTCCGCATGTCCTGAAAATCTTATGCCTTGCAAAATTTCGTAACTATTGTGCTCTGTTCATGTCTAGGCGTGCTAACCCCTCTGGTAGTAGCAACCTCGAGTTTGTCTTTCGAGTGAGAATGACTGTGACAAATCCATTTGAATCATCGCAGACCATGGAATTTACTGAGAGATAATCTAATGAATTATTGGAGGCCACCCCTGAAGTCGAAGAGGTCATGTCCACTCCCACCAAGGCGAGGCAAGTGGAGAAAAAGAAGAGTAAGGGGAAAAAATAGGAGCAAGGGCAGGGGAGGACTGTAAAATGGGCTAGGGGGAAGCCACACACCTCCCCTCGGAATGTGAAATCCCCTCAAACAGTGCTTAAGGCACACTCACCTAACCCATTGAAGCGACCTCTGTCTACTCAGGAAGAAGCTCGGCTTGCTACCCCACTAACTTGGTTACCACCCTATGTTCGGCCTCAAAGGCCCTTGGTGCACACACCCAAGAATCTTGATGTTCTGTACTCCTATCTGCAAGTGCCGCTATTTACGGGTGAAATCCCCATAATTGGAGAAGCATTCGACAAGCTCCCTTTAATTAAGTTCGACGATCACGACCTTGCCAACCTGGAGGCCTTCCCAGAATTGGAACCTGAGCTATATCTCGAAAGAGTACTGAAGGAAGATGTGCTAAGGGTCATACCAATGCCATGGGCATAGGGGTTAGAAGGATCTAGATTACTAAAAATGTTGCGGATACCTCACTTTGGCCGATACAATGTCACCGACCAAGTTGTGTGACAGCTGCTAGCCCTAATCCATGATGGAAACTTGTGGATCCAGGACCACATTCCCATCGATGCCGCCCTAATTCACTGCATTACTAGTCTCCCGATGGAGGTGTTGAATCCCATGGACCACGTCAACAAGAATTATGAGCAACAGATTATCGACAAGGTGTGGGAAGACTACCACGTTGAGCGAAACACCATAGGTTTCATGATCAACACCATTGCCGACCCTGGAGTGCGCATGGGTACCCTGTTGCTGGCATCTAAAATTATGTGCAAGTGCCAGGCGTTTAATTTGTTAGCCATTTTGAAAAGGGGATCTAATTTAACTAGTCGTAGTTGCTCTGCAACGAGTGTTCGGAAAACGTGCACAAGGTCCAAGATCACGGGAAGGTGTTCTGTTTATACTCCTAGCTGCTACTCCTAATTACATTGGTTGCATGGGAAGCCCCTAATGAATCAGTCCTCCCTAAGCTAGAAATGGACATGTGTGAAGGGGTATGATGTGAAAACTTAAGGGATTTAAAGGATGTGCAGCGTATTAAGGAAAAAAAAATATTTTGGGTACTATTTCAGGTCACGCTCACAGTAGAAATTCACTCCCGACCATGGTTGTCGCTGTCGGTCTACAAAAAGTATAAGTGCATCACATCGTTCCAAGTTACAATTCACAACATGTAGATTCGAGGCCGTAAGGATCCAGCTTGGATGTTGCTACTATACATGGTCGTCGATGAGGAAATTGATCGGCTCATCACCGTTTGGCCACTGCACCAGCAATTGGGATTGAAATTGGCAACGGCTGACACTGCTGGTACAAGAACAATCCCGAAGACCCCCACCCCACCTGATATCACCAAGAACTTAGAAGGCCATGGCCTAGAAGAATCCACCAGGATGGAGGTTCCCCCAGATGCAGCATAGGGCATGGAGCAGGAATCGTAGTAGGACATGGAAACTGAGGGTCTAGATGCACAGGGCGTTGGTTCCCCACATGGCATGAAATAGACAACCAAACCTCTCAAGGACCAGCGAATGAAATAGCAGGCTACGAGGCCTGGTAGGGAGATTGAGGGTACCTTAACCAAGGAATATTTGGAGAAAATTACAGATATGGTCACCCTTGCTTCAGAATACAGATGCCTTGCCTTGGAAGAGAAATAGAGTGCCACAGTTTTTGCATTATAGTCTGAGCTCCAAGCCCTTTAGCTAAACGCTGATACCCTAAAGACGAGTGTGGTTCAAGTGAGGCTACCTCAAGTGACCACCACTGAGTTGATCTCCATGACCGAGAGCCGCCTCTTCCCCCTGCCAGGTGTAGCAATCACTTTGAGTCCACCCAGATTATGTATGCAAGTCCAGGCCTGCGCGGAAGTATATATGGACTTGGCTCAACTTTCGAGCAAGTCGTTGCAGGCTCTCCACACTTCCATTTTTGAGGAAATCCAACACAGAGACCACGGTGTGCAGCAACAACTAAGTACAGTCGAGCAGACAATCATATAAAAAACTGTTGAGGCATCCCAGGCATAGGTCGCATGTATCCTTGCCACCACACAATAGACTGAGTTGGAGTGTCTGATCAGCAGACTTTGCGCAGATGTGACTGAAGACATTCCAGCCTCTACCACTCCCCAGGTTAAGATTGAGGGACTCATCGCAGCCCTAAAATCTTCTCGAACCAACATGAGGAACGTTAAGCTCAAGATGGAGCAGTAGATTGCTACGTTGCAAGCTAAGTTATAGGTGGAAACTCCTGCTGAGGTACGTGCCCAGAGAGCTGTGCTGGTTACAGAAGCTACAAACACCAATACAGCTTAGATTTCTCAGGGCACCGAATTTCTTGAGACAGCTATGCAGTTGTGGTCTAAGGTGTAATGCGACCCTCTCTTGCATGAATTTACCCAAGAACTGCGCCAGAAGGAAGAATAATTCAAGAAAATGGAGGCTACAATGCCCACTTTGATCCCAGCTCAACACCTGCCATGTCTGCGAGCTAGCCATGCACTCAGAGATGAACTGGAAGGGCTTCACCACTAGAAGAAGTTTCTCAGTGGCCACCTCAAGCCATGGGCCGATGAAGCCCTTAAGATATCACAGGACTTGGATGCTACAGTCAAAAAACTGAATCAAACCGTAGAGAGTGTCACCACTGCCACTGAAGGCCCAACTTCATAGAAGTTGGTGGAAATTGCTCAGAACACTGTCACACAGAGTGAAGAAGTGTTACCCCCTGTGGTCAATGCAATCAAGCAACTCTAGGCAAAGATGCAAACCCCACGGATGCTGTGACTCAGGACGGGTCACAAGATTGTGTTGGGGGCTTGTTGGAATGGGGTCCCCTAGCTGTGTTTCTGATACATTTTTATAGTAATTAGTCTAGTGTAGGGGCTTTGGGGTGGGCCAAAGCCCCCAATGTATTGTAATGAGTCAAAGTGTAGACGTAGATTCCGCAAACCACAGCTTACAGACCACGGGATAGCGCAGGCTATGATGATATAAATATATATATAGTTTGAGTCTAGAGGTAAGTAAAATTGATGCTAAGTACGAACTATTAAGATCTGTTTTGGGTAGTATTGGGTAAGGACTCTGGCTGGCTATGTGCGCGGAGATCCTCAGACCTACTATGTGCGGACCCTGCTGGCTATGTGTGCGGGCTATGACTTAGGTTTGTAACTTGGTTTTGGACGTTAATGAACACGAAATCTGTTGAATTATCTCTATGTTATATGAACTGAAGTGCCTCTACATTATTTGAATAATCTGCGATTGTGTCTGTGTTATCTGAATTAGATGTGATTTTGTTATTCTGCATTGATAATTACTGATGCACACGTGGATGCGAAGGTGTTGCTAAGATCTGCTTAGTAATAGTAGCTTTGTTCATGTTTACTTGTTGGTTGTACTATTAAAGGCTCAGTAATAAGCTTGTTTATGTGTGAACTTGATAGATCTACCTTAATTACCTACTTTCTCCCAGGGTACGGAAACCTGGTTCCAACACCCACCCATACTACTTTGGTTGAGAGCTTGGCCTGCGAAATTAGGTCATTACCAAAAGGGCCAGTAGTATATGGGTTTGTTGGCAAACCTTAAATCTGAACTTGGGTCAGGACCCCTCAAGCCAACAGAGAGAGAGAGATAGAGATGGGGGAAGAGAGAGAAAGGGAGAGAGAGAAAGAATGAGAGAGAGGAAGACAACGATGTGGGAAGAGAGAGAATTAGAGGGCATAGAGAGAGAGAGAGAGGGCATAGAGAGAGAGAGAGATAGAGAGTGAGTGAGAGAGAGAGAGGGTTGGGGGAAGAGAGAGGGAGGTAGAACAGAAAGGGAGAGAGAGGAAGGACAAGAGAGAGGACTTGAGAGAGATGAGGGGAGAGGGAGGGAGAGAGGAGGAGAGAGTGATGGATAGAGAGATGGAGTTGGAGGGGATGTTAATTTTAGTTAAACATGGTATGTTCTATGCTTAGAGAAGTTTACTTCAATATTTATTATTATTCCAATTCAATTTCCATATATGCAATCACATAATCATTGATAGTAAATGCTGATAGAACATAAATAAATTGACAGAAGATAAGCCAAGACAAGAGACATAAATATTCTTGTAATTCTTCTTATCAACAGAGAGAGAGAGAGAGAATATATATTATAGTAGTCAATAAGATGCCCCAGCCATCAAAGTCTTCACTGGTCAAACCAGAAATTCAACCTGCAAACAATGTCAGTCAAACTCAGTCAAAATTGACCTTCCTTCAAAGTCAAACATGACCCAAATTAGTGCACAAATCTGGCCAACACAGTGGTCAAGGCCTGCGGTCAAAACAACAGTCGAATCTACGGTTAACGTTGTGGTCAAAAGAAGTCAAATTCAACATTCTACCTCTATTTTTGTGCCTCTAGCTATGGCCTCTCAAAATATGAATTCTAACCCAAAAAACACAGTCAAATCACAAGAGTTGATCCAAAGTCAACACTGGTCAACGCGGCCCATAAAAGCCCTAAACCAATCCGAAAATTGCAGCTTCATGTTTCACACATGTGGAGGAGAGAGAAGACTTTAAGGTTGTATGAACCAATAAGATGAGAGAGAGATGCGTGAGATGAATGAATGATGAAATGAGAATAATGCCTCTCCTTTTAACATCCATGACCCTGGGTGTGTGAAACAACTTTTGGGGCTTGTGAGCCTCCATTAAAAATTTTTCCGACCTTGACAAATTTCACATGTGTGGAAAATAAAATTCAAAATAAAACTTCTGTTGATGAAAAAAAGATGATATTTAGATCAATCTTGCACCTATCTGAAAGAGGAGTCCAATAAAAATATCATCTCCATCATATGAGCAGTGCAACATGGATTTTTCCCTAGTTTCCAAATTTAACACTCCCACTCAACTAGGGAAAACTCCATTTGTCCATCCATCTCTCCACCTATGCAATCATGTCATCCAGTGCCATCATGTACTATCATATATCATTATGCAATCCCATGTCATCCTGATATATATGCTTTTTTGGCTCTGCACTGCTATAAAATAAATATTAATAAAATATTATCAAGAGTGAGTCACAAAGACCTTACCACTCTCCACAGACCCGAAGTCAGTTTAGAGGTAAAAACTTCAACAAGACTTGATCCCAAATCAATTTTTTGGACACATCCCATCCTATAAATAGAGAGTATGAAAATACATGATGCGTCCATTAGTAATGATATGGTCTCTAACCTCATTTCCAAACTCATTGGTCAAATGAGAGGTACTTCCCATGACTCCCAGACTACATGGATAAGATGCATGTGGGGCATAGATCAAACATAAGGTGAACAAGCTCAATATAATAACGGTGAGGAAATAACACACCAACAACATACGGTGAACCTAGCCCTATGGTTTCTTATAGCCCCAAGTATCTATCCCCAAGCCCCTTGGATCTCCGAGAGCTCATAGTCCAACTCAAGCGAGACCCTCACAGTAGGGTATGTCCACGATACCAAGATTCTCATAGAAGGTTAGGAATTTGACCTTCCCTAGGGTCTGCGTGAGAATATCTATGAAATGCTCGTTAGTCCCAATGTGATGGAGCCTTATGGCACCTTGTTGTACCATGTCCTAGACAAAGTGGTCCCTAATATCAATATGCTTGGATCGATTGTGAAACACAGGATTCTTAGAAAGACGAATGCCACTTTGTTTGTTGGAAAGGATCACGGTGGTATCCAGCGCATGCCTAAACAAATCACTAAAGATATTTCACAACAAAATAGCTTCACAATAGTCCATACTTGTTGCAATGTATTCAGTCTCGACAGTGCTTAGAGAAACTGATTTTTCTTCCTTCTCATCCAATAAATTGAAGCAAAACCTAGGGTGAAGTAACATCCATATGTGATTTTACAATCCACCACACAATTTTCCCAATTAGAATTAGTATATCCATGGAGCGTCATACTCTCGACAGTGTATCTCAATACATGGTTGAGTGTGCCCTGGAGATATCTCAAGAGATAATTGGCACTGATCCAGTGAATGTGATGAGGCTCGACCATGTATTGACTCAACGTATTCACTGCAAAAAATATGCCTGAAAGTGAGTTCACTAAGGACATCAAGGCCCCTATGAGTTGATGATACTCAGTGGGATTTCCCAAATCGGGCCCAAAAACACTTTCACACAACTTCTTAAAGATGAATTCCATTGTACTAGTCATGGACTCACATTCCACCATCCCAAATCTCTCTACTAGCTTCACAACATATTTTCCTTGAGAAAGGAAACTCTCACCTAGATTTTTCTAGACCTCCAAGCCTAAGACATAGTGCATCAGTCCTAGGCCCTTCATCTTGAACTCAAAAGCTAGCTCCCTCTTACATTAATGAATAAGAGGGTCAAAACTTGCCAGGAAGAGATCATCCACATAGAGAACTAGAATGTGAGGCTTGTCATTATCAACCTTAAAGTAAAGGTTTGGATCAACATAACTTTGAGTAAAGCCCAACTTCATCAAGTAGATATTGATCCTCTCATACCAAGTCCTGGGGGCTTGCTTCAACCCATAGAGGGCTTTCTTCAACCTACATACATGTTTGTCTCTTTATCGAACTTTGAAACCTAGAGGTTGTTCCACATAGACCTCTTCCTTGATTTATCCATGTAAGAAGGAAGTATTCACCTCCATCAGATGTTGAGTCCATCCTTGCGATGCAAAAAGGGAAATGATTGATCATATGGTGGTGTGGCAGGAAACATGTGCAAATATTTTATCATAATCTATTCCTTCTTTCTGCGAGAAACCTCTAGCAACAAATGTTGCCTTGAAATTTTCAAATCTTCCATTGGCTCCATGCTTGATATTGTAGAGACATTTTGAGGTGATAATATATTTGTCCTTCGATATAGGGAACACATACTAGACATCAATCTTCATGATCGACTCATATTCTTCATGCATAGAATCCTTCCAAAATTGATTCTTCACAACTTCTTCAAATGTTCCAGGCTTAGGTTGTATAAAAGTTCTCATGGCTACTAGGTACCCTTGGTACCTATTCGGCTTCTTTCTTTCACAGAATGTTCCCCTTGGAGTAATATTTCTCTTGGCATCTTCGAGACTGTCTCTGATCCACGAGGGCTTCCTTTTATTTGAAGAAGGTGGATCTATAGGATCCACTAGACCGTCAAATTCGAGCATCGGTTCATCCTTCGGTTCTTCCTGCGTTTTAGCTTCTTCTACGTCATTGTCTTCGTTTGAGATAAGAATATCTCTAACCTTCCTAAGGGTAGCATCTTCATCTAAGGTGAGATCATGAAATATCTCCACTTCTCTTTGACTAGGAACATTGATTCTATATGCCTTCGAGGTTTCACTGTAGCCCATAGACATTCCCTTCTTTCCAGATGATTCCAACTTGCTTCTCTTTTATTTCAGCACATGAAAATATATGGGACTTCCAAAAATTATAAAATGAGAGACACTAGGCTTCTTACCAAAGAATACTTCTTTGGGATTTTTCGAGTCCAATGCAGAATGTGGGCATCTATTTTTAACATACATAGTGGTGTTCGCAGCTTCTCCCCATATGAACTTTGAAATACCTTATTTATAAAACATGGCACGGGAAAATTTCGAAATGGTTCTATTCTTCCTTTCAACAACACCATTTTGTTCAGGAGTATACATAGTAGTGGTCTCTCTCTTAATGTCACTTTCCCTGCAATAGTCATTGAATTCATTTGACTCGTATTCGGTTGCATTATCAGTCCTCAAAATTTCGATCTTCTTCCCATTTTGATTTTCAAACAACGCCTTGGAGGTGTAGAACCACTTGAATTCTTTGTCCTTATTCAAAAATTATATCCAATTTTTGCAGGAGAAGTCATCTATAAAGGTGATATAATACAAGCATCCTCCCAACGATGTTACAGAGATCATACTAGATAGATAAGAATTAATCAATTGTAAAATATATGATGTCTTCATGACACTTGAGGGGAATGGTCCCCTTGTATGCTTTACTTCGGTGCAACCCTGACATACATCTTCATGATCATCTTTGAAATCAGGCATAACTTTCACCACCCTCCTTGCTTCGAGAAGGGATTTCTAATTAAGGTGTGAAAACCTCCAGTTACATATCTCAGATTGAAGATTTGTGTTACATGTCATGGCTCCCAAAAAACTTCATCCAACCTAATTTAGTGTATCAAACCTGAAACCAAGAGTGAACTCGTATTTGAAGTTCCTCTTCCAAATGCGTACCTTTCCATTGATGAATTCCACCTTGAATCCTTCGTCCTCTATTGCCGAGATAGACACTAGATTCTTCTTCAAGTCATGTATGTACAACACATATTGGAAACAAAGGACTTTCTCTTGATTTAAATGAAGGGTCACAGTCCCTGTCCCTTTCGCTGGATAGTTGGCATTGTCTCCAAGGATAATTTCCAAATTAGTATCCTTTTCAATCAAATCAGAGAGGGCCTTTTTATATCTAGTGAAGTTCCTTGAGGCACCACTATCAATCAACCAGTTATCCAGGGTGTTAGGAGGAGATGTAGCAGAGAGGGAAGATATAAGAATATATTAATTTCTCTTATTATCAACAACATTGGATTCATCATATTTGGAGTTCCTTGACCTATTGAAAATTTTACCATTTCCATTTCCATTTCAATCATAGAGAGCCTTCCTCTCTCCTTTTAATGTATTGTTACTTTTATCAATCCATCTGAAGTTGTTGTTGTTGTTGTTGTAGCCATAATTTCGGGGAGAGTCCCTTTTATTGGGGCACTCCCTTGCGTAGTGACCAAACTTGTTACAATTGTAACATCTTCCCTTCCTTCATTTCGGACATGATATTCCATTGTTTTGATTTCTTAGACCAACATTATTCCTCGTCTTTGCATGAGTGGTGAAGGTAGTAGAGTCACTTCCATTTCCATTTTAGGGATGATATCTCTCCATCATCCTTGTCTCCTCTTGAGTGCATCTCGTCAAAAAATCATCAAAATAAGTAATGATATTCTTATTGAGAATAATAGTATTAAATACATACCGTGGATGGGGAATTCCTCCAATAGAAATGAGAGCGAGATCTCAGTCAGTTATAGCCTCTCCAATATCTAAGAGATCATTCTTGATTTCGGTGATCCTCATGAAGTAGGATTGGATGGACTCTCCCTTGTCCATCTTGATGTTCTTCAACTTTATTTTCAAAAGGAGAATTTTATTAGCATTTTTAGCCCTGAACATGCTAACCAACTTATCATACATCTCCTTAGATGTTCCCAGCTCGGAGATAGAAGAAACCAAGTGCTTATAAATAGAATCCTTGATGCTATTCTTAACCTTGTTTTCCCCTTTATTTTAGTTTTTTTTAGTGGCAGTCGAGCATTTTATGGAGGCTTAGTGACATTTCCCTGCACATAATCCATAACATCTTTATCCTCCAATGTGAGATCCAAGGACATTTTCCAAACATGATAATCAGACTTGTCATTCAAACTGTCATCAGATTTGAAAAATGAGGAATTCATTGGCCCTGGTCCTCGTCTATTCAAATTTCATGATTACTCTTGTCACTCTTTCATGGGCTTTGTTTTCACCTTAGCTCTGATGCCATGTTAATTTTAGTTAACCATGATATTTTCTATGCTTAGAGCAGTTTACTTCAATCTTTCGTATTGGCCCAATTCAATTTCAAGATATAAAATCACATAATCATTGATAGTAAATGTTGATAGAATATAAATAAATCATAAGACAAGCCAAGACAAGAGACACAAATATTATTGTAATTCTTCTTATTTGGCAAAGAGAGAAAATATATTTTACAACAGTCAAGAGGAGGCCCCAGCCAGCAAAGTCTTTGCTGGTCAAACCAACAATTCAGCCTCCAAAAAAGCTCGGTCAAATTTGGTCAAAATTGGTCTTCAATCAAAGTAAAAAACATCCCAAAATAGTCCACAAATCTGGTCAACGCAATCGTCAAAGTCTTTGGTCAAAGTTCTGGTCAATGTTGTGGTCAAGAATAGAGAAAGTCAATGTTCTGCCTCAGTTTTTGTGCCTCTAGTTGTCGCCTCTACAAATCAGAATTATGACACAAAAAACGCAGTCAAACCACAAGAGTTGATCCAAAGTCTCTGTTGGTTAAAATTTTCTAGTAAATCCCTAAACCAGTCCAAAAATTGCAGCTTCCTGTTTCAAACGTGTGGAGGAGAGAGAATCCTCTAAAATTGTACGAACCAATTAGATGAGAGATAGATGTGTGAGATGAATGAATTATGAAATTAGGATGATGTCTCTTGTTTTTATATCCATGAATGTGGGTGTGTGACACAAATTTTAGGGCTCGTGAGTTTAGATTACATTTATGTCCGACCTTGACAAATTGCACGTGTGGAAAAATAAATTCAAAATACAACTGCTTCTCATCCAAACAAGATGATATTTAGATCAATATTACACCTCTTCGAAAGAGGAATCCAACAAAAATATCATATCCATCATATGATTAGTGCACCATGGAGCTTGGCCCTAGTTTCCAAATTTAATAGGGGGAGAGAGGGAGGGAAGAAGAAATACATAGAGCATGAAGTGGAGAGAGATATGGAGACAAGGGAGAAGTGGAGAGAGTGTGTGTATGTTTGGGGGTGATATAAAAATAAAAATAAGGAGAGATGGAGAGACAAGGAGAGAGGGAGGGATATAGTAGCATAGTTTGAGGGTTAAGAGAGAGAGAGAGAGAGAGAGAGAGAGAGAGAGAGAGAGGTGGGAGAGGAAGTAAGAGAGAGGATGCGAGAGAGTTAAGAAAGGGAGGGAAAGAGAGATGGAGTTGGAGGGAGAGAGAGAGGGAGGTAAGAAGAAATACATATAGAGAGAAATTTAGATAGAGGGAAGAAGGGGGAGATAGAGATATAGATGGAAGGTGAAGAGAGGGAAGAAGGAAGAGATGGAGATAGGGAGGAAGGGACAAAGATATTCATAGATATGGAGTGAGAGAGCATGCATGTTTAGGGGCATGAGATAAGGAGACAAATAAGGAGATATGGAGGGATATATAGATTAAGATGGAGGGGGGGCGGGGGGGGGGGAGAGGGAAGAATATTTCTTGCACTAGATGAATTTATTTCATTGTAGATGGTGATTTATAATCCTATTTGTTTTCTTTCACTAGATGCATTGGTTTTAGTGTAGATAATGATTTATATAGATATTTGATTTCTTGCGCTAGATGCATTGATTTCAATGTAGATGACTTCTAATCCTATTTTATTTCTTGCACTAAATGCATTTATTTAAGTGTATATGGTGATTTCTAATCCTAATCCTAATCCTATTTAAAAATGAACAATTGATTTCAAGAAGACTAGAAATGAGAAGAAGCTTCAATCTTTTTGTAAGTTTAGAGACTTTATATAAATGAAATTAAAAGAGAGAAAGTAACTATACCTAGAGAAGAATTTTAATGCTTGAAAAATAAAATTAAGGAAGAAAAGGAAATTTTTAATATTAATCTAAGAATGGAAGTTGATCTATAAATTACTCTAAAGAAAACATTCTAATGACTGAAAGATGAAATTTACAAGAAGGAAGATGAAATTTTGATCTAAGAAAGAAAATTGATATATGATGAATTTATATTGCATGAAAAGAAATCAATCAAAATGATAAATCTTAACTATGTTAGACTATTCTATGCCAGAAACTAGGACGAGGTTATCTCTAAAACATCTATCTAAATTAATTCTAAACCTATTTAATTAAAAGGGAAAAAACATCTAATTAAATAATGTCTTAATTTGATCAAAATGTTTAATCTTGTATATCTAAGTCTAGCAAAATAGAGATCACAACTTTCTTCTATCTACCAAGTGAAATATCTGTCTAATTTAATCCTATGAAAATAATGTCTATTTAACTCTAATCATGTTCAATGATGAAATAAAACATCTATTTTAATCTAATTTCTACAAATAGAGATATCAATCCTAACAATATTAAATCTAAATGATTATGCTAAGTAAATCCAAAAACGAATTTAAATGAGGAAAGAAAATGGAGTATTTACTTACATTCAAAGCTTAGAATGCCTATTTGATCTATGAAACGAAAGATGAAATATGTATTTACTGTACAAAAGAATGCAAGAATGTGTTAGTCATCAGTAATTTTTACTATTTTGTAGATGACTAAATATTGATCCTAGATTTCTAAAAACAAGATTCATGAATATTGTGAGTTTTAGAAATCTCACTGCCTTCATTATCCTTAAACCAAAATTTTCACTATTCTACTATTTTTCCATTCCATGGTTAACCTACCACTCCTAAAAGACCCCTCATGGGCTTATGCCACTCATCTATATCCTATTTTCCACCTATAACCTCAACACTCTTTTTTTCCTTTTCCTCACCCCTCCACTTTCCATCTAGGGTTACCAAACAACCTATTTATTCCCATGTTCACCAAGTCCCTCAAGCATTGATGGTATCCAAACTATCTTTGTAGGCTCTTTAGATAATCAAGTACATTGGATTTTCGATCTTCATTACATCACTTTGTCATACTCTGTTTTTATAATTGAAGCCTCCAAAGCCAATTTTCAGTCAAAGAGAGGTCAAAGGACCCCAACTAGGTTAATTAGGGTTTCATTTTTTCTAAGGTTATCATTTCCAAAGAAGACTACCACTCATTTTGAAAGTCTACATATGAGGTAATGAACAAGCTTAACATTTTTGTAAAAGTGTTAAGAGGTCAATCAGCAGGAGAAATTGATGAGGTAAGTGGTTTGTGCCTAAAATATGACATCTTGTAGCAACGAAGAGAGGAAAGTTATGGTTTTACACTTGGCAGTCCAGGAAAGTGCCAAACAATGATCAAATTGTAGAAAATAACATGGAGGAAGCACTAAACCCTACTTCCCTCTTCCACTAGGCTAGGGTTTGCTATGGAAAAGAGGCATAGGAGTAGAATATCCATATGGTAGGCCATATCAGCAAACATGAAGCCATACCAACTCATAAACATCATTCCTCCATCTTTTTCTAGGAGTTTTTTCTAAGAGCCAAGCCATTTGTCACACTTGGGACAAGTTTTTCTTCAAACTATGTTTCTCACCAAACAAAGATGAATTTGACAAACGTGAGAGAGTTTTTTTTCCATCATAGGTCCAAGAAGAAAAACCTCCTTTTGATTTTACACAGGGGTGTCATGGTTTTAGAGAAATCTAGAAAATACATGTGTCACGGAAGGATTGCTGCACTTCTAGAGTGACCTTGGTAAAATAAGGTTTTCTCATAGCTAGAGTTTCCAAATGAATTTCTTGATGAGTCAAATGATAATGTTGCTAGAAGATATTTCCAATGAGCTATCATGAGCTCAATTTGGAGTTGAGGAAGGCCTCCAAAAATTTTCTGCACTAGCACTTTGCATTTCTCCATTGTCATTCAACACTTTTTGAATAGTCTTGGGAAAATCAACTTTTTACAGGTCAAATAAACTCCAATTAGATAAAAATGGTATATTTCGAAATTTGACAGGATAATATTTCCAACGAGCTATCATGGGCACAATTTGGACACCTGGAAGGCCTCCAAATTCCTTCTGTAAAAATGTGTCGCACCTTGAGAAACTGGCGTTGCGCCTTGAGAAACTAGCGCTACGCCTTTGGACAAGAAAAGCTTCTAAGCCCTCTAACAATTCAAATCACCTTAAAATATTCCAAAATATTTTTGAGGGTCCTCAAAACATATTGAGGGATAAGTACAAGTTATCCACCTATCATTCAAGAATTTTTTCATTACTTAAATGAGTGAACTTTAAAGGGCTTTAGAGAACTCAGAAGACAACACTGATAATTGTTCTCAAGTTGCCCAGAAACCTAGGGTTTTGGAAAGATAATCAGAGGAGGTAAATGAAGACGTTAGGCCTCCAAGATGACATCATAAGATTTGAAGGGACTGTTGTAAGTGATATTCCAGAGTTTGCCAAGGTAAAGTGTCTCACTGCCTCAAAGAATAAGGATGCAAAGAGTATCAGTGAAAGGAAGGTCAAGCTCTCATTTCAATCATTTACACTCAGTGGTCAAAGATAGAAGAAACATGATATGACCTCCAAGGTGGAAACCAAAGGTAATTATAAGGTTTCTGTTGTGTGAATGAGTGTGTCAAGCTTCATGAATAAGAGGAAAAATCACTTCAATGTTATAAGGCACTTGCAAATCAACAATGACCAAGGAAGGAAAAGGGTCATTTAAATATTTTTAGGCCACCTATAGAAAAAGACAAATAAAATATTAGTGATAGTGTCAAAGGGTTAGTGAGTATCATTGAGAAAGGAAAGTTCATGATTTTTAGTCACTTACAAAGCAAAGGTTGAGTTAAAATGCAAAATGGGAAACCAAAATAAATTAGAGAATGCTAGTCTGTGCAATCATCACAATGTATCAAAGTCAGTTTGTCATGCCTCAAGGAACAAAGGGAAAAGCCCAAATCACCTTTTTCAACCACCTGCAAACAAAAGGTCAAGCATATCATTAAAAAGGGCTTGTAAATATTAGGAAATGGGTTACAAGGATAAACCAATGCCATATGCATAAAGGAGCTCTTTCACACTTCATCTAAATCATTGTTCACTTGTAGAGCATTAGAATTTCAAAAAGATGAAAATTTAGATTTTATAAGGAAAAATTGCCTAGCGCTGCACGTTCCTGTTGACACTGTGCATTCAGGGTTAGGCGTTGTGCGTTCGAAGGAATTTCCAATGCAATTTCTCACTATGATGCATGTTCATAGGAATGCGCTGCACGTTCAGAAGTGCGTTGTGCGTTCACCCACGAAGCCCGACAGGCCTGACAACCGACTGTGCTGCACATTCAGCACTACGTTTTCAACATACCTGCCATGCCTAAGAGGTGTGTAGGCTCTACGCTTTGGGCAGGGAAGCCCAACACCCTATTCAGATGTGTGCAGGTGCTACACTTTTGGCAGGGAAGCCCGACCGACCCAACAGCTTGGGTAGGCGCTGTGCCTTTGGCCAAAAAGCCTTATAAGCCCTAAAATCTCTCCAAATCACCTCTTATCACCTGCAAATCACTGCCAAGGGTCTTATAAGCACAATCAAGGGGTTTTTTTGTGCAAGTCCTAGGGTTTTGTTCTAAATAGAGTGACATCACATGCCCTCCTTCCTATCAATTTGACATCAGTGGAATGAAGAGGCAGATATCAATAAGACAACATGTGATAAGGAAAACAACAATGTAGAAGACAATAAATACGCTAGTACAAAGGTAAATGAAGAAGAAAAGAATAATGACGGTAGGTAAAAGGAGCATTGAGGCTCATGATAGGGATAAAGATAGTAAAGGAAAGAGTAATGAGGTCAGCATGAAGAGTGTAAATGAGGCAGAAAACATGGAAATAGAGGAAAGTGGAGAAAATACTGATAAGGCACAAGTCAGTAGATAAGGTGAGTACAAAAATGAAGATAATAACAAGAGAGATATTAGTGAGGCTAACAATGAGGCACACAACTATGGTGAAGAGGATAATGACAACAGTCATAATGGCCATGAGGATAATGAAGATGATGAAACCCATAATGGAAATGATGATGGTGTAGAGAGCAGTGCAAATGAATAAGAGAGTAGCAATCATGATGATTATGATATCATTGGAGATAATTATGATGATGAGGATGATGTTTACACTGATCAAAACAACAAGGACAACAGAGATAATATTGAACACAGTGAGGCAGGTGCCATTGAGGGAAAGTCCTCAAAAATAAAAAAGAACAAAGGAATCCTTGAAATTCTTTTTTATCCATCCCCTACAATACATTCCAAACATAATCAGTAAAACAATTTCAAGTTTTGGCATCATTTTTGCACTTATGCATTTTTTACTAATATTAAGGGCCGAAAGCGCATCACCCTTGGTGCTACGCTTTTCCTACAAGAATCCTCAAGGGGAAAACTTTACCTTTTTGGAGTCCTCAACACACGTACAGGATGATCACCAAATTTCAGAGCATTTGGAGCATTTTTGGTCCCTAAAAAGGCCCAAAAACATGCCATTTTTCACCTTTCTGCCATGTTTTTAGGGCTGTCGCTGCGCCTTAAGCAGCCTTGGGAGATTTAATTTTTTAACAGGTAAATGGATCCAAATTATAAAACCAAGGGAAATTTTCAGAATTAGACTCAACAATATTTCCAACGAGCCATCACAGAGCCAATTCCGACATCGGGAAGGCCATTAAAACTTGGGTGCAAGTGGACCTAGTTTTCCTGTGCATGCGCTACGCCTTTAGACCTCACTGTTGTGTCCTTTTGTGCAAAAATTCAACAAAAGACACTCATTTATGGAAAAAAAACATTTTACTGTTTTTTGGGGAAAATCACTCCAAATTTTGGTGCTAGGAGTTATTTTTGCATTTATTTGATGAGATATTTTGTGTCTTGGGCCTTGAATAGTCTCTTAGACATAAATGACATTTATGGGTATTTTTGACATTTTCAAACCCTAATTAGTGTTTTTTCCCCTCCTTTTCTAGATAAATATAGCATGAGGGCCTTATTGTAAAAGGTTGGCATTTTATGACTCTTGTGAGAAATACATAGTTTTTTTGGAGATTGAAGAGAAATTGGTGTTGTGGAATTTGTGGATGGCTTATTTTGATTGATGATGGAAAAGGCTTGCTTGCAAGATCCATGAGCATGGTTAATGGTGATGTGTTTCTATTCAACTCTTGTTTTCTTATGTATCATTTTGTTACATCGTTCTATATTGAATTAGGACAAAGGTTTTAGACTAAGAAATGTTTTTTGAAGGCACCTTAGCTCTGTTTGTTCTTCACTTCTCTATGTTTTCCTCTGCTAGGTTAGTTTAGAGAATTCTTAGTTGCTCTCTAGACCCACTCAAGCATGTTTATCTTATAAATGATTCAATACAATAGATATCAAAGATGTTTTATGGTTAGCCTTGCTTGTTTGATGTCACTAAAACATTGTTCTTAAGATCTTTCTTTGAAGTATAACTAATTATGTTTTTCCAAAGAGGTTATGTTTCGATCATGCCCTTTGTCCATTCTTGAAAGGTTGCTTTGGAGTTCTTTATGGCTATGATCAATGATGTCTAGGAGTTCCCTCTTCTTTGATATATATTATATGTATATCTTAAATGTTTTCTAACCTTGAAGGTGAAATCACTAGAAGTTAAATAAGTTTCTTGCCTTCTATAGTTCACTGGATTGTTTGTCTTAAATGCTTATTTTCTTGAGTTTAATCAAAGAGTTACTGGTTTTCCCTGTCTTATGATTACTTATTTATGCTGAATAGTGTTAAAGGCCCTTCTTGTTAAAGTATTTGACAAAGCATTCTTAACTTCCCTTTGCCTTACTTTGTTCACAATTTATTGTTCATTTCATCTCACACCTACCTTGAAGATCCATTTGACCATGTTAGATTTTCTCTGTGATGCACCTTGATTCATTGTTGAGATATTCATGACCTTTTATAGACTCCATAGCCCAATGACTTGAATATCTCTCACTCCATCTATTCTACTTGATCATCTACCCAACCAAAACAAACAAACAAACCCTAAACTTAACAACTAGCCTAAAACCAAACCCTAAGAGCAAACAAGTTCACATCCTTTGCACAAAATAGAGAGAGCCCTCTCTGAGTCTAGGAAGGCTAGGTCTTAAGACTCCAAAGACTGGTTTAATGTTACCCTTGTTCATTTGTTCTCACCAATCTAACAAATTATGGGGACCTAACAGAATGGTTTCATTGCATCAAATATAAAGGTTAACAGAGTTGTGATAACAATATGTTTTAGGAAATAAAATCAATCAAAGAATTCAACTATACGAAAAACACAACAATTAACTTATGTACAAAGTAGAAGAATTAAACTAAGAAACAATAGAAGATTAAACTACTAAACCTCTTCTATGTAGGGGCCCTCTGCAACATAACGATTCTGAATTCACTTGTGACTAATTACGCTTAGGTGATTCTCAACACACCTTCTCCATGAATTCATAAAAAAAGAGTTTGAATGTGTAACAGTATTACAATAAAAAATCTAGCTTATCTCTAGTTAAAACAACCCAGTATTTATAAGAGAGTTAAATTAACTGTTTGAGGTGATCTCGCCTAAAATATTAATTAAACTAGGAATAAAATTCTAAGAAGAATTGCAGTCTTCATAGCTTTCACGATTTGCTACGTGGAGAGAAAATCGTGAAGCTTTCAACTTCTCCTCTGCTTGTCTCGGCCCTCTTCTTGACTGATCCTTTGACCGTGATTTTAGGCACTATCCCTCTCAATCTTGGATAGATAATTAGGATAAAATCCATGAGTGGATCATTTCCAAACTACCCATTTGCTTCTCTCCTCTATTTATTCTTCAGAACCTGTCAAACAATGTCGGTAGCTACATACTTCCATGAATTTTGTAGTCAAATACAAATTTCAATCAAATAATAAGAAAAATTTAAATATAAAAGAGAGATCATTTAAATACCTTCTCAGACTTAAAGTGTACAAATTAACACTTATAGATCTTATGGATTTTTTTAAAAAGGAAGGAAAAGTAATGAAATGGATGTAAAAATAGAGATAGTCTTGAGTCTCAACATACCCCCACTAAGGGACCATTACATTTCCTCATGCAATTTCAAAATTGTGTGTCTTCACCTTATCATTGCATATGCTCTGACACTTATAACAATGTTACCGATGAAATAGGTAACCGCAATGTTACCTACTTTTTTTTGGTAGCATAAAAAGCACCCGATTTTGAAAAGTGGTGATGCAGAATCACCATTTTTTTTTTGGTGCACATTTTTGACACTCTAATATTTTTATTTATGAAGTATGAATATTTGTTTTAAAATGTTAGTGATTTTCATGCTAATTTTGAAATGTATTGATGCAGCATGAAATTTTTTTTTTTTAGAGCGGTGATTTTCATGCTAATTTTGAAACGTATTGATGCTGCATCAACCTTTTTTTTTTAGAGCGGTGATTTTCATGCTAATTTTGAAACGTATTGATGCTGCATCAACCTTTTTTTTTATAGTGGTGATTTTCATGTTCGTAATAAAACACAAAACTTAGATAAAAGAAATATATAAAAACAAAAAAAAAAACCATTAAAAATGTAAAAAAAAAACAAAAATAGCTCGTAAAAATAAAAAATTTAAACAAAAATAAATAAATAAAACCAAAATATTTGAAAATTATATCAAAGAAAATGACAAAATTTGAAAAAAAAACACATAATTTAAAGAAAAAAAACAAAAATTGACCAAAAAAATAAAAATAAAAAACCCTCAAAAACATTTTTTTCTAACTTATTAAAAAAAACCATATAATAAAAATATATATATATATATATATATATATATATATATTTAAAAAAATAAAAAATAATTAAAATTACAAAATTAAAATTTAGATAAAAAAAATTAAATTAAAAAAAAAATTTAAATTTAAAAATTTAAATTAAAAAAAAATAATAAGAAGAAAAAAAAATACAAATTTTCAAATTAACAATAAAAAACAAATTAAAAAAAAAAACAATTAAAATTGAAAAAGAAAATTAAAATAAAAAAAACTATCATTAAAAAACAAAAAAAATGAAAAAATCCCCGTGCAAATAATTAAAAAACAAATATACATAAATTTAGTGTGTGGTTTTTTTTTTAAATAAAACAATTTATAGATTTTAATCTATAATATTAAATATAAAAAAAAAATAAACAAATTGAATTTAAAATAAAAAAATTGAATAAAAAAATAATTTGAAATCTTTTGAAATTAAAATTAAAAAAAAAATAAAAATCAAATTAAAATAAAAATATTAAAAATTAAAAAAAAAACAGTAAAAATAAAATCAAATAAAGATATATATATATATATATATATATATTAAAAATTTAAATAATAATAATAATAAAATTTAAAAAAAAAATAAGAAACAAATTTTATTTTAAATAATAAAATTTAAAACAAAAAAATAATAAAATAAAAAAAAAAAAAAACAACTTTATTTTAAATAAAAAATTAATTAAAAAAATAAATAAAAAATAATATATATAGCCGGGGGCCACACACACAGCAAGAACAGCGACGGTCACTGCCCGAGGTCGATTCCTAATCGGCTCCTGCCAGCGGTCATGAGGCCACTGAGTCACTATGGAGTGTCATTTGGCTAGTTCTTCGGCTACCACTACTACTACCCCCCCCACCACCACCAACCCTCATTTTTTTTTTTTTTTTTTTTTAATTGATTTTTATTTTATATTTATTTTTTAAAATTTTTTTTTAACTTTTTTTTTTTTAATTTGATTTTTTTTTTTTTAAATTTATTTTTTTTTTCAAAAATATTTTTAATTTAATTTTTTTATATAAAATATAATTTGTTTTCGTTTTTTTTTTTTAATTTTGTTTAATTTTTTCTAAATTTTATTATGTTTTTTTGTTTTAATTTTTTTTTTTAATTTATTTTGTTAATAATTTTTATTAAATTTTGTTTTTTTTATTTATTTAATTGATTTTTTTTTTAATTTCATAATTTTTCTTTATTATTTTATAAAATTTAATAAATTTTGTATTTTTTTTTTAATTTATTAGAATTTAATATTGTTTTTTTAAATGTTTTACTTTTTTATTAATTTTTTTTTTGTTAAATACATAAATTTTTTATATTTTATATTTCAATTAAAATTGTGTATTGAAAATTAGATTTTTTTTTAATTAAACCTAATTTTTTTAAATTAATTTGTTTTTAAATATTTTTTTATTTAATATTTTTTTATTTTTTTTTATTTTTTTCCATTTTCCATTTTTAATTGATTTTTAAAGTTTTTATTTTAACAATGTTTTTTCTTTTCTTTTCTTTTATATTTAAAATTTTTTTTTTCTTTCAAAATTTATTTTTTTATTTGTTTATTTATTAAAATTTAATATTTTTGTTTTTAAATTTAATTTGTTATTTTAATATATATATTTTTTTTATTTTATAAAATGTGATATATATACATATTTAAATTTAAGTTCATATATATATTTTATTTTTTATACTTTAAATTTAATTTATTTTTTATAGTTTGTTTGTTTTTTTAATATATATTGTTTTAAAGTTACTATTTTCATTGTATTTTATTTTTATTTTTTATTTTTAATTAACTTTTCATTTTTTTACTTTTAATTTAAATAATGTTTTCTTTTTTTAATATTTTTATTTTAAATTTTTAAATTTATTAAAATTTAATATATTTCCTTAAATTTATTTTTTTGTTTTAATTTTTTTTTTTTAAATTTAATAAGCATTTTCTTTTTCTTTTTTAAATTTAATTTCTATATTTTATATTTTATAATTTCCTTCTTTTTTTAACTTGTTTTTTTTTTTTTTTTTAAATTTAATATTTTTTTTTTATTTTTTAATTTCTATATTTTTTTAAAATTTTAATCTTAAATTTTTTTTTGTTTATTTTTTTTTTCCTTAAATTTTAGGTTTTTTTTAATGTTTGAATTAAAATTTTTATTTTGTTTTTATTTTTATTTTTTTTTATCTTCATATATTTTTAAATTTTAAGCTTTTAAATGTTTTTATTTTTAAAATTTATTTTTTTTCTTAAATTTTAGGTTTTTTTTTAATGTTAGAATTTTAAAAATTAAAAAATGTTACTTCTATTTTTAAAAATGCCAAAAGTATGACACAATTTTTTTTTTTGTTATTCCAGCATCAACTGGTTTTGTTTTCAGGGTGTTTTTTCAATCCTTTTTTCAAGAATTTTTTTTTTTTTTTACCATAATTTTATAAAATGTTGAAATTTGACCTTAAAAAAAAACGAAGTGCGTTTTGGAATACACACTTTTTGTTTTTGGGGTGTTTTTTCAATCCTTTTTTCAATAAACAATTTTGTTTTTACCATAATTTTATAAAATGTTGAAATTTGACCTTCAAAAAAAACCAAGTGCGTTCTGGAAGACACACTTTTTTTTGGGGGGGTGTGTTTTCATGTTTTTTGAGACTTTTTTGGCTAGAGTTCCCGTTTTGAGGTCAGGTTACCTATTTGATCGGTAACAGTGTTTTATGCTAGGACATCTAACTTCATCTTCTTTCCTTTCTTTGAAGTCACTTGTACTCTTGGTTTCTTCATTAGAGGTTTATACTTCAAATTTATGATCTGTTTGTTCAGGGATCTTTTCTTCTTCTTCAATTTCTTGTTATTTTTGAACCCTAACCCCAAATGTAGAAGAGTATTATCATTTATGGTTTTCTCAACTTGAATCTGCATCTTGAGAGCTTCATTTGCCTGCTTTATATTCCTATTTAGTGTCTATAGCTCAAAAATTTCTTGTTTTAAAGTATTTACTAGAGGTTCTTGTGGACTAGAAGGCTATTCCTCAAGATTTGAGGTCTTTCCTGCATTTATTCTTTCTAAAGACTCAATGTAATCATATATATCTTGCTGAAATAGATCAAATTTTGGAGTTCTTCTACTTGGATCATGTGTGGAAGAAGAAAAAATAGGTGATGGCACCTCAAGGTTTTCTTCAAAATCAAGAAGTTCTGTTACTTCTGGGAGTGGATTTTTGGATTCTTTTCTAAGTTTGGAGCTTCTTCTTACTGGCTGTGGGAGATTTTGAGTTTTTGATTTCTCCATGATTATAACTTTGCCTTTTTATTTCATGCTACCTCCTTTATTTTTATCAAGTTGTTCCTTGACCTTTCCAAATAGTTGTGTAGTAGGAATTTCATTTTCTGATTGTGCTTGAGATGGTTGTTCATCCACAGCAAGGTTCTCAACTTTTCTCTTTCTGCCTCTTTTTCCTTTTTTATCACTAGGCTACTCTTCTTCTTTTTCTTGAAAATATTTCAGGTTAAGAAATCTTCCCAAGTATCTCCTAGGCTCTTTAAATGAAATTCAATAAGGATTTTTATCAATGCATGATGATATATTATATTATATATGAATTGAATCCTCTTTTGAACCATCCCTTCCATATTCCTTAAGCTATTCAGTAAAAATTATGGAAGGTTTATCTCTCTATCTTCTAGAAAAGTCATCAGTATCTTAGCATGATAGAAGAACATACAACCAAACCTTCCTTCACAGGTAACAAATTTCTGAATTATCAAAAGCACATTTCTCCATTTACCCTTAAAAGTTGTGCTAGGAATTCCCTTTTTGAAAATAGTTATGTCCATACCTGGGTTTTTCAAGAAGACTTTCCATTCTTCTCCATTGATTCCTCTGTTATTGAACCATATTTAACTCGTATTTGGAATTCTAGTAGCTTCTTCCATGAAGGATTTTGTGACTGTAAATTTTATCTCACTGATTTCAACCTCTACTCCATCGAAGTCTCTAGCAAAATATTTCATGACTCCTTTGTGAAACCGATCAAATTTGTCTATGAAGTTAAGCCAGTGTGCTTTCCGCAATATCTCCTTTAATTGCGGATATCCCTCCATGAATTTCTTTCCTACGGGCTTTGTTCTCACAATCAAATCCATATCTTGCTGAAAGTTTTACCTTCAAGACTGCCCCCTTTTGACTGGGTGAATTGAGGGTTTCAATATGAACTTGAAAACGTGGAGGAGTTATGTCATGAAAAAATAGAGACGTGCAGGTAAACAAGTAAATTAGAAAGTTTTTAGGAGCAGGAGTGTGGTTTCAACATAAGTGAGGTTTCGACATGGGAAATGACCGTTTAAATTATTAATGGATGATATCAGGTTTTATCGTTGAGGAGATCATGATGATGGTTTGGTGGCGAATCATGAGATTTAGATTTAGATTTGGCATAATAATTTTTAATGATGAAATTTTGATCTGGCAGTATATGACCATCTAATTTATATATATCAATGTTTTGAGCCTTGTTATTTAAAAAAAAATTGTATCATACCTTGGATATGGCTAACCTTTATTGTTTCTTTTTATCTTGATTCCTTAGGTGTTCTTTAATAAATTCTTTAGTATGATCTTCAATTTTTTCTTCAGTTACTTCTGTCAAATTTTTTTGTTCATCTATGCTGAAAAGGTGTATAAGAGGTGCAGAATGCTATGAGAGATGCATAAATGCAACAATTCTGTAGCTAAACTTTATTTTTTTGAAAATAAAGGGAAATGCAAAGAATTTGGGATTTTTAGAATTGGAATGAAGAAAATATAAGATGTCAGAAATACATTCTTATTTTCACCTTATATATTCTATATAAGGATGCCAATCAATGATTGGTTTTCATACTTACACAATTTTATTTATTATTATTATATATGAAAAACAAAAAGAAGGCTAAGTTGTGGAAGGAGAAAGATTCTTCTTCACCAACTCCATATCAACATTATCTTGAAAATATTTGACAAACTCCTCTTTTGTCAGCGACTTATGATACACTTTTAGTCGATGTCCATCTACAAGAAGAGGAACCTTTTCTTCATCGATAGTCCTAATCTTTAATGCTCCATTATCAAATTCTCTTTCAATCTCATAAGTCCCAAGCCAATGGGTTTGAAATTTTCCTTAGAAGTCTTTGAAATTTGAGTCAAATAGAAGTGCTCAATCTCTTGCCTAGAATTTTATTTATTTTATGTATTTATCATGCCATTTGGATCTTTGTTGCTGAACTAGGGTGGTATTTTGAACTGCATATTTTCTTATCTCGTCAAGATCATTGAGTTGTTCCATTCTATGCATTTGTGCTTCTAACAAGTCAAGTCCCAATTTGGCTGTTGTTTTGAAGGTTCTGATTTGGAACTCTATTGGAAAGAAAAATTGCTTCCCATAAACAAGTTCATAGGGAGTATGTCCTCTTGTATTTCTCCATGTAGGCTAGTAGGCCCATAAAGCTTCAAGAAGCCTTTCTTCCCAATCCTTACTATGTAAATGTACAGTATTTGTGAGGATTGCTTCAATCACTTTATTAGTAGATTGTGCTTGTTCATTTTTCCATGGATGGTATGGAGTAGACTTACTGTGCTTGATTTTGTATCCGTCCATGATATTTTGCACCATTCTGGATGTAAACTAAGTTCCCTGATCTATCACAATTTCCCTTGGGGCACCAAAATGAGTAAAATTATCTTAAAAAATAAATGAGACTATAGCATTTTTAGTAGAAAAAGAAAGTTCTTTAGCTTCTACCCATTTAGTGACATAATCAGTGCATACAAGAATATACCTCTTTTTTCTTGATGGTGTATTAATTGGTCCAACAAAATCTAGAGCCCATTTTTCAAAGGGTTCGATGAGTACCTGTGGTTGTAAGGGAATTTCATCTATAGGAACATGTTTTCTCATTCTCTGACAACTGTCACATATTTTAACATACTCCTTGGCATCTTTGAAAAGGGAAGGCCAATAATATCCTAAAGGAAGGATTTTATAAGCAATCATTTTATCAACAAAGTGTCCTCCACATGGCTCATCATGGCATGCTTTCAGTATTTCAGGTATTTCATCCTCTCGTACACATATTCTAATGATGACATCTCGACCTATCTTGTATAATTCATAATTTACTTGTGAATATGATACACTTATTTGAATTATCCTTCTCTTTTCTACATGAAACAAATATGATGGTAGTTTTCGCGTGGCTAAGTAATTGGAAATGTCTACAAACCATGGATATCTAGTAGATATTACAAAAATATATTCATCAGGAAAAATATCCTCTACTAGTGTATCATTATTATCATTTTGAATTCTAGACAAAAATTCAGCAACTATGTTTTGTTTTCTAGGTCAATTTAAAATGGTGATATTGAATTCTTGCAATAGTAGCAACCATCTTGTGATTATGCCATTAGTGATAGATTTATTCATTATATATCTAATTGTAGAATGATCTATGTGAATGAAGGTTTCATAGCCAGTGATGTAATATCTAAAATTGTTAATAGCATGGAAAACAACTAGAAATTCTTTTTCAGTACCGGTATAATTTAACTCAACAGGAGTAAAATACTTAATTGAATAGTATATGGCATAAGAGGTCAAGTATTTTTGTCCTAATATAGCTCCCAAAGTTGTATTTGAAGCATCAGTTGAGATATGAAAAGGTAATTTCTAGTTTGGTCCTCTTAAAATGGGTGCTTTAGGTATCTTTGCTTTCAAATTTTCAAATTCCATTTGGCACTCAGGGTTCCAGCTAAATTCACAATCCTTGGTGAGAAATTTGAAGAGTTGAGATGAAATTTTTGTAAGGTTTTCTATAAATCTTCTATAGTATCATGTAAAACCAAGAAAACTCCTAACATATTTTTGACAATTTGGGATTGCCAATTTGTAAATAACTTCAACTTTAGATGAGTCCACCTATATTCCATTCTCTGAAATATGGTGTTCTAAAATAATTCCTTCAGTAATCATCATAAAACATTTTTCATGACTTAATGAGAGATTTGATTCCTTACATCTTTTGAGAACTTTTTCCAAAATTTCAAGGGCTTCTACAAAAAAAATTCCATAGACTATAAAGTCATCCGTATACACTTGCACACAATCATGTATTAAATTATAGAAAATTCCTAATATTGCTCTTTGAAATTTTGCATGTGCATTGCATAATCCAAAAGGAATTAATCAGTAAGAATAAGTTCCCCATGGACAAGTAAATGTGGTTTTATCTTGGTCTTCGGGTTCTACTTGGATTTGATTATACCCACTAAAACAGTCCAAGAATGAAAACTATTTCTTCCTTACTGATCTAACTAAAACTTGATATGAAAAGTAATGGAAAATGATCTTTTAAAGTAGCTTTATTCAACTCCCTTTCATCAATATACATCCCCCATTTTCCATTCTTTTTATGGAAAAATACTAAAGGTGAAACCCACTCACTGTCTGATATTGGATAAATAATTTTACATTTAGTAGTTTTTGTAGTTATTCCTTTACAATTTCCATAAGATTTGGATTCATTATTCTTTGAGGTTGCTTGATTGTTCTAGAATTTTCCTCAATATAAATATGATGTGTGCAAGTCTCATGATTAATTCCTTTCATGTCAGTGTATTACCATGCATATGTAGAAGAATTTTTTTGCAGTGTTTTGATTAGCTTTTCTTTTTAAAATTCTTCTAGTTTTTTGTTCATGTTTAAAGTTCTACCTGCAAATATTTCAATTGAAGAATTACATAAATAGATTTTTCTGGATGATAAGTATTCAATATTACAATGTTCTTGAAAATTTTGACTATTTTCACATTCTAAAGATGATACATGATTTTCTATTGGATTTAGAATTTGACTTTCTTCACTAATATGTGAAATAGTAAAAATAGGTTGTATGCCATTGTCCTCGTCCGTCCATTCTTCATTTTCTACTTCTATCATTGTTTTCATTGGAGGATATAGAGTGAATATCTTTGTTGAACTTCCATAAGAAATAAACATATCACCATATATATAACTGATGAAAGCATCAATTGTAGCTAACCAAGGCCTTCATAATATCAATGGATTTCCTCCTAAGTTGTTCTTGGGATTTAAGATCATAAAGTCAACTGGATATTCCCAAGAGTCAAAGGATACATAAATGTCTTCTAATACACCATCAGGCTTGATTACTGATATGCCTGCTAATTGCAGTAATGTTGGTCTGTATTGAAGATTTGGAAGTTTTAGTTGTTCCATGGTTTGTTTACTCGTGATGTTTATGGCTGCTCATAAGTCGATAAATGTATTTTTGATCTCAATACCATTGATGTGTGTTTTTACAATGCGACTTCCTGGATCCAAATATTTTTGTATGTTTGTTTTTCCCATCATGATATCTGTAAATTTACCCACTAACTGTATTCTCTTTACTTCCATTGTTTTTCTTCTAGATTTCTTTATACTCAACTCTCTTATTGTTTTTACAAGGATTGGAATTTCCTTAATGGATGTAACAAGGGAATTTTGATGCAAACATTCTTCAATTCATCTAATATGTCATAGCTTGGCAAAAAAAATTTCTTTTATACCCCTTTTCCAATTTGTAATCTTTCAGGGAACAGAGGTTTAGATATAGATATTGAAGGTTTCTATATGTTAGGAGTTGAGTTGATTGGATTTTCTTGTGTTTTATTTTGAAAATTTCAATTCTGATGAAGAAATGTCCCTTCTCTAGAATTATTATTTCTTTTTTGAAGATTTTTATTTTGATGAAGAGAAATTTCCTCATTAAGGTGGTCATCTTTTTCCTGAATAACAACAGAGGGATTTTTATTTTCTAATATCATACCATATCTAAGTTGAAAATTGTTAAGATCTAGTGGAGTTATCATATAATTTTGGAAATTTTGTCCCTCCATGTTATAAATACGTTGTGCATTTTTATTGTTTGGGTTTGGGAGTGGCTGAGCAAGTAGTTGGTTTGGCCTTTTTGGAAATGGTAACAAAATTTGTGGATTATGATTTGGAAATTGAGTTTGCTGATTGGGTTGAGGAAAATGTTGTGGAGGATAGTTCAGATAAGATTGTGGATACTGGAGATATTGAGAATATATTCCATAAGGATTTTACATTCCTTGTGCCCAAGATTGAGGTTGATACCAAGGTTGCTGCCATGGCATTAATTAGTTCCAGTTATTCTCTGGGGGTTGAGTATACATCTAAGTGTTAAAACCTTGAGTTTGTGGCCTTTTCCATGGTCTTCTAGAAATAAAACAAATAGGATATACTCGATGTGGTGGTATTTCCTTTTGGAAAACAACCTTAAGACTTGGTATAGAAGGAAATTTCTTTTTTTCATGATTTTCTATGAAAATTCCACAAGTCTCTATGATTTTTCAATCAAGAGGGAATTATTTTAGGGCATGTTTCTTTCTACATTTAGGACAGAAGATAGATAAGGCATAAATTTCATCACTTTGCTTGTTTTTTAATTTTAAGGTGTCTATCTGTTCACTAAAACTCCCTAGAATATTTGTTTTAAATTCATCAAGAAAATTTTCCATTTATGCCCTACTTACTATTCCAGCTGCAGATTTATTCACTATAGAGAGATAAATATCTCTTGTACTTCTCCGAACTCTTGATTTTCTTCTTCAAATATGTATGCATAATTCATAGATATTAGGTAATGATAGTTGAGAGATGTCTCCCTTTCCCATCATATTAAGAATATCTATCCATTCATCTCTAAGGGCTTTCGACAGGAGATATTTTAAAGTATATTCATCCAAATTTTCCATCTTAGCTCTTTTTAGATTGTAACTGAATATTTCAATAAGGTCCTCTAAGTTTTCATCCTCTCTTTGAATCATCTTAAAAAATTCATCTTTCTGATTATGAGGTGTGCAATAATCCTTGTATTTTTGTAAGAATGTGCTTTTCATCTCCTCCCATGTCCTAATAGAATGTGTTATTAAGCCCATGAACCATTTTAATGACGCATCCTTAAGTGTTGCAAGAAACAATTTCAATTTTTCATAATCTTGTAAGTAGTCATATGATCTAGATAAAACCTCAAATTCAAATAGAAATGTTTCACGATCTTCACTCCTTAATCCATGAAAATTGGGAAGGATGGAGGGTGAGATATTTTTCATTGTGACATTTCTATCCTCATCTAAGATAGGAAATCCAACAGGGTCTTCTCTATTTTCTTCACCTCTTCCTCTTCCCCATCCTCCATCTCGTCCACCTCTATTGCCTCTAGCTCTTCTACCTCCTCCAATCCTAGGTATACCTCCTCTTAGTCTTAAGGCTTCTCCATATAAATTTTGTACTTACCCTTATCCTTCTCCTTCTCCGGCCATTGTAGATTCCTCAGAACTGATGTAGGGTTATATTTTTGGAGTTATTTGTTCCTCTTTTGGTTCTTCTATTAATAGTATATTGAAGAAAAAATTCTTCCTCCTCCTCACTAGGGATTTCTAGCTCTTGAGCTAAGAATTTTTCTCCTACACAGGTTAAAAATAGTATTCCTTCTGTTGGGGATCTAGGATATTTTTCTTCTAGAACTGCTTCAATTGATGAAGTTGGAGAATCTCTAGGTTGAATTTTTGATCTTAAGACTTCAGGAAGTCTATGTCTTACCACTAGGAATGGAATAGGAGTTTGAGATGGTGGTGTGGAACTACGAGGTATTGATGGAGTGAGTGGTATTGTTGGAATCAAACTTCTACCTCTAGCTACAATTCTACCCCTAGAATCTCTTTCTCTACGCATGTAACTTTTTTTAAATTTAAGAGATAAGGCTCCTAATTACACTTCCCCGAGAACAACGCCAAAATGTTTAGTCAATTTAATGTCTGAAATTGCTATCATAAATTATCAACTAGAGTTAGTAATCTTATGAAGTTCAGGTGCAATATATATCATATAAGCCTTTTTCTTTCTTAATTCATTTTGTTGGTTGTATATGTTGTTTTTAGGATTTTTTGCTTTTAAATTAAATTGAGAAATTAAGAGCTAAACTATAAAATGAAATATAAATTTAACTAACAAAGCTTATGATGAGAATTCTATTTCTAGTTTTAAAAATGGACAATTGATTTCAAGAAAACTAGAAACGAGGGGAAACTTCAATCTTTTTGTATGTTTTAGAGATTTTAGATAAATGAAATTAAAAGAAAGAAAGTAACTATACCCATAGTAGAATTTTAATGCTTGAAAAAAAACTTAAGAAGGAAGAAAAAGAAATGTTTATATAAGAAATAAATTTGATCTATGACGAATTTATATTGCATGAAAAGAAATCAATATAAATGATAAACCTTAACTATTTCAGATTATTTTATGCCAACAACTAGGATGAGGTTATTTGTAAAACATCTATCTAAATTAATTCTAAACCTATTTAATTAAAAAGGAAAAAACCTATTTACTTCTAAATAATCTCTTAATTTGATCAGAAATTTTAATCCTCTATATCTAAGTCTAGAAAAATATATATCACAACTTTCTTCTATCTACCAAGTGAAATATCTATCTAATTTAATCCTATGAAAAAATAGTATTTATTTAACTCTAATCTTGTTCAATCATGAAACAAAGCATCTATTTTAATATAAGTTATGCAAATAGAGATATCAATTCTAACATTACTAAATCTAAATGGTTATGATAAGTAAATCCAAAAACTCATTTAAATGAGGAAATAAAACAAAGTATTTACCTATTGTGCAAAACTTAGAATACATATCTGGTCTATGAAACGAAAAATGAAATATGTATTTACTCTGCAAAAGAATGCAAGAATGGTTTCATTCCATGAAATATAAAGGTTAACATAGTTGTGTTATCGATATGTTTCAGGAAAGAAAAGCAATCAGAGAATTCAACTATACAAAAAACACAACAATCAACTTATGCCAAAAGTGGAAGAATTAAACTAAGAAACAACAGAAGATTAAACTACTAAACCTCTTCTATGTAGGGGCCCTCTGCAATAAAACGGTTCTAAATTCACTTGTGACTAATTACGCATCGGTGATTCTTAACATGCCTTCTCCATGAATTAATAAAAATATAGTTTGAATGTGTAACAGAATTACAATAAAAAATCAAGCTTATCTATGGTTAAAACAACCCGGTATTTATAAGAAAGTTAAATTAACGGTTTGAGGTGATCTCGCCTAAAAAAATTACTTAAACTAGGAATAGAATTTTATGCAGAATTGTAGTCTTCATAGCTTTCATGATTTTCTACGTTGAGAGAAAATCGTGAAGCTTTCAACTTCTTGTCTGCTTGTCTTGGCCCTATGCTTGTCTGGTCCTTTGACCATGATTTTGGGTGCTATCCCTCTCGATCTTGAACAGGTAAGTAGGATAAAATCCATGAGTGGATCATTTCCAAACTACCCATGTGCTTCGCTCCTCTATTTCTTCTTCAAAACTTGTCAAACAATTCAGTAGCTGTAGAAACAGAGATTAGCTACATAATTGCATGAATTTTGTAGCTAAATTAAAAATTTATTCAAATAATAAGAAACATTAAAATATAAAAGAGAGATCATTTAAATACCTTCTCAGACTAAAATTGTATCAATTACAACTGATTCAGCTTATGGATTTTGTTAAAAAGAAAGGAAAAGTAGTGAAATGGATGTCAAAAATAAATTCAGTCTTGAGGCTCAACACTAATCATATTTTATTTCTTTCACTAGATGCATTGATTTCAATGTAGATGATCTCTAATCCTATTTGATTCCTTTCACTAAATGCATTTATTTCGGTGTAGATGGTCATTTCTAATCATATTGGATTTCTTGCACTAAAAGTGTTGATTTCAGTGTAGATGTTGGTTTCTAATCCTACTTTCTTACTTGCACTAGATGCATTGATTTGAGTGTAGATGTTTATTTATAATTCTATTTATTGTTTGCATTAGATGCATTGATTTTAGTTTAGAAATTGTTTTTTAATATTATTTGATTTCTTGCATTAGATGCATTAATTTCAGTGTAGATGATTTATGATTTGATGTAATTGAATGTATGATGGTACAATAATTTTAAATTGATTTGATTAACAACGTGCATTTATTTCAGTGAAAGAACAAAAAAATATTGAAAATGTACATTGATTTTTGTGTTATAGTATTGCAACCTATTAATATTGGAGAGAAAGAGAGACAAAGTATGATGTTTATTACAACAACTTGAGCTAAATATTTAAATGAATTATAATTTCAACTATCCTTTTCATATAATCTATATGAAAAGATGAGAAAACTAACAAGGGGGACAATAGAATATTAGAAGAAATAGTTTGAGATTGATCACAATGAAGACTATTTGTAATTGACTACATTCTTATTATTCACATTTTCTACCATTTAACACTATTATTTTCACTTTGCATTCAATATTTTTATTTCATCATTTTTCATCATTAAAGTTATTAACAATATTTATCATCTCAATAGACTGAGGTAACTAAGAAACTTTAAAATTAAAATGACCAATTTAATCTCAGACATATTTAGCATACTAAAAATGATTATATTAATGTTATATATATGTTATATATATTTACATACTATTTATAAAATTAATCATATCTTCAATAGATTTTCCTTGGCCGCACATGATTGAAATTAGCCTAGATCCATGTTAACTCTGGATCTATCAAGCATCAAGAGGGATAAAATATATCAAGGTGCAAACATTTCTGCAAGTTTTACCCTAAAAAAAGAAGCTTGCACCTCGAGAGATTTGATCCCTCTTAGTTCTTGATAGATCTAGAGTTAAGATGGATCTAAGCTAGTTCTATAACATGGAAGTCGCTAGTGAAATGAAAGGTATAATTTTATTAATTGTTTGTTGGATCTAGTGTGGAGTCAACCTCCCACCCTTTGAATCGGGGCAAGACCTAGTTAGGGTGGTCTAGGTTTTGGTCATTTGGGGTGCTTTGGTTATAGATGAGTCATTTTCCCTGACCTTGCTAAATTGCATAACAATTAAGCTATTTTGTATAACATTTACTAAAAAGTGGATTTTTCATGGGTTATATTTCAATTTTGGAGAAGTGGGTTTGCTAATGATTATGTTTGGAGGTATAGAAATAAGAAGGAGAATTTGGTAGGCCAGATCAACATCATTTTGGTAGTAATGCAGGTTGGATCTTGATCCTGTTGAAGATAGAGTAAATTTGATAGCAATAGTAATATATCAATAGAGGTATTGAGGTGCAGCTTTTGGATTTTAAATTTTGATAGTGTAAATTAGATTTAATTTTAGTTATTGAAGAAAATAGAGATATTGGATAACAATGGTACAACTAGGGGAAGTTGTAACAGAAAACCAACGTGTTCATGGATGAATTCATGAGATATTAGAAGAAAAGTGTGGTAAGGAACTGAATAGTTTCAACACAAGAGTTTATTAAGAAGAGGATGTTCATGAATTAGAAATTGTAGAAGGAATTTTTTGAAATTTAATAATAATGAATAGAGAATATAGGTCAGTTGGAATCTATATGTAAGGTATTTGTTTTTATCAATTCCAAATAATCCATGTATATTGAGAAGAAGGACTTATGTGTAGAGGAATGAAGCTTTGTAGAGGAACTTGAGATAGAGGATTTAAGGATAGAAATAACTAGGGAGTAAATGGCATGAAGAATGTGGAACTATATTCTGAAATCTATGCAACTCTAAAGAGGGAGTGTGAAGTATAAAGCTTGAATTTAAATTAAAACCTGTGCACAAGAAACATTGTTACCTGTGCATGAAAACATTCTTAGATTTTGTGCTAGCTGTGAACTTATGCATATGATGAGATTAGTTTTGAAGTTTAATTTTTGTTTCGAATTAAAATGAACATCTGGAATTTTTTGAAGGCATGTCAGCAGGTTGAATTAAAAATAGAATGGTCTTTAAAAGTAATAATGCAAAAATTTATTTAAAGATATCGCGAAGTCTTATTCCTTGATGTATAAATAAGGAAAGCTATTCTCTTTGCAAAAGGAATATCACAAGTACAACAAAATCAGATTTGGAATAAATATTAGAAAGGTAAATTGTTTTATTTGGAAAACTAATTAGAGTATACAAAATTGATGATTACAGGATGAATCTCTGAGAAAGAGGAGAGAGTAGAACAAATGTTTCAACCATATAAGAAGAATGTTCTGAATCAAAAGGACATGGAAGGATTGTAACAATGAAGGTAAATCCATCCCAATTGAAGGTACATAACATAGTTATGTTCTTTAGAATAAAAGGTAGAGTAATTTTTCCCACTGAATAATGTTGTAGTATTTCATGTTTTGAGGGTATGATAGGTAAATATTTTTTTATTTTAATTTGATTAAATATTCTAGGAGTTGAGATTTGAGAGTAAGATAAAGAGCACTGAAGTTGTTTAAATATTATAATCAGGGGTTATTTTTTTTCAATTTATGAATTGAAGATGATTTTAGAGGATTTAAAGAGAGGTATGCTCTTGAGAGGGATGTTTTTAAAATATTACAGATCATGTAGACTCTTGGAAAGGAATTAGTTCAATTAAGTGAATAAAATAAGGTTGTTGAAGATGAATATGATGTTTTTTCATTATCATTTTTCATAAAAATATTGTGTTTGTAGGTAGCAGAGAAGGAAAGTTGTAGATAATAGCCATTAAAAAAATTGATGTTGTGACAGAGGAAAAGGGAACATGAAAATATCTCAAGTAAATAAATTTGTGATAGAGCCTAGTATAAATTTAAATTCCACAAAGATAAGAGGATGACATGAGTTCTTAAGATGAAGAGAGAAGTAAGTAGTTGAAGATGTAGAATCCAACTGCTTTGAAATATGAGTAGAGGGGATGAAGAAGATGTTCTATTGTAGAGAACTAGAAGAATAAGAGAGGATACCAAGAGGATGAATTTATATTGGTGAAAATTGGAATATCTTTTATAGATATGGGAAAGTCTTACTGCATCTCACAAGTGGAGAAGGAGGGTCCACGAAAGAAGGAAACAATGACTATTTATAGTCATGATACGGGTGTAGAGAGAAGTGACAATCAGATGAAGAGGAGCAACATAGTAGCTTGCATGAATAAAATTAGTGGTGAGGAATTTGTCTAAATTAAAAGTGCATATTAACGTACTAGAGGAGTTTCAACATGAATATGAGAAGGACCAAATATGTGGCTGGATAATGAAGAAGAAGGCGAAATCGAATTCATTTTAAATGAAGATAATGAAAAGGTTTTAGGTTAGGTTAAAGGAATGAATAAGAGGAAATAAGCATGAAATGAGTGTTTTTATGTGTTAACTTGAACAAATATTATTCCTTGATGAAGAGGAAGAAAGAAATGTTGAGGAGGATTTTATTGAGGGTCTTATGGAATATTGGTAAAGTTCATATCAACATGAAGATATGATAGATGAGACGCCAAATGTGGAACCTTATGTTATTGAATCTAACACTTTGCATGTGATTACAGGTTTGACAGGTGATGACAAATAATTAGATGATATACTAGTGCATGTTAATGAATAAATGTAACTCTTAGAAGAAATGGTTGAAATAGAGAGATTCATATTTGGGCATGTTTTCGTTGATCTTGAAGAGGGTGGAATTAATGAGGAAGTTACCATAATAAGTAAAGTTGAAGAAAACTGAACAAAGGCTTGTATTTGTAGCTAGCACAATAGAAAACCTTCATTAATAGAAGAATATTTAGTAATAAAATGAGATATAAAAAATATGAAACACTTAGAGGACTGCATGATGATGTTGAAATTAGGGGAAATTTAAGAAAATATGGATTCTAAAACGCAGTTGGTATATGTAAGCATATTTTGAGGAACATGAAGGAGAACATATCTCAAGTTTTCTTCAAAAATAGGATGGAGCAACATCATCTCACATATATTATTCTAGCAAAAAATATGAAAAGACACTTCATGAATACATGTTCAAGGGGATTCTAATCATTAGAGTGATAGTTTCATACTAGAGGAAATAAGTATAGACAAAGAGATGGGGATTTTAGAGGAGTGGTTTGCAGAAGACCCAAGTGATTGAAATTGCATTGAGTATACAAACACAATTCAGGATGGTTTTATTGAATTGTATGAGGAGCTAAATTACTTGAAGGCGAGGATAATATGGCAAAGACTACATATTCAACATGAAAATTTAGAATTGTAAGCACAAAAATGTGTCTTGAAAGAAAATGAGGTGGAAATTATAAAGTATGACAAGAACTTGTGAACAACAAAAATTAAATTCAACCAATGACATAACTATATAAGGTCAATGATTTATTATGGATACTGATGAGGAGAACACCCAAGATAAGTTGCAACAAAAAACAAATGACAACTAGGAAGGAAGTGCCACTGACTAAAATACTTTGCATTAGCAAAGAAAATGGCAAACAATATCTTAAAGTGTGGAACCCTAGAAAAATAAAGGCAACGAAACAACATCAAAGTAGCAAAGTATATGTACAACTACAACATAAAATTTGGGATTTAGGAGGACATTGACAAAGGAAATCATGATTAGGAGATCATACATTTGTTTATTCCTTGCGAGTTTGATGCAAGAGAATTTAGCTTCCAAGTCAAAAAATATTTGATTATATGTATGGGTTTTCATTTAATGAGGGATTTTCTTCCCAAATTTATTTATTTATTGTATTTTCCTACATTTTGTTGTTATTCAAGAAGGATTGTACATGAATGAGTTAAGAATGAATAAGATGTAACTGAATAGGTCTTCAAAGTTAGGAGATAGAGAAAGATATTTGAAGGGAGTGAGGTATCATAGAGAGGATTTTGTGGATCTAAAGGATCCTAAAGATTTGGTTGTTGAGTAACTTGAGTATTTGAACAAATTCTAGTTCATAATCCTTTGTGTGTAATTGTATAAGCCCAAGAGGTATCTATAGAGAGATAGTGATTGTGAGAGAATGTGTCAAATAGGGAAAAGGGCTAGGGAAAATATGTCAATCTTGCGATGATCAGGCCATTGATTTTATGTAAATAACTATAACTGAATAAATATACGTGTGTAATTAAATATGTAATAATACTCGTTGTTTTTATGAGTTAATATATGAGTGATTAATTATAACTAATCTTAAAAATATGTATACGGGTCCAAAAATACATTTTGTGAAGGGGCATCTGTGTCTATGGTTCCTGAAAATATTATTTACATGAATTTCCTATGAAGAGTATTCAAAACACATCCAATCATAATTTTTTTTGCATAAAATCGTCAAAGGATGCACAAAAGTAAAATAAGATTCTTTATTTTGTCAGGGTTCATTTCCATCTGAAGTAAGGTAGGTTCTAGTGCTTAGTATAGTTGTTGGAACTCTGTAATGAAGGAAAGAGGACCACCTATATTAGAAATGAAATCACTATTATGATGATCACTTTTTGACATAGAATGTAAACATTTTATTTCAATAATGAAATATGCATTAATCTAATACTATGTTTATCAACCAAACTCGAGATGGAGTTTAATGAGGATCATTAAATTGATACAAGTATGCTCAGGTGTAAACTATGTATAGCCTAGGTATGAGGATATGCATTATTATAATTATATACGCTAAACAAATAAAACCCCTTTTAAATTCATTCTAGAGCATGGAAGTCAATAGTTGGAGGAGACGGAGAAATTTATTAAACTTTTGTTAAATCTAGTGTGGAGATGACCTCCCAACCTTTGACTGGGGGTGGTGTTTTTTTTCCATGGAATTGGAGAATCTAGGTTAGGGTCTTAAAATTTTTGACACTACTAACTCAAATTTCATGACAAACTACTTTGCACAACGAAATATAAACAAGAGTAAATAAACATGTGCACAAATACACAACATTTTACAAATTTTCAATAACCCAACTTCATTGTATTATAAATCTATAATACAACATTTTAGGGCTCCCGTAACAGGGATCATGGCCGTCATATAATCAATGGTACAAGAATATTAACTAGGTTTGGGTGTCAACAAATAGGAAAAATAATTTACCCTGAACAAGATACAACTGGTCATCTAGATGATGTAGTGCACAATCAAAACTCCTCTTGGTCATACCCTGAACACATTTGCTGGTCCTTGTGCTCCTAATATGTAGCTATTCCTCTAGTAATGGATCCTCATCCTATAGGTCATTGAACACAATTCTCCAATGTTTCCTCTATTTTTTGATTATTCCAAGAACAAATCAACACATAGGGTCTTCTTGTAAGTTTTTCACAAATTGTTTGTGAACAAATCCTTAACTACCCACTGCTGCTTCTCAACTCTTGGGTACTTCTTGCGTCTATTTCCTTCCTCTACTACTCCAATGAATCAAACTAAGGGTATGGAGGTCTTCTCTTTATCAATTTAAGACGACATTTTATTCAACAAAATTTGGCTATACAAATTAATGTCTTGGCTACCTTATTTTGGTCTTCCAAATATCAATCCCTTAGCATCAAACATATTCCTCTCCTACCTGACCTATATTCCTTCAAGGTTTGAAATTAGGTCTCAATATAATCCCTAATTTATATCCTCCTAAAAACCATAATATACTCCAAGAATATATCCTACACTAGAACAACTCATCCACTATCAAAAAAATAGCTTGAAACACTAATCAACATACCTTTTCCTCAATTACAGTTTTGTATGTACTGTTGTAGAAAATTCAGCTTGGTTAGGGCTTCTGAAATTCCTTTTTAATCCCTCTCTTATTCTCTGAGAGTCCTCCCTCCAACTATGGACTTCGCTAAACCATTATCCTGAACCCCTAGCCCTCCAAAAAAATGATTTCAACCCTCTTGTAGCTCTACCAATATAGCTTCGATACATGCAATTTAATCATAATTTATGTATCCCAAAATAGATAGATGAGAAACATCAAATATCACACAAAATGGTACATAATTTCCTTCCCAAATTCTCGGCCTATTCCTATCCTTAAATCTGCTCTAGCATTCACAAGAAGTAGCCCAAAAGATGCATGCTTCTCCTCTTGTCTAAACTTCAAGTTTTGCGACCTAATTATATGATGTATTTATTATGAATTGTTGCAAGTGGACGTCCATATATTCACCATGAAATATATTATTTATATGTCAATTTTGGTGTAACAACTAGCCCTTAAGGACCCCTCCTTATTCTAGGCTGACTTCTCTACTTTAGTTACACTTCCACACTTTGACACAAAAAAATAATTTATCAACTTTTATACCTCCAACTTAGTCCTTGAATCTAACCCTTTCTCCTCTAAGGGTACTCTTCCATCTCCAAGGGTTAAGTGTTAAAAATTATTCTTGGTTTCACACCCACAAGCTTGTGTGCAAAGCCCACATCTTAGGTTCTTAACCCACAAATATTCTCTTTCGTTCCAATTCCTCCACATCCCTGAACGCTAGGGTTTGGAGTACCTTGTAAGCTACCAATTTCAACACTACCACTTAGCAAGTGAGGTACTTCCAAGGCTAGGAAGTAACTCACCATAATTTTCATTTCTAGAAGCAATATCCTAACTCGTAGCACTCACAACTCTAACATACCTTGAAGCATGAATTACACCTTTCTCAGAAGTGTCACTGTCACTGGAAGCCTATTACTTCTCATCCTAAAATTATTTCAGGATATTACATGATTTCTTATTATTAGTTGTGGAGGCACCCTTGCTTCTCATTGACTACATTCTCTCCTTCAGCTGGACATTCTCCCTCTAATCCTATTTGTTAAACACCATGTTGAAGCACACACATGGTGTATGAGGGAGAAGAATACACACACACAAGAGACTCAACACACAATGAAAGATAAGCGTGAGGCTTTCTTATTTTCCATTATACAAAGATGTACATTTATCGTACAATGGTGTGACTCTTGGTTTCACATTCCAAGGTCACTTGGACTCCATTTTGACTTTTCATATTCCACACCTACCCATGTAGGATTAGGTGTTCCAACATCCCCTCTTAATTCGAAGGGGTATGTGTGAGTCCAAGAAAAGAGCTGTAATACAAATCTGCAAAGTATACATGGTAGCAATTGGGCTGAATCAACTCTCTGAAATGTTGGAAAAAAGAGGTGGTTTTAGGATGACCACAAACACTGGAACGCAATACTTGTTGCAGTTCCCGGAACTCTTCCAAAACTGGCAAGAAGCTGAAAGCTTCTGCTAGAGGAATTGTCCCCAAAAGGGAGACCTCGACCTCCAAAGAAGGAGGGTTCAACACCCGTGGTGGTTTTAGGTTGTCCACCAACCAAAGATGATGGTTTTAGGTTATCCACCAACCGAAAATGATGGTTTTAGGTTATCCACCAACCAAAGATGATGGTTTTAGGTTATCCATCAACCGAAAATGATGGATAACCTAATGGCTCAGGCTTGCTTGAACTGTTGGCTACAACTCTGAACATGGAATGAGAGATTGTGGCTCAGGCTCGCTTGATCTATCGTCAAAGCTTGTACATGACCACCATTTTCCCCCCTGTCAGGGACAAGGTGAGATGATGGCGAAAACTCAACTGCAAGTTTGCTCAATATGCGTGAACAAGTTATGACATGTGTCGTAAACATCTTCTTGGCTGCCGATGCCCATTGCCAAGAAGCGATCCATCCAAGATGAATCTTGGTTCTTGCAGGAGGCTTGTTTCTGAAGCATCTGTCTGAAGAATGGGTGTGCCGACCACAGTGCTTGCATGGATGAAGATCAAAACAGTGATCTTTCATATGGCCAACTCGATCACGTGTTGGCATTTCTCAACCGTTGTGGAAGTGGGAACAGACCGGAACCGCCTTCAGAACTTGTCATACAAGAATCCGGTACTGAAATATGATGGGCTTGGTGTAGTCCGGAACATGAAAGGACACATCCTTGTCATATCCAAGACCTCGCCGTGCTTGTTGTGGACAAGCTCTTCCCCAAGGTCTGATTGATGTGGTTTAGAAGTGTGCCGAGCCGCTGCATCTTCATGTACATCCTGCTCTAGTACAAGGAACTGAATGGGAATCAACTGGAAATTTGCTGACTTGCTGCTGATGGGAGTCTTTCACAATGTTCTGAACAGAAACAGGTTCAGAATGGTGACTCTTTTGCTGAAGTTCTTCTTGTTGAAGCTGAGATTCCAACTGCGAAAACTCAATCTTTTCATGTGCATCTAGCAAACAACTGTGAATTTTACAAAGAGCATCCTTGCTCATTTTTATCACATCATCAACATTTGAATGAATGAGGCTATTCAAAAACACTAATGCCTCATTGATTTTGGCCATTTTCAACAATTTAGGCTAAAAAATGAATGAAAGGGTGTCGGCTACAACCGAAAATGCACCCGTTTACAATGTGATTCCACAACAATTACAAATGAATCCAAGGAATTCTCTAACAATGTAACCGCTCCTCAAATGATGGAGTACCAATCACCAATGACTATCAACAATTTTTCAACAACTCAAATACCGACTTCGCAACTATGAAGAAGCAATACACCTTCAACTCAATACATATCTCTCTCAGTAAATATGTGCGAAATTTCGAAAACACTATGCAAGAAGTCTTTAAAACAAATTTTCTAATTTTCTTTTCCTTCAAATAGTCAGTTTTCAAATGATGGCAAACTTGTCTTCAAAATGTGAAATTCTTCAAAAAAAACACTCTTCGAATCAATGCCACAAATCATTAAATGTCAAATTTCACTTTCTTCTTCTATATGTATAGTCCGTGTCATTTCTTCAATTCTGCTCACATGTCATTTTCTTTTTCTGCTGTTCATTTCCTCCTCTTTGCTCTTCCTCTCTCTCTCTGCTTTTATTTATTTATTTATTTATTTTTTAATTAATTAAAAATTAATTAAAAAAAAAAATATTATTTGGGATTTAAAAAATGAAGGGAATAAAAAATCGAATTTAAAAATGGGGAAGGGAAATTTATTGGGAGGAATGGTAAGGGAATAGAAATAGTTATTATATGAATGGGAATATAAAAATCGAATGGTGTGAAGGAAATCGAATGTTATGAAGGAATAGTTAGTATATGGAGTCGAATTCTAAAAAAAAATCTTGGGAGGAGGGGAATCGGGCGAAAAGGGGAGGGGCGGATTTTTAAAAAGGTAAAATTAAAATGGGAGGGAGATTTATTTAAAATGGGGAAGGCGGTATATATAAAAAATCGATGTAAAAGGAGGTATTATATATGGAAGAGTGGTATTTAATGTGGGGGGCGGAAAATGATATTGTGAATCACTGTTTTAAAAAGTTTTAAAATTAAAAAACGAATTTACATGGCGTAGGTAGGAGAAGGGCGTTACATGTGCAGTCGAATGAGAAGTCTGGCGGAGATGGGAGCGTGGACGCATGGGGAGTGGGAGAGTCCGGAAGGTTGGTAGCCGCAGCAAGAGAGGTGTGGCTTGAGCATAGTGAGCAAAATGAGGGGAATGGAGGGCATTAAGCAAGTAGGGAGGGACGTGAGCAAGTGTGCAGGCACGTGGAGCGTTGAGTGTGTTGAGGAAGGGGAGAGGCGTATTGATTGAGCGTTGAAGATTGCAGGCGTGAACAGGTGAGGTTGGGTAGGGAGGGTTGTGTGATGAGAGACGCGTTGGGAGAGGGTAGAACAAACAACGAGGGTTGGTAGATGTGAGATAAGTGTTTTTATTTTGCAGAGAGGAGTGGCCAGGTGAGGCAAAGCCGTGAGGTAAGGTGCGTAGGATGGGAGGGAGGCCGCGGTGAGAGCATAGGGAATGGATGCAGGGTAAGGGGGTGCGTTTGGTTCAAGCGCTGGAGTGATAGTGAGAGGGAGCACTGTTGATAAGTGATCGAGGGTCGATGTGAGAGGGGGCAATGTTATATGAGTTGGGACAGTCGAATGGTGTATGCGTAGGGTGAGGGTGTATGACTGTAGAGGAGAGTGCGCAGAGAGGGTTATGAGAGTTGCAGTTATTTTTTTTTTTTATTTTTTTTATTTTTTTAATGTTAAATAGTAGAGAGAAGAATAAAGAGAGCAGACTATTCTTCCTTCCGAAATAAAGACATATTGAATAATGCAAAATTGTAAATCTTCCAATGAAAACTCGTAAATATTTCAAAGTGAAAAACTCGAAACTTGTTCAGAACCCAATTTAAAAGACTATTCCAATACTTAAAATGCGTATTTTTAATGGGAAAAAAATTGCGTAAAAGAAATGAGAATGAAAACCTTCGAGAGTACAGTCATTTTTCAACAAATTTCGAATGCTTCTTCTTCTTCGTGCGTATTTGACCAAGCCCTCTTCAAAAACACTTCTCGAATGATGCAAAATCGATCGTCGCAAAATCACTGAGTGCTGCAAAAATGTCAAGAATTTTTGCAGATATGCAAGGCCATAAACACAAATGGCTCACTCAAAGTGGAGCAGGGCCAGAAATCGCCCGCTCTGATACCATGTTAAACACCATGTTGAAGCACACACATGGTGTATGAGGAAGAAGAATACACACACACAAGAGAAACACACAATGAAGGATAAGCGTGAGGCTTTCTTATTTTCCATTATACAAAGATGTACATTTATAGTACAATGGTGTGACTCTTGGTTTCACATTCCAAGGTCACTTGGACTCCATTGTGACTTTTCATATTCCACACCTACCCATGTAGGATTAGGTGTTCCAACACTATTAACCTTTGCAAGAAATCGACTCTCTCTGAACCTATGGAACTTGGACCTTCTCTTGCTTCTACTTATCATGATATATAATATTTCCCATGTGACCATGCTCTATAATTCCAATTAAAACTCCAAAATATTTGTATCCTTTTGACCTAACCTTCACTTTCCCATCTTGGAAAATCATGCCAAACCCTTTTTACTTGATTAATGAGATAGATAGTTCATTAAATTTGAGTTTTGGTATATAATGCACATCTTGAACTCACATAAACTAACCTGAATTTATTCTAAATGGCATGACACTTAATCCTTTGATCTCCTTCTAAATCTCATCCACCATCATGGGAAAATTTGAGTTCCACTTAGATAGAGTCTCAAACACATCCTATGAGCTTGTCACATGCTTCCACACAACATTGTCGATGTACTATGAATCTCATCGATGGAACCGTTAGAGAAATGAGGGATTAAAGAAAAATACTCACTCTCCAATGTACTAAAGAGGTAATATTCCTTGGTGAAAGTGTCGACACCCACAAGCGCCTTCTCCTTATTATTCTCATCATCTTCCTCCTTCTTCTTTGAACACTTCGTCAAATAATGACCATAATCGTCAAAGTTGAAGCAATTCAGTTTACTCAAGTCCTCATTTTGTTTTCCCTTCCTCCTTTCTACAATAGCCACATCATCATTAGAATCCTTCTTCTTGAGATGAAGATATTCATCTCACCATTCTTACTAAATGAAGTCATCCCACATCTTATTCCAGTCTGGTAACTTCTCTCTAGCAAGGATCTCTTTGATGAACAACTTCCATTATGGATGAAACCCCATCAATGCGATCATAACCATCTTATAATTTGTAATATTCACTTCGATGGGAGAAATATCATGTCGAACCTAAGACAATACTTTTAGATATGAAGTTTCTCCTTCACCCTTTGTCATCTTTGTGGCTTTCAACTTATCCTACAATACCAACTGTTGGTTCTTGTTCTTATTCTGGAACAAATACTAAAGAGATTTCCACATCTCATGGGTAGCGTTATTCCGTGACAAATGAGGTATCAAAGTATCCTTGACACCATCCAAGATGATCAACTTAGACCTCATATCCATATATTCTTATGCTTCTATCTCCCTAGGGTTATTCAACTTCTTGATCTCATTATTGGAAATGTTCCAAATCATGTGTGAACCATTAGAAACAAATTTATCCTTTCCTTCCAAGGACTATAGTTGGAAAACCCTTCCACCATGTCATTATATTGTAGAGCAACCAACAACTTTGACTAACTCCTTCTTGAGTTTTACTTCGTTGTGCACGCTCTGATTCAGTGGCCCTTCAACATAACTCCGATACCATGTTTTTTCCCATGGAAATGGAGAATATAAGTTAGGGTCTTAAAATATCTAAAACTACAAACCCAAATTCCTCAACAAACTACTTTTCACAATGGAATATAAACAACAATAAATCAACACGGGCACAAATACACAACTTTTTATAAATTTTCAATAACCTAACTTTGTTATATTATCAGTCTATAATATAACAATCTAGGGATCACATACCAAGGATCATGGTCCTCATATAATCACTTATACAAGAATACAAATAAGGGTTTGGTATCAATAATTATGACAACCAATCTACCCCGAAGAAGATACAACTAACCATCTAGATGATGTAGTGCACAATCACAACTCCTCTTGGGCGTACCCTGAACACATCTGTTGGTCATTTTTCTCCCAATTTGTAGCTCTGTATTTATTAATGGATCCTACTCCTTTAGGTCACTAAATACGGCTCACGAATCTTCCATCTAGTTGTTCATTAGTCCATCAATGAATCAACACATAGGGTCTTCTTGTGAGTTGTTAACAACTTCCTTTGTGAACAACTCCTTTACTTCCCACTACTTCTCCTTAGTTTTTATGTATAAATTCCATCTATTTCATTCCTATGATACTCCAATGAGTAAATATTAGGGCATGGAGGGTTTCCCTCTATCAGTGTAAGACTACCTTCTCTTCAACAAACTTGGGTTGGACAAAATACTCTCTCGGTTTCCATCTTTTGGTCCTAGAAATATCAACCCATAAGCATCAAAATTCTACCTCCTCTAGCAGACCTATAATCCTTCAAGCTATTCACTTAGGGCTCAATAGATCACCTACCTTATTCCCTCCTAATAACCACATGATGGTTCAAAAAAATTTCCTACACTAGGACAACTCATCCACTAGCAAAAAAAAAACTCGAAACACCAATCAACAGACCTTTTCCTTAATTATGGTGCTTTGTGTATTTTTGTAGAAAAATTTTCCTGGTCAGGGAGTCAAATAGTCCTTGTTAACCCATCTTCTTTGTTTCCGAATTACTCCCTCTAGTTTTGGCCTTCCCTAAACTATTATCCTAAACCCTTGGCCCTCCAAAACAAGGTTTTTTGCCCTCTTCTAGTTGTTCAAATAAAGCTCTTCCTACCTGCAATTTACTTGTAATTTATGCGGCCCAAAAAAGAGAGACAAGGAAAACCAAAAATCACACAAAAATTCCCATAATTTTTCGCCAAAATTCTCGTCTTGTTCATCTCCTTGAATATTCTCAAACTGTCATAATAAGTAGGCCAAAACATGTCTCCTTCTCCTGTTCGTTGAGCTTCAAGGTATGCGGCATAATGAGATGATGTATTCCTTATGAATTGTTTCACTTGGATTTCCATATAATTTCCATGAATTCTCTTATTTATATGTCAATTTTGGTGTAAAAACTAGAACTTAAGTGCACCTCATTATTCTAGGCCTAGTTGTCCACTTTAGTTACAATTCCAAACTTTGGCAATTAAAAAATTATTTTCTCAAATTCTAGACCTCCTCTCTAGGTGCTTAAAGTTACCCCTTGCTCCTCTAAGGGGGCTATTCCATATCCAATGGTTAAGTTTCCAATTGTCTTCTTCGATTCGCACCCATGAGATTGGATGCAAATCCCACATCTTGGGTCCTTAGCCCACAAAGTTCATTTGTGGTGCCAACTCTTGCACAACCCTCAACATTAGGGTTTGGAGTACCTCCCAAGATACCAATATCAATAGGTAGAACCCAGTTAGACTACATGGGGTTTGGACCATTTAGGGTAGTTTTCTTATGGAGGACTCTCGTCCCCCAACCATTTAGGGTAGTTGTGTTATGATTAAGTTGTTGCATATAATGTTTAATAAAAAGGTTGGTTTTTCATGGGTTATATTTTGATCTTGGAAAAGTGGGTTTTTTGATGATTACATTTGGATATAAACAATCGATCAAGAGAATTTGATAGGATAGATAAGCATCAAATGTGATGAAACATGTGGGATAAAATATTTTTACAATATGGTGATTTGTTGAAGAATAAACTAGTCAAAATGTCGCTAACAAATGATTAATACATTCACATTCTAACATTTCTATTTGATAATTGATAGTGACATAGAATCATATGAGGAAGATGTCATTATGTAACATTCCCCATTGATGGAAGCTTCCTACATTCCTAATAATTTATAAAGTTAGAGAAAATTTCCTCTTTCATATATTTGGTGAAGATATCAACAACTTGTTTTTCAATAGGACAATACTTTAGACAAATAGCATCATCATCTACTAGATCTCGAATATAGTGAGTATCAAGATCAATGGATTCAATATTCAACTGATATATTGGATTGTATGAAATTTGGATTGCACCCTAATTATCACATATTACCTTAGTAGATGCATTATGAACTAGTCCAATATTATTAAGAACATACCATAACCACCCCACCTTTTTAGCTTGATCTAAACTTGATATAGGATCTTTTAAAGAAACTTGGATTGTAAAAATGTTGAAGCATGAATGAAAATTTAAACCAAAAATTGAATTAAATCAAGCATGAAATTGTTGGGAAAGATACTGAGATGGGGGGTGAATCATTATCTTGATTTGTCAATCAACTTTTTACTTTTATTTTCTCAAAAACCCATACGCTACTTTACAGAACAAAACTAGCGTATATACGCGAATATCCTTAAGGAAACTCGCATATGCTCAGATCTCTCATTATGCAGATAATTCTTATCTTAGATTATTGCATCATTCACTTATTAGATGTTAGTAAGCAATAAACATGTATAGTAAGAACAAAATAAATCAACACACATAAGCATCACACATGAACACCAGGATTTTAGGTGGAAACCCAATTCGGGAGAAAACCACCGATGTCGTCGTCTCATTCTTCAATATTTATTATAAAGAAAACATCTTACAACTGTGTACTGGCGCAAACTCATACCAGCACGCAGGCACCCACCTGTAGAAGGCTACAACCTTCTCTCATTTACCAGCCTCTCCTGGAAGGGAGCTACAACCCCCTACTCTCGTTTACCAGCCTCTCCTGGAAGGGAGCTACTACCCCCTGCTCTCGTTTACCAGCTATCACTAGAAGGGAGCTACTACCCCCTTAATGAAGGCTTCGACCCTCAGCACCACTGCAGACCACGTTTCATCAATTTTCAAACTGGATCAAACAGCTTCAACTCAACCTTTCATTTTTCAACAAACATACTTTGCCCAATGCTTCAAAAAAAACAGTGAAACCACTGTAACTAGAATATCATAGATTACCTAGACTTCAGAATGGATATGCAGAAACACATTCAACCATGAGCAACCTTCAGTTCAAATTCCATACGCACTTTTATTTAAACAGACCCGCGTATACACGCTAGACTAACCTGCGTATACATCTGTGCATTTTTCAGTAAACCCTAACTTCCCATACGCGCTTTTTTCAGATCATATCCGCGTATACACGCGATTTTTCCACAACAAACTTGTGTATAGATCTGTAAATGAAAGCTTTGCAAAATAGACCAAATCTATAAGCTTACCCAGATTTCTTCATTACCTTCAGCAGACTTTGTAGCAGATCTTCACTAGTTCTTCTTCTGCAGATCATCTTAGAGATTCATCATCATCAGATCTAAGGATTTAGAAACATCCATGGGAGCATCATAGATTCAGATTTATCAATAAAAAAACAAATTTCAATCATGTAGATATACTTCAAAGTGAAGTATTTATTCAATACCCAGACACATGCACACCCTTGCATAATGATCTTCTTCTCCTTATATGAGTTTAGCCTTTATCAATACCATGAGTCAAAACCACACCACTTCCGATGGTATTCCTGGATGGGACCAAATAGATAATCAAGCGCTCAATACAATGGGTCAATACCATGGTAACACCCCTTGGTATTCTAAATTTGGAGCGCAAAAGGGCATACGCAACTTGGCACGTACTTTTCCGCGTGCATACGCTACTTCGCCTTAACAAACCCGCGTATGCTTTGTGACACATCATATTTATCTTTTTTCTGTCACTTCCTTTCTTCTGTTCCTTCTGAGCTAATCTATAGATACATCATCCTTCCTTTTAACACACAGATACATCATCCTTACATATTTAACACATAGGTTTCTTATCATAGGCAACTCATCAAGAAAAACTTCATCAAATAGGTTGCCATCAAGGACAACACATTGCATCATATCGCCGGCAGTCTTATTTCATCAAGTAGGTTGCCATCAAGGAAAACATATGCCAACAGAAATACTTTAAATGAAGCCATAATTAAAGTGAAATGTATAATATTGAGACAAGAAGAAAATAGACACAAAACCAATTGATAACAGAGTTTGTCCAGTGTTGATTACATCTACGGGTCCTACCTCCAAGGGAGTTTCCTCTTTATTATTCTATAAAAAATCACAATTTAAATCAGCCGAAATTCCTCTAAAGGGTTGCTATAAAATTTATCTCTTTTCTATAATGAAGTGGCTTTCAAATGCCACCAAAAATGCCTTTGGTTGCTATAAAAACATGCACCCAAAACTTTGGTTACATGCAAAATATGTAGGTTGAAAAACTGTCTTAAAGAATCTTGGCTCCACAAAATACCATAACCACTATACGTCTGGCTCAATGGAAAATATTTTACATATTTATAATATTGGGGGTTTGTATCATTGGGGTCATGCTTGTGAAGGTTGTGTGCCTTGTTAGAACAATATGTTAATATTGACATATATTTAAACCCCATTAGTGGAAATTTCAGCCTAAAAGTGCCCATGAAATTTTCATGTAATTTCCATGTCATAATATTTAAACCTATCAAAATAATCTAAATTAAAAAGAGGCACATGTAAATATTTTGGAGGGAAAAGAAGAAAAACTATGCTTTTTACTTATTTTTTTAGTTTATCTCCTTATCGATTTACTCAAATTTCATGTGTAGAAACTCATTGGATGTGGAATTAAATTATACATCCAATGGGTACCCATTATGCATACTTTTGAGAAGACCCGTATTGACAAAAAATGGAGATACATTAAAAAGGCATGTTCAACACAAATTTTTAATGTATCTTCAATTTTTATCAATGTGGGTCTTCTAAAAAGTATGCATAATGGGTATTCCTTGGATGTTGAATTTAATTCTGCATCCAACGAGTGTCTACACTTGGAATTTGGATAAATCGATAAGGATATAATCCAAAAATACAAGTAAAAATAGTAGTTCTTTTATTTTCCCTCCAAAATTCATAACTCCTATTTTATAATTTTAACTATTATTTTATTATTTTTCCTTACGATGCCACTTTTAGGATGAAATTTCCTCTAATTTTAGGTTTTAACCATATCCCAATAGCACTGTTGTAAGGTCCATGTGATATCACGTTATTTCGTATTGTTGGGTGACATACAATACAAAAATAACACACATTAAATTTATGGCCACTACAAGAAAAAAGGACGTTGGTGAGGGTCATGCTTGTGGTGGACCTTTAAGGTCTGTCACCAATGTCACATATGGTGACAGTCCTTAAAAAAGCATCACTATAAGTGTATATAGTTATGGTCCTTTAAGGTTCATCACTAAAGCCATTTTCAATGAAACTTTTGGTGAGGGTCGTTAAAGGCCCATCACCAATTCTCTCTTTGGTGACATTTCTAGTGATGAACTTTTAACGACCCTCACCAATGCTCTTTTTGTTACTTTTGGTGACGGTAAAATAATGTTCGTCACCATTGATCATTCCAATGAGTTTTTGATGATGCTATATGCTTGTTAATATATTTTTTTTCAAAAGATAATGATTTAAGGCCATTGTTGTAGAGTATATTTTATGATATTTCCAAGGCCATAGTGGTTAGAATCAGTCAATTTTTTAAGAAGTAATTAGTGTGTATCATTTCCCTTAAGTAATCACTAGTCGAATAGAGTTTTCCTATGAGTCAACACATGATTCATATCTATTAATTTTATTATCTATCAAATTCCCTTTAGATAAATTTCCAATAGTGTGTGTAGGAAATATATTATTTAATACATAATCAAGCTCTGACAATTCTATTAATGAGAAAGACCTAACACTCCTCAACAATCTGGGCACACCTTAAATTAATGATTTGTCACACACTAACATTTCTTAGCACCTCACATGTCTTGGAACATCTTTGTACCTATAACATCTTGTCATGAAACTGACGCCCAAGCACATGGTGGCATGCGCTAGCACAACATGGAACTCTCCTAGCATGTGTTGGCATGCATGTAGTCCCTAGCATGCCCTGGAACACCTTGGTTGAATGCATTGACATACATTAGCACTTGGCACACAATGCCACTTGGCATGTATTGGGACCTATTATTAGTGTGACTAGCATGCCCCTTTTGAAAAAGATAAAGTCTTGACTTATTAACCTTCTTATGTGTTCATTTCCTTACATTTTAGCTTGGTTCTTCCTTTTGTTGCCTTGACACTTCTTGACACATATTGACATACCCTGACACCCTCCATATCCTTAGCACTTGGCATGTATTGGCATATCTTGGCACTATTTGGAACATATAATTAGCACACCCTGGAACTCCCTAGCACACTTTCGCACTTATTTACATGCCTTGATATTCCCTAGCATGCCTTACCAATGCTTATCATACCTTGTCACTCCCTCCTTGGCATGACAGCAAGCACTCATTAACACTATTCCATGGCACACATTCCTCATATTCATTAACTTCCATGAATTTTGACCTAGTTCTCCCTTAATATTTTGTCTTATTACTCCTTAACACTCCTAAACATGCATTAGCACTCTTCAACATGCCATTCCACTTCATAGCATGCATAGCATTCCTTGACACATATTGGTGCTTGGAAAGTCTTAGCATGTATGGAACACATTGAGATGCCTTGGTATGATTTGGCATGGTTTAATATTAAATTTATTTGAGATCAATTTTTGGAAAGTAGATGAAAATAAACAAAGGAAGACTTGTGACTTAGAATGCACTAAGACTTTGCACTTGGCACCTATTAGCGCCTAGTGTTGGTGTGCCTAGCATCGCCTCTTGGAAAAGGTAAATTGATGGCTAATTAACCCTCTTATGTGTTAATTTCCTTGTATTTTAACTTGTTTCTCCCTTTTTTTTCCTTGACAATACTCGCTGGCACACATTGACACAATCTTGCACATCTTGGCATGCCTTATCGCTTGGCACATCTTATCATGTTTGACACGCCTTCGCACTATCTGGCACATCTTAGCATTCCCTAGCATGCCTTGGCACTCATGTCCTCACATCTAGCCTTTACATTTTTTCATGACTTGGGAACCCAATCAAGTCCTTGGCTATTGTAGTTCATGTGAAAACATTATCCTGCATCGACTGCAACAACTTGACCAATTTCACCTTGTTCACCTAAGAACTGCCTATAACTCATTTATGCCACTCATGTCCAATCTCGACTTGTCCCATTTAACTATTTACCAAGGCAAGGATCACATGATCTAGCCATGGCCATAAAAAAACTAAGCAACATAGCTTACACAAGCAATATTTCACATGTATGTTCAATTCATATAAACAATAGACCATTAACTGAGAGTTTACAAGAACCACAAGATTCACAAGGCACACAAGATATAAGCTGACACAAGATGAGTGCCCCAAAAATTATAAACAACAATGTACAATATGTAATTATGTAGAATATTTTAAAACATGAGCATGTAGCCAAAGTATGCCACATCTCATGTAAAAAAATAAAAATAAAGGAAAAACAATGTTGTGCCTAGCACAAAGTGATCTCCCTTTGTCTAAAAATGCTATGTCGAGCCCCTTATAACAACCATAAGCTTGCCTCATCAAAATCCTATTCTAAACTTCTCCTAACACACTTCATCCTTAGCACATTTGAATTCACTAACACTCCCTTGCACATAGTCTTATTTGTTCCTTTCCATGCATTTTGACCTAGTTATCCCTTGATATGCCCCAACACTCCCTAACACTCTAGTTTAGCATGCATTGACATTTCCTAACATGTGTTAGAATGCCTTTTCATTCCTTTGCATGCCCTGACCCTCCCTAGCTATCATGCCCTCACAACTACCCTTACTTAATTTTAAACATGGGAACCCAACCAAGCCCTCGCTTGACTACAAGAGCTTGACCAAGTTATAGTTACTACAACTAGACTATATTGCTCAATTATGTAGCTTGGGAGGTAATCCACAAGCCTAGTGATATGGATTTGTGGGAATAGAATCAAAGCAAAGGGATTTTGGACCTAAGACATGGATTATAATCTAAAATAAAATTAAAAAGGAAAATTAATATTTCCTAAGGTCTAAGTGGATAAAACTCGTAAGTTCTAGAGGGTTCCTAAGAGGTCTAGGAAAAAATATTTAAGGAGTCATTAGGATGATGGAAAGGAGCTCATTTGATCAAGGGGGCGAAGAGACATTTAATCCTAAAGAGGCCATGATCATTATCATGTATAGCATTCATTGAGATGCCCCAATATACTTTGGCATGGTTTAATATTAAAGTTATTTGAGATCAGTTATTGGAAAGTAGAAGAGAAGTAACAAAGGATGATTTGGCACTTAGAATGCACTAACACTTGTCACTTGACACTCATTTCCACCTAGTGTTGGTGTGCATAGCATGCCCCTCTTGGAAAATGTAAATTGATGACTTCTTAACCCTATGATGTGTTCATTTCCTTGTATTTTAACTTGTTTCTCCTTTTTGTTTCCTTGATAGTCACTAGCATGTATTGTCACACCATTGCAGATATTGGCATGCCTTAGAAATTGACACATCTTAGCATATTTTACATGCCTTAGAACTATCTGGCACATGTTAGCATTCCCTAGCATGCCTTGGCACTCATGCCTTCACAAATATCCTTACATTTTTTCATGACTTGGGAACCCAATCAAGTCCTTAGCTACTACAGTTCATGTGACATTGGTCAGCTTCAGCTCTAACAGCTTGATCAATTTCACCTACTAGAAGTAGATTGTGCCATGTTCACCTAAGAACTTCATATACCTCATCTTAGGCCAATCATGTCCAAGCTGAACTTTTCCCACTTAAGAACTTACCAAGACAAGGATCACATCTAGCCATGGCCATAAAAAAACTAAGAAGCATAGCTTACATAGGCAATATTTCACATGTATGTCTAGTTCATATAAAAAGTAGAGAATTAACTGAGATTTTTCAAGAACCATGTGATACACAAGACACACAATATATAGGCTAGCACAAGTTGAGTTCCCCAAAACTTATACATAACAATGTACAATATGGAATTGTCTAAAATAGTTTAAAACATGAGAATTTGGCCAAAGTGTGCCACATGTCATATAAAAATAATAGATAAAGGAAAAATATTTTTGTGCCCAACAAAAAGTATCCCTTTGTTTAAAATTTCTTTGTCGAGCCCCTTATCACAATCGTAGGCTAGCCTCTTACAAATCCTATTATGAACTTTCCCTAACACACTTCATCCTTGGCACACTTCAATTGACTGCGACTCCCTGGAACACACTCTTATTTGTTCATTTCCATGCATTTTGACCTAGTGCTCCCTTGTGATAACTTGACACTCCTTAACACTCCTCAACATGCATTGACATTGTCCAGCATGTGTTAGCATGCCTTTTAATTCCTTGTCATTCCCTAATGCTTTCTAGTTAGCATGCCCTCACAACTACCCTTTCCTAATTTTCAAATTGGGAACCCAACCAAGTCCTCACTTGACTATAGGAGCTTGACCAAGTTACGATTACTACAACTAGACTATGTTGTTAAATTGTGTAGCTTCGGAGGTACTCCAGAAGCCTAGTGAGATGTGTTTGTGTGATTTTGACCACAAAATGTTTTGTGGGAAAATAACCCAAGCAAAGGGGGTTTGGACCCGAGATGAGGTTTAAAATATAAAAGAAAATTAAACAGAAAAATAATATTTCCTATGGTCTAAGTAGATAAAATTTGTATGTTCTAGAGCGTTCTTAAGAGGCCTAGCTAGGAAAACTATTTAAGGAGGCCTTAGTATGAAGGCAAGAACATCAATTGAGAAGGAGCTCATTTTATCAAGGAGGCTAGGAAAGATGTAGTTATAAAATAGGTCTAGTTAGAGGTCCAAGTAAGCATTGCTAAAGGGAGGCCATGATCATCCACCAAGAGTAAGATCATCATGTGAGGGTTCACAAGATGTCACATACCTTAATGGGTTCGATATAGGAAGTAGGATGGAATATTGTTCGTTCTCTTAGGGTATATAAAGATCAAGAGAGGAATCTCATGAGAATTTGGGCATGTGATTTCAGTGGTGTTTCTGTGTGAAGTCCGCATCAAATTTTGAAATAGTAGAGAGGGTTGAGACCCTACCTTGTGTCGGTTACTAGGTTGCAAGGTTTGTGATAAATACCAACACAAAAGGAGGAGCATTTGCTCTAGAATTTAGGGTCATAACATAAGTAGTCACAGGTGTAATATTGACTGAAGTAACAATAGTTTGAGGGTCGTAGAGATCTAAAGTTTAGGTCAAGATTTAGTCAAAGAAATGACGAGAATCTATGGATCCATATGAGCTAGGCCGAGTCTCTTATGGAGGAAAGAGTTTTATTTTTTTTCTATGGGTGGATATGGTTTTTTCAAAAGCAATGAGAATAGAAGTATAATTCCCTATTTAGGGAGGTTTCCTAGCATGTCCAATCCATAAGGTATGTCATTAATACTATGACAAATTTGCATAGAAGAAGAGGGGTTGTGACCCTTAGAGAGAGGTTATCTCTGGAATATATACCACAAATTTGGAAGATGGTTTGCAGAAGCATGTGCGGAGATAGCAAATCCAAAGGAAGGTGGAACCTAAGTAGAATATGGAGCAGAATAAATGTGTCATATGAGGAAAGGATTGACATGATTTTGTTGGACTATCCATAGTGTTTTGGATGGAGATACGAAGAAGCCTATAAACAGTTAGTCAATGTACTATTAATGGATGATTTATGACACTAGTTCAGTCATCTACAAATTGTTAGAAGGATGATAAGATGATTAGTTTAGATTTATTCATAGATTGGACAACAAAAAATTGGTATACAAGAATAGTGATTTTGAGAGGACTCAGATCACTATTAGGTGGCATATTTGGAGAGCCCTAGATGAGGGCAGTGTTGTGGGCACTAGATCAGTAAAAAAATTTACTGCGGCTGGGAAAATTGATGGCATTCCAAGTAAAATTGGAGGGTTGCTAGGTGACTCTCAAAGAAGAGCTATAAGTCATGTACTTGTGAAGGAAAACAAGACTGGTAGAAGGGTAGGTGTATTGGGCCTAAGGACGTGCATAATTTGAAGGACTAAAGTAGTAGTCAAGTAGGCTAGCCAACTAGCCCTAGTTCACTGTATTGTAGAGTATTGCGTCATTGAGAAGCAGGGAAACCTCCATATCCCTAGACTTGTCATCTTGGAGCAGCAATATGGAAAAAGTGGGCAGACCAAAGAGTTGTTCACAATAGAGTTGTGAACAACTAATCAAAAACTTTAAGTGTTGCAGACCTTAAAGGAAAAAAGAGCTAGATAGAGGGAAATTTTTTTTGAGCCGAGTTCAGTAACATAAAGGATTTTAGTTCATTGATAGAGGCAGATTGAGGAGTTTCATAATGGGAGGAAAGAGGACCTTCTATATGTGTTCAAGACATGTGGATTGAAAGGGCTATGTGTGTCCACCATAAAAAATTGAGTTAAGTGTTGTCTTGTTCAAGTTATATTGGTTGTCAAAGGACTAACACCCAGCCCTAGTTGTATTCCTTGTATCAATGTGATTGTAAAGGGCCATCATCCTTGGTACGAGAGCTATAGCCTATTCTATTACATTTTGTAATTTAACGAAGAAAGGTTTGAAAAAGTTAAAAATTTTCATGTGAACTAATTGATTTCTTGATGTGTGTAGATTTCATTGTGAAAGTTGATGTGTTGTGGCACGTGAATGTGTTTGCATCAAATATTCTAATACCAAACCCAAATTCTCATGCGTCATGGAAATTCAACATATGCCTTGTTCACCTAAGAACTACATGTAACTCATATTAGACTACTCATGTCCAATCTCAATTGATCCCACTTAACAAGTTACCAAGACAAGGCTCGTCACATACAACTGTGGTCGTAAAAAAACTAAGAAACATAGTTTACACCTTGACATGCCATAACACCTGACATGTCTTAAATTCCTTGGAACTATGTGGCATGTGTTAGCATCCCCTACATTCCTTGACATGATTTTACACTTCCTAACACACCTTAGCACTTCCTGACACAACTTGGTAGTTTAACATACCTTGGCATTTCCTAGCATATTTCCATGCATTTTGATCTAGTACTTCCTTGTGTTTACCTGACACTCCCTAACACTCTGTAGCATGCATTGGCACACTCTAACACCTGGCACATCTTGGCATGCCACCCTAGAACTATAGCATTCATTGGCACTACCTAGCATACCTTTTCACTCTCTCCTTAGCACACCTAGAGCTCATTGAAAATCCCAGTCACAAACTCGTATTCATTCATTTTCATGCATTTTAACCAAGTGCTCCCTTGTGTTTCAATATCATTCCATAACACTCCTTGGCACGTGTTTGTGCACCCTAATACCTAGGAAATCTTGGCATGTCACCCTAGCCTCTAGCATGCATTAAAAATTCCTAGCATACATTGTCAATCCCTCCTTAGCACACCTAGAAGTCACTAACACTTCCAATCAAAAACTCTTATTTGTTCATTTCCATGCATTTTGATGTATTGTTCCCTTTTGTTTCCCTGGCACTCCTAGTTAACACTTCCTTGCACGCATTGGCACATCTTGGCTGCATCCCACCCTAGCACTATATGATTCCTTATTATTGGCAAGCATGCCTTGTCACTCCTCCTTATCACACATGGAACTCGTTGAAACTCCTTGTCACACACTATTATTCATTCATTTCCATGCATTATGACATAGTGCTACCTTGTGTTTCTCTATCACTCCATAACACTCCTTGGAACACATTGGCACACCCTAGAACTTGGCACAACTTGGCATGCTTTCCTAGCACTCTATCATGCCTTGGAATTGCCTAACATACATTGTCACTTCCTCCTTAGCTCACCTAGAACTTGCTAACACTCCCTCCTTAACACATGGCATGTCTTGGCATGCTTGGCATTCCTTGGCAATGTCCGGAACATATTAGCACACCTTGACACTTGTTGAAATTCCATAACATTCCCTAGTATTTCTCCAATCCCCCATTGCCACGCCTGACACTCGTTGACACCCCCAACACACCCTCTTATTCATTCATTTCCATTATTTTTGACTCGATGATTTATGTTTGATGGGGTGCATGTCTAGAAAGAGTTCCTTTAAGAGACTAAAAAAATGATCTCACCATTACTAACACAAGTAATTGAGATATTCTACTTGAATGATATTAGGAAACTACATAATAGATTTTAAGAATGGAATTTTTATGGTTTTTTGTTATGGTATGAGAATGGTAAGAACTGAGTGGTCAATAAGGTGTGTGGATGCTTAGAACACCTTCTCACTCCCTCCGTGGCATGGCAACTATCACTCATTGCCACTCCATGAAACACCCTCATATTCATTCACTTGCATGTATTTTTACCTAGTGCTCCCCTGTGTTGTCCTAGTACTCCTTAACACTCCTCAACATGCATTGGTGTTCTCTTACCATCAACATGCATTGGCACTCAATTATGAAATCCTTAATTTGGAGCCTTAACATTGTATTTAAGAAGTTATATTCCAATGATAACAAGTGCAAAATCTGATGATGCCCTTCCAACTTCCATGTATTGTACCAATTAAACTATTGTGGCCCAAGTTAAGATACAATAAGCTACTCAGATTTCCAAATGAAGCTGGAACAGTTCCTGTGAGGTAGTTAGCTAAGAGAGACAATACCGAAAGGTTTTTCATTAACCCAATGTTAGGAGGGATTTTTCCTTCCAATAAATTATCTGAAAAATGTAATATCAAATAATAAAGATGCTTGCATTACTAGGTGTCACGTAACCTATGGAGCCTCTCAGCGTGGTTGAAAGTGTGCTACTACGAAGTTGTGGATCGATTAGCTGTGAAATTCCAAAATCATTGATGTGCACCTATGGTGATCAATTCCACACATGGAGTCTTTTGAGCTAGGAATTTCTTTTTCTAATTTTTTTTTGGGGTGTCACTGAATTGGTGGAATTCTCAAATTCATGACATTGTAAATTATGTAGGAGCTTTGTTGCTTTTATTATAGAGGCTAAAGTTTGCAAGGATAATATAGGGTTTTTAGGGTCTTAGGGGAAAAGAAGCATCAATTTATAGCTCTTTGATATACTAAAGAGTATGGATTATATGAGTAGTTGATGTGGATTATATGAAATTGAATCCACCTTGAGATGGAGATTTTTATGACTCTTGAAGCCTCATCCTTCTTCCTGTTGATGAAATTTTTTTATTCGTTATCCCTTGGATAAGAACAACCATTTTTGTAAATTCCTATGACGCTTGACTCTCCAACAATGTTCCCATGTATTTGTGCCAAAATTCCATAATTGTGCCCATTAAAATTTATAAGAGATATCCTGAAACTCATAATGTTGACCCACTTATTTGATCCTAGATATAGTTTGAAATTAGAAACCTAGAACCAATCCACTAAACAAATATGAATTTTTAAGAGAATCTTAAAGTTGCATAAGACTTGTAGGCAACATGCTACATCTCAAACCATTAACTATAATACCATGTTGGAGAACCGAGGGATTTTGTATATTAGAAAACTTGTATTCTAAAATAGAGGTGGTGTAAAAATACATTTTTACAAGACCTAAGAACAACCAAACATAGATCAACATAATAAAAAGTGTAAGAAACAAAATTATTTCCATACACAACACATATAATATGTTGTTTGACAAATAATAAATACACCCATAAGACCATCTTTTTTAGCACCAAGATGTAACCAACACAATCCATACCTTGCTTAACATAAAATGAATTCTCTACATGCACTAGCTATTTTTGGTTGATTGATCAATTAACTAGATGATCATTGAGTTAGACTGAAGTCCCACTACACAATTGATCTTCCACTAGTTCCTCCAAAATTTAGAACTAGTTTAACTGAAAGAAACTTGAAATAACTTACCTTGATTGCTACAAATTAGCAATTACACATGCTTAACTGAACTCCAAATCCTCTAACTCGAATTTACTAAGCTAAATTAGTGACAAGATCCATGTCACCTCAGTTAACTGCCTCCAAGTTGTCTGTTGATGTGGAAATTTGAGTTTTCTCAATTTGACCAAGGCAAAGTCAAATTGAGATTTTCTTGCTGCATTTTTCAATAGTAGGAATTTCCCTACTCTATATAATGTTTTCCCTCAACCAAGTATGATAAAAAATGTGTTTTTTGTTGTTGTTGATCATTTCCTTTGGACAGGAATTTCGACACCCTATAAGAAGACCGTTGAAACAAAATCCACTCATAAGCTATTCTTCGAGCATATTTGGGTTGCCAAAGGCCATACTTCTTGATAGGGATAGTAGGTTCCTCAGTATTTTCTGGTTTAACCTCTGGTCCATGACAAACATCAAGCTTGACCAAATTCGTGACTACCTTCCATCCCTAGATTGATAAATAAAAAGTACCCGATATGATTATTGTAGATGTCCTTAGAGTATAAAATTGTGAGGATCCACATATGCATGTTGAAAGCCTTCCATATTTTCAACAGAAATTTGACACAACTTTTCATTTTTCTATTGCCCACAAGCCTTTTCAAGTGTGCTTGGGGTCCCAAAAAATTGACACAAATTGATGTAGCTATATTCATGGAATAACACATGAATATACCTCCCAAACTTGGAACGAGGTAAGCAACGAAACCAATTTTGAGGAATGTATCTAACAAATTCAATAACGAGTTCATGGTATTTTATAGAAAGTTGCGAAATCCAAGTATAAGTAGATACACAATCCATTCAGATCCACATAAGTTTTAGGTTGGTGATGAGTTATGGTTGGACTTGCATAAAAAGGAATTGACAAACTCCTAGAAGAAGTTCATGCCATTTTGATACGAGCCTTACACCATCACCAAGGCTATGGGTGAGAAATATTTTGAGGATAGTCATAGGATGATTTATATTACTTCAAATGTATATGTTAGGATTATTTATGCTTGATGGGGTGCATGTCTAGAAAGAGTTCTTTTAAGAGAATGAAAAATATGATCGCATGATTACTTACATAAGTAATTGTGATATCTACCCGAATGACATGAGGTAACTACATAAGAGATTTTAAAAGTGACATTTTAAAGGTTTTTTTATATCAATATATGTGGATCATTACGTTTTTTTTCCAAATCATTTACATATGACTAATTTTTTTAAATAGTACATCACTCTAATATTATTTCTCTTAATCCAAAGCATCATAGGTACTAAAATTCATGAAACTCTTGTTTTTTTCTCTAAATAACTAAAACTCCCAAGTGCGCTACTCTTGATATTCAAACTTGCACTATTGTTAAGACTACTTCTTCTAATTGTTATTTTTCCACCATAAGTAAGCTGACTACGAGGTGGACTTGAACCATTATTAACACGCTAGTGTAGTGTTACCTAATTGAATTTAAGAAGCATAAGGGGAGGGGTTGGTATAAGGCAAACTTTTCTATTGTCTAGTGCCATGCCCACTACTAGGTTCTCATCCTCTATTGGCCTTAGGATATGGTTTCCCAATAGTTCAGTTGATTCTTTCTCATTCAAAATCTCATCTGACATTGCATCCAACCTACTACTTTGTAATCACATATCTCTCATAACCTCACTCCATTGTGTTCATTACACCTCATTGAGGTGCATTGACTACCACTCTTTATTGAGCTATATTTTATCATCAACCCTTTGTTTCACAACCATCCACTCACCAACTCACCTTTCCCATTGAAATTCTCCAACTCTCTCATCTTCACTTCACTACTTTCTTCCTAGTTAATCTACTTTTGCAAATCCTTATTTCCTTCTTCATTTGATCACATCAAGTTAAACCACCACTCATTAGTTATCTCTACTTCCTCAAAAATTATTCAACTTGCTTTTTAGCTTTTGCGTTCTTCATATCCATTTATTCCTTTGAACTCTCATCTTTTCCAACCCCATTGTAACCCATTACTTAATGAAAATGTTTACACCACCATACCATAATAAAAAAGTTAGTAGGAAACAACTTTTCCTAATGCTTGTATAATGTGTTAAATAATGTCTCTCAAAACCCCTTTTCCATAGCTTTTGAGTAAAACTAGTTCATGGGATTTTTATTTTTCGAATATCAAATTTTTTCGTTTCCCTCGTCTATTTCCCTCGGGTTGTAGGGTTTGTCAGACAAAGGAGAAGGAAGGGTGTGTCCATGATATCCCAACTCTGATTTGATACACTTGGCTGAACTCAAGAAATTGGATTCCCTTTACCTCCAATCACGGTTATTTCTATCTTGAGACTACCACGAAAAGCTCCATTAGCTCCATTACACCGAGGGGTTCAAGTGGCCTTATCAGAAGAGGCATGTATGTCCAAGATCATGATCAACTCCAGTGATATGAACTACCTGGTTTTTATTTACCTCCATGAATCAGGTGAGAGTTTGTATTCAACCCATTTCAGTGAAACCATTTTATTTTATATGAACATTGCATGTAAAAAAAAATTTCAAGTCAATTGTTTTAAGCTTTCCATGTAAGTGCCAAAGATTTCAAAATTTAGGGTAATGGAAGACTTAGTATGCTTCTTACTCTTCTCTGTAAGATTCGAATTCTTGCCACACTGGTGAAAGAGTTGTGTATATCATGTAACTAGAATTTTTTTGCAGCTTAACGTGAAAGTGGAGGACTTGAGTGAATTCGAAGTGTAAATCACAGCAAAGACATAAATCTGTTTGAAACCCTAAGCAGAATTGAAGTTATTATATCTTGGTTATAATCCTAGAAGGAAAAATTTGTAGTTCCGTAGCATTGATTGAAACCCTTGCATGCTAAATATTTTGATTCGACCTTACAATTGTGGTGAGTGTAATATTGTCAAAATTGCTTTAATATTTTCATCAAACATTTCACCAATTAAAGCCCTCTTTTAGATTGATCGAAACCCTATAAATAGTTTTATATATTTGAAAATATTGATCAGGACCACTGTTGAAAACTTGGCTGGGGTAACTAGGTCTGATTACTATCAGATTTGCAAAAAGTTTGTCAAAAACTTGGTCAATAAAGCATTTATAGTGTATGCAAATTTCACCCAAAAGAATATCATACTCTCCTACTTTGCAAGAAACTTGTCAAAACCTTGCACATTTTTGTTTTAAATGTACACAGAATTTCACCCAAATTTGTTTACCATGTTTCTGTGGAGTCAATTTTTCTGAGTCTGAACGCCAACTTTGCGAGTTAGCATTGAGTTCTAAAAACCAAAACTACTTGTCGAGTTTTTGCCGAGTCAAACTTTCTCTGAGTCTGGACTCGAAGTCAAACTCAGGTGTTGTTTTTTTTTTACAGAAATGGTTATGGAATATTATTGAAGACTTGGCCTAGATGCCAAAAATATATTTACAAAGTGTAGAGCCATGGCCCAAAGTACCTCAACACTCAGGATGATTATGGGGCTTATGCTTGACCTCCATCTCTTAAAAGATTTTGCTATGAAATCAATTTCAGAATTTTTTCCAATTTTATGGATACAAACGAATTGACTTAGAAGAAGACAATAAAGCATGACAGCTAGTTAATTTAAGGAATAGGTTCCCATGTTTCTTCTCCATCCCTCATCATGTCCCCAGTAGAAAGAAGGGCTGCTTTCTTGGCTTCTAGATCCGCGTCCTTGTTATGGATTCTCAACACATGGAAGAAATTCAACTTCTGGAAAGAGTTTCCCAAGTCTTTGGTTCTAGTAATCAGCCTTGCCAGTCTTAAATCTAGTGGTGAATAATTTGACACAATATCATTTATTATGATCTGAGAGTCTCCTAAAACATTTTCTTCCCTCATGTTTAAGGCTTTGAGTAAATTGAGGCCTTGAAAAAGAGCTAATGCCTCAGCTTGATTGTTGGATGAATGGCCCAAACCCCAGGTGAAGGAGTGAGCATTTTTTCCATCTGATTTCAAAATGACACCACCTACACCAGCCTTTCCTGGATTTCCCTTTGCTGCCCCATCGAATAAAAGGGAATGTCTCAATTGATTTGTGATCCAGTCATGAAAATCTATTTATGTTTCCCTTATTTTCCAAGCTTTGGGAAGGGAGACATTACTTACAGCTTTCTGAAAATGCATATCTAGGAAAGAGCCCCAGTCTATATCTTGCTGACTAAGACTAGAATCATCTTTTAGATCTCTCAAGCATTCTTTTAATTGGAATTTTATCTTGAATTCTACTGCTTTGGGGTTCTGCTCCATATTTCTGAAGATTCTTTTGTTTCGTTCGAGCCAAATCTGCCAGCAAATTATTTTGGGAAGAGAGGACCATGCAGCTTTGATTACCTTATTTTTGGAGGGGGACTAGGGTACCTATTCAACCATTTTGTGAAGAGCTTAGGAGTGGAGCTTGGGAGAATGAAATTGGGATTCAAGTTGCACAACAAGTCAATCCAGATTTGCAACGAGAATTTTCATTGTAGCATAAGATGAATCACGCTTTCCATTTTTTCTTTGCACAGGGTGCACCTTGAAGGTCCGTGATACCCTCTCTTTTGAAAATTTTCATCTGTCATAATTTTGCTGTGGCATAATAGCCAATAGAAGTGGTCAATTTTGGGCCATGAGGGACAACTCCATATCCCTGTCCATGTCTCTGGGTTTGGTGGAACGTGAGGCCTCTCCCTCAGCTTGTCGTATCCCATCACAACGGAGTACCCCCTAGCCTTCAAGCCCCATCCTCTCGTGTCTTTTTAATGTGCCAGGGTGGGCACCATATCATGTAGCTTTCCAAGAAGTTTTCGCCATTTGTGTTGTATCTCAGGTGGCACATTAATTTGACTCCAGCCTACCTAGTTTGGACCGTGCCAAACAGAAATGTCCCACGGGGATTTATACCTTGCTTCCTCCATCCAACTGCGCAGTGCACAGAGAGAGCTGCTATCTTGCAAGGGGTCATTATTCATGATTATGTCAGTCCATAAATTTATTGTTTTATTGTTTCCAGGGATCCAGAATGCATATGTAGTGATAAGAGATTCAGGTTTGGCATAAATTTTTAGAAAGGGTGAGTTGGGTTGTTGCAGCGATTTGTCCAAATAGCGAGAACGTTTGCCACTGAAGTATTTTATCCATAGTGCTAATTGGGCCGAGCCTGGCTTGGGTGCAATGATTTTCCAGAGAATTTTTTCCCCCATAGCAATATTCTGATCATAGAGGTTCTTGAAATTCAAACCCCCTTCCAAAAGAAGTTTGGATATTGTCTCCCAATTGACTAATGGAAGCTTGTTTTTGCTCTATTTTCCCCCCTTCCAAAAGAAGCGACGAATTTACTCCTCCATATTTCTAAGTATGCCAACAGGAGTGAGAAGAACAGAGAAAAGAAATAAAGGGAGGCTGCGTAGCACGGATTTGATAAGAATAGACTTGCCCACAATGTTGAGCCATGAATAACCCCAAGCTTGGAGCTTCATCTTGAATTTCTCCAATTGTGGAATCCAATCTTTACTGTAGGCTATTTTAAGGAAAATTGGAAGGCCTGGGTACTTTCAGGAAGACTAGGAAGGTGAGGCAGCGAACCCCAAACATCTAGCTATAGAGGAAAGCAAGCTGGGCGGAGTGTTCCAACTGAATATGTGACATTTTCCCTTGTTTAAAATGCTGCCAAAGGCCTCACAAAAGTCATCCAGCACTACTTTGAACTTGGAGGTTGAAAGCATAGTAGTAGCCCCCAGTAACAAGGTGTCATCTGCAAAAAGGGCATGGACGTTAATATTTTTAATCCCTCTTGCTATGCAAAGCCCATTGATTTCCCGATCTTGCAACTTCTTGTCTAAGTGAAAACTGAGAGCTGAGGCCTGGAGGACAAAGAGCAGAGGAGAGAGGGGGCACCCCTTCCTAAGGCCCCTTATGGCTATAAAGAAGTCAACAGCTATGCAATTCACTAAAGGAGCGATCCAGGGCTCCGAGATGCAAGCCCAGATCCAATTTATGAAGCTCACACCAAATCCAAACTTGCTCAAGACATTAAACAAAAAAATATGCCTTACTCGATCAAATGCATTTGCTAAATCAAGTTTGACAACCATACCTCTTTCGTTGCAATGCAAGATGGAGTGGATTGCCTCTTGGACTAATGTGAAGTTGTCCACAATCTACCTGCCATGAATGAATCGTCCTTGATTCTCTAGAATAATTTTGGGGAGGATGAGCTTCAGTCGATTCACAATTAATTTGGTAATTAGCTTATAACAAATATTGCAAAGGGAGATCAGTCAGAATCTGTTGAAGGTTCTGGCTCCTTTCTCCTTAGGGATGAGGGCAACCAATGCAGAGTTAGTGCTGCCTCCAATTTTTTGGCATTCTTGGGATTTTTGGACCATTTTGAGGAGGTCTTTTTCTACTACCGGCCAACAGACTTGAAGAAATCTGGCTGAAAATCCGTCTGTTCATGGAGACTTGTCGGGATCCATAGCGAAGAGGGCATATTTGACTTCATTCTTGGTGACTTGGGATTCTAGGAAAATATTTGTGTTGGCTGAAATCGAATGAGGAACTACATCAAGCAGATCTGGATGATGGTCTGATCCATTTCCTCGCTATACAGGCTTTTGAAATGAAAAAAGGTTGCTTTCTTGATGTTTTCAAAATCCTTGTGAGTGACATTCTCTTCCTTGATCTTGGAGATGGAGTTGAAACATTTCCTAGCCTGAGCTTCCTTGTGGAAAAAGGAAGAATTCCTATCCCTTGCTTTAAGCCAAAGGCTTCGGGACTTTAGCCTCCAGTATTCTTCTTCAGCCAAGCAGGTCTTATGGAAATTTTGCTGGAGGTGGGCCTCTTTGTCTAAAATCTCTTTGGTTATAACAACATCCTCCACTTGGAGTTGATGGGTTTCTAGAATGTTTTGAAATTTTTTTCTTTCTATTGCTGGATTGGGTAGCATTTTGGCCCAGCGTTTAAGGACCACTTTCACTTTTCTGAGTTTTTCCTCCCAGACAAAAAAGGGGGAGCCTTTGACAGGCAGCCTCCAACAATCCTTGAATAATTGCATGAAGTCAGGCTCCTTGGCCCAGAGGGGACTGAATAGGGCCCAAATCAAGTTCAGCCTGAAATTTAAGCTTGATGGGCTTGTGATCCGAGATGTTGCTGGAGAGAATATGCATTCTAGATTCTAATCCTAGAAAAATGAAGGAGCTTTGAAAGAAGAATATGTCCAGTCTGGAGGAAATATGGCTTGGACCTATTCTTTTGTTAGACCAAGTGTACTCACCAAAAGTTGGCTTGATGTCCAGCAGGTCCCAGTCCTACATTAGATCCTCTGTCCATTCCCTTGCTGGATCTCGAACAACGCTTCCTCCTCTCTTATCTAACGAGAGAAGAGTGAGATTGAGATCGCCAGCAATGATGATATTTTCCAAGTTTACTAGATCTGCTTGGCTTCTTATAGAATCCTAGCAGGCCTTTTTCCCCCATAACTGGCTGGGACATACACATTGAGGAGATAGAAAATCTCTTTTGTAACCAAGTGCTGCATTTGTAAGAGCAGATAGTGATTATTCTGAGTCTCAGAAATAACTAAGAACTTGCTAGCATCCCAAAGGGTGCCCAACCCTCCCGAGGCCACACGGCTAGAGATTTATTTTGCTTCACTTCTATTCCAGAGTTTCTTACTTGCTTGCATGAAGACCGTGTCTTCCAATTTGGTCTCCTGGATGAGAAATATGCCACAGACTTCTATCCTTATTAAGCCTCTAATGTATTCTTCTTTGGCTGTACTCCCCATACCTCTACAGTTCCAGGAGATGATCTTCATTATTTATGTTTATGGTGGGCTCCCTTGGAGCCTTGGGGCTGATTTCTCACCATCTTCGGTTTTGAAGCTAACAGCTTCTCAAGAGTTGGCTGGCTGCCCTAAAGCTTTTCTTTATATGTTTCCTACTCTCTTTTTTCCCTACTAGTCTTGTAGCCTCTTGTGGATCTCCTTACTGAGGCTTGAGACTCTCTTATTTCTCCTTCCTCCTTTGAGTCTTCCGATTCTTCTTCTTCCTCCTTGACTTCTAATGGGATACCTTTGGAGCTTTCTGCAGCACTTGTTCCCTTGAGAGAAGAGGAGGTAGTGCCTTTGTTTGGAGAGACTGGTTTTTGGATTTCTACTTCCTGAGAGGCCTCTATTTTCTGGCTTAGAGGGTCAAACTTGTTTTCTTTCCCCTTTTTGGGAGGGTGCTTCTGAGCGGGGACCTGAAGAGGGCCTTTGCCATTGGGGCCTCTGGGATTTTGAGCTTTGTGAGAAGTATTTGAACGCTTGAATTGGTTCTAGCCCTCCTCCTTACCTTTCTCTGCCTCAATATTGGATGGGCGTCCTCTAGAAAAATGGCCATAGACATGAAATTTCCAGAATTTGAAGGGAAACTGTTCATAATCAAGTTTATGCACATGAGACCAGTTGCCAACATTGATTTTAATGGCCTCCGGGAGGCTCACCTCTAGATCTACTTCTACGCAGATTCTAGCACAATCATATTGGTCTTTGTTGTTTGCCCGGTATATAAATTTCCCAAGGGCGTTGCCGATGTGCTTCATGGAGTCCCAGTTCCAACAGTGAACTGGGAGGTTTGGGAGCCGACCCCACACTAGGACCCCAGTGGGAAAATCTACAGCAAGATCGAAGTCCAGCATCCATTTGTTAAGATATAGGCCCTGAGGGCCCATGAAGTAGGGGTCATTCTAGAAGATCAAATCCTTATAATCTTCTGAGGAGAACTCAAAGAGGAAGAACCCTCACCCAAGGAAATAAGAGGTAATGTTGTGCTTGATCAAAGGAGCCCAGTTCTTGTTAACCCAGTTCTCGGTAGATTTTGGATAAGGCCAGAGCCCAGTGAATTGGCTAATGAGGGCACGATCAACCAATGACAGAGCTACTTGAATGGGGGTTTTTGGAGGAAGATAAATTTCCAGAATATCTTCAAGTTTCTTCACAAATTTGGCTACTTTGCTTTTATTCTTCTAGGACAGACCAGCTAGAAGTTGGTTGAAGGAGTCAACAGTAGAAGGAGGAGGAAGGGGCAGAGGAGGCTCCTTGGACGAGCCTTGCACCTCCATTAGGGCGAAACCCTAGGGCAGGCCACTGCTTAGGAATGTAGCCTAGCTGCGCAGATTAGGATGCAGTCGGACCTCACATGCACGAATCTAGTAAATATTGTCTAGACTCAGGTGTTGTTGCTGACTGTTTCTCAAGTTATTTTTTGCAAGTTTTTGACTTGGCCGCCCACGCCTGAAATTGAGTAGGGTATGATAACTGAGTCCAAGTGATACTTGGTGAGTTTTACCACTATGATTGGGGTCTTGGTAATAGTTTTCAGTGTGCACTCTGGAAACTCTTCTACAATTAGCACAAAAATAGGGCAATGTAAAATGGGATCAAGCCTTCTAACAGTGTTTGTTTAAAACTTTATTTCTTATCCATAAGTATGATTTTATTTTGTCATATGTGTAATTTTGCTTCAGAGTTGTTGGATATCATGATGTTACATAACTGTTTCAATCTTCTGTTGTAGTATTGATTGCACCAAGAGTAATGCTAAAAAAGGCGCGACATAAAAAACTGCTGACATCACATAGTCACACAAGCATAGATCCATCTTAACACAGTATTTATTGAGTGCTGAGAGATTTGTAGGTGGAGTTTTTATCTAACTTCGTGTGCAATAGATCGGGTGTTGAGATGGATCAATAGTAAAATAAATCTCTCTGGTTGGATTGATTGAAATTATTCTTGAGATATATTTGTATCACTCAAAATATTTATTCAGTATTTTTAACTATTTATGCATTGTGGAAACTTCTCAAAGAGTAGCAGGGAAAAAGGGAAATATAGAATTGTTTCATATTTTGGGTGAATTTGGATAAAACAAAATCTGCATTACAACAAGTTTTTCAGCATAAAGGGATGAGATTCTTAGATAACAGACAAATCCCTTTAAACATTCAACAAACGAGTGGATGGAGAAAGAAAATTAGTATTAAGTGAACAAATAGAAATAACACAAAAAAACAATAGCGCTAGTGCTGTAAATATTCAAATTATCATACTTACTCTTGTAATTCAAAAGCTTCTCGATCATGGAAAATTTTAGGGGCTAATGTTCACAGGTGGGCTAATTTTCCATGGTTTTTCCAAAAAAAGGATTCACCAATTTCCATTTTTTTTTTTATAAAAATGATTCACCCAAATTTTTCAATATAAAAACATTTTACCTTAAAAATCACCAACATTATATAGAAAATATATATAATATCATTATAAATTTGAATAATTTTACAAATACATCTATAAACATTTTATAGTTTGCATATTAGGGACTAGTGAGATTCGCCAATTTTTTAAACTTCAAGATAATTTTCCATCCTTAAAATTATCCTTGTTCTCGATGAGATCAACATGAGTCATCAACATACGCCTAAAACAGTATCTCACCAACCCCAATGCATCAAGAGCGTCCCTAAGCAATAGATAAAAAGGCAGTGAAGAAATAAGCGAATTGTAATGAAAAGCAGATATTTTCCAATAGGGCTTTAGATTGCAATAGGGCAGCCAATGATGCAGCCATAAGATTCATGCCACCCAATGCAAACACATATTACTTAAAATCATGAAATGGTGAACAAGAATCTTACTGACTATTTATTCAAATTCTCATGGGGTAGTCATTCCAACAAAATTGTAGAAACAGTGATTATCAATTTTTAAAAGAAAAGTATTCCAAATTTTTGTGGACACGGCTAAAATTAATTGAATTCAAGGCTGTAGAAAAATCATGATTGCTAACAAACCCCTCAATTCCATTATCTTAGCAAAATATCAAACGGTGTGCATTCAACATGCTAAAATTAATGACTTTGAATAACTAGATCAACATATTTACAAACCTTTCATTCATGTAAAATCACAACCTTGCTCTCTGTCAGTTGAACAATGGCCTATCATCATACAACACAGTCCAACACGGTACTGGAATATGCTATTTATATATTCACATGTATAATATTCACAAACCATCCATATATATGACAATAATTTCAAATATTATAGCACAGTCCAACACGGTATTGGAATATGCTATTTATATATTCACATGTATAATAATCACAAAACATCCATATATATGATAATAATTTCAAATATTAGGAAAATGGTCACACAATAACCATTAACTTATGACTAATTTGTCTCCATCAAAAGAAAAATGACCTATCATCATTGAGCATAGTCCAAAAAGGTAATGGAATATGCTATTTATATATGCAAACACATGATACTCTTGAAGCCATCTAGCAATATGAATACAAGTCCAAAAATATTAGGGGAGCACTTCATAATAATCGTCCATAAATTTTACCAAATTGTTTCACTCCTCTCTAAAGCTGCAAAACAAAAAGGCAAAGATAATACTATTGATGAATAAACTTGAAAGCGAAGGCTTAAAATTTGATGGATAAACTTAGTGCAATTCGTGTTAAAAACAAAAATTTATACAAATTAACTTAATTACATAAAATTGAGCCCTCCTAGGCCACTGATGGTAAGAAATCAGTATTCTCTCGTCAAAGATTAGTTCTCTGAAGTTGTTTGTTTTAATTTTTTGTATGATTTTCCTTAACAGTTAGTTGGAAAGGTAAGACATTTTTCTTTCGTATTTAGTGGGTTAGGTTAGTAAAATAAGGTTTGGAACTTAAGCTATGTTCTTTTCTTGGTCCTAGGCAAAGAAGGGAGAAGCGAGAAAACAATGTGACGCTGGGGATGCCTAGATGAGCTTGGCATGGGAAATACATCCTTTGATCTTACTCGGACTTTAATTGACATAGTGGGAAAATGAGGTCATCCTTGGTGCCAAATGGGGTTGTCCTTGGGCATCCACAATTTCTTGTGATGCCTGTGAATGCAAGGAAAAATGTTGACAATGTTGAAAATAACATAAAGAAGGAAATAAAGAAGTGGTAGTGCTGCCACGACACACATATATTAAAACACCATGTCACGATAAAAAATAATCAATAGCTTTCCAAGAAGACTGAGTGAGATAGGAAGATTTGGAAATGGAGTTAAAGATGTCAAGGGCTTCTGAGTTTGATGATCAATGGTGATGGAGGTGAATTGGGGATAGGATTTCTGTTGAAGCCCCTTGGAACTAGTGGTGGGATTAGTTGTTTATCTTGAGGGGGGGGGGGGGATGTAGAAGTGAGGGATACTTCTAGCATCCAAGGTCGAAAGAAAGAAAATTTGAATAAATATTTGGTTGTTCTTGTGGAACTGGGAGGTAAATGGATGTGCTAGTGGTAAAGATAATAGTAATAGCTGTAATCAAGGAGATGTAAAATGCTTATCTTTTGAAGAAGGGTTAGCTCCCTCTTAATCTTGGACTTGTTCACCAACCTAGTTCTTACATTAGCATGGTGTCATTATTAATGAGAGTTAGATCTACTTTTTACAATGGAAATGATTAGATAGGCTTTTGTTCCTAGAGTTCATCTTAGTCCAAACTAGTGAGTTAGCTGCAAAGCCCTAGAGTCTTTATTAAGAATCCTTCTATACATGAAATTTTCATTCCTTGATCATAAATAAATTAGCAAAGAAAGACTTCAAAGGCTATCATAACAGTGATTTCTAAAATATATCTACACAAACCCTTATTACTATCTTTCAAGAGATCATTATATTAACATTACTCCTATTGACATTGAGCATAGTTTACGTGTACCTCTTTTAACTTCCCTCGTTCTCCATTATTTCCTTTGAGTATGATACTACTATATTTTAAGTTGTAACATCTTGGAGCTGCTTAAAAATATATGCTTACGCTAAATTCAAACTTCTCTGTCCATATAGTTCTGCAACTTGGTCTTCACATTGAGCTCACTAATTGGTCCTTCAAGCTCGGCTATAAGCCACAGAGATATCTTTGAGCCGCTTTCAGTGTCTTTTATCTTTCAATATCAAATAGGTCGGCTTCAAGAATTGAATTCGTCTTTATTTTATGTATGAGAAGGGTGCTATTTTCACAAACTTGTGTCACGGATTCCATATACCCTCACAGTCCTTATGAAGAGATATAATGCTGCTACATATTCTAGTGTCACATATATGGGCCTTATATCATCATAATAAATTCTGTCACGAAGAAACATCCCTCAGGTTTTTGAACAGGATGCCACTAAACTTTGATTCTTAATGATTCAAAAAGTTTTGTATGTCTTTGTATAGTTCAGATCACAAATATACATGTTCTACTTGTCATAGAGATGCTCAGACTTTTCACAAATGTAAATTATGTCATTAAGTGTAGCTTCAGACTTGGAATTGATCAGAATCTTGGATTTTATTCGTAGTAATAATTTTGGTCCCTTCTATAGATTATGTACCTTAGTCTTTTCGTCCTGTAGCATAGATTAGATCACAAAATTTTGATTCATTTTGCACAAAGGTATAGAGATGCTCAGTCCTTTATGTCACAGATAAGACTTGTTTTTCATGTCTTTAATTTCATCATTTGTACATTTAAATGCCTCAGAGATGATCCACATGGCTCTGGTTTCTTTTAACTTTAGATCACAATACAATTCTATCCTTCGTCTCACAGTGCCACAGATTTTCATTGATTACGAAGATGATGGTATTTTTAGATGTCAAAGATGGATAGTCTCCCAAATGAGTCGAGCTACCTTATATAGTGTTAGATAGACCTTGTATCATTTCATGTTGGTGTGATAATTGATGCCTTGAATCTTCAAATATTTGTTGCTATAGTAAGATTCAGATACCTCATAGAAGTGTCACAGAACCTTTTTGTATTGATCGAAGAATAGTACCTTAGATATCCGTTTTTAATATTTTTCCCAAACAAACTTGCTTCAATCATTATGGAAATTTTGGACTTGTTCATACTCTCAGACTAGCCTTTGAACTCAACAGTAATAGATGTCAGCTACAGGATTTTGGTTACTCAAACTATACAAATATCATGAATACACTTGTTCTATTTGATTCAGAAAGGAGCTCACAATCATGCTCAGATTGCCACTGAAAGTATTGTCATAGTAAGTTGTCTTATTTTAACAGATTTCATATAAGCCATTTGATTTTTCTTTGAGTACTTTGTAGATTATAAAGATAATGACTTGTATGCTCATCATAGGAGAAGGTGCCTCTGAAATTCACATTAGTACAGGAAACTTACTTCATAAATCAACATAGAGACTCAAATATGTGTACCTATGCCAAATGTTTTCTCGACAACAGAGATATGAATTTCATCCTTGATTTACAGAGATAATTCCATAGAGTCTTTTCATGTATTATAGGTCTCTTTTTCTAGCCCTTAAGTATTTCAATCCTTCCTTTATTGATGAGATCAGTTCACAGGAATATTGATGTTTTTCTTCAACTTGAATCATAGAGGTGCTGTGCCTCTTTCAATTCGTATTTTAAGGAAATGATGTCATAGAATTTGTATGATACTTTTCTTAAGGTGTCACAGGGATAAGAAAATAAGCCAACACAATGTTATCTTCAATTTTCCTTTCCTTCAACCTAGCTTTGATACCATGTTGAGAAATCAAGATGCTTGTAGATTAGGGTAGATTTATCTTAACTTGATAATTAACTGTGAATTTTTTTGGCTTCTTGTTACTTATGTTATCTTTTTCATCAAGCAATTACCAAAATTACAAAACATGAAGGTCACAAAGAGACAAAGAACACAAGAAATTAGGCTCCAAGCCAGGGCAAAACCCCACAAGGGGGAAAACCCAAGAAAATCCTCTTCTTACAAAATGAGATCAAAGTGAGATATCCAAGACCCAAGACCAAGACCGAGATTTCCATAAAAACCAAAGTCAACCCTCCTCCCATCCATTTCCAACAAATCATGGTCAACAGAAGTCAATGTTGGTCAAATCTTAGAAATCTAGTCATATCCTGAAATTTCGGGCCTGCAATACCATAAAAATTAACTCAGAAAATTCCCATGCATGAATAACAGATTATCCTGGCTATACAAATAGAAAAGGAGCTGGGAACAAAGCTGGTGAAACATTCTTCTTGGGAAAGTGTCAAACTTATAATTTTGTCCTGGGGTAAAAATATACCTGGAATAAGTTCTTTGTTTGATTGTTTCCTTTGTAGTTTTTCATTTTAAGTAGGTTGCTTATACTCTCAAACTATCATTTCTTGCGGTATAAATTACCTGCAATAAAGCTGTGTGTTTGTTAATTTCCTTAGTAGGTTTTCTTTATTATAGGGTTTTATTATGTTCTGAAAATAAAATTTTGCAGTCCAGACATTCTTGCTAAGTATGAATTAATGGCCATTCCAGCTGTATTGCAAAATGTTTCTTCTGAAGCCTCAGCAGAAAGATTTAATGAGGATATTTTGGAACCTGAATCTGAAAGGCAATCAAGGACTCCTGGTGAAATCATAAAGCTAAATTCAGGACCTTCATTTAACTACATTAAGATGCCTGCAACTAATGAAATCATCTGAAGTGATTGATTTCCAAGGGAAAGGAATGACACCCTCCATTACAATGAATGACCTTGGAGAGTAGAAATATTGATTCCTGAACAATTAGATGAAGCTATAAACATGAAAGGCGATGCAATCATGAGGAAAAGGGCACGCTCTAAGAGGGCTATTTTGAATTTTGAATCTCAAATACAACCAAGGATGATTCCTGAACAATCAGATGAAGTTATAAACATGAAAGGTGATGCAATCAAGAGAAAAAGGGCATGTCGTAAGAGGGATACTTCTAAGCTTGAATCTCAAATACAAGCAAGGAAGTCTGCTGAAGTAGAAAACACAGGTTTGGAGATGACATCGAATCACTTAATGGCCATTCTAGACATTATTTGCAAGCAGGAATGAATGGAAGCATCCCCAGAAAGTTTTGAGGTGGAAAATTTTGAACCTGAATTTGGAAGCCAAGCCATGATGGCAGGTAAAATGGAAAAGGCAGATTGAAGGACAATATTTAGAAGTAGTCCAGACATTCTTAATGTGGGGGAGTTAATGGTCACATTTCCAAACATTTCCACTGTAGCCTCTGCAAAAAAATTTAAGGTGGATATTTTGGAACTTGAATCAGGATGTTAAGCAAGGATGGGAAGTGAAATGGAAAAGGTGTATTTAGGGACTTCATTTAAATGATAGAAGCTGATTGCATATGAAGAAATCAGTAAAAGTGGTGAATTTCCAAGTGAAGTGAATGACATATTCCCTCTAAACAGACAAACATGTAGAGTAGAAACAAAAGTTGTTGACCAATTATATGAAACATTAAACTCGAAGGAACTTTCAATTATAAAATGGGAGACAGTACTTAGGAACCCCATTTTGGAGCTTGAGTCTGAAAGACAAACAAATAATTCTGCAGAAACAGAAAAATATGGTTCCAAGAGGACATTAAATCACATAAGATCTATTCCAGACATTCACTATAGGAGGGTTTTAATGGCCATTCAAGTTGTATCACCAAATGTTTTTTCTGAAGCCTATGCAGAAAAAATTAAGACAGATATTGTCAAATATGAATGTGAAATGCAAGAAAGTATTGTAAGAGAAATGGAAAAGTCGAATATAGAGATATTTTTTACGAGGAGTCCAGACTTCTTTTACAAACAGTTATTAATGGCCATTCAAGTCATATTGCCAAACATTCCTTTTGAAACATCTGTAGATATTATTAAGGGACATATATTGGAACTTCAATATGTAAGACAAGTGAGGATGGCAGGTGAAATGGGAATTCGTACCCAGATATTTCATTTAAGTACTTGAAGATGGATGCAGATAAAGAAATCAATTGAAGTGGTGAAATTGTAAGGGAACAGGAAGAGACCCTCCATCAAATCTCAAAGACTTGGAGGGTAGAAACAAATATTTCCAAACAATTAGATGAAGCTTTAAGCTTGAAACTATCAGATGAAAGAATTAAGAGAAAACAAAAATGACTGAAGGAGGCTATCTTGGAGCTTGAAAGTGAAAGGAAAGCCGGAAAGGTTGCTCAAACAGAAAAAAGCATGTTTGTAGACAACGCTAAATCGCTTGAAGGTGATTTTAAATAGAGAACTAAAGAAAAGTGATGAATTCAAGAGGCAGAGAGATGACGTTCTTTGTCAACTGGTAGCAATAGCAGAGAAAAAGAAAACATTGCCAAGCAATTGGATGAAGTATCTAGGGAAAGGAATGATGCACTCAATCAAAATGAAGAAACTTGGAAATAAAATAGAAGGGTTGCAACACAATTAGCTAAGGTTTTGACATTGAATGAAATTGAAGTTAGGCATAAGGATGCAAGACTTTTGGAGGCTCTATCAGAACTTGAATTTGAAAATATTAGGCAATTGCACCTTCGTGTATTGCAAGATAATTTCTTGCACATATGTAGCCCACTTTAAAATTTCATGAATATATTTGAAGGCTTCATTCAATGTGCTGTGATTTCGTGCCTTCATTTTCCATATAAACAACTTATGGCTGCTAAGAGATGCATAGATATCCTTGAATTTCATTTCCACATAATAGTAAGCTTGATGGTCTAGTGACTGATTGTTGTGGTGTGCCTCCACTAGACATAAATCCTTAAACTACTCACATACAATAAGTGGCACTCTGTTAAATTTCTCCTCAAAAATGTCATATTTATTTAGTAATAGAATGAATGGTGTATCTATAAAACATGAATGCTCCACAACATTCTCAAAAAGTTATTTACTGAAGGTCATCTTATTTCTCAACCCACTTTTGGTCATATTCACTTATAGCAACACAGAAGATTACAGCTTGTACATTCTCAAATATTTCCAGCCACTTACAGCCTTCATTTAATCCTTTATTATTTACTTTAATAAGCTGATACTTCAAAGTTGGAGTTGGACAATCAAAGTTTTCATTATAAGATTCTGACATTGGACTGCGATCATCTGTTGAAAATTCTATAAATTCTAACCCATTACTTTGAGTCACTCCAGCATATAAAATGTGAGATTCTAATGAATTGTATGCATTACTTGATACCTCAACAACCTATTCCTAGAAGTGACCAGCAACATTAGGGAGGACATGCAACAGATTTCTTCTTGCATACGTAGCTTGAATTACAGGGTCCCTCCACATTTCATCAACTATTGGGGCATACTCACATGTTCCAGCTAGGAAAAAACCATCTAAATCCCCCATTTCCATAATTTTCAAAAGCCAATTGGAAAAATATTTCAATTTTGGATTGAGAGAGTAAGTACATTGAGCAACTTATTTATCATCACTTTCATCTGAGGCAGAAACTTGTTCATGTACACTGGAACCATCCATATCTGCTAAGATTTCCTCCTCAAAATGCTCACGCCCCTCAAGCAATATGAAAAGGTATTTATATAGGTTTCTCTGTATCATCACTTCGATGTTTTGTAGCTCCTCCTGTGAAAAATTCTCACCCTTGTAGAGAAATTTTTCTTGCTTGAAAATTGTACTAGCACCAGAGCCTTCATATCCAAGTAACAAGAGCTTTTGAATCTTCTTCTGCTTCAAGCATTCTTGGACATAACTGCTGGAATGATTATCTCTATTTTTCCTCGAGCCCTCATAGTTACTCTAAGGGGTAGGTAACAATAGTAAAGAGAATATCAACCTTGTTGAGAAATATGGCGTTTAATTCAATTTCTCTTTCATGATAATTAATTGTGAACTTGTTATGCTTCTTTTACTTAGATCTTATCTTTGTTAGCTTATTATGTCTTTCATCAAGTCAATTATCAAAAAGCAAGAGACACAAATTTTAGGCTCTTCAAGCCAGGGCCAAAACCTCTCCCTCTTGGAGAGGAAAACCCAAAACAAATTCTTCTTATAGATCTTCCATTGACGAGTACCATAACCATGAAATAGACCCTTGACACCAGTATGCCTCCAAGACCCTTGTCACCACTCTTCTCGGCTTCTCTACCTGATCTCTTCTTTCTACATTGCACTGCACCTTTAATAAGGAAGCTCGGTCCCTAGTCTAGCAACCCCAAACCGTGTGCTGCTTCTTGGCTTCCTTTGATCTTATCCTTAGCTTCCTAAAGTCTTCTTCTCAGCCTACTTCCAAAATCCTTTGGACTTCTTTGAAACTCAAGACCGAGCCTTTCTTCATGATGTTGTAGCCGTCCTCTTTATTGTGATTACCTTCGGCCTCCCTGAGATATGTGAGGTAAACTTGCAGACCAAAACAGAGATATGATAAGACTTTCTTCCTTCGATAGCACACCTCCTTTCTTGACCTAATAACAGATCCTTTCATCGTTGTATTACCTTCTTCACACATTGTTCTACGCGCTAGAAGAGAGACTTATCTTTTGCTTTGATAGCCTTCTGTATGAAATGTGCAAGGTGGTATAGACCCAGAACAAAGGTAAGTATACCTCTTCTTTTCTTCCCAGACTAGCCTCCTATTCTTGCATCAATATAGACCCAAACTTCGCTCTTATATCACAGACGTGATCCAAAATTTCTTACACCATAATGAGGTTTCATCATCCTTTATATAGTGGCTTGCTTTAGCTTGTAGGCTAACATGAGGTTTGTGTGTAAGCCGACTTCATCAAGGAGAATATTCACCATCTTTAACTAAAGCCAGACACTATCTTTGTCTTCTTCATCACATAAATTCATAATTACAAGTCATTAGGAATACCAAACTTATTTACATGTTCCAACATTCCCTCTTAACTAGGGAGGTATTCATAATGGTACATAGTCACTCTCAATATGAAGAATCTCATAAGAAAAATTCGAATGGTAATCCATCTGTTATAGCATATTATTAACCAACATTGTCATAGTGCAAGGCCTTGATTAACAACTCCATCTCTTCACGAGACCATGAACTACAATGCTGGTGAGACCAATGATTATAGACATCTTCATCATTGTCTCCAAGGTACATACTTCACCTGCGTGTTCACCGAGTATGACCTCATAGGACTATTCTTTTGGGGATAGCTAATCCTCAAAGAATACTCGTCCTTTCACGACTACACTTACCTTGGATGCCCTAATACATCCCCAAAAGAGCATCATATGCCAGAGGATTATCCAATCCCACATTATGTCTTCCAGGTGAAGACCAGAATGATACGTCTATCTCTCCCTCATAATTAGGGATGACATACCCATTCCTATCAAGGTATTTTCTCAAGCTCCCTCTTATCCAAGGACTTATCAAGGCTCCCTCTTAGCCAAGAACCTGTTTAGGCTTCTAGGGACTTGCTTCCAAGTTTCTACCAGTAATAAACTTATTACCAGCCCCCCTCTTAATCAGGGACCAGTAGCAGCAATGATGAAAACATCGAGTTGCTCATGAAGAACTACTTTCTTTGATGTCATGAATTTCTTCGTTGTTGAGGAGTATTCATCTTTGGGATATCTTCATTAGCACTCAAATCACCCATCACTTTTGATTTTTGTCCAAAAGTGATCCATCAATTTTTCATCTAGTCTACCTTCATATCATGCTGCTTTCCTTCGAACCATACTTCTTCCAAGGATCTTACATCCTGCAATATGGTTATAAACTTGTGGAAGACATATACTTCCTTTGGTTGCTCTGAATAAGCTCATAAGATATTATTCAATTATAAATATGAATACCTAAATCAAAATTTACCTTATTGATTATCTTTCACCATGACATCCTTCTTGTAAGCATCGACATCCTTTTTTATCTCCTAAAGATATGTATTGTCAAGGGTCTCTATATTTTCCATTCTTCTATCAGAGTCCACATATCTTCCTTGGAGATCTCCTAGTCAAGTATTCTTGGCTTTCTTGGATGTTGATTGCTTCTTTCCATGGTTGTAATTCCCATGATATTCCTTTTTATTTCTCCACGGTTTTATTTCATTCCCTGGAACTTCCATTGCACAATTCCTTGATAATGTACAACCACCTCATATTCCATATGAGGACATATTATGTCGATTTCGTCTAGTGTAGATCATGCCCTTTTGGCAACCTGTGCATCAAAAGAGTTTCTGCTTTCTATTTTGATTATACTTCTAAAGATAGAAGTATACTACCTACAACCACATGGCATGAATTCATAGCATCTAGTGTCAACATATATATACATGTACCTCATTATTTTCCTTTTGAATCATCCTACAGAATATTTCCTTAGAATGAAAGAGTTTCATTTTCTTGATTGGCTTCATCAATATGTCATCATATTATAATCCCAAAATTCTGTAAGTTAGAATTCTTAATGAAAAATTTTTCTTTCTTCCTAAATAGTGAATCCAAAGAGGGTTCCATTAGAAAATGTCAACACATGTTTCCATATTGATTATTGAATGATGACCCTTGATCTAGATGGCCGCTTTACATAAATATTGTTTTCTGTGAGGTTCCTAGGAGCCACTTGTTTCATGGCACTCTTGTTGACTGTTGTGGCCTTATTCCTTGGAAGGTTTTATCAACACGATTACCATGAAAGCTATTATACACTGTCTTGAAACTTCCCTATTTTTGCAGAAAAGTTAGCGTCTTGCTAGTGATTAATTTGAAACTGTATTTTAGTGGGAAAAATCACTGTTTTTTGGTGGAATCGCTCATAATTTATTTTGATATATTTTTTCAAGTGTACTAGTCAGGATGATAAATGTGTGGTTTACTTCAGAGGGTTCTCAGTTATTTTTAGATACGTTTTTCATCATTTGATTTGAATACTTCTCTAGTGCTTTACCTTCATATTTTATCCCCTGCAAAATTGCTCCTGAGGTCCATGTTGTTATGTTTATTGGTTGTTTATGTGGAAACTGTTTCCTGAGGTTCTAAAAGGTAAATCCAAATGCAAAAAATATTGTTTTACATATTGATATTTGTTCAAGACATTCTTGTGTGATACTTGAATTTCATAAATCTAGATTTCTATTTCGTTATCTATATCAATATATAAGAACAGAACCATGGATTGTTCATATTTCTCAAACTATGGAGTTGTTCCTTTCCTGTTGCATGTTCTTTTATATTGTTATGTTGTGATTGAAATTTCTAGTTGTGCTTTCCAATTATTCTCCTACGTAGTACATGATTTGTTAGATTATATCAAAAGTTATTTTTATTATCTTTTTATTATGTATATTGAACATATTATTTCTAGCAACTTTTGATCTTCCTATATTTTCTATTCCTTTGGTGTATATTTTTCACCTTTAGGGGCAATTGCTAGTTTAAAGTCCAATTCTTTAAAGGGTTCTAGCTCAATGGAAGAGCACCTTCTTTACAAGCAGGAGGTTGGTGGTTCGATTCCATCGTGCCCAGATATTCACAGGGAATGAGGACGATCAGTTTTTGGTGACGGATGATATTTTGACCATCACCAATGAGCTTATGGTGACATTTTTCGACCCTCACCAAAATATCAAAATGGTGATGGTCAACGGACGCCACCATATATACGCATCAATAGTGACAACCAAGGTCTGTCAGCATAAATCTTTGTTGCTAATATGAAATGGTGAGGGTCACTGTTTGTCATTATAGTCATTATTTGTGACGGGCCTTGATGTCACCAATGAGTTTATGGTGACGGTCAATGAACGTCGCCATATATATGCACCAATAGTGACGACCATGAAAATTCCATCACAAAGAATCGTTGTTATTCATATGAAATGGCAACAGTCACTATCCCTCATTATAATAAATATTCGTGACAAACCTTGAATGCCACCAAAACACATACTTTTGGTGACGCCACCTTTGGTGACGTTCAATTTTTTGGTGATGGAGGCTATTGTCCGTCACCATTGCTCATATGAAATGGTGACGGTCACTCTTTGTCACTATAAATCATTATTGGTGACAGTCCTTGAATGTCACCATAACACCTATACTTTTGGCAATGCCACCTTTGGTGACGTTCTATTTTTGGTGACGAAGGCTCTTTTGACCCTCACCAATGAGTTTATGGTGACCATTTTTTCCCCTCACCAATATCCTTTTTTCTTGTAGTGGGCTATGACCATATATCCCTGGCAGTCCAATAAATATCGATCCACGAAACATATAAATACGAAATATATAGCCATGACTATAATATATATATATATATATATATATATATATGAAAATCCCGACGAGGGCGTTATAACCACTGACTTGATATCAAATTTGCCTCACCCACATGCTCTCGTTTTCAAGTGATTATCAATATTCCAACATGGAAAAGATCCCATATTTGGCAGTTCTACCCCCACCCTCCCTTTTTTCTCCATACCAAAACAAATTTAATTTAGGTTTTCAAACTCCTATGATGATCATTTTGTAAGAAGTTTTCTAGATTATCCACAGTATTGAGGAACATGTGTCGACGTTTTGAATCCCAACTAGGATCCATCATCAGGACAATTATAATCCTAGTTGGGATTCAAAATGTCGACACATGTTCCTCAATACTGTGGATAATCTGGAAAACTTCTTACAAAATTTAATTTAAATATAAGTTTTGGACCACATTTAAGAAAGCCACAAACTTGGTCTATCAATTAAGATGTCGCACTATTGTACCGAAGGTTATAGATTGAAAACCTGTTGATTCTAATGCACTCAAATAAATTTTAACTACTAACTCAAGGCCACGTAGCATCCTACCGTAGGCTAATGTGGCACACATTACTTGGGCCACATGTCACCCATCTAGTGGGCTACGTGTCGAAACTGTATCCTATGATGTCATATGTCACTGGTTAGCCAAGCCACGTCAACTGCCACATGTCAAGTCATGATTCACCCATATCATCAATGTATACATGCCACTTTTGAGCTCCAGGGTACATCAGGGGAATTTTGAGGTCTAAAATGGGCTTCCTAAACAAAATGTACAATCAAAATTCACTTAATGAGAACCAATCACATTTTAAGGGATGACATCATCCATAATGGTTGAGGTGGAATTGCTTGAGTTAAAGCTATTTACTTGTCACATTCTCAATGGTGGATAAAAACTCATGGTTAACCATGGTAGTGCTCTAAGAACTTTTAAATTCATAAATTAAAATACTCATCATAAATGTCATTTCACCCTTTTTGAATAAAATATTATTATTTTCATTTCATATTTTTTGAAAGAAACAATGCATATCCCTACACAATCTTCATGTATCTACACACTTTTCAATAAATATTATATTTGTATATTTTTAAATATTTATTTTTAAATTATATATTCATCTCGTTTTATTCAATATTGCAATTTCAAATTAATTTTATGTTAACATCTATACATATATATTATACATATGAAATCAAAAGAAATAAAAAAATAACCTTGTAATTTTAGGATAAATCAAATCTATAAATTATATCATTATTATATTAATAGCAATACAAAAATATTAAAATTAAAGAAAAAAGACATTTTAGTTTTGTAGGATGAAAAAAAATATATTAGTTTTGTATGTTGAAAAAATATATATTAGGTTCAACATAGTTTGGGGCAAAAAAAACACTAAATTTCAATGTATATAAATCTTATATTATATTTATAAATATAAATTAAATTTATTTCAATATTTTTTTTCTTTAATTTTAAATAAAACTCAATTCATTTCATTATGATTATATTAATATTATATATTAGTATATATAATATTATGAAAAATAACCTAAATGTTATAAAATCTATATTATATTCATTTTTATATTATATATTATTTCTTCTTATATTAGAAATCAAATCAATTCAATATGTAACATAAAATCATACATAAAACAATTTATTATATTGTATTATTTTTATATAATATATTAATTACATGTTATTATATAATTTAAATAATATAAATTTTAATTAATGGTATATTCTATAATTAAGAATTTATGAATTTATATTTATATTTTATTTTAAGTTATTTAAGTACAAAGGACAAATCCATTAGTTGTGCAATGATAATGACATTTTCTTGAAAATATCATTCTTATTTATAGTCTCATCAATACAATTTTTTTATTACTTTTATTTTTGTACGGATTTTGAATTGAATTTAACCATGGTTACATGGATTTTGGTGCAAAAAGTGAATTGAAAATTCATAAATATTATTTTATTGGTTTAGCTATTTTTTTATTATTTCCTTAGGAGGCCCATTTTAGACTTCACAATTCCCCTAATGTGCCATGTGACACCTTTTACTTTGACATTTTTCACTATTATTACAAAACTTCAAACTATGATAACTTTCACATACATACTCATGTTGACATGATTCAATTTGTGTTGTAATAATATCGTCAAGATATTTAACATGATGATATTTCCATCAAAATTTGGATACTTTTTGGTTTTATACCCTTTCGAATCCTCTTGGATCAATCCTCCCCACTGAACGGATTTTGGACCTCTAAGAGGTTCTTAATAAAAAACTAAGTGCATGATCTTCCTCCCCACTTATCAAGTGTTTATCCACCTTATTTTATTGATATGAAAACTACTGTGGATATTGCACTCAATAGTTCATCACACGAAATATGATAATATTATATTAAAATTTTGAAATTCTGCATTATTAAACTTTTATTAAATTTCTACATCTATATATTTTACTTTAATTACTGCATGCACACAAATGGAAATTATACAGAAAATAGATAATGAAAAAATAAAAGCTCACATACACACATAAGACACAAGATATGCTCTAGGAAACCCTTGTGAGAGAAAACCCAACTCAAAGGTGAGGTTTATTTGCTCTCTTTCTCTACCTAGAAATATACTTGGAGGTGAAAATAAGTATGGTATGTGGCCCTATGAGTTGCTACAATGAAAAAGGTATTTCTATGTGATATACCTCCTATCCCTCTTGGTAATTTTTTCCCAGCTATGGAAAAAATGCACTCGAAATAATGGAATTCATCTTCCTCTTAGTGGCTTGGTTATAACACACCTCGATAGCCTACTAGTGGTTAAGTATGACTACCTCAACTCTTAACAAGAGTTACAATATAGACACTTTTATATTATTTTACATAAATATCATGTGGATATACCCTTATTATTGAATAACAGGGGCTAACACAACATCCTCTTGAACCATGGTGGTGAAAATAGGAAGGTCAACTTCTGAGTGGAATAACTTTCGCACACTGACTCCGATTGAATCACTTCTTGCATCCTTGAAAAGATATTTATGTGTAGAATAACATGAAAAGGTGTGATACATAAGATCCAAATAATTACCCCCAAAAAGTGTTGTTTTATTCCTCAAAATTCTCCTAGAAGGTTTCAAACCTCGTTTTTCCAAAATGGGTCCCATCGGTAAAAACAGTCATGTGAGATTATTACTCTATTTTTTCGACTCTAAATGCGTAGATGTGGATGAAAAAAATATAATGATCCAATCCATATCACACCTCCCCATTTTTGGAGGCTTTTGGTCCCCAAAGTATTATGTTGAATGAGGTGATGAAATTCTTCCTCCTCCTTCTCTCTCCTATATCAATTAGCTTTTCATAGAAGTTTCCCCTTCAACCCAATCTACCAATAGTTATGTTTCCCCTTTCTTATATTGCTGGACATATTTTAAAAATTTGTATATTATTTTAGTTCTTCCTAAGTATCGGGTCGCAAATCCTCCATAGAAAGTAGGACATGTTCCTCTTCCTGATCTAGCAAGGAAGGCTCATAAAGTTTCAAATTCTCTACATTCACAATTGAGTAAATGTGCATATATGGTGGTAAACCGAGTCAATAGGAATTATCACCCACCTTTTCTAGTATTTCAAAGGGACCATAACTCAAAGCCTTGATTTTCTTACTAGTCCCCTGTAACCTCTCCTAATTCAACCGTAGCCATGCTATGTCTCCCACGTTGAATGATTTCTCTATTTTGTGCTAATTATTCCTAGCCTTATACTTCTCCTGTGACTTTTGCAGTGTTTATTATACCTATATATGGATATAAATCATCGTCTATATACATTTATCATCCATAAAAGCATCTCTTGTAAGATATTCCCTCACTCTTCTGTGTTTCCCAAATGAAAAAGCCAAAGGTGAATGTGGAAAATATCCAAAACAAGATTCAAATGGGGACTTTCTTGTGGAAGTGTGGGCTACTCTATAGTAAGAATGTTGTATATTATTATCACAAAAAAATGATCACCTAGCCATTTCTAACTAGGTGGAGCGAAATACACTATGTAATTTTAATTTTACCATAGTAAAATCAATTTCGCTATAGGAAATAATTTAGTAAACTATTTTTTTTTTAATTATTTTTTATTAAAATTTAAAAAACCTCATGAGAATAATTGAATAAATCATTATTTATTTAATTTTCCCTAGGAATAATTATTAAATCATTGTTTGATAATTATTCCTTGTCACAATGACTAGATCACCTTGGAATATTTAAATAAATAACTATTTGTTTATTATTCCTTAACTCCATTCTGGGAATAATTGTTAAATCACTATTTAATAATTATCTCATTTTCACACCTTTCTTAATATTCAATAAATATTAATAAATCATTTTATTTGTTACTTATTTCTAAATAAAGATAATTGACCATTTTTAATATATTTTCCCTCTCCAAAAAATATAATAAAGTATTTCTAACGGTTAGATCTTGATTTTTGTCAATAATATTTTACTATGCTCCGTTTTTTAGATCAACCCAATACTTTGCTATAAATAAGAGCAGTTTTCATTCATTCTTCACCATAATCATTATCATTGACACCATTATGGTCTCCATAATTTCAATCTCCCACTAGATTTCTACACATTGTTTGGGCTTTTATATTTATGAATATATAATACTCATGTGTCATGGACATCAAAGGACCCATCCTAGAGAGGGGGATTTACGAGCCTTTTGTAAATATCCTTCGCCAGGTTCTATCTATAAAGGATTTATTTATTTAAATGACTTTCAATAATTGGGTTATTACATTGGACTTATTTTTCGGTTTATTACTTTATATCACACACACACACACACACACACACATATATATATTTAGGCTTTTCTCACATTATTATTGTAGATTTGAAGTATAAGAAACCACAATTGTTGTTAGGGTCACTTTTCACCTGTGAATTAAGTGAGATATTTTTGATACACATTCCAAGAAATTTCATACTAACATATATATACCAAATTATCATCCCAGGTCTTCGGATGCTTCTAGTTGTATCCCCTCAGAAGCGACACCAAATTCTCATTGACTACTTATGTCTTCTCATCTGTCTGTGGATGGAATGTTGTATATCTCTTCAATTATGTTTCCATATTATCCAATAATGTAGTCCAAAATGCACTAATAAGTATTGTATCACTGTCTGAAATGATTCTCCTTTGTATCCCAAAGTTCACCCAAACTTCTCCAAAGAAAAGTTTACTTCTTGTTATTCGTTGATGGTAATTTTACAGGGCATCAAAACACACGTCTTGCTAAACATGTCAACTACCATGAATAGGTAATCATGCCCCTTCCTGGTTGTTGGTAAACCTCCCATAATTTCTATGGAAATTATTTCCCAAGGATGAGTAGGTACACGTAAGGGAAGATATAGACCCTATTTCTTGTTACTATACTTGCGTGTACCACAAAGAATGCATCCTATTATGAACCTAGCTACATGTTTTTGTTTCTTGGGATAATACACATATATTTACAAGTTATTCATGTTCTTCCCTAAACCAAAGTTCCCTGAAACCTTGGATGTGTGAGCCTCTCTAATCAACTACAATGGTTCACCTTTAGGAACATATATTTTATCCAACATGTAGAGTAAGCCATCGTGGAGATGGTAGCCAATGGTGTTTTTGCTAACGTGCGCATGAATATGACCATGCAACTCCTAATATACCTCCTTGAAGTCATCATCTCATGAATATGCCTCCTTGTATGCATCATGGGTGAATGGATCTATGTGCCTAAGAGTCCCAAAAGCTATGATATTTGATGTGGGTGGCATTGAAATCATTGCAGCCAAATTGTTTGTGTTTCCCTTCTTATACGTGAAGACCAAATAAAATTGTTGTAAAAAACCCATCCACTTGTAACATTTCTTGTTTTGTAGCTTAATCTGGGCCTACAAGTACTGTAAAAACTTGTAATCTATGCGGATTACTATCTCCTTTCCCATTAGATAAGGCTTCCACTTCTTCATAGCTTACACCATGGAATAGAGCTCCTTATCATATGTATGGTAGTTAATAAATGCCCTATGAAATACTTCAGAATAGTAGCATACATGCCTTCCTGCCCACATCAAGATAAAGCGCATAACATACCCACTCAGATCTATCTCCACTTCAAAGGGTCGCTACAAGTTTGGTAATTCTAGAATTGGTGCTTGAGTGGTATTCTTATTTAGCTCCTCAAAAGCCTTCTATTGACCTTTTACCCACTAGAGCCTCTAGCCACTTGTTTTTATGGCGTGAAGTGGTGTTTCGAACGCTGATGTAGTAACCCTTTAGGCTCTCATAATACATCCCTATATTCATGTAATAACTCCTCCAATTTTTGTTTCTATTTCTTAGTAAACTGGTCTAGGGATGCCATTCATCTTATTGATTCCTCTATAGAATGACTCTCTTGAAAAAATTAAAATAGACTTCTTGATGGAAATATTAAATTTGTTGGCTTGGTTTGCATTTACCTGTGAAAATTTTGACGTGCCGTTGTGTGTGTTGATGATGAGTGATTTTAAATCCATGATGAGCTAGTATTGGTTGGATCTACTCATGATTATTGCATATCGCATGTACATGCATGAAATCCCAATCAATACTCCACATACATCAAGGGTAACCACATCTAGGTCTACTTCCTCAATCAAATCAACACTAATAGAAATCTAATTTTTCACTGTTTTTTTACCTTTAGTTCTGCATGCTTATTTACCCATCTTGATGGATATGGGTTTGGATGATAATGAACTTCCAACACAAACTTCTTAACAAGATCTACTATAATGAGATTCTCCTATGATCTTGAGTTAAACAAAGCATCGATATTTGTCTTCTTCACTTGTACCATTATATGCAAGAGTTTGGTCATTTCTTTCTCTTCCTATTGATGAAGGCCAATAAAATTCACCTCTTTTTACACTGACATTGAGACACTATTCTCATCCATGTCCATGTTTCTTTCGACTTGGTTTCTCAAAAAATTCGCCATGAGATTCTTCTTTTATTATATTTCTTCTTTTTCTTCAGGTTTAGCTTTAGATGTAACTTCCAACACTTCTCTGTTGTATGGCCATGAATGTTGTAGTGGTTGCAGTCGTTGTCACGATCTTTGCACTCGTGTGTTGTGGCTGTCATATTTTTATCTTTTCCCCCTTTCCTTGTTCTTATTTCCATCCTTATAACCATTATGTTTCACCTTCTCCTTCAATCCACTTTATTGCACTCTTTTGAAGCGCATCTTAACCAAAAACTACGAATGCACATCAAACTCATCCACCAATTTTGGCTTTAACAACATCACTTGCTCGCAACGATAGTAGTGTAGACCCCAAAATACTTGAGGAGCACATTTCATTTATTTGGAGAGATACGCAACATTATATCCATCTTTCTAAGCTCTGTGGTGTACTCTTGTATTCTTTAGACAAAATTTTGGTTGAAGTAGTTCGATTGAATCCATTAGTCCTCTGTATACCAAATGGGATGAAACCATGATGAAATGAGGGTTTTGATGTCCTACCATTTAGTCATTGGAGTTTCAACCTCCAACCTCAGGGTCTCCGTGTGGCTCTCCCACCAAGTTAATGCATGGCCCTCTAATTTTAGCCACACAAATGAGATATTTTGTCCTTCCTCAATTTCATGGACACTGAAATAAACTTCCAATTGTTGTAACCAATGATTTAACTTCAGAGTGTAGATCTTACCATGTGCAAATTGATATCAAATTTTACTTCCAATTTAAATAGGTATTGTGATTGGTTCACGAAACTCAAACTCAGTTGATCTTTTCTAGGTTCTTTCTACGATTGGTTCTCCATTTCTTCTTGATCTCTTGATCCCCTTTATGATTTTTCCACAGCATTTGAAATCATCTTCTTCAAATATCCCAAGATTATTGCTTAGGGCCTCCATGAGGAAGTTTAGATTTTGATTCATATTTGCGACTTGTTGTTCAATCCGTGAAAACCTCACCTCTGGAGGATCATGAGGCTCATTTATTTATTCATTGGCCATGAATAGGTTTTTACACTTTTTGGCCCTACCAATCTAGGTCTCCTAAAAATATCAACGGAATACCCAAAGAAACCTGATCTAATACCAATATGATTCATAAATTGTTGTGGATATTACATGAGCCAGATTGTCATAAAAAATTCAGTAATATTATATTAAAAATATGAAAATCTACACTATTACAGCTTTATTAAACTTCTAGATATGTATAGTTTCCTAGAAACTACTGCATTAATGAAAATGGAAATTATATATAAAATATAGAACGGTAAAATAAAATCTCACACACACATGTAAGACACAATATAGGCTTTGGGAAACACTTTCGAGAGAAAACCTAGCTGGAAGGTGAGGCCACAACGCTCTCTTTGTCTTCTTGAAAATATGGCTGTAGGTGTAAATTGTAGGAATTTACATGGTAAGTTACTTAGATCAAACCCCAAGGTCATCGCTCACAAAAAAATCATATATTAGTACAACAAAATTTTACGTGGTTAAAACCCTCCAGGAGGGAAACAGTCCTTGCCCTGAGCGAACGTGACCACTTCAGGCACTTTATTAATATAAAGAAAGAAAATTCACATAAGCTTCTCTCATAAATGGTCACCGAAAAAATGACCCTCCATGCTATTTAAATAGAGATCATGGACCGATTGGGTGCAAAGCCATGGATCAAATGTCGATAATACCAAGGAGAGAATGAACCATCAAATCACAGCATATCATGACCGTTGGATTATAAGTTACAAAAGTACATACTAAATAAACACAATTTACCTAACTCTACGCTAGACCAAGTTATACATAAATATTTCCTATGTGTCGAAATATCCTAACATACTCCCTTAAGAACAACTTGGATAGGATTGAAGGATTTACAAAGATGAGACAATAGGAGAAGGAAGGAGGAGTTAGAGCCTATCCCCCCTTAATGATAAATTTCCTAAACTCCAAGCATAGATCGAAGTTCGGTGAAATTTGCTTCTGTGAGAGCCTTTGTTAAAGATATCAACAAATTTATCATTGGTTTAAAAATAGTGCACTTCAACAACACGGTCATGAATGAGCTTTCTGATTAAGTGTATGTGTAGCTCAATTTGTTTCATGCACTGATGTTGAACTATATCTTTACATATCTGAATGTCACTCTGATAATCACACCGAAGTGTAGTTTTATGTTGCTGATGAGGACCAAATCTAGACAGGATCTGATGAAGCCCTAGGGCTTCCTTGTTGTCTTCAACAACACCATGATACTCTACTTTTGCCGAAGAAAGAGAGATTGCACTTTCTTTCTTACAATACCATGTAATAGGTCATGAACCAAGAATGAATACATAACCCGTAGTATTTTTTTGATCATTAGGGTCACCAGCCCAATCAGTATTAGTGAAACCAATCAAAAATGGAGATGCTCATGAACTATAGTGAATACTTAACTGAACTGTACCTCGAATATATTGAAGTATTCTTTTAGCTTCTTTCCAGTGAATTTCATGAGGTTTTTGCATAAACCGAGAAACAAGACCAATGACAAAGGAATGTTCAAGATGAGTATGGGTTAGA